>OY757023.1:54671364-55881234 GCA_963580285.1 Lucinisca nassula | reverse complement strand
TAACGCCGCGGCTGCGAATGTAATAACGTCATGCAATGAATTCAATAATCCACCAGTGGATTAAATATGCAAACTAGTAAGATACGTCCCGTAACGTTACATGTACGACGTCCTTAACGACGTCGCGTTAACAAATGCCGGAATACTGACATTTTTGTGAAACAGTCGTGAATAAAATGCGTTCTAAATGTCATATGATGAATAGAATCTTGCATTCCTGCTCATGTCTAATTGAATTTATTAAACTCGTTGAAGACAAGGGATAAAATGCTCGGCAAAGCCTCGCATTTTATTCCTTTCCCTCAACTCGTTTATCAAATTAAATAATGCATGATCACCCATGTAAGATCCTCTATATCAATAATTTATTAAACTCGTTAGTTTATACTAATTTATTTTAGTTCGATTGCGATAGAAGCTAAACTCGTTGAAGGACAAGGATAGAAGCCTCGCATTTTAACCCTTTTCATCAACTCATTTATTAAATTCAATACTACATGAACACCCATGTAAGATCCTCTATATCAATAATTCATTAAACTCCCTGAAGAAAAGGGATAAAATGCTCGACAAAGCCTCGCATTTTATCCCTTTTCCTCAACACGCTTAATAATTCAATAATTATACATGGACACTCATGTATCATTCTCTATGTACAATCTCTAAAACAGAACTGTTCTCATTACAACAACACACCCATGTCATAGTGCATTCGTTCAATACATCTAAAACCGACCAATTTTTATGAACCGTTTTTTATAAATGTTTTAATGCCTCCACACATAGGTTGTGGGTCTTCGCTAGAACCGCCTCATTGAGACAGTACTAATGGTACCACAACCTTTGTCTTGGAGCAGAAATACGAAAAATAATGCATATCCCTTTAAAACCATCCTTTTCTCTGTAAAAAGTGGTATGCGAGGTTTTTCATTACACGGACTTGCTAGCATGATGGCAGAAAGAAATGTGATTTGTCTTTACAAATGCAAACGCTGCTCACATTTATTATGCGAAATATTCGAATATTTGCCATAGAAAATTATCAAACAATTAGATCTATTAATGTATTTCATTTTGCCACGGATTGCAGGTCACATAGACTGATATACAGTAAAATTCCGCTATTAAGACCACATAAACTTATGATTAATTCTGCTTTCAAAAACTTATTTAGAAGGCTGCATTTTTTTTGTTTCTGTTTTATGCATACAGTGTCCTCTGGTCAGACACCACTTTTGGGACTGTCCAAAAGTGGTCTTAAAGACCACTTTTGAACAGTCCCAAAGGTGGTCTTTATATAGGAATTTCACTGTTTATGCCAGTTCTTATTTTAGTTGAAACGATGTCCATTGTCTCATTTCTACTCCATATATGCATGGTTATGGATATTTGAAAGAGGAATTGTAGTGTGTATGTACGATTTATGCTTTCAAACAAATATTAAAATATGTGATAAACAAGGTGAAGATGATTAGTATAAGGAGAAAATGATTTGCTTGTTTTCAAATCATGTCATTGTAAATTGTACATGCACTGTAGTAACTGACTCGACAGATGAAATAAATAAAAAAAAAGGTTTAAACGAAAGTACCTTGTGGGCATTTGCGAAACATCAATATTCCAGATATTGTTCTCAATTAGTGTTGTCTGTTTATCGTACAGTATATCGTACACACATGTATGTATTCAGGTACGTAAGAAAAACCTGATCTGCGTTGCTGACCGGAATTTTCATTTTTTTTTTTTTTTTTTTTTTTTGCATATGCAGGGCGTTGTGTCTCCTATATCCTTGTTACCACAAAGATTCTCTACATTAGACCAGGTTTGCTACAGGGCGTATTTATGTACGCGATGTACATCACGTGCCTGTTAGTGACACGCGGATTATTTAATAAAAAGCACGAAGGCAAATTACTTACACACGCCTATTCAAATATATTGAAAATTTCACCACGATAAAAAAAATAAAATAAAATAAATATAATTTTAAGATAAAAAATTCTGATATTTTTCATATTTCAGCTCAAAACATACATTGTGGCCAAGGCGGTTCTAACGAGTACTCACAATCTATGTTTTAGGTGGGAATTTGTTAGAACCGCTTCGTCGGGGCGGTTCAAACGAGTACCCAGAATAGAGCAGAAATACGAAAAACAATGTATATCCCTGTAAACCCAGTTTTACAATATAAAGTGGGGTTTAGAGGGGTGTTTATTACACGGACTAGATATTGAACGTTATGATACCCTGACTAGTTAATACCCGTACTAGGAATGAAGTGCGAGGGTTGCAGTTCTTAATATTAACCATATCAACCCTGTAGACGGGTAAATATACCTAATACAGTAGAACTTCGATGGCTCGAACACCGATGGAACGTTTACCTTGGATGCGTCGAACCCATTCTTGAGCCCCTAGCGAAATCCTCTACATAAGAAAAAGTGGGGGATAATTAAGGAGATTTTAGACTTTTACCTTGCAAATGTATGCTGTGTGTACTCATTAAAATCGCCTCGATGAGGCGATTCTAATGAGTACACACAGCATACATTTTCATTATAGAACGCCGAAAAGATGTCTAAAAGTATCTCCTTATGCCTCCTGGCAGTAACCATCAGTGGCTCGAACTACCCCTGTCTCGAACAGATTTTCGTGGTCCCAAAGGTGTTCGAGCCATTGAAGTTTGACTCTAGATGCAGACAGTATCGCTCCAGTAGAGATCACGATCATTCTCAGCGTGTCGTCCTGATAATGATTATTAACTGAACCCTGGTTACAAGAATGGTCATGTCTAAATTCAAATATAGAATAAGCTACTTCGGAAAAGGCTGTGTGTTTGTTGTTTCACGTAAAGTATATGGTGAGCGTGTGTGTGCGCGCGCGTGACTTTCTATTCCTTCGTTTTCTTGAGATGCTTTTATTTTTCTATTTTGTACTTATAATTTATCATATGACGTCGCGTCTGAGATTGTTATAACGTCATGTTATTATTCGATAATCCCCTAGTGGATTAAATATGCAAATTAGTTAGATACGCGGTACGTCGTCCTTAACAACGTCGCGTTTACTTATGGTGGAATATTGACATTTATGTAAAACAATCGTGAATAAAATGCATTTGAATCTTGAATTCGTGCTCATGTATTATTGAATTTATTAAACGAGTTCAGGAAAAAGGATAAAATGCTCGGCTCTCTGCCGAGCATTTTATCCTTTTTTCCTCAACTCGTTTAATAAATTCAATAATACATGAGAACTCATGTAAGATCCTCTATTTAACATATACCTGTTTGATGTCGAATTTCAGGACCGCTCTCATGAATGACGGTATGTTTGTGGACAGGGTATAATTAGTCCAGTTGCAACACACATGTGCTACCATACACGCCCAGACACAAGGGGATTTGATGATTGACACCCATGGCACGTCTAAATTCTGAAAAAGGAGACAGTTAAGAGCTCAGTGGAGGCAGCAGCAAGACATTGCCTCCGTTTCTCAAATATAAGCTAAATTGAAAAGAAAACTTAACTTGCTTCAAATATCTAATTGAAGCTTCAGTTCATAGAGCCTGATAATGGACTGACAAATAATCAAATATTGAGTTAATATCAAAGTGTTAACCTGTACATTCGCTATTTCATAACAAAATGCCTAGATCAATCAAAAATAGTGGTTCGAACACATTTGGAACCATGACATTTTGTTAATGTTTGGGGTAGACCTCTATTTTTGCTAGCTCTGCCCCCACCTGTGACAATTTTCTGCTTCCATTACTAAAATATCATCTATATGGAAAGAGATACAATTTGAGAAATGCTCTTGGTTCTGCGGTATATGGCGTCTCCATTGAAGACTATGAAAGCTACATCGGAGTCTAACTGTTGGTTTTCTTTTGTTCCAGTATTTCAGTGATTTCTTGCTGTCGAGTTCTCACCGTTGTTTCATCTTTGTGGTTGTTTCATTTTTGTGTTCACGGAGATGTTGCACTGATGAAATAGGAGGTCTTCATGCGGTCTGAAAAAATTATTTGTCTAAATCGAGACGGAAGGAAGTGCGAGGATTGTGGCCGCGTTAAATCGATTTAAGCCCCCCCCCCCTCCCCCCCCCCCCCCACACCGGAATGGAAATCGTTTCACTGATCGTTCCAAGCCGGTTCCTCTGTCTTGGGTTATCGGCTGTCTTTGGGTGTGTGTACATCTATCGCTTATATTTTGTGTTTTGGATAACCGATTGTCCATCTTGTGGGAAACGGACGGTCATTTTGGCTTTCCGCTATTGATGTTTCCATTAGGGTCTATGTATTCCATGTTTGTGTTTCTTTCCTTTAAATGTCTCTGATGGGAGTTGTGGGTTAATTGTATCGATTCCTGATCATTGCCTTCCCTTCTTTTTCCAAATGTAGATTGACCGGCTCAAAAGGCGTATTCAGGTAGATGGCGAGTATTCTGAAGGAGAAAGGAAGTCAAAACGATTGTAACTTTTGCACTAAAGGAGAAAGTGACATTATATTTGAATCAACCCTCGTATGATGGACAGGGAGACATTTTACACCAGTTGTGGTAAATATATAATTAAGATCTATGAAAAGGTTCATGATTCGTTGCATTACGGTAACACACCCGTGCACCGCAGTGCATTATTTCAGTTTTTCAAAATGAATAATTTTCTGATGAAAATTTGATATTAACGGGCCTCCGTGGCCTAATGGATAAGAGCGCTGACTCTTAGTCATTAGGTCTCTCACCGCCGTGGGTTCGAGCCTCGCTCGGGTCACGTTTGAGACGCCAAGTTCTGCAACGGAAGGTCAGGTGGTTTTTCTCCGGGTACTCCGGTTTTCGCCCACCTTTGATTAACGATCGGTTCGATATGAGTGAAATAACATTGAAAGGGCCGTAAAACCCAAACCAAAAAAAAAAAAAAAAAAAAAAAAAAAGAAAAAATTGATATTTGTCTTACATGTATTTATACTGCAAACATAGGTTTTGAATCCGCGTTAGAACCGCCTGATTGAGGCGATTCTAATTAGTACCCACAACCTATGTCTTGGAGCAGTAATTGGAAAAAAAATGTAAACCCCCGTAAACCCCAGTAATGTAAACCCACGTAAACCCCAGTTCTGCATAAATACATGTAAGCCGGCCTCGGTAGTTCAGTCGGATGCGCGTCTGACTGATGACCAGGAAGTCGCGGGTTTGATACCTGCCAGGTCGGCAACATTCTTTCGTGGAGATTGATCATAAAATCTTTTCTACGGTCATACCCTCCCTTCCGCTGATTCAAGAAGGGCAGTTGTCAGTTTCTGGCTGAAGAATGTGCACTTTCCTGGTTAACCACTTACGTATAAGCCTTCCCGGGAAAACTGTGGATATGTAAACTGACTATCCACCCCTCACACCCATATAGGATTCTTTTTCTTGCATACCTTCCATTTCTATTGCGAATTTTTAATGCTGCTGTCACTTCGGTTACCGACGTCCGCCATTTTGTGATGACACAACAGGAATGTTTAGTGACGTCACGCATGACGATGACGCGCATGAGGTTGTAATCAACCAGTGCATTAATCAAACACGCGATTATATTCGATTTGAGGTCGGAACACCAGGGTCAGAACATACATTTCTATCCCAGGGTAAAATCACGGATTTCCTTGTCTGGTGTGCAAGAAATACCTTGTGAATCTCAATCTATATGGATAAAAGTGGCATTTACTAGGGTGTACGATATTTTACTCATTTCTATTAAAAACGTAGATTGTGGATAGTTGTTAGAGCCATCTCAGTGGGGTTGTTCTAACGAGCACGGCAATCTATACTTTACGGAACCCTGGAAGGGATATGCAATTTATTTTAATATGTTGTGCAAACAAGATAAATATCTTGTCCGCACAAGATAATATCTTGTCCGCACAAGATAATATATTGTGTGCACAAGATAATATCTTGTTCGCACAACTTAATATCTTGTGCGCACAATATATTATCCTGTTTACACAACATAAATCTTGTGCGGACAACATAATATCTTGTCCGCACTACATAATATATTGTGTGCACAAGATGTTATCCTGTACACACAAATTATTATCTTGTTCGCACAACTTAATATCTTGACCGCACAAGATATTATCCTGTTTGCACAACATAGATCTTGTGCATACAACATAATATCTTGTTCGCACAACTTATTATCTTGTCCGCACAACTTTATTTATCAGTTGCCCTCTATATATTTTGCATTGTAAAGCATTGACCTGATAAAGATATGCTATCTCAGGACAAAAGAGATTTATCACGTCAACGTGACATTGCACTTTTATGATTGAACCGGACTACTGGAAAAATGACAAAAAATGTTAATGTTACTAGGAAAAATGTAAAAATAGGCTCGAGAACAAAAATAGCACACAACTTAATATCTTATGCGCCCAAGATATAGTCTTGCGCGCACAACTAAATATAGTAAGCGCACAAGATAATATCTTGTTCGCATAACATATTAAAAATAAAATTGCATGTCCCTTCCCGGGTTCCGTAATATTTAGCATATGAAAAGAAGCCTCAGTGGTGTAGTGGTTACGCTACTCGCCTTGTAAACCAGGGGTCGCAGGATCGATCCCGGGCTTCTCCAGACTTTAGGAGGAGTCTTTAAACCGAGGTCCCTTCTCCATATGACCTTAGCTGTTGGTGGGACGTAAAACTCAAACACTCGAACTTAGCATATGAAATCACAAAAGGTATCAATACAAACAAAAACCATTTCAGAGCCAGAAGGAAATGCATTTTTCAGCACGGGTTTGCTAATCCAATGTGACTTGTCGATGGATTTGATTTCAATCTCCAGTTCAATGCCAGCCTCGGTAGCTAAGTCGGATGCGCGTCTGACTGGTAATCAGGAGGACTGGGGTTCGATACCTGCCGGGGTCGGCATCATTCTTTCGTGGAGATTGATCATGTAATCTTTTTTGCGGTCATTCACTCCCTTCCGTTGATTCAAGAAGGGCAGTTGTCAGTTTCTGGCGAAAGAATGTGCACTGTACTGGTTAACCGCTCACGTATAAGCCTGTCAAGGAAGTGTGCATAGGTAAACTGACCGGCTAAAACACGACCAAAAATGGTGTTGACTGGACCGTTCAACTCCAATACAAACTAATTAATAAACAAACAAAATATCCAGTTCAATACATACTTGATTGTCTGCAATTACAGGTGTGTTTTCCTCGATGTAACGTATTTCTTCCTTTGATATTCTAGAATGCGTTGCTGGGGAATTCGAAGCAATGTAGAACCAAACTCCAGCCCAAATGACACCTGTAGCACCTAAGACGGAAACAACATACTATTATTTTGGTGTTTCGAAAGGACTTCGAAAAGGTTCTTACATTTTGACTTATCAGGATGGATGTGGGATATTGGCCAAAAGAAAAAAAAATGTTATTACCTATAATTGCTGCATTAACCAATAAATATGCCTAGCGGCCCTTTTTGGACATTTGCAAACAGTGCAGACCCAGATCAGACGCCGCATAACGCGGCGTCTGATCTGGGCCTACGCTGTTTGCTTAAAAAACATTCAATTTTGAAAAAAAATATCACAAACAAAGAGAAACCTGACACCCCTATAATTGGAAATGGACCACTCCAAACTAGTTAGGTGACTGTAAGATTCCAATGTTAAGGTCGGTAGAAAAGAAAAACAAAACTCTGGATGACCATAAAACTTGTAGGGTCGACACAAAATGTCAGGGTCGGTCAGTTAAGCGGAAACATAGCTATTTAGTCTTATTGTTGTACTATTTTCATTGTCAGAGTATTAGCTGCAAGATCTCTTATAAACATCCAGGGCATTATAAAGTTCATACACCAATGAATACGGATTTATGCAGGTGAGTAACATTCAGCATCACCTGTTTATTTTGTGACGCCAAATAAGCAATGGTTTTGTACAACGTGACCGGCCACGTTGCCGGTATTGTTTCGTCGTTGACGCCGCTATGGATTTAAAAGTGAACGTGCGTATATTTTCTCCTTTCCATTGAGGCGTAGTTCCGGATAAATCGTCAAAAATAGTAACAGTTCAATGAAAAATATTGGCAATTGATAACACCTTGACCTGATAAAAGACATGTGAACTTTATCTGGTCAACTTGACATTGTACTTTTATGAATGAACTGGACTACTGGAAAAAAATGACACAAAATTTATCTTAAAAAAGGAAAAAAATTACATGAACAAAAAAAATCATAGGAAACATTACGGTCAGCTCATACTAAATATATTGACCGATTATTGTGCGCACCGGAATGTATGGACGCACTGAGGACTATTGATACCTGATCGTAAATTGCCAATTTAAAGGGCTCGACAAAGTTAGCAGGATGGCAGGACAGCAGGATGAAACATGTTAAGTTAGCAGGATGGCAGGACAGCAGGATGAAACATTAAGTTAGCAGGATGGCAGGACAGCAGGATGAAACATAATAAGTGAACAGGATGGCAGGACAGCAGGATGAAATATTAAGTCAGCAGGATGGCAGGACAGCAGGATAAAACTAATAATTTAGGCGGATGGAAGAATAGCAGGATGAGAACTTGTTCTGAATTTCAAAATATATACAACAATGTAATTGGCACCTATAGCTATGTTAGAAACTAGAAATCAAATTTAGTCCCTTCCCGTCTTTAAAGCGTACGGCCGCGAAAACCCAATTTTCGTCCTGCCACAAATTCACCCAGATGAAAAATTGTTTCAAATCACTAAACTTTTACCATCATGTTGTAGGCAACAAAAATCTATGTAAGAAAGTGAAAATTAAATTTGGCTCCTATCAGCGTTTAAAGCGTACGGCCGTGAAAACTCAATTTTCATCCTGCTGGAAGTGCAACACCGATTTTCATCCTGCTGAACCTGTCAATTTAGCAGGATGGCAGCACAGCAGGATGAGAAATTCTTCTGAATTTCAAAATAATTGCCACCATGTTGTAGGCATCTAAAAACTATGTAAGAAACTAGAAATCAAATTTAGCTCTTTCCCGTCTTTAAAGCGTACGGCCGCAAAACCCAATTTTCGTTCTGCCACAAATACACCCAGATGAAAAATTGTTTCAAATCACAAAACATTTACCGTCATGTTGTAGGCAACAAAATCTATGAAAGAAAGTGAAAATTAACTTTGGCTCCTATCAGCGTTTAAAGCGTACAGCCGTGAAAACTCACTTTTCATCCTGCTGGAAATGCAACATCAATTTTCATCCTGCTGAACCTGTCAAGTTAGCAGGAAGGCAGCACAGCAGGATGAGAAATTCTTCTGAATTTCAAAATATCTACCACCATGTTGTAGGCATCTAAAAACTATGTAAGAAACTAGAATTCAAATTTAGCCCGTACCCGTCTTTAAAGCGTACGGCCGCGAAAACCCATTTTTCGTCCTGCCCGAAATTCACCCAGATGAAAAATTGTTTCAAATCACAAAACATTTACCATCACGTTGTAGGCAACAAAAATCTATGTAAGAAAGTGAAAATTAAATTTGGCTCCTATTAGCGTTTAAACCGTACGGCCGTGAAAACTCAATTTTCATCCTGCTGGAAATGCAACATCAATTTTCATCCTGCTGAACCTGTCAAGTTAGCAGGATGGCAGCACAGCAGGATGAGAAATTCTTCTGAATTTCAAAATATTTACCACCATGTTGTAGGCATCTAAAAACTCTGTAAGAAACTAGAAATCAAATTTAGCCCTTTCCCGTCTTTAAAGCGTACGGCCGCGAAAACCCATTTTTCGTCCTGCCACAAATTCACCCAGATGAAAAATTGTTTCAAATCACAAAACATTTACCATCATGTTGTAGGCAACAAAAATCTGTGTAAGAAAGTGAAAATTAAATTTGGCTCCTATCAGCGTTTAAAGCGTACAGCAGAGAAAACTCAATTTTCATCCTGCTGGAAATGCAACATCAATTTTCATCCTGCTGAACCTGTCAAGTTAGCTGGATGGCAGCACAGCAAGATGAGAAATTCTTCTGAATTTCAAAATATCTACCACCATGTTGTAGGCATCTAAAAACTATGTAAGAAACTAGAAATCAAATTTAGCCCTTTCCCGTCTTTAAAGCGTACGGCCGCGAAAACCCATTTTTCGTCCTGCCACAAATTCACCCAGATGAAAAATTGTTTCAAATCACAAAACATTTACCATCATGTTGTAGGCAACAAAAATCTATGTAAGAAAGTGAAAATTAAATTTGGCTCCTATTAGCGTTTAAAGCGTACGGCCGTGAAAACTCAATTTTCATCCTGCTGGAAATGCAACATCAATTTTCATCCTGCTGAACCTGTCAAGTTAGCAGGATGGCAGCACAGCAGGATGAGAAATTCTTCTGAATTTCAAAATATTTACCACCATGTTGTAGGCATCTAAAAACTCTGTAAGAAACTAGAAATCAAATTTAGCCCTTACCCGTCTTCAAAGCGTACGGCCGCGAAAACCTATTTTTCGTCCTGCCACAAATACACCCAGATGAAAAATTGTTTCAAATCACAAAACATTTACCATCATGTTGTAGGCAACAAAAATCTATGTAAGAAAGTGAAAATTAAATTTGGCTCCTATTAGCGTTTAAACCGTACGGCCGTGAAAACTCAATTTTCATCCTGCTGGAAATGCAACATCAATTTTCATCCTGCTGAACCTGTCAAGTTAGCAGGATGGCAGCACAGCAGGATGAGAAATTCTTCTGAATTTCAAAATATTTACCACCATGTTGTAGGCATCTAAAAACTATGTAAGAAACTAGAAATCAAATTTAGCCCTTACCCGTCTTCAAAGCGTACGGCCGCGAAAACCTATTTTTCGTCCTGCCACAAATTCACCCAGATGAAAAATTGTTTCAAATCACAAAACAATTACCATCATGTTGTAGGCAACAAAAATCTATGTAGGAAAGTGAAAATTAAATTTAGCTCCTATCAGCGTTAAAAGCGTACGGCCGTGAAAACTCAATTTTCATCCTGCTGGAAGTGCAACACCGATTTTCATCCAGCTGAACCTGTCAAGTTAGCAGGATGGCAGCACAGCAGGATGAGAAATTCTTCTGAATTTCAAAATATTTACCACCATGTTGTAGGCATCTAAAAACTCTGTAAGAAACTAGAAATCAAATTTAGCCCTTTCCCGTCTTTAAAGCGTACGGCCGCGAAAACCCATTTTTCGTCCTGCCACAAATACACCCAGATGAAAAATTGTTTCAAATCACAAAACATTTACCATCATGTTGTAGGCAACAATAATCTATGTAAGAAAGTGAAAATTAAATTTGGCTCCTATCAGCGTTTAAAGCGTACAGCAGAGAAAACTCAATTTTCATCCTGCTGGAAATGCAACATCAATTTTCATCCTGCTGAACCTGTCAAGTTAGCAGGATGGCAGCACAGCAGGATGAGAAATTCTTCTGAATTTCAAAATATCTACCACCATGTTGTAGGCATCTAAAAACTATGTAAGAAACTAGAAATCAAATTTAGCCCTTTCCCGTCTTTAAAGCGTACGGCCGCGAAAACCCATTTTTCGTCCTGCCACAAATTCACCCAGATGAAAAATTGTTTCAAATCACAAAACATTTACCATCATGTTGTAGGCAACAAAAATCTATGTAAGAAAGTGAAAATTAAATTTGGCTCCTATTAGCGTTTAAAGCGTACGGCCGTGAAAACTCAATTTTCATCCTGCTGGAAATGCAACATCAATTTTCATCCTGCTGAACCTGTCAAGTTAGCAGGATGGCAGCACAGCAGGATGAGAAATTCTTCTGAATTTCAAAATATTTACCACCATGTTGTAGGCATCTAAAAACTATGCAAGAAACTAGAAATCAAATTTAGCCCTTACCCGTCTTCAAAGCGTACGGACGCGAAAACCTATTTTTCGTCCTGCCACAAATACACCCAGATGAAAAATTGTTTCAAATCACAAAATATTTACCATCATGTTGTAGGCAACAAAAATCTATGTAAGAAAGTGAAAATTAAATTTGGCTCCTATCAGCGTTTAAAGCGTACAGCAGAGAAAACTCAATTTTCATCCTGCTGGAAATGCAACATCAATTTTCATCCTGCTGAACCTGTCAAGTTAGCAGGATGGCAGCACAGCAGGATGAGAAATTCTTCTGAATTTCAAAATATTTACCACCATGTTGTAGGCATCTAAAAACTATGTAATAAACTAGAAATCAAATTTAGCCCGTACCCGTCTTTAAAGCGTACAGCCGCGAAAACCCATTTTTCGTCCTGCCACAAATACACCCAGATGAAAAATTGTTTCAAATCACAAAACATTTACCGTCATGTTGTAGGCAACAAAAATCTATGTAAGAAAGTGAAAATTAAATTTGGTTCCTATCAGCGTTTAAAGCGTACAGCCGTGAAAACTCAGTTTTCATCCTGCTGGAAATGCAACATCAATTTTCATCCTGCTGAACCTGTCAAGTTAGCAGGATGGCAGCACAGCAGGATGAGAAATTATTCTGAATTTCAAAATATTTACCACCATGTTGTAGGCATCTAAAAACTATGTAAGAAACTAGAAATCAAATTTAGCCCTTTCCCGTCTTTAAAGCGTACGGCCGCGAAAACCTATTTTTCGTCCTGCCACAAATTCACCCAGATGAAAAATTGTTTCAAATGACAAAACATTTACCATCATGTTGTAGGCAACAAAAATCTATGTAAAAAAGTGAAAATTCAATTTTGCTCCTATCAACGTTTAAAGCGTACAGCCGTGAAAACTCAATTTTCATCCTGCTGGAAATGCAACATCAATTTTCATCCTGCTGAACCTGTCAAGTTAGCAGGATGGCAGCACAGCAGGATGAGAAATTCTTCTGAATTTCAAAATATTTACCACCATGTAGTAGGCATCTAAAAACTATGTAAGAAACTAGAAATCAAATTTAGCCCTTTCCCGTCTTCAAAGCGTACAGCCGCGAAAACCCATTTTTCGTCCTGCCACAAATTCACCCAGATGAAAAATTGTTTCAAATCACAATACATTTACCATCATGTTGTAGGCAACAAAAATCTATGTAAGAAAGTGAAAATTAAATTTGGCTCCTATCAGCGTTTAAAGCGTACGGCCGTGAAAACTCAATTTTCATCCTGCTGGAAATGCAACATCAATTTTCATCCTGCTGAACCTGTCAAGTTAGCAAGATGGCAGCACAGCAGGATGAGAAATTCTTCTGAATTTCAAAATATTTACCACCATGTTGTAGGCAACAAAAATCTATGTACGAAAATAGAAATTAAATTTGGCTCCTATCAGCGATTCAAGCGTACGACTGTGAAAACACAATCTTCTTCCTGCTGTTATGCAACATTATTAAACGTTTTTTATCATATGACGTTGTTGATAAGCAGTGGATAACGTCGTGTAATAAAAATCGTATGACCACACGTGTAATAACACTTTGGCGGGATTAAGTAACGTCATGTCGACGTCCATGTCAACCATGCATTTTTTTTCAAATAGTCAGATAAAAAGGCGATAAATCCAATTTAAAGTGGTCATATGATAAACAGAATCTTTCACTCGTGGTCATTTCAAATGAAATTTATGAAACTCGCCAAAGGCTCGTTTCATAAATTTCATATGAAATGACCACTCGTCAAAAATCGTCTATACCCGACATTGAGATGAAATGACATCTCAAGCCCTGTCGCCCAATGAAACCAATAGGGTTTATCAGCATGGACAGCCCGATTTGCACAGCTTTGCCTGGACAGGCTTAGATCCTCTAAGTAGTTTACTAGTACTCGTGCGTGGTAAGTTCCAGCTCTGCGTGGAAGCATCATGCAGCCCGACCCATCTTTTTCTTTAAGCCCCAATGGGGACTTAAAACTTTAAATAAAATCACATTTGATGTAAAGCAAACTCAGTCACTAAATCCGTTTAGGCTTGTGAAAAAGTTGGCAAAAAGAAAGAAAAATGGTGTGTATCAGCGTATGTAAACATAATGATGCATAAGAAATAAAAAGTCGCCCCCGCCCATAGGGGCTTGAAGAAATATATGGGCTGCTTGATGCTTCCACGCAGAGCTGAATCCGGCCCACACACTAGTACTGGTAAACCGCTTAGACGGGATCTAAGCCTGTCCAGGAACCGCGGTGAGAGGCGGACTGTCCATGCTAATAAACCCTATTGGTTTCATTGGGCGACAGGGCTTGAGATGTCATTTCATCTCAATGTCGGGTAAAAGTCCCTCAAAATTGGAAGCAACGTCTCCAAAATGACCTTTACAGTGTTGGCGGGGACGTTAAACCTCAAATCAAACAAACAAAGAAATAAAAAGCAATAAGTAGAGGTAAAAAATTAAAAAAAAAAAAAAAAAAAAAAAAACATGGAAAAATCCAGATTCGAACACGGGTCGCTAACGTGAGAGTCGACGCCGTTGCTTATCGCGCCATAACACCTTACAATTATATTAAACAAAAATGTCTGTGGTGATTATTTTATTTGAGGTTTAACTTTCAAGTCGACACTGTAATGGTTATTTTGGAGACGTTGCTTCCCATTTTGACGGACTTTTACCCGACATTGAGATGAAATGACATCTCAAGCCATGCCGCCCAATGAAACCAATATGGTTTTTAAACATGGACGGGCCGACTCGCACAGATGGCAGAAAATTTTTTATTTTTATTATTTATTTATTTTATTATTGTCGTTTTTTTTGGCTGTTATTTATTTATTTATTTATTTTATTTTATTTTATTTATTTTTTTTTTTTGCAAGCTATCTCATTTGGAAAGTGTTGTCGCCCTTGCTTCGCCACTTAGATGCCCAATGACCGCATCAAAGAGTTTAAATCCCCTTAAACATGTAACACATATGTACGAAAGCCGGGTAGGGCCATTTCTTATTTCTAACTTCTAACTTCTAACTTCTTACTTCTAACTTCTTACTTCTTACTTCTAACTTCTTACTTCTAACTTCTAACTTCTTACTTCTAACTTCTAACTTCCATGTTGTATATTGTTGTTTTTAATATATTTTTGGGGGGAGGGGGGGGGGCGGGGTGATTTTACGACCCTTTCAAGATTTTTACACTCATATCGAGCCGACCGTTGATCAGAGGTAAGCGAAATCCGAAGTACCCGGAGAAAAGTTATCTTGCCTTCCGTTGCAGAACTTGGCGTTTCACACTGGCAAACCTGTGTTGGCGTGTGTGTGTGTGTGGGTGTGGGTGGGAGGGTGTGGTGCGTGCGTGCGTGCGTGCGTGCGTGCGTATACCTGTGTGAACATTTCTTATTTCTAACATCTTATTTCTAACTTCTTACTTCTAACATCTGACTTCTAATTTCTAACTTCTAACTTCTAACTTCTTACTTCTAACTTCTAACTTCTAATTTCAAACTTCTTACTTCTAACTTCTAACTTCTAATTTCTAACTTCTAATTTCTTACTTCTAACTTCTAATTTCTAACTTCTTACTTCTAACTTCTTACTTCTAACTTCTAACTTCCATGTTGTATATTGTTGTTTTTAATATATTTTTTTGGGGGAGGGGGGCGGGGTGATTTTACGGCCCTTTCAAGATTTTTACACTCATATCGAGCCGACCGTTGATCAGAGGTAAGCGAAATCCGAAGTACCCGGAGAAAAGCCATTTGGCCTTCCGTTGCAGAACTTGGCGTTTCACACTGGCAAACCTGTGTTGGCGTGTGTGTGTGTGTTGGTGGGGGGGATGTGGTACGTGCGTGCGTTCGTGCGTGCGTGCGTGCGTGTGTATGTATACCTGTGTGAACATTTCTTATTTCTAACTTCTTATTTCTAACTTCTAACTTCTTACTTCTAACTTCTAATTTCTAACTTCTAACTTCTTACTTCTAACTTCTAATTTCTAACTTCTAACTTTTTACTTCTAACTTTTTACTTCTAACTTCTAACTTCCATGTTGTATATTGTTGTTTTTATTTTATTTTTTTGGGGGGGGGGGGGGGTGATTTTACGGCACTTTCAAGATTTTTACACTCATATCGAGCCGATCGTTAATCAGAGGTAAGCGAAATCCGAAGTACCCGGAAAAAAGCCATCTGGCCTTCCGTTGCAGAACTTGGCGTTATACACTGGCAAACATGTGTTGGCGTGTGTGTGTGTGGGGGGGGGGGGGTTGTTGTGCGTGCGTTCGTGCGTGCGTGCATGCGTATGTGTGTGTGTATACCTGTGTGTTTATTTCTTATTTCTAACTTCTTATTTCTAACTTCTTACTTCTAACTTCTACACACACACGCACGTACGCACGCACATACGAACGCAGGCACGCATCCCCCCACACACACACACGCCAACACAGATTTGCCAGTGTGAAACGTTAAGTTCTGCAACGGAAGGCCAGATGGCTTTTCTCCGGGTACTTCGGATTTCGCTTACCTCCGTTCAACGATCGGCTCGATATGAGTGTAAAAATCTTGAAAGGGCCGTAAAATCACCCAGCCCCCCCCCCCCAAAAAAAAAAAAAATAAAATAAAATAAAAACAACAATTTACAACATGGAAGTTAGAAGTTAGAAGTAAGAAGTTAGAAGTAAGAAGTTAGAAGTTAGAAGTAAGAAGTTAAAAGTAAGAAGTTAGAATTTAGAAGTAAGAAGTTAGAAGTTAGAAGTAAGAAGTTAGAAGTAAGAAGTTAGAAGTAAGAAGTTAAAGGTTAGTAATAAGAAATGTTCACACAGGTATACACACACATGCACGCACGCACGCACGCACGACAATATACAACATGGAAGTTAGAAGTTAGAATTTAGAAGTAAGAAGTTAGAAGTAAGAAGTTAGAAATTTGAAGTTAGAAGTTAGAAGTAAGAAGTTAGAAGTTAGAAATTAGAAGTTGGAAGTAAGAAGTTAGAAGTTAGGTGTAAGAAGTTAGAAGTTAGAAATTAGAAGTTAGAAATAAGATGTTAGAAATAAGAAATGTTCACACAGGTATACACACACATGCACGCACGCACGCACGAACGCACGCACCACACCCTCCCCCCCCCCCCCCCACACGCCAACACAGGTTTGCCAGTGTGAAACGCCAAGTTCTGCAACGGAAGGCAAGATGGCTTTTCTCCGGGTACTTCGGATTTCGCTTACCTTTGATCAACGGTCGGCTCGATATGAGTGTAAAAATCTTGAAAGGGCCGTAAAATCACCCCGCCCCCCTCCCCCCTCCCCCAAAAAATATATTAAAAACAACAATATACAACATGGAAGTTAGAAGTTAGAAGTTAGAAGTAAGAAGTTAGAAGTAAGAAGTTAGAAGTTAGAAGTAAGAAGTCAGAAGTTAGAAGTTAGAAATAAGAAGTTAGAAATAAGAAATGTTCACAAAGGTATACACACACACATGCACGCACGCACGAACGCACGCACCACAACCCCCCCCACCCCCCCCACCCCCCCACACACACACGCCAACACATGTTTGCCAATGTAAAACGCCAAGTTCTGCAACGGAAGGCCAGATGGCTGTTCTCCGGGTACTTCGGATTATGCTTACCTCTGATTAACGATCGGCTCGATTTGAGTGTAAAAACCTTGAAGAGCCGTAAAATCACCCCTCCCCCGCCTCCCAAAAAAAGAAAAAAAGAAAGAAAAATACTTCGGATTTCGCTTACCTCTGATTAACGATCGGCTCGATATGAGTGTAAAAATCTTGAAAGGGCCGTAAAATCACCCCGGCCCCCCCCCCTCCCCCCTCCCCCCAAAAATATATTAAAAACAACAATATACAACATGGAAGTTAGAAGTAAGAAGTTAGAAGTTAGAAGTAAGAAGTTAGAAGTAAGAAGTTAGAAGTTAGAAGTTAGAAGTAAGAAGTTAGAAGTTAGAAGTCAGAAATAAGAAATGGCCCTACCCGGCTTTCGTACATATGAGGGGCCCCGTGGGGAAGTCTTAGAACCATCTCTTCGAGGATGTTATAAAGAGCATCAACAGTTTTATTTTTGAAAGCAAAAACAAATATTGGGATGCTCCTTAGAACCGCCTCATTGGGGCAGTTCAAAAGAGCACCCGTAATATGCTTGCTTTAAAATATTGACTGGGGGTAATTATTAGAACCATATTATCGAGGCATTTCTAACGAGATCCAACAGTCAATATTTGGAGCAGAAATAAGGAAAATTTCATTTTTTTTTCTTAAATCTTTTTTTTTTCTTTTTTAGTGTTAAAGTTTTCAAATATATTTAAATAGACGTTTTTTGGTAATGTGCTCGACACTGAGATGACTTCTCAAGCCCTGCCGCCAAATGAAACCAATATGGCTTTTATGCATGGATGGTCCGACTCGCACCACTTTCCTGGGCAGGCTTAGGACCTCATAGTAGTTTACCAGTAGTCTCAGCTCTGCGTGGAACTATCATGCAACCCAATCTATTTCATCAAGCCCCGAAGGGCGTGGGCCAACAGGCCTATGTAATAATTCAATGCGTACCCAAATGTATATCAAGAAATAAAATGGATATTTTTAAATTATAATATGAAACTACTACTCAAAAGGTCAAAACCAGCTTGTGTCCCTGTACCCTTTGAATGAATGGTCCCGCACTTTCGGTATTGGGATATATTGCAAAAATATCTCTCCCAATGGAAGTGTCTTTGAGATAGTTTCGTTCAAATTCTTACACCTGCATTTTTAGCTCACCTGGGCCGAAGGCCCCAAGGGAGCTTATAGAATAGTGGGTCGTCCGTCGTCCGTCCGTCCGTCGTCCATCCGTCCACACTTTTGAGCAGCTATATATCTGCAGCCTGCAGGCTAATCTCAATCAGTTCTCGTCTGTAGCATGCCTCTGGTGGGGCATTATGGCATAAGCTTTCTTTCAAAATCGCACGAAAACTTAAGTTGCTATGGCAACCACACGGTCCCATAGACATACAATGGTAAAATGCTTGTCATCACCGTAGCGCCTTCAGTTTTGATCGGATCTTTCTGAAACTTATATGTAAGGTGGCTTGGGATAAAATCTCAGATGAGTTCGAAAACCAGCCAAGTTGGCCCATTTATCATAGAGTTATGTCCCTTTGATTGCTGAAAATGCCAATTTTTGACCTTGTCATCACCGTAGCCCCTTCAGTTTTGATCGGATCTTTCTGCAACTTATGCGTATGGTGGCTTGGGATAAAATCTTGAAAGTGTTCGAAAACCAGCCAACTCGACCTATTTTTCATAGAGCAACGTCCCTTTGATTGCTGAAAATGCCGATTTTTGACCTTGTCATCACCGTAGCCCTTTCAGTTTTCATCGGACCTTTCTGAAACTTATATATGTAAAGTGGCTGGGGATAAACCCTCGGATGAGTTCAAATAACGGCTAAGTTAGCCTATTTATCATAGAGTTACGTCCCTTTGATTGCTGAAATGTCGATTTTTGACCTGTCTATCACCGTAGCCCCTTGAGTTTTGATCGGATCTTTTTAAAACTTATATGTAAGGTGGCTGGGGACGAAACCTCGGATGAATTCGTAAACCGGCCAAGTTGGCCCGTTTATCATAGAGTTATGTCCCTTTGATGGCTGATAATATAGATTTTTGACCTTGTCATCACCGTAGCCCCTTCAGTTGTAATCGGATCTCTCTGAAACTTATATGTGAGGTGGCTGGGGATAAAACTTTGGATGAGTTTGAATACAGGTCAAGTTGGCCCATTTATCATAGAGTTACGTCCCTTTGATTGCTGAAAATGTCGACTTGTGACTTTGTCATCACCGTAGCCTCTTCAGTTTTGATAGGATCTTTCTGAAACTTATGTGTACGGTGGCTAGGGATAAAATCTCGGACGAGTTCGAAAACTGGCCAAGGCGGACCATTTTTCATAGAGTTATGTCCCTTTCATGGCTGAAAAAGTAGATTTTCGACCTTGTCATCACCGTAGCCTCTTCAGTTTTGATCGGATCTTTCTGAAACTTATATGTCAGGTGGCTGAGGATAAAACCTCGGATGAGTTTGAAAACCGGCCAAGTCGGCCCATTTATCATAGAGTTACATCCGTTCGATTGCTGAAAATGCTAAATATTGACCTTGTCATCACCATAGCTCCTTCAGTTTTGATCAGATCTTTCTGAAACTTATATGTAAGGTGGGTGGGAATAAAACCTCGGATGAGCTCAAATACTGGCCAGATCGGCACATTTATCATAGAATTACGTGCCTTTGATTGCTGAAAATGCCATCACCCCAGCCCCTTCAGTTTATACCGGAGCTTCTTAGCAAGTCAGGAATAAAAGCTTGAATGAGTTTGAAAACCGGTGAGGTCAGCCTATATATCATAGAGTTACATTCTACTTGATTTGCAGAAAATGCTGACCCCGTCGTCACCTTGTCCACCCATAAATCCTTCAGTTAAGTTGGCACTTCCTGAAACTTTGAATCTGTCAGCTCAGGTGAGCGATACAGGACCATCTTGGTCCTCTTGTTTGTTTCTCTGATTGGGGTTCTTTTCAGTTACTTTGTGAACTTGTAGCATGTCTTTCTTGTTTTCTGTTTCCTCTTAAAAATTAAGTACATGTAAGTAAATGAATAATTGAATAAGTAAAAAAATAAATATCAAGAATTAAATGAAAAAGTGAACAAATAGCTAAAAAAAAGTTGAAAGCTATGTTGATTGGCAAATAAATGAAAAAAAAGTAAATAATATAATATTATAAGAAAGCAAACTTATTCATAAATGAATAAATGAAATCATAAAGCTAATATAATAAATTTATAATCCATAAGTACAGATAAATCCATCTAAATAAATAAATGAAGATAAAATAAATAATTCAGTAATGCAGAAGACAGAAATGTCATGCTACAAACCCCTGAATTCTGATACTTAGCTCGCCTGAGCCGAAGGCGCCGGGGGGAGGGGGGGGGAGGGTTTCGGGGGACTTTTGTGATCAGTCACCTTCCGTCGACATCCGTCTGTAGGTCCGTACTTCCGTCCGTCCACAATTTCTTTAATAATAAGAGATCTCCTTCTAAACCGCTCAACAGATTTTGACCCAAATTGGCTGAAATGATCCTTGGGTAGTCCTCTATGACTTGTTTAAAGAATTATATTCTGTGCAGAACTCTGGATGCCATGGCAACCAAAAGGGGAAAATTAGGGAAAAAAAACTTCGTCTGAAACCAGAAGGCCTAGGTCTTTGATATTTGATATGAAGCTTCATCTAGTGGACCTCTACCAAGATTGTACAAATTATTATCTCGTCCTACGTGAAAGAAGGCACCATAGGAGGAATGTGTATTCCTACCTGGCCATTTGGGGGCCCGAGACAACTTGCGCCGATCTCGTTAGCGACGTAGTTAGTTTTGTTTGTTCGATTTGAGGTTTAACGTCCCCGTCAACACTGTAAAGGTTATTTTGGAGACGTTGCTTCCAATTTTGTTGGACTTTTACCCGACATTTAGATGAAATGACATCTCAAGCCCTGTCGCCCAATGAAACCAATAGGGTTTATTAGCATGGACCCTCGCCTCGCACCGCCTTTCCTGGACAGGCTTAGATCCTCTAAGAGGTTTACCAGTGCGGGCCGGATTCAGCTCTGCGTGGAAGCGTGCAGCCTATATATTTCTTCAAGCCCCTATGGGCGGGGGCCGACAACGTAGTTAGTACAAATTGATATAATCATGCAGGTCGCATACAATCGCCCACCTGCGCACGTGCGCAGTCGAGCGCTCCAATGCGATTTTGTTTTTTATGTTTCATATTTACAGTTAAAATGTTTGAATTCGCTTTTTGGGAGAAAACTCTTCTTCTTCTTCTATCTCCAGGTTTTTTAATCTCTCTTTTTTCTATACTATCTACTGTATTCTTACCCTCCGTGCGTCCGTCCGTCCGTAAACAATTTCTTCAAACAACATCTCTTAAACCAGTGATCGGATTTTGACAAAATTTCACTGAAATGATCCTTAGGTGGTCCCCTTTCAATGTTGTTCAAAAGGTTCCGGTCCGTTGCACATCTAGGTCACAGGAGCCAAAAATAGATTTTTTTTTCACCAAAAAGTTAAAAACTCTTCTTCTCTGAAACCCCCGCCCATAGGGGCTTGAAGAAATATATGGGCTGCATGATGCTTACACGCAGAGCTGAATCCGGCCCGCACACTAGTACTGGTAAACCGCTTAGAGGATCTAAGCCTGTCCAGGAACCGCGGTGCGAGGCGGACCGTCCATGCTAATAAACCCTATTGGTTTCATTGGGCGACAGGGCTTGAGATGTCATTTCATCTCAATGTCGGGTAAAAGTCCCACAAAATTGGAAGCAACGTCTCCAAAATGACCTTTACAGTGTTGACGGGGACGTTAAACCTCAAATCAAACAAATCTTCTCTGAAACCACAACGCCTATGTCTATGATATTTGGTTTGAAGCTTCATCTAGTGGAACCCAACAAGATTGTTCAAATTATAGTTCTGGGACCAAAAATGCCCCCGCCCTGGGCCCTTTGGTTTTACATAGGATTATATAGGGAGCATCTTTGAAAATATTCTTCTCTGAAACCACAAGGCACAAGTCTTTGATATTTGGTAAAAATTTTGTGATTTGAAACAATTTTTAATCTGGGTGAATTTGTGGCAGGACGAAAAATGGATTTTCGCGGCCGTACGCTTTAAAGACGGCAACAGGCTTAATTTGATTTCTAGTTTCTTACATAGTTTTCAGAAGCCTACAACATGGTGGTAAATATTTTGAAATTCAGAAGAATTTCTCATCCTGCTGTGCTGCCATCCTGCTAACTTGACAGGTTCAGCAGGATGAAAATTGATGTTGCATTTCATGCAGCAGGATGAAAATTGAGTTTTCACGGCCGTACGCTTAAAACGCTGATAGGAGCCAAATTTAATTTCCACTTTCTTACATAGATTTTTGTTGCCTACAACATGATGGTAAATGTTTTGTGATTTGAAACAATTTTTCATCTGGGTGTATTTGCTGCAGGACGAAAAATGGGTTTTCGCGGCCGTACGCTTTAAAGACGGGAAAGGGCTAAATTTGATTTCTAGTTTCTTACATAGTTCTTAAATGCCTACAACATGGTGGTAAATATTTTGAAATTCAGAAGAATTTCTCATTCTGCTGTGCTGCCGTCCTGCTAACTTGACAGGTTCAGCAGGATGAAAATTGATGTTGCATTTCCAGCAGGATGAAAATTGAGTTTTCACGGCTGTACGCTTTAAACGCTGATAGGAGCCAAATTTAATTTCCACTGTCTTACATAGATTTTTGTTGCCTACAACATGATGGTAAATGTTTTGTGATTTGAAACAATTTTTCATCTGGGTGAATTTGTGGCAGGACGAAAAATGGGTTTTCGCGGCTGTACGCTTTGAAGACGGGAAAGGGCTAAATTTGATTTCTAGTTCCTTACATAGTTTTTAGATGCCTACAACATGGTGGTAAATATTTTGAAATTCAGAAGAATTTCTCATCCTGCTGTGCTGCCATCCTGCTAACTTGACAGGTTCAGCAGGATGAAAATTGATGTTGCATTTCCAGCAGGATGAAAATTGAGTTTTCACGGCCGTACGCTTTAAACGCTGATAGGAGCCAAATTTAATTTCCACTTTCTTACATAGATTTTTGTTGCCTACAACATGATGGTAAATGTTTTGTGATTTGAAACAATTATTCATCTGATGTATTTGCTGCAGGACGAAAAATGGGTTTTCGCGGCCGTACGCTTTAAAGACGGGAAAGGGCTAAATTTGATTTCTAGTTTCTTACATAGTTTTAAGATGCCTACAACATGGTGGTAAATATTTTGAAATTCAGAAGAATTTCTCATCCTGCTGTGCTGCCGTCCTGCTAACTTGACAGGTTCAGCAGGATGAAAATTAATGTTGCATTTCCAGCAGGATGAAAATTGAGTTTTCACGGTTGTACGCTTAAAACGCTGATAGGAGCCAAATTTAATTTCCACTGTCTTACATAGATATTTGTTGCCTACAACATGATGGTAAATGTTTTGTGATTTGAAACAATTATTCATCTGGGTGTATTTGCTGCAGGACGAAAAATAGGTTTTCGCGGCCGTACGCTTTAAAGACGGGAAAGGGCTAAATTTGATTTCTAGTTTCTTACATAGTTTTTAGATGCCTACAACATGGTGGTAAATATTTTGAAATTCAGAAGAATTTCTCATCCTGCTGTGCTGCCATCCTGCTAACTTGACAGGTTCATCAGGATGAAAATTGATGTTGCATTTCCAGCAGGATGAAAATTGAGTTTTCACGGCCGTACGCTTTAAACGCTGATAGGAGCCAAATTTAATTTTCACTTTCTTACATAGATTGTTGCTGCCTACAACATGATGGTAAATGTTTTGTGATTTGAAACAATTTTTCATCTGGGTGTATTTGCTGCAGGACGAAAAATAGGTTTTCGCGGCTGTACGCTTTAAAGTCGGGAAAGGGCTAAATTTGATTTCTAGTTTCTTACATAGTTTTTAGATGCCTACAACATGGTGGTAAATATTTTGAAATTCAGAAGAATTTCTCATCCTGCTGTGCTGCCATCCTGCTAACTTGACAGGTTCAGCAGGATGAAAATTGATGTTGCATTTCCAGCAGGATGAAAATTGAGTTTTCACGGCCGTACGCTTTAAACGCTGATAGGAGCCAAATTTGATTTTCACTTTCTTACATAGATTTTTGCTGCCTACAACATGATGGTAAATGTTTTGCGATTTGAAACAATTTTTCATCTGGGTGAATTTGTGGCAGGACGAAAAATGGGTTTTCGCGGCTGTACGCTTTGAAGACGGGAAAGGGCTAAATTTGATTTCTAGTTTCTTACATAGTTTTTAGATGCCTACTACATGGTGGTAAATATTTTGAAATTCAGAAGAATTTCTCATCCTGCTGTGCTGCCGTCCTGCTAACTTGACAGGTTCAGCAGGATGAAAATTAATGTTGCATTTCCAGCAGGATGAAAATTGAGTTTTCACGGTTGTACGCTTAAAACGCTGATAGGAGCCAAATTTAATTTCCACTGTCTTACATAGATATTTGTTGCCTACAACATGATGGTAAATGTTTTGTGATTTGAAACAATTATTCATCTGGGTGTATTTGCTGCAGGACGAAAAATAGGTTTTCGCGGCCGTACGCTTTAAAGACGGGAAAGGGCTAAATTTGATTTCTAGTTTCTTACATAGTTTTTAGATGCCTACAACATGGTGGTAAATATTTTGAAATTCAGAAGAATTTCTCATCCTGCTGTGCTGCCATCCTGCTAACTTGACAGGTTCATCAGGATGAAAATTGATGTTGCATTTCCAGCAGGATGAAAATTGAGTTTTCACGGCCGTACGCTTTAAACGCTGATAGGAGCCAAATTTAATTTTCACTTTCTTACATAGATTTTTGCTGCCTACAACATGATGGTAAATGTTTTGTGATTTGAAACAATTTTTCATCTGGGTGTATTTGCTGCAGGACGAAAAATAGGTTTTCGCGGCTGTACGCTTTAAAGTCGGGAAAGGGCTAAATTTGATTTCTAGTTTCTTACATAGTTTTTAGATGCCTACAACATGGTGGTAAATATTTTGAAATTCAGAAGAATTTCTCATCCTGCTGTGCTGCCATCCTGCTAACTTGACAGGTTCAGCAGGATGAAAATTGATGTTGCATTTCCAGCAGGATGAAAATTGAGTTTTCACGGCCGTACGCTTTAAACGCTGATAGGAGCCAAATTTGATTTTCACTTTCTTACATAGATTTTTGCTGCCTACAACATGATGGTAAATGTTTTGCGATTTGAAACAATTTTTCATCTGGGTGAATTTGTGGCAGGACGAAAAATGGGTTTTCGCGGCTGTACGCTTTGAAGACGGGAAAGGGCTAAATTTGATTTCTAGTTTCTTACATAGTTTTTAGATGCCTACTACATGGTGGTAAATATTTTGAAATTCAGAAGAATTTCTCATCCTGCTGTGCTGCCATCCTGCTAACTTGACAGGTTCAGCAGGATGAAAATTGACGTTGCATTTCCAGCAGGATGAAAATTGAGTTTTCACGGCCGTACGTTTTAAACGCTGATAGGAGCCAAATTTAATTTCCACTTTCTTACATAGATTTTTGTTGCCTACAACATGATGGTAAATGTTTTGTGATTTGAAACAATTATTCATCTGGGTGTATTTGCTGCAGGACGAAAAATAGGTTTTCGCGGCCGTACGCTTTAAAGACGGGAAAGGGCTAAATTTGATTTCTAGTTTCTTACATAGTTTTAAGATGCCTACAACATGGTGGTTAATATTTTGAAATTCAGAAGAATTTCTCATCCTTCTGTGCTGCCATCCTGCTAACTTGACAGGTTCAGCAGGATGAAAATTGATGTTGCATTTCCAGCAGGATGAAAATTGAGTTTTCACGGCCGTACGCTTTAAACGCTGATAGGAGCCAAATTTAATTTTCACTTTCTTACATAGATTTTTGTTGCCTACAACATGATGGTAAATGTTTTGTGATTTGAAACAATTTTTCATCTGGGTGAATTTGTGGCTGGACGAAAAATTGGTTTTCGCGGCTGTACGCTTTGAAGACGGGAAAGGGCTAAATTTGATTTCTAGTTTCTTACATAGTTTTTAGATGCCTACAACATGGTGGTAAATATTTTGAAATTCAGAAGAATTTCTCATCCTGCTGTGCTGCCATCCTGCTAACTTGACAGGTTCAGCAGGATGAAAATTGATGTTGCATTTCCAGCAGGATGAAAATTGAGTTTTCACGGCCGTACGCTTTAAACGCTGATAGGAGCCAAATTTAATTTCCACTTTCTTACATAGATTTTTGTTGCCTACAACATGATGGTAAATGTTTTGTGATTTGAAACAATTATTCATCTGGATGTATTTGCTGCAAGACGAAAAATAGGTTTTCGCGGCCGTACGCTTTAAAGACGGGAAAGGGCTAAATTTGATTTCTAGTTTCTTACATAGTTTTTAGATGCCTACAACATGGTGGTAAATATTTTGAAATTCAGAAGAATTTCTCATCCTGCTGTGCTGCCATCCTGCTAACTTGACAGGTTCAGCAGGATGAAAATTGATGTTGCATTTCCTGCAGGATGAAAATTGAGTTTTCACGGCCGCACGCTTTAAACGCTGATAGGAGCCAAATTTCATTTCCACTTTCTTACATAGATTTTTGTTGCCTACAACATGATGGTAAATGTTTTGTGATTTGAAACAATTATTCATCTCGGTGTATTTGTGCCAGGACGAAAAATGGGTCTTCGCGGCCGTACGCTATAAAGACGGGAAAGAGCTAAATTTGATTTCTAGTTTCTTACATATTTTTAGAAGCCTACAACATGTTGGTAAATATTTTGAAATTCAGAAGAATTTCTCATCCTGCTGTGCTGCCACCCTGCTAACTTGACAGGTTCAGCAGGATGAAAATTGATGTTGAATTTCCAGCAGGATGAAAATTGAGTTTTCACGGCTGTACGCTTTAAACGCTGATAGGAGCCAAATTTAATTTCTAATTTCTTACATATATTTTTGTTGCCTACAACATGATTGTAAATGTTTTGTGATTTGAAAGAATTTTTCATCTGGGTGAATTTGTGGCAGGACGAAAAATGGGTTTTCGCGGCCGTACGCTTTAAAGACTGGAAAGGGCTAAATTTGATTTCTAGTTTCTTATATAGTTTTTAGATGCCTACAACATGGTGGTAAGTATTTTGAAATTCAGAAGAATTTCTCATCCTGCTGTGCTGCCATCCTGCTAACTTGACAGGTTCAGCAGGATGAAAATTGATGTTGCATTTCCAGCAGGATGAAAATTGAGTTTTCACGGCCGTACGCTTTAATCGCTGATAGGAGCCAAATTTAATTTCTAATTTCTTACATAGATTTTTGTTGCATACAACATGATGGTAAAAGTTTTGTGATTTGAAACCGTTTTTCATCTGGGTGTATTTGTGGCAGGACGAAAATTGGGTTTCGCGGCCGTATGCTCTAAAGACGGGAAAGGGCTTAATTTGATTTCTAGTTTCTTACATAGTGTTTAGGTGCCTACAACATGGTGGTAAATATTTTGAAATTCAGAAGAATTTCTCATCCTGCTGTGCTGACATCATGCTAACTTGACAGGTTTAGCAGGATGAAAATTAATGTTGCATTTCCAGCAGGATGAAAATTGAGTTTTCACGGCCGTGCGCTTTAAACGCTGATAGGAGCCAAATTTCATTTCCACTTTCTTACATAGACTTTTGTTGGCTACAACATGATGGTAAAAGTTTTGTGATTTGGAACAATTTTTCATCTGGGTGAATTTGTGGCAGGACGAAAATTGGGTATTCGCGGCCGTATGCTTTAAAGACGGGAAGGGGCTAAATTTGATTTCTAGATTCTAACATAGCTATAGGTGCCAATAACATGGTTGTATAGATTTTGAAATTCAGAACAAGTTCTCATCCTGCTGTTCTTCCATCCTCCTCAATAATTAGTTTCATCCTGCTGTCCTGCCATCCTGCTGACTCAATATTTCATCCTGCTGTCCTGCCATCCTGTTCACTTATTATGATTCATCCTGCTGTCCTGCCATCCTTCTAACTTAATGTTTCATCCTGCTGTCCTGCCATCCTGCTAACTTAACATGTTTCATCCTGCTGTCCTGCCATCCTGCTAACTTTTTTGAGCTAATTTAAAGAGTGTACAAGGGAATAAACTGATAAACAGTATACTAGATTTGTGTCATTTGATATCAAGTTTATCCGGCTCGGCTTCGAGAAATCGCGTCGAATCGCTCGGCAGACCTCACGATTCTACACGCGTTCTCGAAGCCGCTTGCCTGATAAACTTGATATCATAAGACACGAATCTGGTATTCTCTATATATGACCTCGCGATTCTACAAGCGTTTTCGAAGCCTTGCCTGATAAACTTGATATCAAAAGACACGAATCTGGCATTCTCTATATATGACCTCGCGATTCTACAAGCGTTTTCGAAGCCTTGCCTTATAAATTTGATATCAAAAGACACGAATCTGGTAATCCCAATACAGTAGAACTTCGATGACTCGAACATTTATGGCTCGTTTACCATGGCTGAGTCGAACCCATTCTTGAGCCCCTAAGGAAATCCTCTATATAAGAAACATTGGGGGACATTTAAGGAGATTTTAGTCTTTTATTTTGCAAATGTATGCTGTGTGTACTCATAAGAATCGCCTCGATGAGGCGATTCTAATGAGTGCAAACGACATACATTTTCATTATAGAACACCGAAAAGGTGTCTATAGTAACTCCTATTGCCCCCTGAGAGAAACCCTCAGTGGCTCGAACTACCCCTGTTTCGAACAGATTTTCGCGGTCCCAAATGTGTTCGAGCCACTGAAGTGCGACTGTATATGAACTTATGTTCCCCGCTAGGAAAGAGCAAATATCACCTTCTGACGGGAATGAGATCAAGAATCCAAATATCTGACATCTTCCCTTCCGCTGATTCAAGAAGGGCAGTTGTCAGTGTCTGGCTAAAAATGTGCACTGTAATGGTTAAACGCTTACGTATAAGACGAAGTGTGAATTCGTAAACAGATCGACTCAAAATGACCTAAATAGAGTTGACTGGGCCGTTAAACTCAAATACAATGTTGAAAACTTAAGTTACAACGGATCGAAAAATGTCAGTAAAGTTAACAATGCGATATATACATGTATGTACGGGAAGACATGTAAGGGCGTCATACGTCACCTCGACTCCATGTAACCTATGAAAATATAAGATCCATAGTTAAACCAGTAGACTCGGTTTTACCTAGTCTCTTCATAAGTTGAATACATTTATGTATATAACGAACAAAATGTAAGCCAGTAAGTGCCCCTTTGCAATGTATCAGGGACCAGAGCTGATTCTTGATTAGACTTAGTGAATGTCAAAGCTGATCTGAGACTACTCTGGGCCCAAGGTTATAAAACTTTTTTTCATGCCCAACTCACTTGAGTAGGATAAATGACATTCTGTGCTGATCCGAACAAGAAAATTACCCGATTTGTTTGTATTTTAATAGTTATGAGCATTACAAATTTCTTGCTCAACTGAGTTGAGCATGAAAGAAGTTTTATAACCTCGGGCCCTGGTCACAGGTTGCAACTTGCACATTGTGTGCATACACGCTGAAATAATATAATTATATGCAAAAACAGAACACTATAATATATCCAAAACAAATCATGACGAATTTAGATTACCCGTGAGATAGAAAATAGAGCCCCAGCCATTGTCGAACCCGTAGTCACAAAGAATCCCTGAGATGAAAAGCGTTAAAGTACTGCCAACGCCCGTTCCTGCAAATAGAAAAATAAATGTATGTACAATAAAACCAGTCTTAGTGGGAATCTCTATTAAGCAAGCACCCTGTTTCAAGCAAGCGTACGCCCCCACCTATCGGGGCTTGAAGAATAGATGGGCTTCCGCGCAGAGCTGAAACCGCGTACTGGTAAACCACTTAGAGAAGTCTGTCAAGGCAAAGCGGTGGGAGTCGGCCCGTACATGCTTGTAATCCCTACTGGTTTCATTGGGCGACATGGCTTGAAATGTAGATTTCATCTTAATGTCGGGTAAAAGTCTCACAAATTTGGAAACATTGTCTCCCAAATGACCTATATGGAGTTGAAGCGGACGTTAAACCTGAAATGAAACAAACATCAAGCAAGCGTATAGTCTGTTCCCGAAAAGCTCACCTGTATTAAGCAAGCATCTGTCACAAGCAAACGCAATTTGATTATCCAATGTGCGCTTGCCTATGGCAGGTTTGATTTACATGTATCTTAACCTTGAGCTAGAATTGGTTCTCGGCCCCCGCCCATCAGGCCTTGGAAAAATAAATTGAACTGCATAGTGTTTCTATGCAGAGCTGAAAGCGACCGCACATGAGTAATGGTAAACCGATTACTGGTCTAAGCCTGCCCCGGCCAAGTGTTGCGAGTCTGACCGTCCTTTTTGGGCGGTAGGGCTTGAGATACCATTTTATATCAGTGTGTCGGGTAAAAGTCCCACGAAATTGGAACCAACGTCTCCAATATGTCCCAAATAGTGTTAAACCTCAGTTCAAATAAACAAAAAGCTTGAGACAGAATTTGTTCTATTTAAGTTGTGGTGAGAAAATATGCCCTGTCCATTGGCTGAGACAGCTGACGTGCTCCGTTTTGAATGGCGTTGTGGTTCTACCTTCTATATATAACTCAACGAACAGAAATGCCAAATTTTGTTCGAAGGGGGTCGTTATGGGGTATGCAAACTGTATCATCACGAAAACACGCCTTTAAATTTGGATCCCCTTGAACCCCACTTTTATATAGCAAAACTGGGGTTTACAGGGGTATATCTTCTTTGTCTTATTTCTGCTCTGAAATATAGATTGTGGGTACTCATTAGAACCGCCTCGATGAGGCGGTTCTATCGAGTACACACAATCTATATTTTGAGCAGAAATGAGAAAAATATAACATTCAAGTTTAAAATTTTCGTTTTTTTTTTTTTTCAGAGGTTAAGTTTGTAATGTATTTGTATAGGCGTGCTTTCGTTATGTGAAAAAAAAAATCAATAAAATGATAAAATATACTAACAACAAACAACATAACCCTTATAACTCTAATTTCTGCTGTTGTTCATTTTTCTGTTGCTAAGCAACATGCTGGCGGTGACAAATTATTTTTCAGGTTTATTGAATTAGCTGCTACATGTAGTTGCATTACCATTGATTTTCAGTCAATATATTTGAAACAGGCCAAATAGAGGTTTTGTTTTATGCCCTATCACAACCCCACCACAATATCCAGAGGCTGAATTTTCGACATGTGTCAAAGTTTCAAACGAAAAGTTTGATTTATCCTAAGTTTAACAAAGTAAACCATTTCATCTTGCAAGGTTTGCGATACTTACATTTTGTAATAAAACCATTTTAGACTCACTCAGATCGTGTTTGTTGCCTTGGCATCGAAAAAAATCTGCGTTAACCAGCGTAGCGCTATAATGACACATATGTCTCTACCATTCCGGATCTGTTTACCTGCATTTCTCTATGCAGATAGTCAGGAAATAGCTTTTGGTCGATTGTTGTTTTGGTGATTAACGGCCCATTCAAGACTACTGAATTCATATCGTTACATAATCACAGTTCCTGGGCAGGCTTATACATGTGTAAGCGGTTAACTAGTACAGTGCACCTTCTTTCGCGTGAAATCTTGCATCAGCGGAAGAGAGAGGGCATGACCATATAAATGATTTCCTGATCATGATCCACATAAGAATGTTGCCGACCCGGCAGGTATCGAACACGCAACCTGCTGATCACAAACAAGACGCGTATCTAATCAGGGACCTTTGTTTTTCAGAACGAAACTTCATATGAGAACGTTACAGTACTTTTTGCACCATTCTTTACACCCAGTACAACTAGGCGTCTATGTCTAGATATCAAAGTATTCAGGCTTGGAGAAATAGCTAGGGCTGCATAATGCTTTCGCGCAGAGCTGACACCGTCCGAACTTTTGAGTACTGATGAAGCGCTTAGAAGATCTAAGCTGGTTTCTTTGGGCGGTTGGGCTTGAGATGCCATTTCCTCTCAATTTCGGATAAAAGTCCCCCAAATCGAAAGTAACATCTCCAAAATGACCTATATAGTGTTGATGTGGACGTAAAACCTTAACACAAACAAATAAATACGGGTAAACTAGGAGTTAATTATTCTCAACTGTTTTAATAAACGATAGTTAACTCCATAGTTGACCAGAATTTAACGCTTTTGATCATATGACGTTGCGTCTGATAATGTAATAATATAATGCTATTAATCAAGTAATTTCGTATTGGCCCAGGTACAGGTTCGAGGTCTGCTGTATTGGCACGAGGCCGAAGGCCGAGGCCAATACAGCTGACCGAGGACCTGTAACTGGGCCAATACGAAATTACTTGATTAATGACAATTTTATTGATTGAAACAATTAAAAACATGATTTATGATTTTTGAATATTGGTTGACCTTGTGTAATATAGGATAATCAATTAATAATGCCATGTATTAAATTCGTTAATCCACTAGAGGATTAACTATGCAAATAAGTTAGTTACGCCCCTTTACGTTGCATGTACGATGCCCTTAACGGCGTCGCGTTTACTAATGGGAGAAAATTGACATTTTTATGAAACAATCGTGAATAAAATTCGTTTCAAATGTCAAATGATAGAATGTCTTACAATAAATGTCATATGATAGAACCTTGCATTCGTGCTCATGTATTATTGGATTTATTAAACTCATAAGGGAAAAGGCAAAAAAATGCTCGGCCAAGCCTCGCATTTTTCCCTTTTCCTCACTTTGTTTTATAAATTCAATGATAAATGAACACTTATGTAAGATCCTTTATGGCTGATTGTAGTTTACTCCTTGATACATTGTAACAAGTGTGTTAAGAATTGTTTTAACAGTACTGTATCTTACCTGCATAACAAAGTGTTGTCAATTTACTTCTTTCAAGTATTGGCGCCCATCTGCTCCACATTGAATGCATTGCTGGAACAGTCACTGCCTGTTGTTTGAATTTGTGGAGATGGAAAAGGTTAGAAGTAGTCATGATGAATACTAGAAGTGCAGACAATGATCAGAAATCGATATAATTTTCTTGCACATCAGATAAGGAAATCCATAGTTTTAGCTTGCGATATAAATTCTGTTCTTGCAAACCAGACAAGGAAATCCGTGATTTTACCCTGGGATAGAAATTTATGTTCTGACCCTGGTGTTCTTACCCAAAATCGAATATTCTAGCGTGTTTGATAAAAACACTGGTTGAATACGATCCAGGATGCGCCGTCGTTAAGGTTGATGTCATGCACGCTACGTGACGTCACTAAACATTCCTGTAGTGTCATCACAATATGGCGGACGTCTGTAACCGAAGTGACTGCAGCATTAGAAATTCTCTCTAAGAAATGGAAGGTATGCAAGAAAAAGAATCCTATATGGGTGTGAGGGGTGGATAGAAAAATCCGCCCCTCGGGATCGCTGTCCGGCATCACTCGGCAAGCCTCGTGATGCCGGACAGTGACCCTCGGAACGGATTTTTCCATCCACCCCTCACACCCATATAAGATTCGAATAATCTGACCCGGGTGTTCTTACCAAAATAAAATATTCTCGCGTGTTTGATAAATGCACTGGTTGTTAAAGACCTCATATGCGCCGTTGTTAATGTTGACGTCATAGCACCATACGTGACGTCACTAAACATTCCTGTAGTGTCATCGCAATATGGCTGACGTCGGTAACCGAAATGACTACAGCATTAGAAATCCGTGTTAAGAAATGGAATGTATGCATGAAAAAGAAACCTACATGGATATGAGGGGTGGATAGAAAAATCCGTCCCTCGGGATCACTGTCCGGCATCACTCGGCAAGCCTCGTGATGCCGTACAGTGAGCCTCGGGACGGATTTTTCCATCCACCCCTCACATCCACATAAGATTGTTATTTACTCACACATAGGCCTCCCATCCAAGGCACAAAAGAGAAAGAAACACAAACACAGAATAATTTCACCATCATGAAAACGTCACTAGCGGAAAACCAAAAGGCATTACGAAAACACTGCTATTCAAATATATTGACAATTTTACCACCAAAAATGAAAAAAAAAAAAATCAAATAAAAATTCTGATATTTTTCATATTTCTGCCCAAAACATAGATTGTTCAAAACATATGTTGGTTCTAACTGAGGCGGTTCAAAGAGTTCCTTGGCTCCACCCCATCGGGGCTTGAAGAAATATATGGGATGCATGATGCTTCCACGCAGAGCTGAAACCGACCGCACACGAGTACTGGTAAATCGCTTAAAGGATTTAAGCCTGGCCAGGCAAAGCGGTGCAAGTCGGCCCGTCCATGCTTATAAACCCTATTGGTTTCATTGGGCGACAAGGCTTGAGATGTTATTTCATCTCAAAGTCGGTAAAAGTCTCACAAAATTGGAAGCAACGTCTCCAAAATGACCTTTACTGTGTTGACGGGGACGTTAAATCTCAAATCAAACAAACAAACAAATTCAAACAGTTCCTACATGGAACTCGTAAGAACCGCCTCAGTTATAACAAACATATGCATGTAAGCTGTGACACTCATACATGCAACTGTAAATGTAATAACCGGAATGAAATAATTCTATAAACTGGCAATAGCGGGTTTTAGTTCTGATACCAGTTAACTGCCAATTACGATTTTAACGTTAATTCTCTATTGCAAGTGAAGTGGCACTGACGATTATAACGTAAAAACCGCTATTAAGCCGCTGTTGACTGGTGGACCTTTCCTTTTCTTTTTTCAGGTAAAATCTACACCTACGGGATTTTAAGAGCCTGAAAAGAAATCGGAACACATGTACCTCGACTACACCGACACGGATATCGGGGTTACAGAAAATTATGGTGGCATTTCAAAGAATCCGTAGATACTTAATGAATGGCATTCAATGGTACCTAAATTAAAATCTACACATAATAACAATAACGGTACTGGTGTCCTTGTTTTAATACCCGTGAAACAAGAATGGTACTTTTTTTATATTCCATTACGTTATCAAGTCCGTGAATAAGCATTCCGCTATGAAACTCCACTTTAAATAGAGAAAACTAGGGTAAACAGGGGTATAGATAATTTTTCTTATACCTGCTCCAAGACATATGTTGAACCGCCAAAATTTAGAATAATATCATCAACTTGTCATCAGACAGGTAACCATTGTTTTATAAAGCCACCCAAAGTCCTAAGGACAAACCTTATATTAGTTGTTTGTAGGAAATCAATGTAACTTATTTATAGAAGATAGCAGCATTAATTTTATTGCAGTGACGTCAGCGTGCTGCGTAAAAGGGGTATCTACACAACATGGGCTGGTAATTTGTTTGATTTGAGGTTTAGCGTCCCCGTCAACACTGTAAAGGTCATTTTGAAGACGTTGCTTCCAATTTTGTGGGACTTTTACCCGACACTGAGATGAAATGACATCTCAAGCCCTGTCGCCCAATGAAACCAATAGGGTTTATAAGCATGGACGGGCTGACTCGCACCGCTTTGCCTGGGCAGGCTTAGATCCTCTAAGCTGTTTGTCAGTACTTGTGTGCGGGTCGGTTTCAGCTCTGCGTGGAAGCATATTTCTTCAAGCCCCGATGGGCGGGGGCCTACCTGGGCTGGTAAACAGTGTCGACCAAGATCAGACGCAGCAGAACGCAACGTCTGAACAGGGTTTACATTGTTTGCTTACAGTATAGATATTTAAGGGTCAGACGCCAAAAATGCAGCGTCTGATCAGGGTCTACACGGTTTGCTTACAGTACGGATATTTAAGGGTTAAACGAAACAGTCTAAGTCACGACGTTCAGGCCCATTCTCAATCTACACTCAGAGGCAATCAACAGATCTCAGTGCTTTGATTGGGGGTATATGGAAGAGTGTATTATGTGGTATGGAAGTGTTGGTATATTTGTCGGACGCAGCTGTCTCGATCTGTCAGTAACTGTTAGGTGTCCATTTCAAAAGATTCTTTGTTTCTTGTATGTCAATGACTTTACCAGTCACATGAGAATGAGGACCATGCATTAGCTGCAGTTTTCAACTAACATCAAACAGGTATTTTCACGTCATAGATAATTTCTAATTATAGTCGAACTTCAATAGCTCGAACACATTTGGGACCTCGAAAATCTGTTCGAGACAGAGGGAGTTCGAGCCACTGAGGGTTACTGCTTGGAGGCATAACGAGATACTTTTAGACATCTTTTCGGGTTTCCATTAGGATTTGTATGCTGTGTGTACTCATTAGAATCGCCTCGTCTAGGCGATTCTAATGAGTACACACAGCATACATTTGCAAGATAAAAGACTAAAATCTCCTTAATTATCCCCCACTAGTTCTTATGTAGAGGATTTCGCTAGGGGCTCAAGAATGTGTTCGACACATCCATGGTAAACGAGCCATCGGTGTTCGAGCCATTGAAGTTCTACTGTACATGTAATAGCTAATTCCTATCTTGCAATGGTCACCAAAAGATGATTTGTACTCAGTAGGCTTCTCAATAATGTTTTAGTTTTATATTTTAAGAAGACAAATGAATAAAAAAGGTAGATGAGGTAAAGACCGACAAGGAAATCTCAGGCTTTTGTATCAGATCTAGTAAGACTAATTCTGTAGGCATATATGTAGCCTAGCATGCGGGCTTAGATTGCCCTATATTCCCATGTCGAGGATGCAACTCTGTCGAGGATCATTTGTTATACTGCAAAGAAATTTCCAGGATTTTGATTGGACAGCGCAATGGCAATTATTTTCCATATACCCCGTGAGAAAAAATATATTACCCTCTCGCGCTTGCCTTCGCTTGACTGCGATGGCCGCCATCTTGGATCTACTTCATAGTTGATAAGAAATAAAAGCACCACACTCATTTCCAGACAGTAAATAAATAAATGAAAACTTTTGGCTGTTTCTACTTCTTTCGGTATCTTATTTCATTGTTTTCTGCTTTAAAACTCGCATTGTAACATGCCGTAAACCTTTTCCCACTGAGCAGCGGTATCAACCTAATGCGTGCATAAGGGCGCGATTGGTAACGTCACATGTAAACATATACTTCTCGCGACGCCCGTTAGAAAAGAATTGTTTGGAAAACCATTATACGCTTTGCAGTATAACAATTTCGTTATTTTGATTCTTGACGGGAAACGTGCGATCATACTCCCCGCCTGAAAGCCACATTTGACCTCGCCTGATGGCTCGGCAAATAACGCTCTCAAGCCGGGAATATGAGACCATGTACCCCGTCAAGGATTAAAAAAAAACTTATAATCTACCGACGTTTTCAATTAGTTTTCGTTTACCTTACACGTACCTGCATTAGTCCGATAAGACCGCGAACAAGACAGACAAGGTACACACTGGTCCTAGCACATACTGGCATAAGTATCGTCAAGAAGGCACTGCTTAATAGGGCGTAACCAAGCACGAGTTTCCCACCGTATTTATCAGCCAACCAGCCACCAGGGATCTGAGTCACAATATACCCGTAGAAGAAGGAAGCCAATACGGCCGATTTGGTTGTTGCATCCCAATTAAATTCGGCTCTCTAAATTGGTAACGAGAATTGGTGTTCCCGACATTGGTTATTTATGAGACTTCATCACGAAAACACACCTATACAATTCTGACCCCCTTGAACCCCACTTTTATATAGTAAAACTGGGGTTTACAGGGTTAAACCTTATTTTTCTTATTTCTGCTATAATATATACATTGTGGGTACTAGTTAGAACCGCCTCGATGAGGCGGTTCTAACAAGTACCCACAAACTATATTTGAGCAGAAATAAGAAAAAAAATCACATTTTTTTTTGTTTTGTTTTCGGCGGTAACGTTTACAATGTATTTGTATAGGTGTGTTTTTGTAATGTGGACACATCCACTACGTTGGTCAAGAAGTGAGACACTCTTGTATACTACTGTATGATTTCGTTCTAATATTGAGCTAACGTGCAGTTGTTCCAGCAAAAAAAAAAAACTTTTACGACTACGAAACGACCGGCATCAGTTTCAACATTCAACGAGTCCGGTTACTGTCATAGAGGCCATATAAGATTAAACAAAAAGGCTGAATCTCTGACAACAATGTGCAGATGCACAAGTAGACGATATAAAAGGTTCAATAGACCAGTGAAGTCTCTGACCATACTGCACAGATGCGCAAGTAGATCTCAACCTCAGTCACACAACTCTCTTGCTGTCGGTTTGCCTTGTCCAACATTTGGTTGGCAATCTAAGAATCACAACTCTTGTTTTGCCTAAATGTCTGTCTACCTTTGAAGATAGGTAGCGAATAGGTAGTTTGATGTCAAGTTTTAGATATCCTTCAAGATTTTATTCACTACTGCAGACTTCGAAACCGTTGATTTATATGAATTAAACATTGTTGTTCGCCCCCCCCCCACCCCCACGCGCTCATCTGGGCTTGGTGAAATAGATTTGGCTGCATGGTGCTTCCACGCACAGCTCTAACTGATCGCACACGAGTACTGGTAAACCGCTTACAAGGTCTAAGCCTTCCCGGGAAAAGTGATGCGAGTCGGACTGTCCATGCATAAAACACCCAATTGGTTCCATAAGGCGGCAGGGCTTGAGATTTCATTTCATCTCTGCATCGCATATAACACCCAAACAAACTTCGAAAATAACAAAAATAACCGAAATAGTGTTGACGGGGAGGTTAAACCTCAATTCAAACAAACAAAAACAGTTGTTTTCAAACTAATCGAAGCCAACTGTCCTTCAGCAGAATTGTGTTGTCCACAATCTAAAACTTTAACAGATTTCACAATGCGACCGAATAAATAATAAATAGAAGTGAAGGCAATGATCAGGAATCGATACAATTAACCCACAGCTTCCATCTGAGACCCCAAAATTAAAGACACAGAAACATGAATTAACTTGACCCTAATGGAAACACAAATAGTGGAAAGCCAAAAGGACAGTCACTTTCCCACAAAATGACCAATTGTCTATCAAACACCAAACAGTATAAGCGACACACCACGCAAAGACAAAGCATAACAATATAAAAATAGAAGTAGAGGCAATGATCAGGAATCGATACAATCAAACCATAGCTCCCATCAGAGACACCAAAGGGACAGAAACACAAAAATGCAACAGCAGCCCTTATGGAAACACCAACAGCGGGAAGCCAGAGACAGTTACTTTCCCGCACAATGGCCAATAGGCTATCCAAAATAAAATAACACAAGCGATACAAACACCTAAAGACAAACCATAACAAAAATAAATCACGACAGAAGAACCGTATAAATACATGTAAAGCATAATCATCTAATTGTTTGTCAGTCATTACTGACATTGACCAGTCTTAATCATGCTTGTGAAATGTTACTGTTTGTGTGTTCTAATGTGGCTGGCGAGACCAATTGTAGTACTGAACTGTCTGCTGCAGATGGAGCAACAGAGGTTAGAGGAAGACAGCTATGTTGGCGATACCTCAGCTCTGCATTTGCGCTGCACAGCTTTGCTGATTCTTTTGCCTCATTTTCGCTCGCCACTTTGCTATGTCCTGTGCAATGTGTTCCTACCACATTGTTGGTATGTTGCAATCCTTTAGGGAGGCTTGAGGGTGTCCTTGTAGCGCTTCTTCTGACCACAATGGGAGCGTTTGCCCAGTTCGAGTTGTCCATAAATAATTTTCTTTGCATACGTTCCTCAGGCATCCGGGTAACATGGCCTGTCCATCTGTGTTAGTTTCAGAAGAGTGTATACACTTTGCACCTCTGCCCTTTTCAGGACTTCCATGCATGGAATCCTGCCTTACCACTTAATCTTTTAGAAACAGCTTGTATGGAAGTGATTCAGTCTTGGCGTGGCGTTGGTAAACTGCCCATGTTTCATATGTATATAATGATGATAATGATAGACTACCTCTGTCAGTCATTTTGATTTTGAGTGTGAGGTCATAACTATCACAGGAGTCGACACTTGATCTTTACCGATTTGCAGCTTCTCCTCTGTCGGAGCACCTATCGCCATGTCATCAGCAAAGAGGAACTCATCTAGCACCTCCGTCTGCACTTTAGATTTGGCTTGCAACCTTCCGAGAGCGAAAAGCTTCCCATTAAAGCAATACCGTCAATTTTGTTTGTTGGTTTGTTTGATTTGAGGTTTAACGTCCCCGTCAACACTGTAAAGGTCATTTTGGAGACGTTGCTTCTAATTTTGTGGGACTTTTACCCGACATTGAGATGAAATTGCATCTCAAGCCCTGTAGCCCAATGAAACCAATAGGGTTTATTAGCATGGACGGTCCGCCTCGCACCGCGGTTCCTGGGCAGGCTTAGATCCTCTAAACGCTTTACCAGTACTAGTGTGCGGGCCGGATTCAGCTCTGCGTGGAAGCATCATGCAGCCCATATATTTCTTTATGCCCCTATGGGCGGGGGCAAAATACCGTTAATAGGTATACCATTGTCACCATTCTGGAATGCAAGTGTGAGCATGGCAGAGAGCATCATGCTGAACAGATCCTCACGACAAACTGTGTTAAAAGCTTTGGTAAGGTCGACAAAGGTGAAGTATAGGTCCCTGTTCTGTTACTGTCATTTCTCTTGAAGCTGCCTTGCTGTGAAGATCATGTCAAATGTCCCTCTGTCTTTGCTGAACACATACCGACTTTCTGGTGCAAGCCCTGACTGTTCAAAGTGTTCATTCAGTCGGTTAAGCCCTACTCTTGCAAGGACCATTCCGGCAATTGACAATAAAGAGATGCCACGATGAGTGTCACAGACCTGAGTGTTACCTTTCCGTTTGAATATGTGGACTATTGACACATCCTTGAATTCTTGAGTGATGACTTCTATTCTCCACATAATATGAAATAACTCTGTCATCTTTACTACTTGAATACCCCCTGCTTTGTATATCTCAGCAGGTATTGCATCTGATCCTTGAGCCTTGCCAGATACCAGAAGTTTTATTGATTTTATTGTTTAAGTAACAGTTTGGAACTCAGCAAGCAGCATATTGCATTCAACCTGTGGTAGACTGTTGACATCATCATCATTGATAGAGAATGGAGGATTAATAACACAGTCAAAGTGTTCAGCCTGCCTTTTCAGGATAGCCTCTTGGTCAGTCAGACTGGTTCCATCTGCACTGAGGAGAGGGGTGGCTCCTGAGCTCTGGGGACTATAGACTCTAGTTATAGTACATCAAAAAACTGTCTGCCTGCAAATGACTGGATTTCATCAGCCTTATTGCTCAGCTAGGCGATTTGCATATCTCTGAGTTTAGTTTGGACATCTGAATAGGCCGCCTAAATAAAGCATAATCATACACATACGAGGGCTGATTGATATGTTGTGAGCCTCATATTGAAGGATGTGATTTTTGTCGGACATATTGTATTATTTTTCAACATAATCCCCTTCAATACTTGTACACTTTTGCCAGCGATGTTCAAGGTGTTCAATGCAAATTTTATAGAACTCCTGTTCTTGGCTGTTCAGAAAGGCATCCACCGCCCATATGACGTCATCATCGGACTGAACGTTTGTTTGTTTGATTTCAGGTTTAACGTCCCCGTCAACACTGTAAAGGCTATTTTGGAGACGTTGCTTCCAATTTCGTGGGACTTTTACCCGACATTGAGATGAAATGACATCTCAAGCCCTGCCACCCAATGAAACCAATAGGGTTTATAAGCATTGACGAGTTGGCACGCACAGCTTTGCCTGGGCAGGCTTAGATCCTCTAGGTGGTTTACCAGTACTTGTGTGCGGGTCAGTTTCATCTCTGTGTGGACGCATCATGCAGCCCATATATTTCTTCAAGCCCCGATGGGCGGGGCAGTCGGATTGAACGTGGGTGCCTGAAATAGCCTTTTCAGTTTTTGAAATAGATGGAAGTCTGATGGAGCGAGATCAGGTGAATAAGGCGAATGCTCAATCATTTCCAAGCCATAAGCGTGAATGGCAGCCATAGCAATGACAGATTCGTGAGCAGGAGCATTGTCCTTATGGAACAACACACCTTTCCTGAGCTTTCCGTGGCACTTAAGTTTAATATTTTCCCGTAACTGCATCAGAAGTGAAGCATAGCATGTGCCATTGATTGCCTGTCCCATGATAATATATCAGCAGAATACCATCTGCATCCCAGAAAAACGAGGCCATAACCTTTCCAGCTGAAGGAACAGACTTTGCCTTCTTTTTCGGGGACGAGCCAGGGTGCTTCCATTGTTTCGCTTGTTGTATGGCCTCTGGGGTAAAATGATGGACTTAGTGACAAATCGCTGGAGAAAGTTGGCAGGATCTTCCTCAAAAAGGTTCAGATTAGCACACGATAATGTGCGCCCGGTGTGCTTCTGATGAACTGTCAGAAGTCTTGGTACCGATCGGGCCGAACGCTTTCTCATTGCAAGATCCTCTGTCAGAATGGAATGTACTTTTTCCTGTGATATGCCAACTCTACTGGCTATATATCTTACTGCGACTCGTCTGTCAGTGATCACAATATCAAGGACATTTTTCACCATTTCTGGGGTTGCAACATTGACAGGCCTTCCAGGACGGGGGTCATCCCCAAGGCTCTGTCTGCCGCGCTAAACTTCCGCCATCCACCTTTTCACTGTAGCATTTGAAGGGACATCTTTCCCTATTGATGCTACCATGTCATTATGCATATCATTAGGTGTTAAACCGTTTTTATGCAAATATTGGATCACTGCTCTTTCACCGATTTTGTCCATTTTGCCAAAAAAAAAAAAAAAAAAACGCTGCTTGTCTTGTTTCTCTAGAGTACTACCTCGTCGATATAAACTGGCAACATGAGACCAGTCCTTGGGTACACGGCCCAATAGAGCCAGAGAATGTTAGGTGCAAAAACATCCCTGCGTGCCTCCTTCTATACGTGACTCACGACATATCAATCAGCCCTCGTAGACTGTTTCTAATTACATACGTTATGTTTACATAGATGCATTGTATAGTAGGCGCAGATAAGATTGACTAGGCGGAGCCATTCAGGTGTGGTCAACATATGTCAAATTCGATGAGTCCACCAGGCGATTCGGTAGAGTGCCTTTCAGCACGCTTTCTACAAGCGGACGAAATGGTCATATACGCCACAGCTATGCTTGTGTTACAGTTGATTTCACACAATCGGTTGACTTGGTTTACCTTTTTATTGATGGAATATTCCTAAGGCAGGTACACACGATAGTTCCGCCTAGTCAAAAACATCTGCGACTACTGTACAAGTGCCGATGAAAGACCAAATATTAACGACCAATACCAAATACTGGAAATGTGTCAGTTTTCTCTCGAAGATCTGCTGCTTAGCATCATTTTAATTTATACAACTACTGATGCTTTCAACTTAAACATTTGTTTCCAAATCACTTCACTCATACTGGTATCGGCCCCCGCCCATCGGGGCTTGAAGAAATAGATGGTGTGCATGATGCTTCCACGCAGAGCTTAAACCGACCACACAAGAGTACTAGTAAACCGCTTAGAGGATCTAAGCCTCCCCAGACAAAGCGCTGCGAGTCGGGTCGTCCATACTTATAAACCCTATAGGTTTCATTGGGCGACAGGGCTTGAGAAGTCATTTCATCTCAATGTCGGGTAATAGTCTCACAAAATTGGAAGCAATGTCTCCGAAATGACCTACGGAGTGTTAGCGGGACGTTAACCTCAAATCAAACAAATCAAACAAACAACTACTGATACTTTGAACTAAATCATTTGAGCCAGCGCACGACAAAACCTACAATAATACATATGCGCCCAACGGAGACTCAGATCAACATGCGCATCCGCGCAGTCTGATCAGAGTCTTCGTTGTGCGCTCTAAGGATAGCTAAGGGCCCAATGCTCCTTCGTGCAGCAAAACAAGTCTCTGGTTAGACTATATGGATGCGCAGGCTGATCATATTCTTCGCTGTGTGTACATGTTAGTTGTAGGAAATGATGTGCACCGGTTCATTTTTTTTTTCTTTTTCAAATCAAGTCACTCATACTGGTTCGCCCCCGCCATTCGGGGCTTGAGAAATAGATGGGCTGCATGATGCTTCCACGCAAAGCTGAAACCGTCCACTCACTAGTACTGGTAAACCGCTTAGAGGATCTAAGCCTGCCCAGACAAAGCAGTGCGAGTCGTCCATGCTTATAAACCCTATTGGTTTCATTGGGCGACAGGGCTGAAATGTCATTTCATCTCAATGTCGGGTAAAAGTCTAACAAAATTGGAAGCAACGTCTCCAAAATGACCTACGCAGTGTTGACGGGGACGTTAAACCTCAAATCAAACAAAAACAAAACTTATACTGGTATACTTACATCATTGTAACGTTCGATGGTTCCAAGTTCCGGGATACATTCCTGGTCTCCGGCGCTTGACGTATTAATATTTGACGTAACGTTGACTTTAATCATACACACAACCGCTACATTGACGTTGTCTCGCAATGCAAATGCAACACAGAAACCGAGAAAGCCAGTATAAGCTAGGATCCATCTCTGTGAACATATGCCTGGAACCTTTCTATCCGCCACTGCAAAACGGTAGTGCATTACGAAAATACGCCTATTCAAATACATTGTAATTTTTACCGCAGTAAAAACGAAAATTTGCAGATGAAAACTTGTGATATGCCCCATCCCCATAGGCGGGCATCACGTGAACAAGTCCGTGAAAAGAACACCTCTCTGAACCCCATTTCATATATAAAAAACTGGTGTTTACAACGGTAAACAGTATCGTCATTATTTCTTCTCCAAGACACAGGTTGTGGTTAGCCTTAAGGCGGTCGAGCACCCACAACCTATGTTTGCAGAATAAATATTATTAGAAAAAAAAATCACAGATTTTTTTAAGAAAATTAGTCATTGGGGAGATGTGCATCACGAAAACACGCCTACACAATTTTGATCCCCGGGTCATTACGCTAACACACCCGTGCGACATAGTTCATTTTTCACATCTCCAAAATGGCTACTTTTCGGATGAAAATCCATGACATTTTTCTTATTTATACTGCAAACATAGGTTGCGGGTGCGCGTTAGAACCGCCTCATTGAGGCGGTTCTAACGAGAACCCACAACCTATGCCTTGGAGTAAAAATAAGAAAAATAATGTTTACCCCCGTAAACCCCAGTTTTCTCTATACAAAGTGGGGTGTAAGGGGGTGTTCATTTAACGGACTTGTTCATGTGATGTACCCCACTTTTTTATATAGTAAAACTGGGGTTTACAGGGGTATACCTTATTTTTCTTATTTCTGCTCTTATATATAGACTGTTGGATGAGGCGGTTCTAACGAGTACCTACAATCTATATTTTTAGCAGAAATATTCCACAGTTTTCATCTTAAAGTTTCTTTAGGGATATAGGGATTGTTCGACCTACTGAAAGTTACTCGTAGCGTTATTGCATGAGGCATAAGCAGAAAATGGGCCGGGGCAAAGCATTTTCTACAATGTACATGTGCGACCAGCGAAGAATCAGATCAGCCTGCGCATCCGTATAGTCTGAACAGAGACTGTTCTTGCTGCACGAAGGAGTATTGTGCCCTACGCTATCCTAAGAGCGTACAACGAAGACTCTGATCAGACCGCGCGGCTGCGCAGGCTGATGTGAATCTTCGCTGAGCGCACATGTATGTAACTTTCAGGAAATGCTGTGTCCCGGCTCAAATATGAATATTATTCCCGTCTTCTCATCAGAATCGCCTTGTTAGGCGGGCGTGAGGCCGTCTACACTCATCGTACAGCATCAAAATGTGTGCACCTCTTTAGACATTCCTTCTTGTAGTTCTCCGCTCAAGAAAAAAGAAAAGCATATCTAAATATAAAAAAAGAAAACGCAATGAAACCAATCAAGTTCGGCTGGAATGTTTGAAAAAAATGACAAAAGTTTGTAAAATCCTTGTTATATATCACAAATAAACTTGCGCTGAAGGCTGAGTAAAAAAACAATCGGCACTGTTTTCCTACGCCCCGAAATCATTCCCTTTTATCCCTCAGTTTCTGACCAGAACCCTTCTAGCTTTGATATTCGGTTTCCCAATTCTTATGGAAATGCGTTTTGTCCGAGTCATTGACATCTGGCAAACAGTGCAGATTCTGATGAGACTGCTCGTCAGACGCCATCTGATCTGGGTGTATAAGGTTTGTATCTGTACCTGTATCGGCATCTGAAATGATGTACAGGCTTGAAAGGGTTGACACGCTTCTCTGTGATTATATAAGTGACTACTGACGGACATCAAGCTTTGGAGAGGTCTAATTATAATTACAAAACAGAAATTTTATTCGCTGTGAGTTTTTCATTAAAGTTCCGTACTTTAAGCAAATAATGAAGATTTTGATCAGACGCCGCATTCTGCGGCCTCTAATCAGGATCATGCTTTAGTGTTTTCGAATGTCCCAGAAAATATGGGCAAATAAGCTGAAGAATCTGTGAACGCGTTAATACGCCCTTGATGAGACGAATCAGTCAGTTGAAATTCATAAAACACGGCATCTGACCAGGGCCTACACGTTTAATTTGAAATGCAGAATTAAAGAGTCTGACAAAGAAAATTTAGCACCTTAGCGTCTTTTTTATGTCCCCAATTCCGAAGGAACTGAGGTGGCGTCTCCTATAAACAGACTGGGAATAGTTAACAGAACTTTATTTAACTAACTGCTCAGATGGCGTAAAGTTAATGTACGGTATTAGCATGAAAACGAGAGACCCAAGAGGGCCTGTCGCTCCACTGGCTTACGTCAGTCAGTTCTCATTTATATATTGTATACTAGTGGACTATTCTGTTGCTATATGTTGGATCAGTCCATTTGTCATATAAGAGGTGTCAGGCCTATTTTTTTGTATTTTTTATGGAAAATTCTGTTAGCAAATAGTGCAGGCCCTGATCAGACGTGGTGTTCCGCGCGGTCTGATCTGGGCCAGCACTGTTTGCAAAGGTACCCCTTTAGGGCTTTCCCGCATGCAATGGGTTAAAAACAGACAAGTGATCCACCCAAGGAATATTCATTCTAAACTACAATAGAAACCTTCCAATTGACCAGTTTGAAGATTTTTTATTCTAAATCCTGTGATTCGCGAGTGAAATTTCTGCTTTTTTCAATACGCAGAATGATAATTTGTAGATGGACCTCTATAGATATGTGATGTGGTCAGCAAAATCGGAGGAGATTAATTCAGATAAAGGAAGGCACATGCAAATAACTAACTAACTAACTAACTAACTAACTAACTAACTAACTAACTAACTAACCAACTAACTAAATAAATAAATAAATAAATAAATAAATAAATAACAGTTTCTTCCAGCTAGCAAAAAAAACTTCTTTGGACATGCGTCCTGTATGTTTTTATATTTTTTTTAAATATTATTATCATTAAAATAGCCCGTTTGAAGATAAAAACACTCACAATGATAAATTCAAGAGCAGTTACATGTACATGTACTGAGCGTAAAAATACTAGTCATTGTTTTGGGGGACGGGGGGGGGGCGTGTGTGTGTGTGTGTGTGTGTGTGTGTGTGTGTGTTTCAAGTTTTATTTAGATTAATTTGATATAAAGTTCCAAACGTTCTCTTCTATTCAAGGGCGTTGTAAAGCAATGACATTACTCGCCTGCCTCTCTGTACTTTCAGTAATCGTTTTTGAAGTAATCGAGGCGATTCTATTGAGTACACATGACATACATACTATATTAATATAAAAAGTTAACCCCCGCCCATCGGGGCTTGAAGAAATAGATGGGCTCTACGATGCTTCCAAGCAGAGCTGAAACCGACCGCACACGAGTACTGGTAAACCGTTTGGAGGATCTAAGCCTTCTCGTGCAAAGCGGTGCGAGTCGGCCCGTCCATGCTTATAAACCCTATTGGTTTCATTGGGTGGCAGGGCTTGAGATGTCATTTCATCTCATTGTCGGGTAAAAGTCCCACAAAATTGGAAGCAACGTCTCAAAATTGACCTTTACATTGTTGACGGGGACGTTAAACTTCAAATGAAACAATCAAGCTATATAAAAAGTGAATAATCCCTATATTATTTCAAATTACATGTATATCACTATATGCAGCGATGGAAATTTCTTTTCTTAGAGACACAAGAACCAGTATGAAACTGTCGTAGTAAAGGGGCCATTGAGAGCCCCGCCCATTGGGTGTTGAAGACATTACGCAAACACGCCTATACAAATACATTGTGACTTTTCAGATGAAAAATTAGAATATTTTTCTTATTTGAGCTCTAACATATAGAGTGTGGGTACTCGTTAGAACCGCCTTATCGAGACGTTTCTAACGAGTACCCACAAACTATATATTAGAGCTGAAATAAGAAAAAATAAGGTTTACCCCTATAAACACCAGTTTTACTATATAAAAGTAGGGTTCAAGTGGGTCAAAATTATATAGGCGTGTGTTCGTGATGAATAGATTGGGCTGCATGGTGACCAAAACATATGCACTATTAAACCGCTTAAACAGTCTAAACCTGCCAAGGGAAAGTAATGGGAGTTGGACCATCGCTATATAGCTATTAACCCATTTTGTACCAGAAACCCCAAAACGGGTGTCCTAGTAAACAGTGCACGCCCAGATCAGACGCCGCAGAAGGTGGCGTCTGATCAGGGCCTACCCTGTTTGCACAAAGTTCAACCATTTTCCAAATAAAATATGAAGAAAACACAACCTGACACCCCTAAATTTTGCAATGGACTCCTGCTCTATAAACTTTGTATAGGGGAAGATTCCATTTGGTACCAAAAGGATTAACAGATTAACCCTAGCGGTTTTACTTGGGATATCGTTTCGTTAAATTCGAAAAAATCCAGAAGCTTCGTCTCGAATGACCTTAATAATGCTGACGGGGACGTTAAACCTCAGGTCAATCAGTCATGTGCCAAGACTGGTATTTTTCTGGTGAAAATGTATGCGCGTTTAAGTCCCATCCTAGTGGTTTCTGCATATTGCATGTATATATTGTAGGTGCTCATCAAAACCTCATTAAGGGGGTGATTCTTCTTCTTCTTCTCCGTCTTCTTCTTCTTCTTCTTCTTCTTATTCTTCTTCTTCTTCTTCTTCTTTTTCTCTTGTAAACCAGGGGTCATGAGTTTGGTCTCGGGCTTCTCAAGACATTCAAATGAGTCTTTAAACCGAGGTCCTGTCTTCGTATGACCTTTGTTGTTGGGGGAGGGGGAGGGGTGGGGGGGGGGGGGGAGACGTAAACCTAAAACACTAGCAGTGCCAAATGAAGATAATATACTCCCTTCACCATTGGTAATGGAGATATAATCTCACAAGGGGATGATTTTTCAATATGTGTAGCCACCAAATCAAAAGCGGTCTTCGAGTGCGCCCAGCAAAGTTACCAATCAGTTTGTACATTAACCCATTTGATACCGGAAACCCCCAAAACGGGTACCCCGGCAAACAGTGCAAGCCCAGATCAGACGCCGCAGAACAATTTTGATGGAAACACAACCTGACACTCCTAAATTTTGAAATGGACTCGTGTTATATATAAGGAGGAAGATTCCATTTGGTACAAAAAGGGTTAACATAGTCAGTTGACTGAATGAAAACGTGTCTTGTCGAGGGTCATCAGTATAGCGCACAGCGAAGACTCTGATCAGACTGTGCGTTAGCACAGTCTGATCTGCGTCTTCGTTGTGCGAATATATTGCAAGACCCCATTTATTTCACGGAGCGGCTCGTATCCTTCCGATAAATCATACATCAGAGAAACAAGTCCGCGTAATGAACATTCCTCTAAACCCATCTTTAAATAGAGACATTGGAGTTTGCAGGGGTATACATTATTACGTTATTTTTATTCAAATACAGAGATTTTGGGTTCTCTTTAGAACCGCCTCAATGAGGTAGTTCTAACGTGACCCACAGTCGACATTTGGACTAGAAATAAGAGGGAAAATTCTTGAAAATTGCTAGTTGTAGATATAAGAAAAATTCCATTTTAGTCATCGGATTCTCTATTGTAACGTTGTTGGATTGGACAAAATAAACAAACCTTTTCGTCTATCCATCCTAAAGGTTCATTCACGTTTGGCAAACAATAGTTGATCGCATACAAATGAAACAAGACTTAGACATGTTCAACATGCGAAAGACTAGAAACATACAGCTTGACACATTTAAGTCACTGAAAATAGGTTCGTGTCACGAATATTGTTGTTGCTGGTGTTACTGCGACACTTTTTGTCGCTTTTTAGTCGTTTGTTTGATTTGAGGTTTAACGTCCCCGTAAACACTGTAAGGGTCATTTTTGAGACGTTGCTTCCAATTTTGTGGTACTTTAACCCGACATTGAGATGAAATGACATCTCAAGCCCTGCCGCCGAATGAAACCAATAGGGTTTATAAGTATGGACGGTCCGACATGCACCGCTTTGCCTGGGCGGGCTTAGATCCTCTAAGCAGTTTACCAGTACTCGTGTGTGAGTCGGTTTCAGCTCTGGATGGAAGCATCATGCAGCTCATCTATTTCGGCAAGCCCCGATGGGTGCGGACCGTTTTTTTTTTTTTTTTTTGCGAAGAATCCTCGAATAACCTATAGTTCCATGTTCCTTCCGTAGGGTGTTCATTGAGTCCAAAAGCAAGAGACATAACACCACGTGAACAAGTCTTTAAATGAAGACCCCCTAATACAACACTTTATATAGAGAAAACTGGGGTTTACTGGGGCATGCAGTATTTTTCGTATTTCTGCTCCAAGACGTAGGTTGTGGGTGCTCGTTAGAAGCTACGAGCACCCATAACCTATGTTTGGAGTAATAATAAGAAAAATATCACACATTTTCATCAGTAAAATGTCCGTTTCCGACATATGAAAAAATGCACTTTGCCTTATGGTGTGTTATCGTAATAATACAAATAGTGTATACCCTTATAAACTCCAGTTTTCTCTATATATAATGTGGGGTTTATCAGGATATTCATCATACGGACTTGTTAACATTGTGAAATAGGGATATATTTTCGATTTTTTTTTTCAAATAATTGTAGCAGTATGTACCCATTAGAAAATCGCCTCATCGAAGCGGTTCTTATGAGTACACGCAGCATACAGTTTCAATATAATTTAAGAAAGAAACTAAACGGTTAACCAGTACAGTGCATATTCTTCCGCCAGAAACTTCTTAAATCAGCGCATCACGTTAACAAGTCCGTGAAATAAACACCCCGGAAACCCCACTTTATATAGCTAAATTGGGGTTTACGAAGTTAAATGAGTGAGTGAGTATTTGAGTTATACGTCCCACCAACAGCTAAGGTCATACGGAGACGGTACCTCGGTTCAAAGACTCATCCGAAAGTCTGGAGAAGCCAAGGATCGATCCTGCGACCCCTGGCTTACAAGGCGAATAGCGTAACCACTACACCACGGAGGCCTCTATTTACGAAGTTAAATGGGGTTTATGAGGGTAAACATAATTTTCCTTATTTCTGCTCTAAGATATAGGTTGTGGGTACTCGTTAGAACCGCCTCTTTGAGGCGGTTCTAAAGAGCACCCAAAACATGTTGAGAGTACAAATTAGAAAAAAATATCACAAAATTTCATCAGAAAAAATACCGTTTTTAAGTCATGCAAAAATGTACTACATCACACGGATGTGTTGCATTGTATCGTGATGGGAATGGCCGTAGAAAAGCTCCACGAACAGCTGTTGTCAATCCGGGAGGGATCGAACCCGCGACCTCCTAATCACCAGTCAGATGCACAACCGACTAAGACACCGAGGCCATTACATTACGCTAACACACCCCCGCGACATAGCGCATTTTTTCACATCTCCGAAATGGCTACTTTTCTGATGAAAATCAGTGATATTTTTCTTATGTATACTGAAAACATCGGTTGTGGGTGCTCTTTAGAACCGCCTCATTGAGGCGGTTCTAACGAGTACCCACAACCTATGTCTTGGAGCAGAAATAAGGAAAATAATGTATACCCCCGTAAACCCCAGTTTTCTTTATATAAAATGGGGTTTAAGAGGGTCTTCATTTCATGGACTTGTTTCCGTGATGTTAATCAATAAACATTTTCGTATATCCCTTCACATGATCTGTCCTATCAATGTTCATTCGTTATTGTATGTTAATAAACAAGGAAGTAGAATAGATTTGGGCATTTCACAATTTTAACACTCGAACATCTAAAACGAAAGCCATTTTAATAGTGAATGTGGCTTTATTGGTACGGAGGTATATATAATTTCTTATATATGTATATCAAATCAGTCGTTTATATTTTATATATATATATTTTTTGGGGCACGTCACACAATTATTCGACTCCATTTTGCAATAAATATGAAAATAGAAAAAAAAATTCTGCCTTGTAGCTCACTAGAACAAATTGACCAAATACATATACAATACATTAGCAGTGACCACGTTTATAAGACACTTTCACGCTAACGATTTTCATGAAATCAATGACCAGGTAAATCCAACTTGATATAATGAAACTGGGTGTTTTACAGGTCACTCATAATTTCCTTTAGGCCTATTCATGTTAAAATCACAGATTGTGGCTGCTCGTTAGAATCGCCTTGATAAGGCCGTTCTATCGAGAATCCACAGTCTATATATTTGGAACAGAAATAAGAAAAATATCAAACATTTTCGGCTGTAAAATATCATTTTTGTAATATGAAATACGCCATCATGTATATCAATGCTGTTACATTTATACTGAAAGAAGTTTCCAGGCTTTTGATTGGACAACGCTAGGGCAATTATTTTCCAAATACCCCATGAGCAAAACATATATATTTTCTTCTCGCGCTTGCCTTCCCTGCACTTCATTTTTGTGACTTTTAGATTCTTGTCCTTTGAAATCATTGGGCACAGATAAGGCCTACCTGTCAAATGCATGATGACATTTCATCTCAATGTCGGGTAAAAGTCCCGCAAAATTGGAAGTAACGTCTCCAAAATGACCGGGGACGTTAAACCTCAAATCAAACAAACAAACTTAATACCTAGATCCACAAAATAATCAGATTTATTGATCAATTAAGACCCAGCAGGCACACGTCGCTAGGACAACGTCAAATCAACGTCGGTGCAACGTCATGACGTTGCACCGACGTTGATGTGACGTTGTATTAACGTCATGACGTTGTACCGACGTCGATGTGACGTCACTATTACGTCATGTGCCTGCTTGGGACAGTTTGCACAGTCCCGAGTGTTCATATGTTTAAGCGTTCGCAATAATAAATGTCGTATGTGATAAATTATCATTGGAATCCGGGGTAGGGGAGACTATTACCCTTTAGAACCCGGTTTTGTGAAGCCATTGTTGATAATAGACAGCACGTCCTATTAGGCGTTTTGCAAATAACCATTTTGGCATGCACGGGTTAAACAGGATCGCAATAAAAAGAAATGACCCAGAAGGACCGGGAAGTGTGTTTCAATATATCTGATTAAAGTCAGAGTTCAAGATCAGGTTTCAGCAAACCCTCAGAGACACGGCCCGCCACATTACGATATGGAAGAAATCTGTGATATTTTTCTTATATATATGTACATGCATATCCAAACATAGGTTGTGGGTGCTCGTTAGAACCGCCTCATTGAGGCGGATCTAACGAGTACCCACAACCTATGTCTTGGAGCATAAATAGTACAAATAAGGTTTACCCCCGTAAACCCCAGTTTTATCTATATAAAGAGGGGTTTAGAAGGTGTTATTACATAGACTTGTCAACATGATGAGTGCTGATTTGAATGAAAGCAACTTTTGGGAGGCCATTTTGTCTTTTCTGTAAGCTTATGGTATCTAAAACTCTTACTGGAAACATGTCTACTCATGCATTACCATAGCAAATTCAGTAGCATGCAGCCCATTCTATTTCTCCAAGAACTGACGTGCGAGATCCGTAACATTCTTTCATCCCTCTATTACGGTTATGTATCTGATGAAAATGTCTTAATTTTTCTAACATTTATTTATACATTTTCTTACATTTATTAATACTCAGAGCCAGATAATTAACCGATTGACGCTTATGACCCACAAAGAGGGTTGGCGCGTCGTTAAACTCGAAAACATCATCATCATCATTATTGATACTCCAATAATGAGGATTGGTTGCTCGTTATAACAGCCTCATCGAGGCGGGTCTAACGAGTACCCACAACCTATGTTCTGGTGCAAAAATAAGAAATCCCAAGATTTCTCTCTATAAAGTTGTTTAGAAGTGTGTTCTTTCACGCACGAGTTCATCACGTGAACAATTCCGTGAAATGGACATCCCCCTTAACCCCACTTTATATAGAGAAAACTGGGGTAAAGGGGGTGTACACTATTTTCCTATTTCTGCTCCGAAACATAGGTTGTGGGAACTCGTTAGAACCGCCTCGATGAGGCGGTTCTAATGAGTACCATCAACCTATGTTTGCAGAATAAATATGAAAAATGTCACGGATTTTCATCAGGAAAGTAGCCATTTTGGAGGTATGAAAAATGCAGTATGTTGCATAGGTGTGTTATCGTAATGAAAATGATGATGCATCACGAAAACGTATATATATGAGCCCCGCCAAGCGAATTTGTGTCTTCGAACATTCTGTCATGACAAATTTTAACTGCGCATGCCCAGCCCTTCAGAGGGGCAAGGACTATGGCTTTCTGTCTGAAGGTTCCTCTTCATTCACTGCTTGTATGAGCGAGCAGCGAAGGTTCTGGCGAGACTGTGCGGATGCGCAGGCTCGCCTGAACCTTCGCTGCTCGCATAGGCGATAAGTACCAAAATCGCTTGACGGGGCCCATATACATGTAATACTGACCACCTTGGACCCAACTTTTATGTCGTAAAACTAGGGTTTACAGGGGTAAAACTTTATTTTTCTTATTTCTGCTATAAAATGTAGATTGTGGGTACTCGTTAGAACCGCTTCCATGAGGGGGTTCTAACGTATATTCTAACACAGCGCGCCTATATAGGCAATGGAAAATTACTGTGTTTTATTCTGCAACAAATCACTACAAAGAAGAGCGTGACGAGTGACGTCATTAAAAACTGAAAATTTATGACGCCACTAGTCGATTTCCTTGACGTTGGACGGTGTAACGTCATTTTCTCGCATCGAAAACGTTAGAAAAGGATATAAATGCATGTGTTTCAGTCGATAATATTAGCGGGATTTCTTCTAACAATGGCGAAAAGTTGTGAGAATTCGAAGGAAACAACAGTATTATTGTCGAGTTCCAGCGTGTTAGAATCGAAATAGATCAGCTCTAGCCAGTGATTTGTTAGGTAATAAATCACAGTTTGTTGGTCAGTTGTAAGTAGACAAATCACGCGCGCTACGCGCTTGCGATTTGTCTACTTTACAACTGACCTCCAAACTGTGATTTATTACTCAACAATTCACAGCTAGAGCTGATCTATTTCTTAACCAACAATCTATATTTTGAGGTGAAACAAGAAAGATATCACTTTTTCTTTCATCTTAAAATTTTCGTTTTTCAGCGGAGAAAACTTACAACGTATTTGCATAGGCGTGTTTTTGTAATGAAAGACGTTTCTTCTTAGGGGCAAATTCAAAAGAAGACCAAGGTCGCTAAAGGAGAAGAAATTATTTTAAAAGAGTTATCTCCGCTAAAAGTGTTTCGTCTCCCCTGAGTATCTTTGGGATTCCAAGAATTTCCAAGTTGTTTATAAAGAATACTTGACCTATATTGACGACTGCCAAACTTTTGTCGATAAAATCCCATAATTTGGTGAGCACATATAGTTTAAGGTAAATCTACACAGGTGGCATATATTTGGAATTTTAACAAATCCGTGTGAATTTACAATTGTTCCTTTTGTTGAAATTGGGCCTTTGAAAGGCTCTCTGGTACAAAAAGCATATTTTAGCATTACGATAATATATCCCGTCGCCATATGACCTTTGGATGTTGGTGGGACTAAAAACTCGTACATGTTCTATAATGGCGTCTTGTTTTTTTTTTGTTTTTTTTTTTTCATTTGTTTGTTTGTTTGCATTTTGACGGCCCAGTAAACACACTTTTCGAGGGCAGTCTTATGCATAAGAATCAGCACAGTGCACATTTTCTTCCTTCCTGAATCAGCGAAAGGGAGTAAATACCCGTAGAAATTCTTTCATGCTCAATGTTGACACCAGATAAAATAAATAAATAAATAATAATAAAAATAATAATTATAATAATAATAATAGATAGATAGATAGATAGAAGAAGAAGCAGAAGAAGAAGACCTTTAACGTAAAAAGCATTGTTTGTTTTTGGCTATCAAGACCAGTTTAATTTAAAATTAATTCTTCTTTCAAACTCATAATTCGTATGCCCCCGCCCATCGGGGCTTGAAGAAATATATGGGCTGCATGATGCTTTCACCTAGAGCTGAAACCGACCCGCACACGAGTACTGGTAAACCGCTTAGAGGATCTAAGCCTGCCCAGGCGAAGCGGTGCGAGTCAGTCCGTCCATGCTTATAAACCCTTTTAGTTTCATTCGGCAACAAGCTTTAGATGTCATTTCATCTCAATGTCGGGTAAAAGTCCAACAAAATTGGAAGCAACGTCTCCAAAATCACCTTTACAGTGTTGACGGGGACGATAAACATCAAATCAAACAAATATGTAGCTCGCCGGAGCCTCGTTTTATAAATTTCATATGAGATGACTACTCGTGCAATTTGTAGACCGATATATACATTAAATCGGTTTTCCTAGTATTTATTGAAATCGATTTTGTTCTATTTGAAAACATTTAAGAAATAATCTTTCTTTTATAAATATGTCCACGCAATGGGCACATACGAAAACTGTGACGAAACTTGTGGAAGTTTATACGCTGAGATACAGCTACCCACCACCATCACAGTAATAATAATATTACTGCTACAACAACTACTACTTCTACTACTACTACTACTACTACTACTACTACTACAACTACTACTACGGCCCCGCCCATCGGGGCTTGAAGAAATGGATATAAAAACGGTGACAAAATCATTTGATATAAAATGGCAACGAGTATAAGATTCTATTTATCATATGAGCCAGCGCACTATAAAACCTACAATTAGACATGTGCGCCCACAAAGACTCAGATCTTCTCGCATCCGCGGAGTCTGATCAGAGTCTTCTCGCATCCGCGGAGTCTGATCAGAGCCTTCTTTTTGCGCTCGAAGGATAGCTAATGGCCCAGTGCTCCTTCATGCAACAAGACAAGTCTCTGGTTAGACTTTACGGATGTGCAGGCTGATACGATTTTACATCGGTTTTTATCGCCGAAGAAGTTTAAAAGAAAACATGGCGTCATGACTTTACAGTAACCATGTGTTATTATACTTTTATGACATAAAGTGTCATATGAAATGAGTCTTCGGCGAGTTTCATAATTTCAATATAAAATGACCACGAATGTAAAGATTCTGTCTATGATATGACCACTTTAAAGGTGCATTATTGAGCTATCGGTAAAAAATGCTTCCAAAAATAAAATACATATAGCCGGTATTTTCTTTAAAACAATACAAATGAATGCATTTTATGCAAAAATGCGAACAATCATGATGACAGGTAAACGAGTTTGAGAGGGATTCCATAACTAGGTTTCGAAAACTAGTTAGATCTACTTTTAGTTAGTGACAAAAATAGAATCCCCATATATGATGTTATGCGACGTTCATTTTTGGCCTTGTTTGCTTAGGCCATGCCTGAATCGGAAAAAAAATATGACGCTGAATACCATGCCATAAGTAACGACACTCAGAGACGATACTGTCGCCATGTTTGTGTAAAGTGACAGATTTATTTTTAGAACAGAAATTCCGAACACATGTTCAGAGCGAAGGGTAAACACGAATGAAAACGACCATTTTCACAAAGTTCTAAAGCTGTATTTGGCTCCAAAAGTGTACACATGACAAAGGAGTATGAATTGAAGATAAAAACCAGAAAAAAAAATTGTGACCCGGTAGCTCAATAATGCACCTTTAAATTGGATTTTCTCGCCTTTGAATTTGACAATTTTTCCACAGAAAATGTATTGTTGACATGGATGTCGTCATGACTTTACTTTATCCCACCAAAGTGGTATTACACGTGTGGTCATACGATTTTTATTACACGACGTTATGCACTGCTTATCAACGACGTCATATGATAAATGACGTTCTTGCATAAATATCTATGCGCATGGCTGTTTGAAGCCATTGTCAAATGGACCAAAAGCCGTGCTCAAACAGCAAAAATCATGTTCAAATCATAAATTCGCGTGGTGTTTGAACATGGATTTAGAGTTTTTGATATCACAAGACTGGCCTTGCTTTGTTTACGTTACGTTGAGCGACGTAACGTTTTCGCCCTGAACGTAGCACTTTATGGTTCTATGATGACGTCAGATAGTTATTGCGTAACAACGTCATTGTGAACAACATTATGAACTGTCCGCCATGATGGTTTGCCGGTCGCATTTGAAGAGTTTATATGGAGTTTATATGGAGCTTTTTGGCGTTTTCGTCAAAACTTGCTGTCTGAATCGTAAGTTATGCAAGAACAACGATCATCCATGGTTATTTCAATGCATTAACATTTGCCGGATCCCTCGGAAGATATTTGAACATTCGGCCTGGCGGCCTCATGTTCAAACAGCTTCCTCGGGACCCGGCGAATTCGGATCCCTCGGAAGATATTTGAACATTCGGCCTGGCGGCCTCATTTTCAAATTGCTTCCTCGGGACCCGGCGAATGTTAATACATGAAAAACCATGGTTGATCCCTGTATTATCCACTAAATAACTACGACGATATGTAATAAAAAAAGGAAAAACATTTGTCACTGACTGCCAATCATTATGCCACGGTATTGACAACCAAACTGTCACGTACTCTTAATTCTAAGAAAAGATGTTATGTCAACTATTATGTCAACAATTCAATTTGATCGCTGTAATTTCGATGATTATGCCAGCATGCCATTTAATTACTAAGGTGTTAGACTTGATATTTCGCCATGTCTTCTGCACTAAACACGAGAAATGTTAAATACATTACAGGCGGCCCCGCCCATCGGGGCTTGAAAAATACATGGGCTGAATGATTCTTCCACGCAGAGTTGAAACCGGCCGCACACGAGTCCTGGTGAACCCCTTAGAAGATTTAATCCTGCCCAGGCAAAGCGGTGCGAGTCTGACAGTCCTGTTGGTTTTATTGGGCGACAGGACTTGAGATGTCATTTCATCTCAATGTCGGGTAAAAGTCCCACAAAATTGGAAGCAACGTCTCCAATATGACCTTTACAGTGTTGACGGTGACGTTAAACCTCAAATCAAACAAACAAACAGATAAATTACAGGCTGCTTTGGTTTGAAATTGCCTAGGCGCAGTTAACTGGCATGTGTTACGAGTTGGATATTGTAAGAGCCCAGCAGGCACACGTCGCTAGGGCAACGTCAAATCAACGTCGCTGCAACGTCATGATGTTGTACCGATCTTGATGTGGCGTCACAATTACGTCATGTACCAGCTGGGAGATTTGCAAATGTATCAAGCAAGCGCCTATCTAAGTAATTACCTCTGGATCCCCACTTATTCCAGGTAATTCTACATATGAACCATGTCTGTAGAAGGTATACGAGTGGTACGGGGTCCTGATTGGAACTACGGAAACAAAGATGGGGGAGAAGGTCACGTGGGAACTGTGACGCAAGACAATGAAGATGACACAGTCGAGGTATATATGTTTCCAAGAAAGTCACACGTTCCTTGTAGATCGCACTTTCTAAAGAGATATGTAGGATTTGTCGAGGGTTATATCATTTTCGCTATTCTTGATCAACTTTATGTACATGTATTATGACGTTTTGTTTTAATCGCTCCAACGAGCATCAACGATCAATGTTCGACATAACAATAACACTCTTGCGCGAAAATATCGGTCTCAGGTGGGGAACGTTTGTTTGTGTGTTTGATTTGAGGTTTTACGCCCCCGTCAACACTGTATAAATCATTTTAGAGACGTTGCTTTAAATTTTGTGGGACTTTTACCAAATAGGGTTTATAAGCATGGACGGTCCCTTGCCTGAGCAGGCTTAGATCCTCTAAGCGGTTTACCAGTACTTGTGTGCAGTCGATTTCAGCTCTGCGTGAAAGCATCATGCAGCCCATCTATTTCTTCAAGCCCCGATGGGCGGGGGTCGAAGGTGGGGAATGTAGTCCCATGTTCAAAATAACGTGTACCGGTATTGCTTCCTTGTATAAAATATATCAAGGAAGGTTATAGTTTTGTGGTTACCATCCGTATCATATCAATCGTGTGACGTTGTGCACGTTCTTTCTTTTTTCAGCAACGAAGGTCATTCAAAAAGTATCTGGCTTTACTTACTTAGAGTCACGCTTAACTTCTTCGTTTTCCACATAGTCAAACCGCAGCAATAGCACTTCCTCCATCGATGCGAAAGGCCGAAACTCCGTTTATGTAGGATTCAGGGTCTTTGGATTCAATCCACTCTCCAAGCTCTTCATCTGATCGGAAGTTACGCCCACGCTGTTCTTTCTTCAAGTTTTTTTTTTTTTTTTTTTTTTGGGTTTTGGTTTTACGGCCATTTCAAGATTATTTCACTCATATCGAGCCGATCGTTAATCAGAGGTGGGCGAAAACCGGAGTACCCGAAGAAAAAACACCTGACCTTCCGTTGCAGAACTTGGAGTCTCACATATGACCCGAGCGAGGCTCGAACCAAAGCGGTGAGAGACCTAATGATCAAGAGTCAGCGCTCTTAACCACTAGGCCACGGATGCCCGTTTTTCTTCAAGTTTGGAAAGAAAAAGTAAGCACTGGGTGCCAGATCAGGAGAATAGGGTGGATGGGGTAAGGGTTTGGAACCGTTCCACTTCATTGTGTCTACAGAAGTCTCTAACATTTTTACATTGCAACAGCAAACCTTTTGTAATTTTCACACGCATTTTCTGCACCATAGCTGCACGTATACAATTGGTCCAAACTATAAGCATAAAGTCTGGCCATTAGGTAAATAGTCCAACGACAGAACCCACTTGCTATCCCTGAACGCAGTTGTCATGACCTTGCCAAGTGAAAGCTTTGTCTTAAATTTCTTTGGACGCGGTGAACCGTCACCAGTCCATTGTTTACTCTGCTGTTTAGTCTCAGATAGGTAATAATTCTTTCAAGAAAGTCTTCCGGATTAGAATCATATCTCAGACATGGACTCTCGGACAACTCGTTCTTTACCAACTGAAGGCATATTGCACCCAACGCGTTGAAAGCTTCCTCATGTTCAGCTGTTAATGTAAAGTGGTAAACACGCTGAAGTGTTGACGGGGACGTTAAACCACAAATCAAACAAAGAAACAAAACCGAGGCGATTCTAACAAATGTCTATAACATTTGTTTCTTTGAGTATAGATTTCAAGACCCTTTCATGACTATGGACTCGATTTGTGCATTTCCAACCCGAGGGAAGCCCAAGCCGCTCGGAACCGAGGCTAAGCCTTTAGCTTAGTAGTCATTCCATTCAAATTGCCGTTATAACGTGTTTTCCGTTATAACGAACGTCGGTATAAAGAGAGTTGACTGTACAATGGTGAATATATCATTTGATGACATCGCATTAGCCACTTAATAACAGCGATGGTTTATGATACATGTAACGGTGCATTTGTGTTTTATTCGCCATGTTACAACCACGCAACCAGCAGTTTAGCAATAAGAATTATCCCCGTCGCATGCATTACGAGAACACCCGTGCGACACAGTGCATTTTTTCACATCTTCAAAGTGGCTACTTTTCTGATGAAAATTTATGGTGGTTTTCTTATTTCTACTCCTTACATAGGTTGTGGCGGTTCTAACGAGTACCAACAACCTATGTATTGGAGCAGAAATCCATAATTAATACCACAGTAAACCCCAATTTTCTCTATTTAAAGTGGGGTTTAGGGGTGTTCATTTCACGGACTTGTTAACTTGATGTTTGATGCTGTTTGTAATGAAAATCAAACACGCACCGAAAGCTTTTTCGCACCGTGTTTAACTTTTTATCATGGGCTTCTGAAATGGTTTTAGAAATGAATGAACACGTGAGCTGGGCGATTGCATACATGTATCTTCTAAATTGATTGGCCGAAACTTTCAGACAGCTGACGTAATGTTTATAACAATTATGCTTAAATGTGCAGCACACATTTGAAGAAGGCGGTATTGCACTAGTAAAGGTTTTTTTGACAATCGCTAAGCCCCGCCCCCTCTTTCTACGTGAAGCAGGAATTTGCCGGTATTCAATATACTGAATATGCATTACGATAACACACCCGTGCCACATGATGCATTTTTTACATCTCCAAAATGACTACTTTTCTCATGAAAATCCGTGATATTTTTCTTATTTCTACTGCTAACATAGGTTGTGGGTGATCGTTAGAACGGCCTCATTGAGGCGGTTCTAACGAGTACCTACAACCTTTGTCTTATGTAAAAAATAAGAAAAATAATGTATACCCCCGTAAACCCCAGTTTTTGCTATATAAAATGGGGTTTAAGGTGGTGTTCATTTCACGGACTTGTTCACGTAATGGGATTACGGTTTCTTTGTACTTTGACAACATGTCACTTGCGACGTTGAGTCTTGTTTGGCGCTTCATTGTGTTTTGACGCATTTGCACATTATCGAACTGACGAAAGATGTTGTATTGCTTAGCTGCTAGTTGCGCGGTTGAATATCCTCCAGGGTATACATTTAAACGTCACATACTCGAATGTCCATGGCTCATTTACACTGGTTGATTCGAACTCGCGTTTGAGTCCCCGGGTTATTCTTCCCATCGCTCCAGATCACACATATTCGGGATTTTCTTTTCTTAATTCATCAACATTACAAAAACACGCCTATACAAATGCATTGTAAATTTAACTACCGAAAATGAAAATTTTCAGATGAAAAATTTCTATAGTGTTCTTATTTTAGCTCAAAATATAAATTGTGGGTACTCGTTAGAACCGCCTAATCGAGGCGGTTCTAACGAGTACCCACTATCTATGTTTTGAGCAGAAATTAGCAAAATAAGATTACCCTATAAACCCCCGTTTTACTGTATAAAAGTAGGGTTCAAGGGGGTCAAAATTATACAGGCGTGTTTTCGAGATGTTTTTCATCAAGAAAAAATGTATGGCGTTTGCAGTTCTGGCTTACGTGGCCTTTTGGTAAAAGCGGTGACTTAATCATTTTGTGTTTCACTGCTATTGTTCGTGCCTCGCTCGAGCCACATTTGAGACGCCAAGTTCTGCAAAGGAAAGTCAGGGTGGGAGATTCTCTGGGTGCTCCGGATTTCGCCTACTTTGGATTAAAGATCGGCTAGAAATTAGTGAAATAATCTTGAAAGGGCCTTAAAACCAAAGGACTAAACATTAATGCGTGTAGTCTTAGAATCGCCTCACCCAGTATAACAGGAGTGAGTGTTTGAGTTTTACATCCCACCAACAGCTAAAGTCATACGGAGACGGGACCTCGGTTTAAAGTCTCATCCGAGAGTCTGGAGAAGCCCGGGATCGATCCTGCGACCCCTGGTTCACAAGGCGAGTAGCGTAACCACTACACCACGGGGGCTTCTCACCCAGTATAACATTATGTCATATTGGATCAAACAATATTCCTAAGCCTCCTGGCCCCGAGGTTATAAAACTCTGTTCATGCTCATCTCACTTGAGCATGACATTTATTTATTGCTTATAAGTTTGAAAATGCCGACAAATGTTGGTATTTTAAAATTTATGAGCAGGACAAATAACATTCTGTGCTGATCTGAGAACAAAAATTGCCTCTTTCATTTGTATTTTAATATTTATGGGCATTATAAATTTCATGCTCAGGTGAGTTGAGCATGAAAAAAGTTTTATAACATTGGTGCCTGGCGTTACACTGAGATTAACCCTCAGAGACTCGATCTGTTACTGGCTCGAACAGATTTTCAGATTTTTATACCGCACAGTGACGCGCATTATATTTTGTATCACTTTAGGTACAGTGGGACATGGGTGAGAGCCACACCTGTAGAACTGGAAAGGGTGGTAAATGTGATCTCCGCATTCTGGACAGCGGACCTTCAGGTGACTATTTTCTATACAAAGGCTATCCTTTGAAAGCAAGGTGTACGAGTACACCATAGAACTGCATATTGTTTGATGCACACATTTTTCTAAGTCAGACTAGCTAGCTTCCGTACATTAGGTCTCATCAGTGTACAGCTCCCTTATAAATATATTTTGCGTATACAGTCATTACGAATTTCATAGTCAAGTGAGCTGAGCATGGAAACACGTTTTATTAACCCCGGGGGTGCGGGGAGGGGTGCGGGGGGCTGTTCTTTGGTGTTTACCTTGCGGGTGCACCTCATTCCGTAGTTGACTTAGACCTACGACAGGCGAACACTCCGAGTAGACTTCGTGGTTGCGGAGGCTAATCCAAGTCTACGCCAGTCGCAAGTGCGGACTTTCCCACTTGATTGTGCAAAGGCTTATATGCTTACGTGAGAAAGGACTACATCTGCATTATTAAGTGCGTCAGAATCAAAGAGTTGACAGCAAGTGTTATACATTCTCATTGAGGCGATTCTAACGAGTTCTCACAACCTATGTCTTCTAGCAGAAATACATGTCGACACAATAAATACCCATGTAAACCCAAGTTTTCTCTCTCTATATTTATAGGTATAAAATTCACAGGGGGCGGGGGTCATTGCAAAGACTTGTCAACGTGATGTTATTGATGGTCTGCACTGCTTCTACAATGTAACACTGACTCTACCGAAGTTCAGCAGTTTTAAGCTCCCTTCTTTTTGCCGCCAAAGGCCGATAATGATATCGGGTCGAGGGTCTTTGACTGTCTCATTTGCCCTTAAATTCCTGTACTGTAAACAAACCGTGTAGACCTTGATCAGACGCTGCCTTTTTTTGGAGTGTAACCCTTAAATTCCTGTACTGAAAACATTCTGCGGCATCTTATCTGGGTCTACACTGTTTGCCAAGCCTAACCCATGATTCTAGCTCGTTCAATTCATGCAGTGATACATGTTCCAACTAATAAAAATACAGGTTTTGTCCTTATAACGTTGGCGACCCCAAAATGCATCAGTATGGAAGTCAATATGTAGTGAAAATCATATAATTTTTTAATATTTCACAGGGCTTAAACACGCGGGAGTGACATGCGTCGAATGTCGACAGCAGAATTTTCCGGGAACAAGATGGCAGTGCACGTCGTGCGATGATTACAACCTGTGCACGCGGTGCTACTTCCAAGACAAGCATAAACTTCAACATCCCTTCAAACGTATTGATGCTCCAGGTCTACTAGGGTGAGTGACAATTTGGTTCAAGTATTTTCGCTATCGGCTGAAAACAAATACAACTGTTACAGAGCTTATACTGCGTTTGTCAACTTTGAATAATGCTGACCAAGGGAGTTACACCGCGGCAAAATTGCATATAACTAAGCAATGGAAATTACTGAGCACACATCTACAGTACGCTTCCATAGAAGATCACCAAGTACTCAAATAGTAGGCAAATGGATAGAGCATATACCCGATTAAGGCTAGGGCTTAATGGACTAAAAGCAAAAAGCATTGTGGGGACAAAGAGGACACAGTTCATTACTTCCTTCACTGCTCCAAACATAATGAATACAGGAAAACACTTAATTGAAACTATAGTATACAGGGGTAAGCAGATGCCAATTTGAGTATAAAACTCCTACTCAACCTAAACAAAAATATTCATTTGAAATTCTGGAGCTTAAGCAATTTTTTACATACATTAAGAATACAAACAACCAATCTATTATTTAAGTGAAGAAGCAATGATGGTAGTGGATCAAGCTTTTTAATTTTGATTGGTTTTTGATCTCCCCAGCTTTCCAGCAGGGCGAGCTTGAATCGCGTACCACTATCATCATAAAAATGGGAAATCAAATTGAAAGGAACCTTTATTTTACCATATTCATTATATCTAAAACAAGAAGCATGGATAATAATAGATCAAACTTTCTAAATTTGATTGATTGCTGACCCTTCCCTGCTTTGAGCATGGCGAGCTTGGATCGCGTACCACTATCATCATAAAAAATGGGAATGCATATATTTAAAAATTTAAGGGCATTTAGGAATTAAACATATAAATTGTTTAATTTGAGGGTATATGAAGGTGTGGTACAGTGAAAATAATGAAGAGATGGGCAATCACTAAAATCTGCAGGCCAATCCTCCAAATAAATGTCCATATGTCTTGTATTTGATGTCATTGAATGAACCTATGTGTCTGTTTGTTTGATGGTTAGTGCTGATAGTATGATTGCTTTCATGGTGTGAAAGTTGTTAACTTACCACTTTTTTATGTGTATGCATTTTTCCCATTTTTTTCTCTTTTTGTCATGGAAACCCGGGGCCATTTGTCAATAAGGTGTTAACAGCAAATATGGAATTAGCAGTTCTGTCACACACCAGAGGCAATCAATCATGTTTCTTCAATAACCTATCTATCTCGGGGTTTTAGGCATATCTTTGTGTTTTAAGATCTGTTATTTAAACTTTTCAATGAAGAATATTATTAATTACCCGCTTGCATATGCAGCTTGTTTGTCAGCTATGTTTACAAAACCGTTTAGGATTTTTGTCCAAGGAAACTTTTAAACCACCCGTTTACACAAAATAATACCATGTTGGTAATTAGCTTAACTTCAATGCAATCTGAATACAGCAGAAAATTCTTCAAAAGATCATTGTTTTCACATCAATTGTAACAGCTGGCTGAAGACAAGACCATTATTCATGAATAATAATATTGTTTGGTTGTTTGTTTGTTCGTTTGTCTGATAAGTAATTTGGTCCTTGGTTCCAAATTAATTACATCATGTTCACACAAAATATTTTGAAAAACAAAACACACACACACGTCATGGATTTGAAGAGGAAGAAGTCGAAAATAAATCAAGGGTATCTTCTTTCTCTGTCCATATAGTCCTCTCTTCAAATCTATCCCCTGACACTGTACATAAAACTTGTTTTTTTTTATTTCTGTATAATATTTACCTTCTTTTTCAGCATGTAAAAAGTATGTCAAGAATCTACTTATCTACATAAAACTGTTAACATTTACGAAAAACAACGTTTTCCTTTGTTTGAATCATTACTATAACAATCATATTTATTTTATATTCTATTTATTCCATTTTAATATATTTTAATCACATTTTAAGAATCTGTCTGTAAAATTCTAAGCCAAATTATACCAATAACCATACAATGTTTCTGTTTAATTTTAGTTATCATTATCATGATAATTATGATTGTTTTTATGCTTATTATTATTATTATTATTATTATTATTAATGTTTTATTACTTATATCATGGTGCCACAGTGTTGGGAGTAAGACTTGCGACCAGTCTGCTTTCTCTGAAACTTTCGCCACGACTGTTCCTGCATGGAAATCTGTAAAGACATGTTCCATTAACAGCCTCAGTCAAATGGCCATTATCATACGGCACAAAGAAGGAGCACTGTTGAATCACTCATCGCGTTTGAGCACAGCAAAGAAATCACGATTTGCAGCCGTATAGGCATTTTCAGCTCATTTTTCGGCTAAGCAGCAGTTCTTCCCTTTCTTCGCTGGTGCACCGGCAGTCCAACGCCAAAGATTTGCTCTTGTTGGACAATCTGCCATGATTTGCAGCCCATAAGCACTTAACTTTTGTCTTGTTGTGGAGCTATGGAGTTCTGTCCGCTTGACCATGGCAGACATAAAAAGCCCAAACCTGAACAAACGAACTGAACCCACATCACCTGCGCTGCAAGACTGTCGACCCACATAGCCGTCAGTGCTTTCATTAAAACATATATGGGCCCCGTCAAGCGATTTTGATACTTATCGCCAATGCGAGCAGCGAAGGTTCAGGCGAGCCCGCGCATCCGCGCAGTCTCGCCAGAACCTTCGCTGCTTGCTCATACAAGCAGTGAATCAAGAGGAACCTTCAGACAAAAAGCTATATCCCTGGCCCCTCTGAATGACTGGGCATGCGCAGTTAAAACTTGTCCTGACGGAATGCTCGAAGACCCAAATTCGCTTGGCGGGGCTCATATGACAATGGAATCTTCCACCTAGTAAGCTTCATGATTCATTTCCAATTACAGTGATGTCAAGTTTGTTTCTGTTTGTGGCATTTTTTACAAAAGTGAATTTTCTTTCAGAAAACAGTGTAGACACAGATCAGACGCCGCGTTCTGCGGCTTCTGATCTGGGTCCAAACTATTTGCAAATGTGTCAGAACAGGGCCGTACATACATGGCATATATGGGATAAACATAATGATAGAGCTCTTATTACGTCAACAGTCCGTGCAATAGACGTTTTTATATCCTCCTGTATATAAAAAAGTGGCATACATGTGCTTTTTTCTGACTTTTGTTCCAAAACATAGACTGTTTGAAGTCACTCATGCGTGACACATTACATGTACACACTTTTATTTCTCAAAGACGTCTATTTTTTAGATTTTTTTTTTCGATGAAAAATTCTGATATTGTTTCGTATTTATACATCAATCATATGTGGTTGGTGCTCATTAGAAACATAAAACCTATGCCTTGGAGCCGATATAATACCCCCATTCCACTAGACGGCGATGCCGCTGCGCTCATGGCGATCATGGCGCTTCTTCAAATCGCCGTAGAAGCGCCGACATATGACACTTTTTGGAACTTCTGCGTTTCTACTACGATTCCAGTACGCTTCTACTGCGATGTCGCTGTGATGGTCACGCTCATGCTGCGATACTGTTGCGCTTCCGTGGCGCTTTGGGTCTCTTCATGGCGTTTCTACTACGCTTTCGCTACGACGAAGGAGATCAGGCTACGCTTAGTCTACGCTATCGGCGATGTAGTTGCGATGTTACTACGATCAAGGCGCGGTAGCTGCGCTGCTGTTGCGCTTTTAGACGATTTCTGTATAAAGTTGACAATAAAAACGGAAAAGCAGCAGTTGAACACCCACCGTCAAAGGGTATGGATCGTGTAGTTCCAGTGGCCATGCTTCAGCTGGCTATTATGAACCATAGACTAATAGGGTTAGAGTTCAGGCTGAGTTTGTTTTGTAGGCTTCGCTTTGACCGATTTGGCCTTCCGTTTACGGGGATTTGTCATCTTGCATTACCTGTGAACAGTTCGGAACGTCAGCAAAGAATGAAATTTGCAATGAAAGCGTGCTCCTTTTATACTGATCGCCAACGTCGTGGAGCGAAACGTCATGAGCGCAGTTCAGTTGCCAAGAGCGTGGCATGAACGTGGAGTGAACGCAACCATGTCGCCAAGACCGTAGTGGAAGCGTAGCGGAAGCGTAGTAGTTAGGTTTTCGCAAATTGTTTAGTCGCCGCGGAATCGCCAGGATCGTAGCCTGGGCGCATATAGCGTAGCGTGATCGCAGTGAACGTAGCAGAAGCGTAGCTAGATCGTGGACAAATTTCTTCGCGCTGTCAACACGATGTGACTACGCGCTTGCTACGATCCTGGCGATTCTGCTACGATACGGCTGCGCTCATGAATTTCTCGCTACGCTTTTAATACGCTTCTGTTGCGCTTCGTCTGCTCGGCGCTTCCGCTACGTAAATTTTGAGCAGGGTCAAAACAAGCGCCGTGAGGTGGCGATCATGAAGCTTCCGATGCGCTTCTACTACGCTCATCACGCTTCTGTTGCGCCGTTGGCGATTCTGCTACGATCCATGGCGATTTGACCAAAAATTTGAAGCGTAGCGGAATCGCCGCCTAGTGGAATGGGGGTATAAGACAAATAAAACCCGAATTGTACCTATATAAAGCTGGGTTAAAAACCTTTACATAGGCGTGTTAATGTGATGCAATGGGCATGAGTACTCGTAATCAACAGTAGAATAATAAACAGTCACGTTGAATTCGAAACGTGAAACGACCACGAAGTCATACAATCAGATCCCAAATCCCTACAATATCCGGGAAAAGGAAAAGAAGTAGAGATAGAGGATCTTACATGAGTGTTCATGCATTATTGAATTTATTAAACGAGTTAAGGAAAAGGGATAAAATGCGAGGCTCGGCCGAGCATTTATTAAACGAGTAAAGGAAAAGGGATAAAATGCGAGGCTTCGCCGAGCATTTTATCCCTTTTCCTTAACTCATTTAATAAATATTGAATTTATTAAACGAGTTAAGGAAAAGGGATAAAATGCAAGGCTTCGCCGAGCATTTTATCCCTTTTCCTCAACGAGTATTATAAATTTAATAGCACATGAACACGAATGCAACATTCTATTTATCATATGACATTTAAAACGCTTTTTATTCTCGATTATTTAACAAAAATGTTAATATTCCGCCATTAGTAAACGCGACGTTGTTAAGGACGCCGTACATGTAACGTTGCGGGAGATATCTAGCTAATTTGCATATTTAATCCACTAGTGGATTATCGAAAATATTACATCGCGTTATTACATTCTCAGAAGCGACGTCACATGATAAACATCGAGTAACGCACATCAAACAAAATAGACAAAATATAAAGCCTGCCGGCAGCTCTTTCCAAAACAGGTGGTGACTCATATAATCCACACGTAACTGAAAAGAAACAGCATGCATAATCCACAAATTTTAACTGCGCATGCCCAGTCATTCAGAGGGGCCAGGGATATGGCTTTCTGTCTAAAGATTCCTCTTGATTCACTGCTTGTATGAGCGAGCAGCGAAGGTTCTGGCGAGACTGCGCGGATGCGCAGGCTCGCCTGAACCTTCGCCGCTCGCATAGGCGATAAGTACCAAAATCGCTTGACGGGGCCCAATTATAATGTCGCCAAAACTCCAGTCTGACAACCGCTGCAGCAAAAGTCTATGCAATCCGACCTAAATTTTAGAAACTAATTCATAGTGTCGGCGATAAAACGCATAGAATGCTTTCCGAAGTTTATGATACCGATATACCTGATACTTAAACTTTTATTACGAGTGCATCTTACCAGTATCTGCAGGCTAGATCTGTTGACAGGCTCAGGGATTCTGTTCCGATGTCTCGATTTTGGTCTTTGTTTTGTAGAATCAATTTCGCCACTGGCCGAATTATGATTATTTCAGGGAGACGGTTCCAAAACGATCAATCAGCAACAAGATGAGATCCCTTGGTATCTTTGAGGGCGCCACAGTGAAACGGGGACCAGACTGGGAATATGGCAATCAAGATGGTAGGTTCATGTGTGCATAAACCATTCCTAAACCGGTCTGTGAAATAATACAATGCCACGGGTCTATTTTTTTTCATTTGTGGTCCAAGACTCAGGTCGTGGGTAGGCAGTCGTCCGTCGTCGTCGTCTGTCGTCGTCTGACGTCGTCTGGCATAGTATGATGTCGTCTGGCGTCAACACTTTCAAACAACATCTCTCTGAAACCACTAAGCCGATTCAGCTCACATGTCATCTGTAGCAGCCTTAGGCTGGAGGAACGGAAATTTCTCTGTGTGTGTGTGTGTGTGTGTGTCCTTTTACATGAAAATCGTTACATTAGTTTGGTTGCTATCATGGAAATCAGTTTCCATTGACGTATAATGGGGAAAATTGAAAAAGTGTAATTTTTACCGCCAAGCCTTTGCAGATATTTTGACATTTTTTATAGAAATGTTCCTTGAGTAAACTTTTTTCTCTGGGGTGTGCCGGGGCCATGCCCCACCAACTCAATTTCATAAAAGGTCATATATATTAGAAATCATTCAGATTCCAACCCCATAACCATATATATTCTTGTTCCTTGTGATAAGACACATTCAGTGACACCAACCCGGGGGTTCACTGGGTGTGCTTGGGCCATGTCCCATCCCTTCGCTTTGAAAAAGGCACGCAATTTCAGATTTGTTTGTTTATTTGTATTGGAGTTTAACGGCCCAGGCAACACTATTGTAGGTCATTTTTAAGCCGGTCAATTTACCTATCCACACTTTACCTGGGTAAGCTTATACGTAAGTGGTTAACCATTACAGTGCACATTCTTACGCCAGAAACTGACAACTGCCCTTCTTGAATCAGCGGAAGGTAGAGAATGACCTTAGAAAAGGTTTCATGATCAATCCCCACGATAGAATGATGCCGACCCCGGCAGGTATCAAACCCGCGTCCTCCTGATAACCAGACAGACGCGCATCCGACTGAGCTACCGAGGCCGGCACAATATCTCAAAAACCGTTTAGATCCCCACCCCGAAACCATACATATTCTTGTTCTTTGTGATAAGACACATTCAGTGACACCAACCAATGGGTCTTTCAGGGTGCACCGGGGTTATGCTTCACCCCTCCACTTCACAAAAGGCCAAATATCTTAAATAACCAGTGCTTCAGCTGAAGTGCACGACCCGCCGGATGCTTTTAGCTTTATGAGTGTTACCATATATGGGTATGGCGGCCATGTTTGGTCATGTGACCTGGACCTAAGACGGTTCCCCCAATAAATCCGCCTTATCGTAAGGAGCAAAAATATATCTTATACTTTAGTACTGTATTCTGAATCGTTTGCAGGATAAAATGCATTCTCACTTTTCCAATACAAAAGCATATGTGTCAAAAGTTGACCCAGGCACAAAGAAGGTCAAGGTCAACCCAGGGTCACCATTTTTGCAATTTGTGATGGGCCTACGTCCCAGATGCTATTTATCAAGTTTCGTGGAAATCTGCCCAGTGGTTCTGGAGAAGACTATTTTTGAAGGGCTTTTACCATATATGGCTTGGCGGCCATTTTGGTCGTGTGACCTGGACCCAATGAGCAAATTTTTGTTTCCCCCATCCCATAGAGGCTCCATATGAAATTTGACTTCAATCGGCCCAACGGTTTCCGAGGAGAAGCTGTTCGAAAATTTTCACATTTTTCGCCTCGGCGAGGCTATACTAAAGGGAATGTAATATTTCGCAAGTTCATGGGTTAGATCTCATTGATATCTATCAGTATGCCAACAATTGTTTAAATATTCCAAGCGGTTAAGTCACTATCACCAATTTTCACAAACGGGTTACGGACGGACAGACAGACTGACAGAATGCAGGACTGACAGAATGACACGGTGATTTTAGGGCACTCTAGAAAATCAACCGACTTTAGTCGATCGCTTTTTCTGCGGGTCGTGCAATTGTTCAGAGACCCACCATTAAAATTATATTAATGTTTCTTATTATAAGATGCATTCAGTGACACCATGACGGGGGCCCACGGGGTGCATTGGGTCATGTACCGTGCCATGCCCAAGCCCTCCACTTAATAAAAAGCCATATATCCCGCCCTTAAACCACATATATTCTTGTTCCTTGTGGTTACTCCAACCTATGGGTCTTTCTGGGTGCACCGGGGCCATGCCGCATCCCTCCACTTCACACAAAGCCAAATATCTGAAATAACTGTTCAGAGCCCAACCCCTAAACCATATATATTCAAGTTCATTATAATAAGATGCATTCAGTGACACCAAAATGGGGACCCACTGGGTGCCTGGGTCATGTTCCGGGTCATGCCCGAGCCCTCCTCTTCATTAAAAGCCATATATCCCAGAAACTGTTTCAATCCCACCCTAAACCATATATTTTCTTGTACCTTATAGTAAGACTCATTTAGTCACACCAACTTGGTGTCTCTTTGTGCTAATGCACATTGCTGGGGTCATGTCCTGCCCCCCCCCCTTCTTCTTAAAATGCCACATACCAAAGAAGCCACTCAGATCCTCACCCCATAACTATATATATATATTCTTGTTCCGTATGATTAGATATATTCAATCAAACCAACTCGTAGGGTTCACAGGGGCTATTATTCTCCTCTCCATTTCATACAGAGGCCCCATGTCTCTGAAACCGTTCAGATCCCGACCCATAAATCATATATTTTTTGGTCCTTATGGTAAGTCACATTCAGTGACAACAATCTTGGACTTTCCTGGTGTCCGACGGGGCCATGACTCAACCCCTCCACTGCCTAAAGGCCTATCTTGGCAGTTCAAATAAGAAAAATAGCATGGCTTTTCTTCAGAAAAGTAACCATTTTGGAGTTGTAAAACAATGCACTCTGTCGCACGGGTGTGTTATTGTAATGCTAAGTAACGGGGCTCATATATCATCTGTGATCAATCCTAGTCACTTCACGTCACTGGTATGCGCCCATGCTGAAGAAAATGTGAATGTTGTCATAGGCAACCAGCGACGACACAGATACATGTAAGCTTCCCCATTCGAGCGGTTTGACAAAAATCACCACTAGTCACTTGAGTGATATGTGGATTCTTGCATACCTACGAAGCGACAAATGCAAATGAAGCTTTATGTATAACGTCGCCATTATTTAGTGGATTACGTCATGTCATAAAAATCAACACGTGTAATAACATCTGGTGACGGGCACGAAACACATTGGCGCTGTCCGTGATAACCGTATGATTCATATTGAAAATCTTTTGCAATAAAAGCCAATTACATGATTAACATAATCTTACACTCGTGGCCATTTCATATAGAATTTGTGCGTTTCATAAATTTCCTATTGAATGTTTGTTTATTTGTTTTGAGGTTAAACGCCCTTGTCAACACTATTTAGGTCATCTTGAAGACGTTGCTTCAAATTTTGAGTTTTTGTTTTTAAACTACATGACATCTCAAACCCTGCCGCCCAATGAAACCAATAGGGTTTTAAAGCATGGACGGTCCGACTCCCATCAATTTGCCTGAGCAGGCTTAGATCATTTTAGCGGTTTACCAGTACTCATGTGTGGTCGGTTTCAGCTATGCGTGGAAAAATCGTGCAGCCTAATCTATTTCTCCATGCTCCGATGGTCAGGGGCTAAACATATGAAACGACCATTCGTGTAAGATTCTCTATTATTCGTTAAGAGTCGCCGTTATTCAATGGATAACGTCATTACAATGAAATGACTATACGTGTAATAACACATGGGTTGTTACAGGCGGCTGAGGTATTGACGCCGTCCGTGATCATCCTACGTTATCTATTGATATTGTTTTAAACTTCTACGATAATGAAATTGTTTAAAGCTGTTCTTTGATAACCGGACTCATCAGATGGCGATGTTTCTCGTGCGGCATCCTACAGTGTTTGTATATCGCCATTTTTTCGGTTTGCCAGTCTGAGAGTGTCTAGTCATGTAACTGACTTCAACACTCGTGTTAGGTTGTTGATTGCTAGGCTTTTTAATCGAAGTTATCGGTATCGTAGGCTTCGCAATGCCCTTTCTTAGTTTTATAGACGTCATTTCGATTGAGCATCAAAATTCAATCTTGGTCTCCTCTGTAGCGGGGCATATCGACTCCTGAGTTTTATGGTGACTTGGTGCGGGAGTTTGCAATTGTTTCAGAACCCAACTTCGTAAAATCATTCTTCGGTCTGGCGGTATTTGGTACATAATAAATGTTATGCGGCAAACTGCTTGCATGGAAGGTAGCTAACCCTTTCACTCTTGGTAAGTTTACTTTCCGCTTTAAATGCACGCCTTTTGTTCGGGCCTTTGACTCTATGGCGGTTACAGCCTAAAGACTTGCGCAAACTTCAAAGTAATGTCGGTTGGTGCCTGATGCACCGTCTCTGGTCTGGCCCGCCGAGTTCTCTTGCTCCAGCATTTCACTTGTTTCATGCTGTCGATTCATTTCTTTATTGGTTTGATTTTTATGTTCTCGCAGATGTTGCAATGATGAGTTAGAAATCCTCCATGCGGTCTGAAAACAATATTTGTCTTAACCACAAAAGAAACAAGGGCGAGGATTGTGGATACGTAAAATCGATCGAAGCCAACGCCCCCCTCCACCCCAAGTAGAAAAAAAAATCTTTTGCTGAACGCTCAAAGGCAGTTCGTCACTAAAACACGCCTATGAAGTTTTGAACCCTTTTGTACCCGACTTATATAGTAAATCTGGGGTTTACAGGGGTAAACCTTATTTTTCTTATTCCTGTCTGAAATATAGATTGTTTGTACACGTTAGAAGCGCCTCGATGAGGCGCTTCTAACGAGTACCAATAATCCATATTTTGATCAGAAATACGAGAAATATCACATTTTTTTTCATCTTAAAATTATCGTTTTTTTCGGCGGTAAAGTTTACAATGAATTGTAATAGGTGTGGTTTCGTAATATGTCTGTTGCCAATATCTTTTAAATGTATCCATTGCCAATATAATTTTATTTCTGGATAGCGTTTGGCCGTTTGTCCTTTTAGCTTTCCGCTTGCTACGTTTTCATTACGGATAAGGTATTTTATATTTGTGTTTCTTTCCCTTTGGTATCTTCGATGGGAGGTGTGAGGTTATTGTGTTAATTCCTGACCATTGCCTTCATTCTTTTTGTTAACCGCTTCCGTATAACCTTGCCCGGGAAAAGTGTGTATAGTTCAACTGACCGGCAAAAAAAATGGATCTACATAGTGTTGACTGGGCCTTTAAACTCCAATACAAACAAAAGAAACAAATATTCTTTTTTATTATTATTCCTGGTGACATTTTCATGTGGAATTTTTGGAACTGCCGGCGGTTAGTTACACAATTTTCCGTCTGAAACGACCACTCGCAAAAGATACCCTTGGTAAGTTTCATATGATACTCATGAAACTCGCCGGAGACTCGTGCCATGAATTTCGTACGAAATGAACACTCGTGTAGGATCTTTTCTATAATTATCGCCGCTGACAACAACGTCTTTTCAGGTACACAGGTCTAATTTTACTCATATATGACTATGGAATCTTCCACCTTATACGTTTGGAGTGGTCCATTTACATTTATATGGATGTCAGATTTGTTTGTGTTTGTGATAAGTATTACAAAAAAAACAAAGAAACATGAATGTTCATTAAGCAAACTGTGCAGACCCAGATGTCCATCATCCCAGAAAAGGGCCGCCAGGCATATATGGTTCAAATGATACTATTAACAGGTAGAAGAAAGTTGTTTTATTTAAAGACTGTTTTTAAATTTAAAGACTGTCTTTAAATTTAAAGACTTTTTAGTCTGTAAATTTAAAGACTAACACTGAGTAACACAAAGGAAAATAATGAAAACGATCTACCACCAAAAAAATCGCATTCTCATACGCAGCCTCAGTCTTCATCTCATTAATAAAAGGTGCGTTGCTATAGACTGCGTGTATTTTTATTGTCTTTTAATATCGTTTTAATGATAGAAATAATTAAGAAATAAAACAACACAGTTCCTTCCCTTAGACCACAAATGCCGTGAAAGTTCGCAGTAAGGGAGAAAATATCTGTCAAAGATCGAACATAAGAGGAGTTTCGTACTGACGTCATTTCGTTTTCGGACATTTTAATGTTATAGTCCGTATGAAACTTTCATCACTTTTAGTTGTCAGAAAAACCGTCTGTCGAAGCGAGTTGTCGGTATATTGACAAAATGATAAAATCGTTATACACATTCATTCCTGAGTTCATTTTACCAATGAATCTTATTACAAAACCTGTTTTTCTGAGAACTCTTTGTTATGGTGGAAGGAATTTAATTAAATAGAGAAAACTATATAATTTGCAGTTACACATAATTAAAAATTCCAAAGATAACGGCCATATTACTATAAACAGCAAAGTGCCATTTTTCCGTTTTACATCATTTCCTTTTTTATTTTTGCCAGTCTTTAAATTTACAGACTAAAAAGTCTTTAAATTTAAAGACATTCTCTAAATAAAACGCTTTCTTCTACCTGATTAACATGTATACTATCCAATTTGAAAGTAAAGTAGCCAAAAACGTTTTTGACAGGTGGTGACGGCCAACTAGGTTGTGTCGACTCTACACATAACTACCGGACTGACGGCAAGGAAAGAAACGCAGTTAAGGTGACATGGTCTAACAAAGAGAGTAATATGTACAAACTTGGATACAGAGGCAAAGTTGATCTTATGTGCGTAGAGGAAACGCCAGGAATGGACTATTACAGAGACCACCTTTTCCCCTTGAGTAGGACTTTATTTTGTTGTATTTTCATTATCTAAAGTAAAATATATACAGATTGTGACATTAGCAGGTGTGATTTAAGAATAGAGCTTTATATGTTTTAATGTTCAATGGAGTATGAACAACACCGGGTCACGGGCAAAGTTAGTGAACCCCGAAGGGCTTAAAGGCATTTATTCTTGTAAGGTAGGACACACGGTGTGTTCATAATTGTTTTATTGCCTCCTGTGATATACTGTCTATAGCAGATCAAAGGCAGCCCTTAATAAGGTGATTAGTAGCTCTTGTTGAATCCCCTGACTGAGGCACTTAAGGGGAGATCAATAATGTACACTCTAGCCAACAGTTAGTAAATTATTGATTTTCCCCAGGGAGGCCCCTTACCTGTTGAAGACAGAGGACTTCTCTTCAGTCAGCACTGAGGGCTACATAATATTATGTAATGAAATGATAGTCCTCAATAATCAAGAATAAATGCCTTTAACTTAAACTTTGCTCGTGACCAGAAGTTGTTCATAATTCAATGAACATTAAATAAATTTCCTTCATTACTTATAATTACATGTATATTAATTTAAATCCGATTTGTGTCGAGAATTCAGGTTTACGGGCTAAAATTGAAGGACGAAATCAAAAGCACGTTTTCTCCTCTTAAGAGCGGAAGAGCGCCATTTGCGCCATAACGTTGGAATCGTCTAATCATATTGGAGAGAACCATGTCACTTAATGATCAAGAGACGACGCGTGAGTCAATGTATTCACCTTATTTGCATTTTATCTGCTTGTTCCTAGTCTGAAGGTTATCAGTGTTGGAAAAACAGGTAACCAGATCCCCCTGCCCTTTAAAGGTCAGGGGGGTCTGGTTACTTGTTTTTCCAATATTGACAATGCGCAAGCTTGGAGCCAGCAAATAATGCAAATATGGTGAATTCATTGAAGTACGAACTGTTTGCTCATTGCAGTTTCTTCTCCTGACTGATGGAATGCAGGAAAGAAAACAGAGAATCCTAGAGAGTAAGCCATGTAAAATCGATTTAAGCCCCCCAGTGGACTTCTTTCCACTGACCGTTCCAAGGCGGTTCTTCTGTGGCGGTTTATTTATGTTGTTGTTTGTTACTTACTGTGTGTATCACTTGTGTCCTTTTTATTTTGGATGGCCATTTGGCCATTTTGTGGGAAAGTAACTGTCCTTATGGCCTTCCTTTGTTTAGGTTTCCATTATGGTCTGGTCGCTTCATGTGTGTGTTTCTTTCCCTTTGGTGTCTTTGATGGATGGAGTAAGTTAATTGTATCGATGCCTGATCTTTGTTTTACTTCTACTTTATTAACACTGTCATGGTACATATAACATATAAATCGAATCAAGCGCTTATCATTTGATGTGTGTGGGTGGGAGTGGGGCTATTGGGAGAGAGGGTTGTGCTTGCCCCGGGATACTATGCAAAATATTTCAGTCAAATACCCCTCATTCGAGTCATTTTGAAAATGTCATGGATGGCATTTAACCATTTTGTCCTGGACTGAATATCCGTCTTATACGTATTTTACATAGCAACGGTCCATTTTAGAAATAGAGGATATTAAATGAGTGTCCATGGTGTATTATTTTATTTATCGAACTAGTGGCGAAACCTCGCGTTTTATCCCAACGAGTTTAATACATTTAATGATACATGAACACGATTGCAAGATTCTATTAATCATATGACATTTAAAACTTATGTTATTCACGATGATTTTTAAGAAAAATGCCAATATTCCGCAATTAGTAAACGCGACGTCGTTAAGGAAGTCGTACATGTAACGTTACAAGCATATCTAACTAACCTGCATATTTAATCCACAAGCGGATTGGCGAATGTAATGCATCGCGTTTTTACATTCTCAGACTCGACGTTATATGGTAATATAATATAAAGTGACAGATTGAATAAATTAAAACATATCTTAGAAAAAAACACTAATCTTTTCTGACAGTACAGGCCCCGATCAGATGCCGCATATCGCGCTCTTCAGAGTTTCTTGAATACATAGCAAGCCAGCTCTTGTCCATCTATTCTTCCAAATGATTGAGGTTGTCGAACGCAAACGGGAGGTTTAATTTAAAACGGACGAGATGCACATCTTGCGCACTACATTCCGTGAAGCTAGATATGGGTTTCACTCACTGGATGACTTCGCAGGATGATATGAACAGTGGCTGATCAGATTTGCTGGTATTGGCTTTGTTTAAATTCGGAAATAGACCAGCTCTAGCAGTGAATTTTTGGACATTAAAAAAAAAAAAAAAAAAAAAAAAAAAACGTTCTTTAAACTAGCTATGTCCGTGCAGGCGGACAGGCGGGAGTCGCCGGATAAGCGTAATCCAAGGTTTCCTTTTTGGTTAGCTTTTTTTTTTCAAAGCTATATGTAACCTTGATTCTTCAGTGGATTGTTTCATATTTAAACTGTTGCTTCATTGGAAGGCTCCCTTCTATATACGGTCAATTAATGGCACAAAAGATCAAAATTTTGGTAAACACGTGTCATTTCAAATCAGATTTGAAAAAAAGGTCATCTCAAATCAGCCCGTTGGTCATTTTGTGGGAAAGTTACTGTCCTTTTGGCTTTCTGCTATTGGTGTTTCCATTAGTCTAGTTGTTTCATGTTTGTATTTCTTTCCCTTTGGTATCTCTGATGAGAGCTTTGGATTAATTGTATCCCAGCAGGCACACGTCGCTAGGACAACGTCAAATCAACGTCGGTGCAACGTCATGACGTTGCACCGACGTTGATGTGACGTTGTATTAACGTCATGACGTTGTACCCACGTCGATGTGACGTCACTATTACGTCATGTGCCTGCTGGGATCGATTCCTGAGTATTGCCTTCACTTCTAGTTTACCTCTTGGTTAACTTTTATTAAAAAAAAATAGAATGCTGTGTTTCCTATATTCTTAACTAGATTGCTTCCATATTTGGCCTAGTGACTTATTAGTGGTGTTCCGTTAGTATACAACCAGTGACTCCATCAAGCACCCAAATTTTGCATCACGTGAACAAGTCCGTGAAATGAAGATCCCCCTAAACCCCACATTATATAGAAAAAACTGGGGTTTACGGGGGTAAACATTATTTTTCTTATTTCAGTTCCAAGACATAGGTGGTGGGTACTCGTTAGAACCGCCTCACTGAGGCGGTTCTAACGAGCACCCACAACCTATGTTTTGAGCATTTGTAAGAAAAATATCACTGTTTTTCATCAGATTAGTAGTCATTTTGGAGATGTGAAAAATGCACTATGTCGCACGGGTGTGTTTTCGTAATGGGTTTGAAAATAGCATTTTGGTACATATATGCAAATTTCCGTTTTTTTTTTCTTTGTTGTTAACCTGATTCCAAAGTGGTATACTTCAATATTTTCCAGTGATTTATGAGGTTCTAGCAGCGGTGGCTGAGATTCGTCTTTATTATAAGTCAAAAGGGATCGATCAAATCAGTAACCAGCATTTTTTTTTGGGGGGGGGGGGGGGTAAAACTGTATTCTGTTTACCTTTGTTTTGGAATAAGATAATTGTTCCATATTACATCGTACCTCCTTTTAGTTCTTGCTAGACCTATTTTTTATTCTCTTGGCGATGGTGAAATCTATTTTGCCATATTCTTTGTTTTTGAAAATTCAATTTTGTGATAAAAATTGAATTTTAATTTCAATTTCATAAAAAACTTAATCACACCATTTAACTCTTGTGTTTTCTGTTTTCCTATTGCAATATCCTATCATGTGGATTTTCTGTAGGCCTGGTAGTTTTTGATAAAATGTGGAATTTGTATTTTTATCTTCATTTACACAAGAACAGTTGGACTTTGTTTTGGAAATAAGGGATTCACCCAGGCTTTAAGTTGTTTCAAACCTATACATTTCTTTTTTTTTTTCTTCTTTATTTACAGAGAACAGTTGGCCTCTGCTTTGCAAATAAGGGACTCAATCAACAGGTTGTTTTATACCTAACTTTTATGCGCTTTTACGTGGTGAAACCCATCTTTGTTTCTGCTTAATTTGATGGAAAACCATTTTATTGTATTTAATTCTGTTTTTATCTGTTGTGGTTGGAAATATGTTATCAATTAGTGAAATCTGTTTAGCTCTGTGACTGGTTCTTCACAGAAAATAAGGTCACCTAAATTTTCTGAGAGAAATGACTTCGCTTAGCTGGGTTCAAACTTGTACTGAAAAAACATCAATGATACGGTCAGGGCTTTTTCTTGTTGAGTGATTAATCTTACGTTGGCGGTCATTCCCAAAAAAGACCAAAGGCGAGCGTGTAATAACTGACTTCTTTACTCAACTATTCACTGCTAGAGCTGGTCTATTTCCATTTGTATTTTTCTTATATGTACTCCAAACGTAGGTCGTGGGTACTCGTTAGGCGGTTCTATCGAGTACCCACAAACTATGTATTCCAAACATAGGCTGTATGTACTCGATAGACCCGCCTCAATGCGGCGGTTCTAACGATAAACAACAAACCACAGTGATCGACCGGAAATGCACAGTGTTTTGGATTCAATGTGACCTGCGATTCTGTACAGTGACTGTTTGTCACTTGCACCATTAAATAAGGCTGACACGATATGTAAAAGTTGTGTTTATTTATTTATTTTGAGGGTCATCACAAAAACACGCCTTTATAATTTTGTCCCCCTCGAACCCAACTTTTATATAGTAAAACGGGGGTTTCAGGGGTAAACATTATTTTTTTTTATTTCTGCTCAAAAACATAGATTGTCGGGACTCGATAGAACGTCGAGGCGGTTCTATCGGGTCCCCGCAATTCAGGTTTGAGCACAAATAAGGAAAATGTCAGATTTTTTTATCTGGAAATTTTCTTTTTTGGGTGGTAAAATCTTCCAATACATTTGTATAGGCATGTTTTCGTAATGTATGGTAAAACCTTCATATCTTACAAATTGGCTGCTGTTGTGTCAGGTTTCTTATGAGCTATGGGAATACTATAACCATTAAAACGTGCTAAAATACAAACGGTTTTGTCCCAAAACGATAGCTCTGTTTTAGAATCCTACGAATTGAAATGTTACATTACGAGAACACGCCTATATTATTTTGACCTCCTCATACCCCACTTTTATACAGTAAAACTGGGGTTTAAGGAGGTATACATTATTTTTCTTATTTCTGCTAAAAACATAGATTGTGGGTACTCGATAGAACCGCCTCGTCGAGGCGGTTCTATCGAGTATCCGCAATCTATGTTTTGAGCGGAAATAAGAAAAAATTAACAATTTTTCATCTTAAAATTTCATTTTTTTTTTGGCAAAAAAATTGGCAGTGTATTTGTATAGGCGTGATTTCGTAATGGTTTCCAAGCGGAAGATGAATAAAAATTATATTTCTGTGGAAACATGCCATGGCTTTGTAACATACTCGATTCCAATCTTCTTTATCCAGTGTTTAACATGTCGCTTCTTGATTGTACAGTCACTTGTATTTTCGTTGTACAATGATCTGAGAGATAGGACAGAAATAAAAGGGGAGTTTTACAAAATACACCGAAAGATACATCCGTTCAACATTTAAGAAATGTTAAAATTCGAGTTCGGAATCTTTCTTCTCAAATGCGGGGACCTGCGACCCACCAAAATAGTTTAAATCATTCTGCAACGACAAACAAGATGGCCGCCAGACCTAAAATTAGAAAAAACGACAACTTCTCCAGTACCCTTGGACCAACGTCTTCCAAACTTCATAAGAATGTTGCTCAGATAACTCTCTATCAAAGTAGTCTAAACGATTCCACTCTGATGAACAAAATGGCCGCCATAGCTCAAAATAGAAAACATCTTAAATTTGCTTCAAACGCGAACTCCTCCTAAACCCTTGGGCCAATTTGATTTTAAAATTCACAGGAATGTGACGTAGGTGGCTCCCTACCAAAATAGCTAAATTCATTCCGCTCTGACGAACAAGATGGCGACCAGAGCAAAAAATAGAAAAAAAATCTTCACAAGACAACTCCGCAGTGCTTGAGCCAATTTCATTTAAACTTCATATGAGTGAGTGTTTGAGTTTTGTGTCTCACCACAGCTAAGCTCATACGGAGACGAGACCTCGGTTTAAAGACTCATCCGAAAGTCTGGTGAAGCCCGGTATCGATCCTGCGACCCCTGGTTTATAAGGCGAGTAGTATAACCACTACATCACGAATGCTTCTAAACATCATAGGAATGTTGTGTAGATGACCCTCTACGAAAATAGCATAATCGATCCCGCTCCGATGAACAAAATGGTCACCAGAGCTAAAAAAAGAAAAATATTGTAAATTTGCTTCAAACGTGAACTCCTCCTAAACTCTTTAGCCGATTGGATTGAAACTTCACAGGAATGTTAACTGGGCGAATCCCTATCAAAATTGCTAAAATCATTCCGCTCTGATGAACACGATGGCCACCAGAGCTAAAACTAGAAAAACTCTTCAAACGACAAGTCCTCCTGTACCATTGGGCCAATTTCATTCAAACTTCGTTGGAATGTTGCTTAGATGAAGCTCTACCAAGAACGCGAAAACGAGCCTGCTCGGACGAACTGAACATATAAAAATACTGTTAATTTGATTCAAACACGAACTCTTCCTAAACCCTTGGGACAGTTTGATTCAAACTTCAAAGGAGTGTTGTCTAGGTGACTCCCTACCAAAATAGCTAAATTCTTTCCGCGCAGATGAGCAAGATAACCACAGCAGCTAAACATAGAATGTACCAGAGACAGAAATACTCACGTGAGCGAATCAGGACCTCATGGTCGTCTTGTATATCAAACGCTTAACTGGATAACAAGGGTTTGTGGTAACTGCCAAAAAAGATAAATGAGCACAAACTGTATGTACCGTGTCAGCTTCATATCATCCGACAAGTGTCCAACTGTCCCTGTACAGAATCGCAGGTCACATACAATCCTAAACACTGTACATTTTATGTCCTACACTGTGACACACTATGTCTTGGAGCAGAAACAAAACAAATAATTTATCCTCCTGTAATTCCCAATTTTCTTTAACTAAGTGGGGTTTAGAGGGGTGTTAATTACACGGGAACTTTTGAACTTGATATATCTCCAGATTGTTAAGGCAGTGCCAGTTTATAAATCCCGGCATATATACATTTACTAGTTTTTATTTATTTATTTTTACTTTTGAAAGGGTGTGAAGGATATCACTTGTGTTTCGTTTAATCTTGTTATAAACAGTATTAACACAAATGGTTCAGTAGATGCTCTCAACCTGACTTTGCAAATTTGTTTGGATTTGTATCATTATTGTTATTATCGTTATTATTGTTATAATTATTATCATAAAGAGAAGGGATAAATTGCTTTTGGTGCGGATCTCGTTTAGGTAGGTGGCATGATAGCTTCAAACATTTCTATCAACTGAACCAATATGTGGACTCATAACAAACTTGCATGCTTGCAAGAATGTGGGAAAACGGATCAGATTAAAATAGTCTTGACCCTATTCCCAAGGTCACGTCAAAACCTGCCAAATTTGAGTCAAAAATAACTTGTCTGTACCCTCAATAAATCCATGAACTAGTCAACCTTACTACAATACATTCAAGCGACCTACCAAGACTTTCTTGGGTTTTGGTGACCATGAATTAATTTTCAAAGTCACACGAGTGTCACAAGGTAACCTTGACTTAATTTCAAGGTAACACGAGTGCAAATATGGTCAGATGTTGCCTGCTCTGCACTTTTATCTGTTGGAATATTTGATGAACTCCGGCCAAATATGGTGAAGTACATCATGTTAGAAGTCCTATAAATGTATACCACTCTCAACCCCGGTTTATACAGAGAATAGAAGTGAAAGCAATGATCAGGAATTGATACAATCAACCCACAGCTCCCATCAGGGACACCAAAGGGAAAGAAGCACAAACATGAAAGAACAGACCTAATGTTAACATCAATAGCAGAAAGCCAGAAGGACAGTTACTTTCCCACAAAATGGCCAATAGGCTATCCAAAATAAAATAATATAAGCATCACAAACTCCCAAAGACAAACCATAACAAAAATAAACCGCGACAGAAGAACCGCCTTGGAACGGTCAGTGGAAACGAATTTTACTGGGGGGATTAATCGATTTTACGTGGCCACAATCCTCGCCCTTACTTCCGTCACGATTAAGACACATACTTTGTTCAGTCCGCATGAAGGCCGCCTAACTCATCAGCGCAACATCTCCGTGAACACAAATTATCAAACAACCACAGACAGCATGAAACCACTGAAATGCTGGAGCAAAAGAAAACCAACAGTTAGACTCCTGTCTAAGAGAAGTCTGGGGTTTACAGAGGTGTACATTATTTTTTTATCCCTGCGTCAAGACATAAGCTTTGGTTACGCGTTAGAATCGCTTCAATGAAAGGGTTCTAACGAGCACCGTCAACCTATGTTTCGTTACAATGAGGCGGTTCTAACGAGTACCCACAACCTATGTTCGGAGTAAAAGTAAGACAAATATCACAAATTTGCTTTGGAATATAGCCATTTTGGAACAATGAAATATGTTCTAGGAAGGGTTATCCTTTGGAAGAAAGGAATATACCACAGAACTGGGTAATATGAAGTGTATATGTTTTCTGGGCCAAACTAGCTAGTTTTAGCTTTTTAGGTCGCGACTGTGATCCTCAAATATTTTTTAAAATTCCACAATGAAGTCAATGATCCCAAAGGATAAGAAGATATAAACTATACTATGATGTAGGGCAGGCAGACTTTTTACGGCCGCCACATATTCCCAGACAACAGAAAGAATGCAATACATGAACATCAGTTCAACATACAAAATATTTGATTGGACTTGTGGTGACATTGGCTTCCTTTTTCAGGTTAAACACTAGGTCAAAAGGTTGTCCCCCTTTTTTAAGGTTTGCCTTCAGAAAACATTTCAATATGTTATTATTAATATTATAATTATTATTTTTATTATTATTATTATGCGCACGCTTTTGAAAAGACCTGTGTGAGAAATAAGGACTCATAAAGTCTGACACATGTCTTCGCTTCCCGCATTCATTTCTGTGCTAGCCGCATGGAAGGCATAGAATACATTGACCAGATTAGTTAGAATTAGAGGCGGTGGAAGCACACTGAACTCGTAGAGTGTGTTTCATGCCAAATATATTGTTAACATATTGTAGGCACAACCAACGTCCCGAAACGGAAGTCATTCAGACGTGAAGATAGCTCACTTAAACTACGACCACCAGTACCACCCAAACCAACTGAAGGACAGAAGTCACAACTGAAGCCAGGGGATCAAGTTTGTGTCCAGCTGATGGAGATGGAACTGAAAGATGCGCAAAGAGGTCACGGTGGTTGGAGTTTGCGCATGGCTGATGTAAGTCATGAACATGTACATCGAATAGTTCAAGGTATAGATAAATTCATAAATCAAACCTCTGACGACACTGGTAGGTCTATTTCCGCTGAGTGTAGGTTGAAAAAGATAGTTTGAACGGGGCTTAGACGGGGCAACCCCTAAATTCCTGTACCTAAAAGGTATAAACTATAATTGGGCCCCGTCAAGCGATTTTGGTACTTATCGTCTGAGCGAGCAGCGAAGGTTCAGGCGAGCCTGCGCATCCGCGCAGTCTCGCCAGAACCTTCGCTGCTCGCTCATACAAGCAGTGAATCAAGAGGAACCTTCAGGCAGAAAGCCATATCCCTGGCCCCTCTGAATGGCTGGGCATGCGCAGTTAAAATTTGTCATGGCGGAATGCTCGAAGACACAGATTCGCTTGGCGGGGCTCATATAAGACCACACATAAGACCACATATTACAGTCAACCCTCTTTATAGCGTCATTCATTATACGGCAAAACTCGTAATAGCGGCAATTTGAATAGAAAGACTACTTACTAAAGGCTTAGCCTCGATTCCGAGCGGCGTGGGCTTCCCACGGGTTGGAAATGCACAAATCGGGTCCATAGTCATGATAGGGTCATGTAATCCAATACTCCAAGAAACAAAGGTTAATGAAATTTGTTGGAATCACCTCACCGAGGCGATTCTAACAAATGTCTATAACATTTGTTTCATGGCGTAATAATGGGGAAAATATACTTACATTACCTATCATACTCCTAACTGGGATTCTTTACGACGGCAAATTCCTTATAACGACACAATAATAGAGAACAAATACTGTCGTTATAACGAGGATCCTCTGTACTAGCAAATGAGCTGGGCACATGTTCTTTATACAACGCTCTCAGAACAAGAATTATGTGGCTATAAATGACTCATTACGAAAACACCATATTCAAATAAATTGCAATTTTACCAAAAGAATAAAAATGAAAATTGTCAGACAAAATTTCTGATAGTTTTCACATATCTGCTCAAAATTTATTGGTACCCAGAGTCTATGATTTTAAGCAAAAATAAGAAAAGTAATGTATACCCCTGTAAACCCTATTTTTGTCACAGCTCTAAAATGGCTACTTTTCTGAGGAAAATCCATGATATTTTTTCCTATTTATTCTGCAAATATAGGTCATGGGTGCACGTTAGAACCGCCTCATTGAGGCGGTACTAACGAGTTCCCATACCCTCTGTCTTGGAGCAGAAAAAAAAACAACTAGAGCGAGCAGTCGATGGCAAGCCGTCCCCACGCTTTCTCCCCCTGTGGGCGTTGCCAATTTTAATGTTGCTCTCGCGCGCTCTCATCATGTAAGGAAGCAATGTACCAAATTGGGTTTCATTCTGAATAGCGACTAAGGGGGAGATAGCGTGACGGACGGACGGACGGACATACGGACGGAGACGTTCACAATATCCCCAACGCTTTCTTTAAAAGCGTGGGAATAATAATGTTAGCCGCCATAAACCCCAGTTTTCTCTATATAAAGTGGGGTTTAGGGAGTGTCCAATTTAAGGACTTGTTCATGTGATGTAAAGGACATGGTCTATAATCACAGAATTTTGTGTGTTTCGATAAGCTAAGCATAGGTTGCGAATACGTCTCATAATGTATCATTGTCAGTATTTAAAGGATCGCTGTGTAATCCTAAATACATCTAGTATGATCACTGTCTGATGGAAAACACTTGATGGAAAACTTTTGATAAACGGATCCATGCGAGACTTAAGTAATCTGTCATAAGTATGGATTCGATACGACATGCATTTCAATCGCGAGAGATGCCAGTGCGGATCGGATTCCAGCCGGCGTTAATGTTCCGAATGACCCGACATCCCGAGGATTACATTACGATAACACTGTCGTGCGACATAGTGCATTTTGTTTACACCTCCGAACTGACTAATTTTCGCATGAAAATCCGTGATATTTTCTTATTTATGCTGCAAACATAGAACTGCGGCTCTAACGAGCAGACATAAGAAACGCAATGTATATCCTTGTAAACCCCGGTTTTCTCTATATAAAGCGGAGTCTGTGCTCATTTCACGTACTTGTGGCCGTGATGTGAAACTAAAGATGCACTGATGAGTTAGGAGGCCTTCATTCGGACGGAACAAAATATTTGTCTAAATCGCGACGGAAGTAAGGGCGAGGATTGTGGCCACGTAAAATCGATTTAAGCCCCCCAGTGGAATTCTTTCCACTGACCGTTTCAAGGCGGTTCTTCTGTGGCGGTTTATTAATGTTGTTGTTTGTTATTACTTACTGTGTATATCACTTGTGTCTTTTTATTTTGGATGGCCATTTGGCCATTTTGTGGGAAAGTAACTGTCCTTATGGCCATCCTTTATTTAGGTTTCCATTATGGTCTGGTCGCTACATGTTTGTGTTTCTTTCCCTTTGGTGTCTTTGATGGATGGTGTAAGTTAATTGTATCGATTTCTGATCTTTGTTTTACTTCTACTTTTAATAAAAATCTTTTTCTTACTCATCACGATATTTTTCATTAAAATGCATTATTTTTATTTTAAAGTCAAGTACAGGTACCCTTACCTTTAGAGCGAATTAATACATCATTGATTAGCAGGCATGCCGCCATTTTGTTTAATAATTTTCAATATTCCTTTAACGTCTTCATGGGGTTATCTCATCCTAAGAGCAATTAAGCAAGCACATCACGCTAACAAGTCCTTGAAATGAAGATACCATTAAACCCCACTTTATACAGAGAAAACTGGGGTTTACGGGGGTATACATTATTTTCCTTATTTCTGCGCTAAGACATAGGTTGTGGTTACTCGTCAGAACCGCCTCATTGAGGCGGTTCAAACCAGCACCCACAACCTATGTTTTAAGTATAAATAAGAAAAATATCACTGATTTTCATAAAAAAGTAGCCATTTTGGAGATTTGAAAAATGCACTATGTCGCACGGGTCTGTTAGCGTAATGAAATAATAAGATCCAGCTCACATTTGTTATGATAACACCAGTGTTACGAAGTCATTGCATATGATCTGACTGTCGCGTCCATGATGTTGTACTCGCGTAGATATATCGGTGCATGATGTTCGGATAATTCTATTGACAAACGCAGTTATGAATAATGCCTAAAGTTAAACGACGCAATGCGAAGCTATCAGTCTCTATTATACAAACGTAAGCTATTTAGCCATATTTCATATGCTTTTAAGGTTTTTATTGTTTCAAAGTAGGTGCGACTACATGGAAATTGTTCTTCATCGGGAAATAGCGCCGTCACCCCAATTCTGGAAGTATTTTACTTATATATAAGTTTCAGGAATGTTATATATACAGCCTAAATTTGATCATTATCTGAAATGTTATCATCTTTATAAACCAATTTGCTAAAACGTGTTGCACGTAGTGAATACAGAAAGGAATAATGAGGGTAAGATGACAATGGTGGGATAAGAATTTCAATACCCTATGGCAAAGTCGGAAATTCCTATCTTGTGGCAAGAAAAATGTCATCTCTAATTTCTCAAAATAGGCTTAACAAGGTATTGCGACTGGAAAATACATAGAACACCTTTCAACCAGAGTCTTTGCTTGTTGCGTGATCTTTGTATAGTCTATGGGAAATAGAAAAAACAATGTCATATGGAGTTTTATTAATTGATTATTCTATATTACACAAGGTCCAACCAATATTCAAAAAGCATAAATCATGTTATTAATTGCATCAATTAATAAAATTGTCATTAATCAAGTAATTTTGTATTGGCCCAGTTACAGGTCCTCGGTCAGCTGTATTGGCCTCGGCCTTCGGCCTCGTGCCAATACAGTAGACCTCGGACCTGAAGTAAGTAGGGGATACTTACTTTTAGGGTTTATGTTTCTGGACGTCTAGAATTCAATTATTATAACTTCTGTCAAGTCCAACGTCTAGTCGTTTCTGTAGCTGTGCGCGTTCTCCCAGTAATGCCCTGCGCATGTCCGTCCATCTACTTCCGGTGTGCTTCATTCGCCATAGGTTGAGTGCCGAGACAGTTCGCCCCCTTCGGTCACTACCACAGACCTGTAACTGGGCCAATACAAAATTATTTGATTAATAGCATTATAAGATTACAGATTGAGCACAGGTGTTCTTGTATGTTTTGTTATGCTCAGTCATAGTTCTTTTACAGTACATTGGCCAGCATGGTACTGTGAAGAAGGTGGAGGATAATGGTGATGTAACTGTACAGTATGATGACAAAGAATGGCGGTTTAGCGCTTCAGCTTTGATAAAGGTATGCCGGATAAATGTCTAATAATGGCCTAAGTGTGCCAGTCCTACAGTTTTCTCAGGTGGATGGAACTGTTGCGTTTTTTCTGCTCTGTCGCTGAATTATTATTGAGTCCTCAACGATAAAGCACAAAATAGATGGTTCCAGCTTAAAACATACTTGTGTAATTGTGGCTGGTGCCTGATGCTTGGTCTCTGTTTGGGCCCGTCGGAGTCTAAGTATCGTTTTTCGTTTGCTCCAGCATTTCAGTTGTTTCTTGATGTCGAGTCCTCAATGTTGTTTCATACCTGTGGTTGTTTGATTTTTGTGTTCTCGGAGATATTTTACCACGCATTATATCATGACTCAATGTTGAGCTAGAAAGCCTCCATGCGGATCAATTCGTTATTTTCATTTTGTTTGATACTGTACTGGAACTGAGGGTGAGGGTTGAAAATTCATAAACTCCGGAGTTGAATCCCCCCAGTAGTTTTACTACTGACCGTTCCAAGGCGGTCGTTCTTTTGTAGTGTCTTTATTTGTTATTTGGCTTTGTGTCTTTGGTTTATGTTTCGCCTGTTTCAGTTTGTGGCCCCGTGTCACTTTCTATAGGTGACTTGAGACGGCTGCGTTCTTAGATTGTGGCCTTTCCAGAGTCACCTTTTCTTACTAATTTGCATTGGTAAATAAGGAAGTCTTCACCCCTTCAAGGGCGAGGACTGCACCCGCGAAAAATCGATATAATAAAAATCAAAGATGAGTTCCTATAAGAGCAATGAAAACATTCATAAGAAAGAAGATGGGTCATACTACGTAATTTCGGCTAATAAAAAGTAGAAGTAAAACAAAGATCAGGAATTGATACAATTAACTTACTCCACCCATAAAAGACACCAACGGGAAAGAAAGACAAACATTAAGCGACCAGACCACAATGGAAACCTAAACAAAGGAAGGCCATAAGGACAGTTACTTTCCCACAAAATGGCCATATGGCCATCCAAAACCAAAAGACACAAGTGATACACACAGTAAGTAACAAACAACAACATAAATAAATCGCCACAGAAGACCGCCTTGGAACGGTCAGTGGAAGATTTCCACTGGGGGGCTTAAATCGATTTTACGTGGCCACAATCCTCGCCCTTACCTCCGTCGCGATTTAGACAAATAATTTGTTCAGTCCGCATGAAGGCCATCTAACTGATCAGTGCAACATCAGTGACCCTGTAATGATCCGGCAAAGAAAGTAAAATATAAACTGCACTATGGTTGATGTACGGGGAGACGTTTTACGGCCGCCACACGGCACAACACCAGCTGCAGTGAAGGCAAATTAAAATCAAAAATGAGTTCCTATAAGAGCAATGAAAACATTCCACTGAAATTGTTTACACTGACCGTTCCAAGGCGGTTCTCCTGTCGCGGTTTATTTTTGTTAGAGCTTGTTTTTGAATGTGTGTAGCGCTTCTGCATTTTTGTTTTGGATAGCCAATTGACCATGTTTTGGAAAGTATCTGTCCTTTCGACTTACCGCTACTGGTGTTTCCATTAGGGTCTTCTTATTCCCTGTTTGTGTTTCTTCCCTTAAGGTGCCTCTAATATGAGGTGCGGGTCAGTTGTATCGATTCCTGATCATTGTCTCCGTTTCTATTTTTATTTATTCATAAGCTACCGGGACTATAGAAATGCGTTCTACAGAGGGACACTTCCAGCCGCTGAGGATTAATTTGCACAATTAATGAGCCGTAAATTGATAGATATCGTTTTTATCTTACTTGCATTACGAATGCAAACTACCTGAACTCATTAGAATGCGTACACATAACACACATGTTCGAAATATTCCTTAAGTATCCAAAATAGATAACTTTCTGCAGCTAGGGAGACAGCGCCTTTGGACACAAGAATAAGTTGAACCACAGATGCTAAACTTGCCACCGTAATAGGCTTTATTGTTATCTCTGATTATGTATGCTATAGTCTAAGTAAGGCGGCTTTTACGCACGTAAGTTTATAGGTTATAGTTTTTTTCTAGATATAAACAATAAACCTGTCTGACATGGAACTCCCATGCGAAACGAAAACAAAATTAAACGCTCAAATACGGGCTTTGAAAGGAAATTATACTATGTATATCTTTGTTTTTAATTTGATGTATTCAGTGTTGCCGATGTGTTCAGTTAATCTTACGACAGTTGTCTTCGGCAAACAAAATCCTTAAAAGCATTTACCAGTATCGTGCGCAGATTCTTGTCATTACATGATAACTACACTTGAAACATGAGAACGGATAGAGTTCCTATAGAAACTAATTTATGACCAAATCGCACTACTAGATGTTACCGAAACGAGACGGGCATCGAGCTTGCGACCATGATATTACTCAAACGGGCATCCAACGTAGCCCTAAGTCTCGATTCTTGCAGCAGTATAAGGGTAATTTATAATGTGTGACACTGATAAAATATAGAAATGGATGCACAGGAAAAGCCACAATCAAAGATTAAAGCCTACCACTGACAAAAAGAGGAAGAGTAACTAACTGACAATGAGGAAATGACATGGTTTTCGAGTTTAACGACGCGCTAACCCTCTTTGTGGGTAATAAACGTCAATGAGGAAAACCAAAAAAAGAGAACACACGAATCACAAAAAGGACAGCAACCAGCTCCCTCTACCACAAAAGAGGTGATCAAGGTGCAACAGACACAATAAATGAAAATTAAACAAATAATAATACATTACGCATACACACCTATACAAATACATTGCCACCTTTATCGCCGAAAAAATGAAAATTTTATGATGAAAAATTGCGATATTTTTCTTATTTCTGCTCCAAATATAGATTGTGGGCACTCGTTAGAACCGCCTCATCGAGGCGGTTCTAACGAGTACCCACAATCTAAATCTTAGAGCAGAAATTAGAAAAATAAGGTTTACCCCCCGGAAACCCCAGTTTTTCTATATAAAAGTGGGGTTCGAGGGGTCGAAATTATATAGGCGTGTTTTCGTGATGTACAGTCATAAGCAAATACAACATGAAGAGCCCCGTCGAAAAATTCGACAAAACTAGATTTAAAGTAAACAACATTAGAACCCGCACCTTTTACCGTCAGTAGCGAGAACCATTTGGACGTTTAAATCGAATCTATGGCCAAACATTCACTCTGGGCTCTAATATTAATTACAATACACAAAATAGTTGGTCCACCTGTGGGGTTACTAACTTAATCAATATATCATAACAGAATAACATACAAACTAGAGCAAACTGAAGATAAGGACTGTGAAATGTCTTCCTAGCGTCTGGTCTAAATTCATGGGTGTTTACATGTTGACATATTTCTAGAAACACTACCCATAATATTCCAAATTAAATGAATAAATATAAAACATGCATATTAAAAATGTATGTTTGTTGTTGGAAGACAAAAAATAACAATTCACTTTGTAACAAAATTACCTTTCAAAACGGTCCATGTTTGAACGTCCGTTTCTCCATTGTCCTTCATTAGAAACATACAACTTTTACACCAAAATATACTTTAGTGTGTGTACTAGCAACGACGAGGCGTGATTTTTTTCAAAAACCTGGTATGTATTATAACACTATATCCATGCCGATAGAACCCCTATTAACATGTAGAGATCACTATACAGTGTCATCCATGTAAACAGTATTACAAATGAATCCAGTTATCACAGGGGTAAATCAGCGTAGCGATAATAAAGTTCTGTCAAATCGGTATTATGTATTTTGGACAAAACAAACAATTTTCCCCTCTTGCATATATTCTTTGCATAATAATATTTACCAAATTAACGGAAGAATAAAGAAAATCATGATCTGGGCATAACAATATTTTATAGAATAAAAACCCGTTTTGCCGGATATTTGTACCCATGATTAGCATGTTTATACCCCTGATGTACCTGGAGAATTTACCGGTCATGTACACAGTAATTAATGGCTGTCAATATGACCGTTCGGTGGGTGTTTAAAAGGATGGATGTGATGTTATTATGTCAGTTTTTGGAATAACTACTTCTCGTCGGTGCTAGAACACGGAATATAGTTTAGGTTGATGTAAAAACTGAATGGTTCCGAGGAAGGACAACGGAGAAACCGATGTTTAAATATTGTGCATTTTGAAAGGCAATTTTTGTAATAATTTAAAAGTAATTCATTATTTTTTCTTCCGACAACAAAAATACACTCTTTAATAAGCATATTTTATGATAATTCATACAATTTGGAACGTGATGGGTTGCTTTTCTAGAAAGGTGTCGACATTCTAAATAACCGTAAAGTTCAGCTCAAGTGTCAGGTTGACATTTGTATATACCTTAAGCTAATGTATACCCTCTCTCTCTCTCTCTCTCTCTCTCTCTCTCTCTCTCTGATATTTTAAATACTGACATTTGGTATGGGATTCTAAGAGTCAGATAGCTATAATAAAAATAGAACAAAATGTTTTCTCACGACACATTTCAATAAAGACGACCGGCCATATAATTTGTATCCTTAGAGTACGACAATTTCGATGCATATTGTCGGAGGCCTTAGTATAATAAACTATTATTTGTTGCTGTTTTTGAAACACTTTAATGTAAATATACATACACTATTCTTTTTCAGTACTTGGTTTGCGTACAATATAGATTTCATAACACTACGGGAAATGTCAATCATGTCATACTGAATGACAGACTTGGGCTCAAGATAAGGAATATCACTTATGGTTTCAGGTACCCAAACTGAACGTCGGTGACATTGTTCGAGTTCTTGAAGATTCTGGCAAAGTACAAGCGTTACAGAAAAGGCATGGAGGCTGGTCATCTGATATGCATGAGGTATAGGCTGATCTTATCTTTTTTCAGTATACATGTTTCTTATTCAGGCAAGTACTAGACTGATATGTACTTGCAATGGTTTTTGGTTGCCGATGCTGACCTTATTTTTTTTCTGTGAGGGTAAAATGGAGCGTGCAAGTTTTTTATTGTTGTTTTTTCTTTACATTTAGCAAATTTAAAATATAGTTTGCTAATACATGTACCCATGAAATGTTTATTCAAAGCCCTCACAATAAAACCTGAATATTAGTGTCTTACTTCAAAATCTTTCATTGACATTGAACCCGCATGCGATAATGATTATAGTACCAAAAATTGTATTTATTAAATCTTTAATATTTGACAACCTATATGAAACGTATGTGTGTAGCATGTATTCAAGTTCAGAAATAGTAAGAAATCGAGTGGAAAAGTTAACGAACATTCGCGACTATAAATTGAACCAACATGGGTTAAATCGTTTCCAACGTAACCAGGTATCAATTTTATCATTTTATGACAACCATGTTTTGATCAGTTTTCATGACAATATATATATTCAGATCGAATCGATTCGTAACAGTGTAGCAATACTGGAACATACCAAATAATTTTGTTTATCATATGACGTCGCGTCTGAGAGTGTAATAACGTCATGTATTATTTTCGATAATCCACTAGTGGATTGAATATGCAAATTAGCTAGATACGTCCCGTAACGTTACATGTACGACGTCCTTAACGACGTCGCGTTTACTAACGGCGGAATATTGACATTTTTGTAAACAATCGTGAATAAAATGCGTTTTAAATGTCATATGATAAATAGAATCTTGCATTCGTGCTCATGTATTATTGAATTTATTAAACTCGTTGAGGAAAAGGGATAAAATGCTCGGCAAGCCTCGCATTTTATTCCTTTTCCTCAACTCGTTTAATAAATTCAATAATACATGTTTTATTGAATTTATTAAACTCGTTGAGGAAAAGGGATAAAATGCTCGGCAAGCCTCGCATTTTATACCTTTTCCTCAACTCGTTTAATAAATTCAATAATACATGAGCACTCATGTAAGATCCTCTATTTAGGTTCTAGGAAAGGTTGGCAGAATAGTCAAAATAGATTCGGATGGAGATGTTGCTGTAGTGTTCGGTCAAAAGGCTGTCGTGCTGAATCCGGCCTGCTGCTCACCGGCCCCTGGGTGCAAACCTGTGCAGCTCGGCGACGTTGACAAAGGATCGGGCGATGGTAAATATGTTGGTTTGGAGTTTATAGGCCCAGTCAGCGCTATTAAAGTCATGCTGGATCTGTCAGTTTACCTTGCAACACTTTTGGTAGACATTTAGATACATAAGCGGTTAATAAGTATAGAAACTAACTACCACAAATGAACAATCTCTATAATCATACGATGCGGTATTCAGTGTGGTGTGAATTATAGAAGTGAAGGCAATGATCGTGCCGCGAGTCTTGATGAACAGTCGGATGCATACCCGCTGAGCTACCCATGCCGGTTCGATTCTTCAGGTGTAGATTGTATGAGTGTTATAGTAAAATGTAAAACGTACAAGATGGCCGCAACTGACAAAAATCACTGATATGCGCAGACCAAACTAAATTATCTCTGGTGGTATAAGTTTCCTCTTACGTTTCAAATGGTCAATAGCACATATTAAATACCACTGAAACGCATTAAGCCAAGAAGCATATGAATGTGCAAACGCTGAAAGAGTTAAGCACAGTACCGGTTCTTCATGGTCTCCACAATTGAACAATTGCAATGGACTTGCAAATATTACGTGACGTTTGATTTGATGGCGACACAGCCTGCGACAGTGTATGGCATCAAGTTTTATTGGCTTCCCTACCATGCCATTAGCTGCATAAATCACTACTCATTGAATACCGTGACCTCCACTATAACACTTGACATTACAAGGTTTGGAAATTCCCTCAAACCATTAGAGATTCCGTCCTTTCTTCTGATAAAGGTGCAGATAATGTTGTTGCCAAATGTACCTCTTTTTGATGACTAGATGCTTGTTAAGTGTAAAACGCTGAAACTAAATACCGGTTGTTTGAATAGCCAAAACTCGAAAGACTATGTTTGCATCGGTTTCGTTTGGGATAACGGTCTGTTTGAATACCACATTGAAAGCAACTGTTTTGGCAATTCGAATACAACAAAGGTGCAGATAAGCGTCTTTCAGCACATTGCAGTTTGCTGCTTTGAAAAGTACAGAAAGCAAAGCTTACTAGTCAGTGTTTCTGGACAGGCCGATTTATATATTGCCTGGTCGTAAACCCTGAAGATAGGGTTAATGATGACTAGAAATCCTTCATTCGGACTGAACGAATCATTTGTTTAAACCATGACAGAATCAAGGGTGAGGATTGTGGCCACGAAAAAATATTTTATGCAACCCCTCCGCCCCGAATAAAATACTGTCCATTCCAATGCGGTAATTTTGTTTTTATTTATTATTGTTATTGTTTGTCTGCATGTATTTTATTCTAATATATTTTTATTTTGGACAGCAGTTAGGCCGTTTTGTCAATTTCGCTTTCCGCGTATGACGTTTAAATTATGGTGTTGATGTTTTATGTTGGTGTTTCGTTTTCTTTGGTGTCGTGGACGGGAGCTGTTAGGTACTTATATAATTCTGTTCGCTGTTTTCTCTTCTATTTGCTAGTGTTAACTGTTCTGAATACCAATGTATAACCTCCCTTAATGTATTACTGGCTGTTCCGAGTCGTTGCTGTGACTTTCAGTTCTCTTCTACGTTGTACATTGCCGATTGTGTGGCTGTTTTGTGTTTATTGCAGTTTGCCATTTATGCAAAATGATAGATTGTTAAATTGTCAATTGTGGACATCTGAGCTGCATCTTTTGGGGCAATAGCTGATACCTCGTCTTGCTGTTTGTGTTGTTTGCAAAACAATGTTCATATATGCTACTCTTTTGCATTTAAATGATGATTTAATGTGTAGACAGGATGAAAGATCTGATTATACTTCCGTTTATTCCCTTAAGCTTTGCGGTCCCTTATTTGTCGCGATGACAGCATATCCACAGATGAATATCCACATGTCCAACTTTACTGACTGATCAAATTTGTAATATACATAAACATTATGTACATGTATCAACACATATAAAACCTGAGACGGGAAAAACTATTTATCATATGACTTCGAGTATGAGAGTGTAATAACGCCATGTAATATTTTCGATAATCCACTAGTGGATAAAATATGCAAATAAGCTAGATACGTCCCGTAACGTTACATGAACGGCGTCCTTAACGACGTCGCGTTTTCTAATGGCGGAATATTGATATTTTTGCAAACAATCGTGAATAAAATGCCTTTTAAATGTCATATGATAAATAGAATCTTGCATTCGTGCTCATGTATTATTGAATCTATTAAACTCGTTGAGGAAAAGGGATAAAATGCTCGGCAAATCCTCGCATTTTATCCCTTTTCCTCATCTCGTTTAATAAATTCAATAATACATGAACACTCATGTAAGATCCTCTATCTTCGTGTTTTCGATCATGTTAGACACAAACTGTTAGACACAATCCACCTGCTCAGTTACACAGTCTACCGATAGTCTTTACGGTGACTTAGTATATAAATTCAGAAACATATATAACCGCAATGACTTCAGCACCCAATTTCGTAAAATCGTTCTTCGATATAAAAATATTGGGTACAACATAATTGTTATACGACAGATTACATGCATGGTAGTTAACCCAATCACGGTTGAATACTTTGCTTCCTTCTTTAATTGCACGTCGGTGGGTCAGGCCTCAGATTCTATGACGGTTCCAACGTAAAGGTTTATGTTGGTTGGTACCTGATACTCTGTCTCTGGTCGGGCCTATCGGAGTCTAACTCTTGGTTTTCTTTTGCTCCAGCATGTCAGTTGTTTCTTGCTGTCGGGTCCTCACCGTTGTTTCATCTCTGTGGTTGTTTGATTTTTGTGTTCACGGAGATGTTGTTCTGATGCGTTAGAAGGCCTTCATTCAGGCTGAACATATCATTTGTCTTAATCGCGACGGTAGTAAGGGCGAGGATTGTGGCTGCGTAAAATCGATTTAAGCCCCCGGTTGAATTCGTTTCCGCTGACCGTTCCAAGGCGGATCTTCTGTCGCGGTTTGTTTTTGTTATGGTTTGTCTTTGGGTGTTTGTGTTGCTTATATTTTATTTTGGATAGCATATTGGCCATTTTGTGGAAAAGTAACTGTCCTTTTGGCTTTCCGCTGTTGGTGTTTCCGTTTGGGTCTGTTGCTTCGTGTTTGTGTTTCTTTTCCTTTGGTGTCTCTGATGGGAGCTGTAGGTTAATTGTATCGATTCCTGATCATTGCCTCCATTTCTATTTTAAATTTTGACTGTAGAAACTAGAGGCATTGTACTAGTTCAATATCAAATATTAGGCTGCGAGGAAGAGCAAGCTGATCAGAAACCTAGTTGTTAGTAAATAACATGGCGTGACTAATATTGCCGTCTAATAATTACAACACAAAGTTTTGGTGAATGTAGAAAACATTTCTAAACATCAGCCATTTCTTTCTCATTCAAAAGCATACGAAGAACCAATAACAACAGGGGGAGCAGAGTTCAGACCTGACGCAGGCAGACAAAGACAGGCTGAAGAAAGGGTATCTGACAATGCTGCTGAAGCACTTGCACAGCTTATGGCCCAAATGTTTGTTCTAAGAGGAGCAGCTACGTCAGTCGGACCACAACAATTGTTATCGGCTGCATCAGAGGGTAACCTCGGTCAAATAAAAAGGATACTGAACGACAGTCCGGATCTTGTAAGTGTGCAGTTACGTTGAACGGCAATGGTTCGATTTCTGTTACACCTTCGGGCCAGGGGAAATTTGTACTAGACATCGGTCAGCCTAGTCTCTTTAGCGCAGGTCAGGGACCATTATTTGGACAATTGAAGTATATCTTTTTCGATTTTCTGTGAAATAATAATGATATACCAACAAAAACCTTTTCTCAATCTATATACCAAAATACAATGCATTTAGCACCCACTACAGCCATACATGGTCCGTTGTGTATTACTGACTCTGATCCATTTTCGTACCATAGGGCATCGCGTGTCAAATGACAGCACTGAAGATTAGTCTGACATTTATAGCGGTTCCCAGTAAATCTACTAGATGCGTGTCCAACAGTTAATAGTCTGTACATGTATGTTGTTTTGATAGTTCTATCGACATCAGCTTACACAGATATGCATTAAGAACAAATTGGAAAAAAATGCAATACCGTAAAGTGCTCGCATATATAAAACACTGGAAAATATGCTGGCTGCATTCAAGCCGGATACGGCTACTTCGTCGGCCTCGATGTTTTAAGCTCACCAGAGGCGAAGTCTCCGTGGGGAGCTTATACAATAGGCAGTGATTCGTCGTCCGTCTGCGTCTGTGTCTGCGTCTGCGTCGTCAACATTTTCAAACGACATCTCCTCTGAAACATCTTGGCAAATTTTAAAGAAATTATATGTGGAGCCTCTAAGGGAAGAGGGAACGAAAGTTTGTTCGTGAGGACTGGGTCACATGACCAATTTGGCCGCCATGCCCATATATAGTAAAATATTAAAAAGATTTTCTTCTCAGGAACCGAATGGCTTATCACCTTGAAACTTTGTATGCAGATTCGGAGACTAGGGCCCTGCCATATTTGATCACACAATGAACCTTGTTAGACCTTGACATATTTTACAGCAAGGTCAAGTTTTGTCACTTAGACATTTGTATAGCAAAAAAAGCCAAACAGTGAACTTTTTTGATTATTTGGTAGCATGTGGCATAAGAAATGATATTTGCAATCAGCTAAATCCATATTTATCAATTCCAAAGGTCAAGGCCATTTACTGGCCTTTGTCCTGCATGGCTCAGATTAAGTATCTCCTGCTTTACTTAAACTGGTGGGTCGATTGAAACCAAATTACACGTGGAGCCTCTATTGAAAGTGGGGACGAAAATTGGGCATATGGTAAAAACCTATAAAAATATTCTTCTTAAGAACAAATATACGATAACCTGGAAATTTGGCATGCAATACCGGGTACTTGGGCCCATCCAAGTTTTTTCAAACGGTAAGCTGATAAGGTCAAATTTGGTCACTTAGACATTTGTGTGGAAAAAAGGCTTAACAGTGAATATTTCTGATTGCACCAGAAATGGTATTTGCAGTCAGCGGAATGGGAGTTTATCCAGTCTAAAGGACAAGGTCATTTACTGACCTTTGTCCTGGATGCCTCAGATTCATTTTTTAACTTCTTATCCATCTAAACTGGTGGGTTGATTGAAACCAAATTGCATGTTGAGCCTCTATGGGTAGGTAGGGAATGAAAGTTGTTCGTAAGGACTGGGTCACATAATCATTATGGCCGCCATGCCCATATATGGTAAAACTTTTAAATTTTTTCTCAGGAACAGAATGGCTGATGACCTAAAAATAAATGTGGTATGTATCATCGGGGACTTGGGCTACAACACATTTGTTCAAATGATAAGCTTTGGTTGACCTTGACCTCTTTTACATCAAGGTCAAATTTGGTCACTTAGACATTTGCATGGAAAAAAGGAAAGTTGATTTTACTGATTGCATGATAGCCTGTCGCATCAGAAATATCATTTGCAATCAGCTGAATGGAAGTTAATCAATTGCAAAGGTCAAGGTCATTACTGACCTTTGTCTTGAATGCCTCAGATTCAGTATTTGTATATTATTCTCCACGAAAACTGTTGTGCTGATATAAACCAAATTTCATGAAAAACCTATATGGGACGACGAGGCAATTAAACGTTTGTTCTCAGAATGGTTGTTACGTGACCAAGATGGGCACAATGACTGTATATGGTACCAACCGCATGACCTCTGGTGAGCGTAGTGGCCAATGGTTCCGTGTTGTTATTTCAATGGTCAACATTTTATGGTTCTAAGGCTCCCTTTTTTCTCATTGCTATACATTACATCAAATCTCTATCATTATGAAAAAAAAATCAAAACTATGTACAATACTGTCTAGCATAGCCCGGTGGTATTTTTGTCTATGGTTTCAGTATTTGTATAGTGCAGTAAATAGTCTTCGAGGTGGGTGCAAACTCATGCCTTTACAAATAAGAACAAAACAATATTCCATGCTTGGTGATAACTTTTACACATGTGAAATATGCGATATGAATATTGCACTTATGCTGGTTCAATTCTAATTTCATTTTTGGTACATTTATATGTGAGTGAGTGAGAGTGTTCGAGTTTTACATCCTACAAACAGCTAAGGTCATACATAGACGGGACCTCTGTTTAAAGACTCATCCGACAGTCTTGAGAAGTCCGGGATCGAACTCACGACCAATATTTATATGTAGTAAATATACAAAAAGAACTAATATACAAATAACTGTATTTGGCAACACCATGCTTTACCATATGAGATGTTTTATTGCTAGAATGGCTATACAGACAGACAAATAAAATCCGTAGTGAGGTGAGGAGCCTTTATAGACATCAAACCTATAATGTCTTGGCAGATACAATGACACATTTTAGCATACGTGTTTGCTTTAAAACGATAATTTTTAGCTAAAATGACTGATATTATTTTATCTGTACCCAAATTATCACCTAATGTGTGCTTAAAAACGAAACAACCAAAATCAAAGTAAGAGCAATAAAGAAAGTAAATTGTTTGTTTCTGGAAGCCCTTATATTCTCTTTTGAAAGTTTGTTCATATGGCATATTCTTGGGAACATATTCAATTAATTGAGATTACTCTGGTTACAGGTAAATAAGAAATTCAAGGGATTAACGGCTTTGATAATTGCTAGCCATGAAGACCATCTGGAAGTTGTCAAATTCCTGGTGAGCAACAGTGCAGATCTAAATGAAACTGAAGAGAAGGGAAACACAGCTCTTATGGCAGCTTTGATGAAGTATGGTATTTTCCTTTGTATTTAATCAAAATATGACAGACATAATCTTCCACCTTACATGTATATTTTTGTTCAGATTTAAGAGTGTATGTTTGCTTTTAAGTTCTACCAGTATTCGTATACATTTAACAGAGTAGACTTTGTTCATAAGCCGCATTCTACATTGTTTGACAGTATCCCTTTAACCAATGTTAGGCGTATGTAGAGACCAGTAAAATTAATATTCCTATGCAAAAGATTGTTGCGTTTGTCATCTAGGATTTCGCAAAAGTTGATATGATTTATGCACAAAATACATTTTCTGCAGACATGTAGAGAACACTATGCAAAAAGAGAACACTGTACGTATAGACTTTGTAGTTGGCTACACACTCGCAATTGAAGAAAAGAAACAAGAGAATGATGATAACATTTTGTTCACGTGTTGGCTGTTATGGTTTACTTTTTATCATATGACGTCGCGTCTGAGAGTGTAATAACGCCATGTAATAAATTCGATAGTCCACTAATGGATTAAATATGCAAATTAGTTAGAAACACTCTGTAACGTTACACGCATGACGTTCTTGATGACGTTGCGTTCACTAATGGCGGGATCTAGACATTTTTGTTAAAATCGCGAATAAAATGCGTTTTAAGTATCATATGATAAATAGAATCTTCCATTCGTGCTCCGGCCCCCGCCTATAGGGGCTTGAAGAAATATATGGGCTGCATGATGCTTCCACGCAGAGCTGAATCCAGCCCGCACACTAGTACTGGTATACCGCTTAGAGGATCTAAGCCTGTCCAGGAACCGCGGTGCGAGGCGGACCATCCATGCTAATAAACCCTATTGGTTTCATTGGACGACAGGACATGATATGTCATTTCATCTCATTGTCGGGTAAAAGTCCCACAAAATTGGAAGCAACGTCTCCAAAATGACCTTTACAGTGTTGAAGGGGACGTTAAACCTCAAATCAAATAAACAAAACAAAATCCATTCGTGCTCATGTATTATTGAATATATTAAACTCGTTGAAGAAAAGGGATAAAATGCACGGCAAAGCCTCGCATTTTATCCCTTTTCCTCAACTCATTTAATAAATTGAATAATACATGAACAGCCATGTAATATCCTCAAAGTAACATATATGCGTAACATTACCTGCAACAGTAGAATCCTGAGCAGTTTGCGCAGTAAGTAGCTGATAGTACATAAACTGTAGAAACTGAACATAGTTTATCTATTCAGAATTCTTTTGTTAATTATGATAACTCACCCGTGTGGCATAGTGCAGTTTTCACATCTCCAAAATGGCTACTTTTCTGACGAAAATCAGTGATATTTTTCTTTTAAATGCTAAAAGCATAGGTTGTGGGTGCTCATTAAAACCGGCGCATAGAGGCGGTACTAACGAGTACCCACAACCTATGTCTTGGAGCAGACATAAAAATAATAATGAATACCCCGTGAACCCCAGTTTTCTCTATACGAAGTGGGGTTAAGGGGGTCTTCATTTCACGGACTTGTTCACGTGATGTATTAAATAAAAATAAATGATTGTTGTTGTAAGTATTTTCCTAAGGGTGGTGGGGGGGTTAGCTTGATATTACTAACGTCAGCCGGGTCATGGTCTATGGTGATTTTCTTTTGCTAGTGCTTTCAGTGTTTGAACAAACAACGGGTCCTAATCATGACTCGATTCATGACAGTTATTCTGTTTGATTAGTTTTTCTTTTTCAGTTTCTTCTAATTAATGTATGTTATTCTGTGTTGGTCTATTGATTGAGGTAGTTACGTTCAGGAGGACCAACAATTTTGTGTGCTGTAAATTTTATTAGTACCTAGACTGACGGTTGGTTCTCGCTACTGACCGTCCTAAGGCCTTCTAACGTTGTTTATTTTAGATGTAGCATTGTTGGTTTTCCGATAAGGCTCTTCATGTTCTTTGTGCTTATGGTTATGTATTATTCATTACGATAACACACCGTGCGTCAAAGTGCATTTTACATCTCCAAAACGGTCAATTTTCTGAAGAAAATTTGTGATATTATTCTTATTTTAAATGAAAACGAGTACCCACAACCTATGTCTAGGAGCTGAAATAAGGAAAATAATGTATACCCCCGTAAACCCAAGTTTTCTCTATATAAAGTGGGGTGTAAGGGGGTGTTCATTTCACGGACTTGTTAGCGTGATTATTATTATTATTATTTATTTATTTATTTATTTATTTATTTATTTGTTATTCATTGTGCCAGTTGTACCTTGATATCCTTTTGTGGGGAAGAGGGAGCTGGTTGTTGTGTCATTTGTGATTGTTTTTTTTCCTGTTTTGTCTTCCTCTTGGTCCCATTGGTAGGCTGCAATCTTTGATTTTGGTTTTTCCTGGGTATCTGTTTCTATATTTTTGAATCTCTTGCCGAAATAACGTGCATGCAGAAATAACATGCAGCTCTTACCGATGCTTAGAGTTCGTTAGCAATGCTTAGCAATACGTCAATATAAAATGATATTATCTGAGTGAAATGGACAGAAGTTGGTTAAACGGTTATTACAAGAGTGAAGTATATACCATGCATTTGTATGCATTACTCTATACATCATTCGTCTTTTCAGAGCTATTTTTCATTTAGAATTGTATATCTGCAGTTTGAGTATCTATTTGTTACGATATGCAGAGACGGACTAAGTTTTCAGTTTTGTAGGAAGAGAGAACCCGTTGCGCTGCATCTTATTGAGAAAGGGGCAAACATCCATCTTCTGAACATACACAACAGGAGTGCTTTACATGCTGCTGCTACAAACGGTGCAAACACAACTCTCAGAGTTTTGATTGAGAAAGGCTGCAATCCTAACCAAGTTGTAAGTGTTCTCACTAGACTGTCCATTAAACAACACACCCAGGGGATACAACTGAGTCCGTTGTAGCCGTAAAACCAGGATATAAACATTATTTTTATACATATACTAGCTTACCTGGACATAAGGCTCCAGGGGAGTTTATAGGATGGTAGTCCATCCGTCGTCTGTCCACATTTTTGACGACCTATACCTCTGAAACCTGCATGCGGATCACAATCATTTCTCATCTGTAACATGCATCTGGTCGGGGATTGATGACATAAGCTTTGCATCAAAATTGAATGTTCATTTTGGATGCACAAGGTCCCATAGTCTTACAAAATAGAAAATGCTTTTAATCACCGTAGCGCTTTCAGTTTTGATTGGATCTTTCTGAAACGTTGATGTAAGGTGGACTGGGATAAACACTCGAATGAGTTCGAAACTCGGCTAAGTCGGCCCATTAATCATAGAGTCCCCTTGATTGCTGAAATTGCCTATTTATGACATTGCCATCACCGGAGCCCCTTCAGTTTTGATAGCAACTTCTTGAAACTTACATATAAGTAAATCAGGAATAAAAGTTCGGATTATTTCGAAAATTGGTGATGTCAGCCTATTTGCGATAGAGATATGTACCCTTCTTTGCTAAAAAAAATGACCATTTTCGACTTTGTCGTCACTGTCGCACCTTCCGTACTGACTGGGGAGGAAAGGTTGGAATAATTCAAGAACTAATTATGTCGGCCAGTCATATATGATTGTAATAGAGTTATGTTCCCTTCGTGGCTGAAAACGCCAATTTACAAAATTGCCATCACTATAGACCCTTCAATTTTAATCGAATCTCCATGAAACTTACGCATAACTAGGCTAGGGATACAAAGTCGGATGGGTTCCAAAACTGTTGAGGTAATAATAATAATAATTGATAAGAACCAGAACTAGGAACCAGAACTAAGCAATATGGATAAGGTTTCTTGCTCAAGGAAACAACACGTGGCGCTTGTGAGGATCGAACCGGCTACCTTTCGATCTTAAATCCGATGCTTTACCACTGCACCACAGCGCTCCACAACGCTCCACAGGTTGGCTTATCTATCATAAAGTGATGCCCCTTTTATTACAGAAAATGACTATTTTTGAGCTTGCCATCACCAAAACCCCTTCAGTTTTATTGGATATACTTGAAACTTATGTACAAGTAAGCCAGGGATAAAATGCTCGGTTTGATTGGGAAACTGGTGAGGCGGTCTATCTATCGTAGTGTTACGCCCCTTCGGTTACACAAAATGCTATTTTTGCCCTTGTCATCACCGTGACCCCTTCAGCTTTTATCAGATCTTCTTGAAACTTATACTTAGTTAAGTCAGGGAAAACAGCTCGGACGAGTTCGAAAACTGGTGAAGTCGGCCTAGTATCTGTCACAGACGTACATCCATTAATTGCAGAAAAAATGCCCATTTTTGACCTTGTCAACACTATAGCAACTTTATATTTTATCGGATTTTCTTGAAACTTATCTATAACTGAGTCATGACTTAAAGCTCGGTTGAGTATAAAAAATGGTAAGGTCAGCCTATTAATCATCAGTTGTTTCCCCTTGATTGCAGAAAATGCCTTTTTTTACTTTTCCATTACCGAAGCCCCTTCAGTTTTTTATCTGATCTTCTTGAAAGTTTTGTATGAGTAAGTCTGGGATAAAAGCTCCGATGAATTCTCAAAGGGGCGATATCGGCCTATTAATCGTAGAGTTATGGCCCCTTCTTTGCTGAATATGCCCAATTCTGACCCTGTCATCACCATAAGGCCTTCAGATTTAACCGGATCGTCATGAAACTAACACATACACGTTAGTAAGTTGGGGATAACAGCTTTGATGACTTCCTTAACTTGCTAGTAGGGCCAATCTTTCATAGTAAGAGTTATGTCCCTTTGATTGCAGAACATGCGCATTTTTATGTTCCCAGTAGCGATAGCAGGACATATTGTTTTTGCCCTGTCTTCATGTGGAGCCACTATGGGAACAGGAACGAAAGTTTGTTCGTAAGGACTGGGTTACATGACCAGTTTGGCCGCAAGGCCCATATATGGCAAAGAACTTTAAAAAAGTATTTTTAGGAATAGAATGGCCGATAGCCTTGAAACTTAATATGCAGCATCGGGGACTTGGGCTCTACCAAGGTTTTTTATATCAAATGGTGACCTTTGGTCGACCTTGACGTGTTTTACGTCAAGGTCAAATTTGGTCCTCAGGCATTTGTCTGAAAAAAAACAAAACAGCAGATTTTTAGTTAGCATGGTAGCCTGTGGCACCAGAAATGGGATTTGCGATCAACTGAAGTTTATCAATTCACGAGGTCAAGGTCATTTTCTGACCTTTGCCCTGGATGGCTCAGATTCAGTTCTTTTATTTTCTTCTCAACCTAAACTGATGCGTTGATTGAAACCAAATTACATGTGGAGCCTCTTTGAGAAGGGGGAGCGAAAATTTGTTCATAAGGTTTGGGTCACATGACTAATATGGCCGCCAATGCCCATATATGGTAAAAATCTTTAAAAATCTTCTTCCCTGAACGAAATATCCGATGACCTTAAAACTTGGTCTGCAGCACTGGGGACTTGGGCCCTACCAATTTTTTTTCAAATGTTGATATTTTGTTGACCTTGACCTATTTTACGTCAAGGTCAAATTAGGTCACTTAGACATCTGTATGGTAAAAAGGCAAGTAAGTGGATACTTCTGATTGCCTGGTAGCCTGTGTCATCGAAAATGATATTTGCAATCAGCTAGATGGACGTTTATCAATTCCAAAGGTCAAGGTCATCGTGGATGACTCAGATTAAGTTTTTTTTTATTATTTGCTTCGCCACTTAAACGGGTGGGTCTATTGAAACCAAACTACACGTGGGACCTCTGTGCGTAGGGGGAAAGCATTATTGTTCGTGATGTCATGTATGGTAAAAACCTTTAAATTTTTTCTTTTCAGTAACCAAGCGGCCGATGACCTTGTAATAAATTTGGTATGTACCATTGGGACATCGGGCACTACCAAATATGTTCAAGTTATGACATTTGGTTGACCTTGGCTTGTATTACGTCAATGTCAAATGTGGTCACTGGGACATTTGGATGGAAAAAGCAAGACTGGATGTTTTCTGATTATATTGTAGAATTGATACTTGCAATCAGCTGAATGGATGTTTATCAAATTCAAAGATCAAGGTCATTTACTGACCTTTGTCCTTGATGACTTAGATTCAGCATTTTTATCTTCTCCACTAACACTGTTGAGCTGATTGAAACCAAATTACATGAAGAGCCTCTATGCAATCAAATGTTATTTATCGGATTGTAGTCATATGACAAAGATAGGGTCATGCCAGTGGTATAAACTACTAACCTCTGGTGAGCGAAGTGACCCTTAAGCCTCTTGTTTCAAGAAAATGCTCCAGTAACACTTGCGTACTTAGGCACTGGAACATCGCGGTTAAAGAAAAGGGCGTACATTACACGTTTGGTGGTCCTGGTTCGTCTCGCAATCTGCGACCTCTGGCCGTTTTCGCCGACACCGTCTTTGTTATTTTTTTGTTCTCTGGTTCATAAAAATATATTAAGGTTTCATCGCCTTCCCTGAGACATTTTGGGCCCTTGTCTCTGAACATAGCAAACAAGCTGAAAGGTTTCTTTTTGCTCTGGTTACAATAAATGGGGTATTCAACGGGCACAAACCTTCCTGAGATTGAGTCTGTCTTTTAATATGAAGACGACAGTCGACGAATTTAAGCCAGATAAATGAACTAATTTCTCCACAGAATATCGAGCATCCTCCTCTATAATACCTTTCGCATTTGGAACATCCTTTGCAACAGGCCTACGGATTCCTGTCTTATCTACAACCTCTGAATCGGCACACCCAAACACTCCAATATGCTAGTTTATTTTCCCCATAAATTTTGTACAAATCACTTGTTATCTCCACAACACTATACCCTAGTTTTCCCCTGAATTTAGCAGTACGCCCGTTATTCTTTTCGTAAATTATCACCCCTTTTTGTCGCCATTTCTCACCAGCAAACATGATTATGTCACTTTGAAACCCACGCTGTACATTTGCAGTGCACATAAATCAGTTCGAGAAGTAGAGGTTAAATGTTGCTAAATGTGATATGCGTTAATTGTGTATGCATCCAAAGGACACACAGAAAAGGCTGTTGAAAGAGCTTTTCCAAATGATCCTCGTGTGGTTTATGAATTGTTGTTGACGAGTTGTGCATTTGACTAATACACCTGTTTGAGATAATGCTGCTTTTCCTGGTTTGATAACACTTGTTTTGAATTTGAAATTGTTTTCCGATTTATGTAAGAAATATAGACTTTGGCAGTTCTCACCTGTACCCATATTTATACTTGATAACTCATGCATGGTTTTACTCTTATATTAATGTGTTCTAAATAAAGAAAATTATTTAGAATCAAGGAATACAACATAGAACTAATAATGGTGAGTGTTCAAGTTTTTTCTTCTTCTTAATTGCTCTTAAATTATTCTCCCAAAAGCAGACTCATCCATCTTATCTCTAGACATCACGTGAACAAGTCCGTGAAATGAACACCCCCACAAATTCCACTTTGAAAAGAGAAAACTAGGGTTCAAGTGGTACACAAGGCTTATCTTATTTCTGCTACAAGACATAGGTTGTAGGTACTCGGCGAGGCGGTTTTTACGAACACCCACAAACTATGTTTGCAGTACAAATAAGATGATGATGATCGGTCGTGTTTAACGACCCGTCAAACCTCTTTGTTGGTCAAAAGCGTCAAACGGTTGATGGTAAAAAGGTATTTAGTATTATGAGGATGTTAAAAGAAAAATGTCAGAATGATAATAAGAATAAGACAAAATTATCAACAGGTACAACTTGAAACAACTGTTACAAAGTGCCATCTTTGAAATAATAGTTGACGGGGAAAGGTCAACACAGCCAATTACGATATGTTGAACAGTGAAAGGCTGATCACAACCTACACAAGAAGGCAAATCATTACCATTTAAATTTTACTTTGAGTAGTATAAATAAGAAAAATACCACGGATTTTCAATGGAAAAGTAGCCATGCTGGAGATATGAAAACTAAATGCACTATATCTCACGGGTGTGTTATCGTAATGGGTTAGTTTCGGCTAATCAGGTTTCATTAGTTGCACTCAAATATTTTCAAATTCCCACAGGAAATCAATGGTCCCAAAGAACTAGAAAATATATAATCCTAGGCATGAATATGGACAGGGAAACCTCTTCGGCCACTACACATTCCGTTAACACGACCCTTAGTGCAATTTAATATATTCTATAAAACAGGTAATCCGAATTCCACTTTTGCCTTACCTATGGCTTGGGTCGTTGGAGGGACCTATTACACCACTTTGTGTGTCCATTGACAACTGAGTCATACACCAATCAAATTTGACCAACACATGAACGTGTGTCTGCAGTTAGTGCTCCTAGAAAAACCAACGGCTAGCCTTTGCATCCGAACTGTCGTCACAGCGAAACGGCATTAACACTTAAAGCTTCCAAAGACGGACAGGAAAGGTTGCAATGCGTTCTTACTTAGTGGCATTCGTTGCTATATCAAAATTTCTGAGCAGGACAAATAACATTAATTTTGTTTTCGAATTCGGAGGGCCATCACATAACTTTTTTGCGCCCCCGCCCATCGGGTCTGGCAGAAATAGAAGGGCTGCATGATACTTCCACGCAGAGCTGAAACCGACCCTATACGAGTACTGGTTAACCGCTCAGAGGAGTTAATTCTGCCCAGGCAAAGCGGTGCGAGTCGGTTCGTCCATGCTTATAAACCCTATTGGTTTCATTGGGCGACAGGGCTTGAGATGTCATTTCTTCTCAGTGTCGGGTAAAAGTCCTACAAAGTTGGAAGCAACGTCTCCAAAATGACCTATACATTGTTGACGGGGACGTTAAACCTCAAATCAAACAAACAAAACAAAAACCTAACGTGTTTCTTTTTTATTTAATGAAGATTTAACATTTCATGCGCAGTGGAGTTGTTCATGATAATAAAACGTTTTATCATATGACGTCGCCTCTGAGAATGTGATAACGTCATTTAATAAATTCGATAATCCACTAGTGGATTAAATATGCAAATTAGTTAGATACGCACTGTAACGTTACATGTACAACGACGTCGCGTTTACTTATTGGCGGAATATTGACATCGTAAATAAAATGCGTTTTCAAAGTCATATGATAAATAGAACCTTAAACTCGTTGAGAAAAGGGATAAAACGCTCGACAAAGCCTCGCATTTTATCCCTTTCCTCAACTCGTTTAACAAATTCAATAATACATGAGCACTGATGTAAGATGCTCTATTTACGAACTTGAACCTATTATTTTGTTTATTTTGAAGGATGTAGCTGGAGATACGCCAATACATGACGCTATTGTAAGCAAGAATAACTCAGGCGTGGCATTTCTTTGTGGCGCGCCAAACATCAATCTAAAAATCTGCAACAGACAAGGACTCAGTCCTTTGCATCTGGCTGCAAAGAAAGATGATGAGCTGTAAGTAAGCTAGTGAGTTCCATGTCGTGAGGTCTATGTGGTTGTTTCAATTTACTATACTCAGGTTCACAAAAAGTACAGTAGAAATTTTAATGGCGCGAGCTCGGCACGACACCTGATTCGAAGCGTCCTATAGCCCTTCCAATATATATCTAAAATAAACCTTTAGGGACATTTTCATGTGATGTTTCTGCGTTTATCGAGATAAAAAGGTAAGCTGTGTGTACGCAATCAGGCAATATAATCGCCTCGATAAAGCGACTCGAATGAGTACACAATACATACCAATATTTTACGTAGGTCTTATTGCGTCTCATATTATAGTTCGTCTTTGCATGTAGGTACTGCTAACATATTTGCTTTTTGGATAACCAAATGGCCATTTTGTGGGAAAGTATCTGTCCTTTTAGGCTTCCCGTTTGTTTTCTTTATGGTGAAGTTGTTTTATGTTGGTGTGTCTTCCCTTCCGCTGTCTTGGTTGGGAGGTGAGTGGTAATTGTATCGATTCCTGATCATTGCCTCTTTTCTAATATGCACTTTGTGAAGAAATATATTAGCCTGCAGAAACATTAGGAAAATATTTCTCCGGCCACTCTACGCAGCTTTACGGTATGGGCTGTCTACATAGCGCCAGCGAAGGTTCTGGTCGTACTGCGCGGATTTGTAGGCTGACACAACTATTCATTGGGAGTAGGTCAGAAGACACATTTTTGCTTGTCATGGCTTAACTCTAAACAGGTTTCTTTTTCAATTGTAGAACCAAAGTTCAGGGTCAGAATGTCTATTAGCTTCTGTGACTAGGGAAACTGCCAGTTTCTGACGACAGAATAAGCACTGTACTGATTAACCGTTGCTCACAAAGTTGACTCTTGTGATAAGACATGAAGTGTGTTGATTGGGTCGTTAAATTCTGAACAAACAAACACACCTGGATGGCAAGCCCATACATGTGCCATCTTTTGTGCAAAAAAAAAACAACAAAAAAACAACAAAAAACATTTTATCTGTATACACATACATTTAAAATTTTATGTTATTTTTAATGCGGTGTGTTTGACAACATTCTATGTTTCCTTTCAGGTCAGCATCCAAGATTTTATCCAGACAGCCAGATTTGATCAGTAAATCAGGGAAAGACGGACACACACCATTGCACATTGCCGCTATAAACGAAAATATGGATGTAGCTAAGTTATTGATTAAGGTAATTATATGAGTATATTTATAAGTTATTTACAGTTACAGGTATAAAACAAGCTAACATAGTGCACTTGATAGTTTTGTTGCATTTCCATTGGGATCATCGAGCCGGTCTGGAAAATAATACAATGGGAGCTGATGGGAGCTAATTGACCGAAACCAGCTTGTCATGTCCTTAATTTTAAGTTTGTGTGTGTTCTTCATTTACAAAGGCAACCCTTATATTTGCATGACATTTTCCTTTCATAAACAAGTGACTTTTGCTTATACAGAATGATATTTCCATTCTGTTAAAGTAAAATGCATTCGTATATCCTAGCTTCTATTTTAGCCTGACTGTGTGTTATAGAAAACTGTCACAAAATTAGAACGGGTTGGTTTTCTTTTGCTCAAGCATTTCAGTGGTTTCATGCTGTCGAGTCCTCACCGTTGTTTTATCTCTGTGGTTGTTTGATTATTTGAGTTCACGGAGATGTTGCACTGATGAGTTAGGAGGCCTTCATGCGGACTGATAAATCGCGTCGGAAGTAAGGGCGAGGATTGTGGCCACGTAAAATCGATTTAAGCCCCCCCCCCACCAGTGGAATTTGTTTCAGCTGACGGTTCCAAGGCGGTTCATCTGTCGCGGTTTATTTTTGTTATGGTTTGTCTTTGGGTGTTTGTGTCGCTTATATTATTTTATTTTGGATAGCATATTGGCCATTTTGTTCGAAAGGAACTGTCCTTTTGGCTTTCCGCTATTGATGTTTCCATTAGGGTCTGTTGTTTTATGTCTGTGCTTCTTTCCCTTTGGTGTCTCTGATAGGAGTTGTGGGTTAATTGTATCGATTCCTGATCATTACCTCCACTTCTATTTTGTTTATACTTCAGAATTGTGTTATGTTCTGGTTCATATACGGAACCTAATGTATAAATAAGCAGGCTATTTGTTTAGAGAAAAGACATTGTAGCAAAGTAGACATTTGCTTTCTATAAGCGCTCGAAGCTATTTATAATGAAGACACAACTTTATTATATACGGTTTTCTCTCCTTTGATATAAACCCTCTTTATACCGACACTCGATTTAACGACAAAACTCGTTATAACGACATTTGCAATGAAGCGAATCCATAGTTAAAATTGATACGGATTAATGGTAATAATTACGAATATTGTAATTATTTAATACTTCAAGAAGCAAGTGTTATGGACACATGTTAGAATCGCATCTACGAGGCGATTCTAACCAGTGTTCCCAACATTTGTTGACCGTCTCAATACCAACAAACATTTGTTGCTTGGAGTAATTAAGGGAGAAAGTACTTTTTACTCCTTACTGGGATTCTTTCTTACGGCTAAATCCTTATCACGGCACCATATCGTGGAACAGATACTGTCGTTATAACGAGGTTCTTCTGTATTTGCATCATAATTACGCAGCTTTTTCATGTGTTTTATTCAGCTGAAAGCCCCGATCGATATGAAGAATTCTCAAGGCATGACACCACTTCATCTAGCCTGTCATCAGGCTCACTTGGAAATGTCAAAGTTGCTAATCGACAACTGTAAGTACAATGTAGCTTACGTAAAACTTCAATCAAGACTCGAACACGGATGGGTTATCTACCATGACAAATTCCCACTTCATAACGAAAACACGCCTATATAAGTCTTATATAGCTAGGAGCTATGGGTTTATTATATCGATTCCTGTTCATTGCCTTCACTTCTATTTTACTCCCTTGAGCCACAGTAAACAGGGGTTTAGGCGGGTAAGCCTTATCTTTCTTATTAATGCTCAAAATATAGGATGTGGGTATACATCAGAACCGCCTCACCCTAACGTGAATACCAATCTACGTTTTAAGCAGAAAAAACATCAAATATCACAATTTTTCATCTTTAAATTTTCGTTTTGTCGACATTTACATTTACAATGTATCTGTATAGACATGTTTTCGTATCACTAGCCCAGGAAAATCTTCCCATTGCCCAGGGTAATACTTCTTTAGGGGAAATTTAGATGCTGTTTTAATATATTGATTTATCGTGAAAATGTTATGTGTGTGTACTCGTTTGAATCGTCTTATCGAGGCGATTCCCATTTGCCCAATTAGTACGAGCAAAACACCTTTATTTTTATAGAAGCTTCAAAACGTATCTCTAAAGTATACTTATTAGGTGTCCTATTTGTTTTATTTGTTTGGATGGGAGTTTAACGGCCCACTCAACACTGTTTAGGTCATTTTTTGAGCCTGTGAGTTTACCTATCCGCTCTTTACCTGGACAGGCTTATTCTTAAGCGGTTAACCAGTACAGTGCCCAATATTTCGCCAGAAACTGACAACTACCCTTCATGAACAAGCGGAAGGGAGAGAAAGACAGTAGAAAAAAAATCATGATCAGTCTCCACGAAACAATGTTGCCGACCTCGGCAGGTATCGAACTCGCGTCCTCTTGATCAACAATCAGACGCACATCCGACTGAGCTACAGAGGCCGGCATTGTGTGTTCTAACATTGGGCAATTTTAACTCTAAAAAATTCTACTAGCCTTGACTTGTGCAGTGTTTGATGCCAAAATCGTTTGAGCCATTAACGTTCCACACCTTATGAGCAAGACAATGAAAAAACGTTTTTGGGTCGATTGTTTAAATATATATTATTTATCAATCGACACAAAGTTATTAAGCACGAAAGTTCTTTAGTGCTGATGTCTATGGGACCGTCAGTGACTTGTAGAAAATCAGCGTAAGGGATATTTATAGAACATACCCTCACTGATATTATCACTGTGAGGTCAGAGTGTTGCATAACAGCGTCATGCACAGAATCTGGACTTGAACCATTTGTTGGATTTGGCAGTACAGATCAGCCTTACGGTTCACTTTTTACAATTATACCTGATTCTTCAGTATTTTCTCGTGGCGCGGCTGATACTAGGAAATTCCAGTTGGTTATAGGTTTCAACAGCAGTGCATGTGCACTATAATTCTATACTCTTTGACGCCTAAGGGGTCTGGGAAGGGAATTTAAGGAAACGGACCTGTTAATTCGGTGTTTTAGTGTTGTTCTGATGAAATAATACATGCGTAAACCATGCCAGAGCTAAAGGCGATGGTTAGGGTTATGAATAATATATTTAAGCTTTCTCCAGTAATCTTAGCTCACATGAAAAGGGGGTGCAGCCGAGTGTTGGCACCCGCATGCGGTGCTCTTGTTTTGCATTTTCATTCGCTTATGTACTCAATTATTGATCGTTTGTTTGATTTGAGGTTTAACGTCCCCGTCAACACTATATAGGTCATTTTGGAGGCGTGACTTCCAATTTTGTGGGACTTTTACCCGACAGTGAGATGAAATGACATCTCAAGCCCTGTCGCCCAATGAAGCCAATAGGGTTTATAAGCATGGACGGTCCGACTCGCACCGCTTTCCCTGGGCAGGCTTAGAACCTCTAAGTGGTTTACAATTTCTCGTGTGCGGTCGGATTCAGCTCTGCGTGGAAGCATCATGCAGCCCATTTATTTCTTCACGCCCAAATGGGCGGGGGCCGAATTATTCATTGTATGTTCTTGAAACGTGCACATACGTGGACTGGGAATAACGAGTTTGCAAACTGGCAATGCCCGAACTGATATGTTTACAAACTATCAGAGCGGAAAATGGCGGAGTTAGGGGTCACACGAACATTTCCTTAGATTAGATACTGTTATGATCATAGGAGAACCATTCACAAATCGGTCTATAAATCATAAAGTATTGTTCCCTTGAATTGATACAAATGGCTATATTGTCATTGTCTTGAGCATATCAACTTCAGATTTGATTGGAACTCCCCGAAACATGCATATATGTAGACGGGTAAAAAGTTTGGATGGTCACGAAACATAACCAGGTCACATGTCAGTCGTGGAGTAACGTCCCATTGATTTCTAAAAATAGTTTTTGTCAGCACTGTTATCAGCATAACTCCTTCCATTCGATAGGCTCTTCCCCGAACTCACATATTATTAGGTTGGGGATAAAAATCATATAAGTTAACAAAAGGCTTTATTGACATATTAAAATAAAGTTATGGACCTGTTAACGATGGGGTTAGGTTCAATCAATTTCTGAAAACGCCTTTCTAGACATGATCATCAGCACAACTCCTTCAGTTTTCATCAGATCTTCCTGAATCTTATCCATAGAATGGGGTTAAAAGCTCAGATGAGTTCGAAATCAGATGAGATCAGCACATCGATATCAAAATTATGCTCCTTTTGGTTGCTAAAATGCCCATGTTTTACCCGGTAATCTATATAAGTCTTAAGGCGAAGAACAATATAAACTCTGCTTCCGTTCTGATCATTTATTTTTGTTCTCGCATTTAATTATCTGTAAGGAATATCATTGTATATATCGTTTTGAATAAAATATGTTTAAACTAACATAAGTCTTAAAAATTAATCGGATCTTCCTAAAACTTACGTTTAAGTAGGCTTGGAAAAAAAGCTCAGATGACTTTGAAGACTGATTATGTCGCCTGTTTATTATAGACTTTTGTCCGGTGGTTGCTGAAAATGCCTATTGCGATCTTGTAATCAGTTTATGTACTTAAGTTTTGGTCAATTCTTTTTGAAACATGACAATCATACTGTTAGTTGGCTGGAGATAAAAGTTGATATGCATATGAAAAGTGGCGAGGTCAGTCATAAAGTTAAGTCCAATCTATTGCTGAAAATATCACTTTGTGACCTTTAGCACAAATGAATTTCAGTTTAATTGGATCATATAAGTACAGTACAACCGCCGTGAGTTTTTGGAACCCGTGCAATCCCGCGGTCTAGTTGTTTCGGTGCGGCGCATTTTCGCGCATGACACCGCGATACTTCCGGCTTCAAGCCATCGCAATGATGCGGTGTACACACCGCGGATCCGTCGCGATTCACTTATTCGTAAACTGGCTTGGTCAAACTTAACTGATTATCATGGATCCATACCCTCTTCGTTGCAGTAAACGCCTATTTTCGTGCTTGTCCTCCATCTCGTAACACCATTAGTTCTGATCGGATCATCTTGATTGCTTGTAAATAGATGCTTTGCGTTGTCATCCTCGTGATATATAATAAAAAATGTCAATTGAAGAAGCAACGGAAAACAGGTGAAAGATAGAGGGACTGCAGCACTCATGTCCATACCCGATAAATAAGTTTACTTTAACTCTCATTACGAAAACACACCTATACAAATACATTGTCACCTTTATCGCCGAAAAATGAAGAATTTAAGATAAAAAACTACGATATATTTCTTATTTCTGTTCAAAATATAGATTGTTGGTACTCGTTAGAACCGCCTCATCGAGGCAGTTCTAACGAGTACCCACAATCTATATTTTAGAGCAGAAATAAGAAAAATAGTGTTTACCCCTGCAAACCCCAGTTTTACTATATAAAATGGGGTTCGAGGGGGTCAAAATTATATAGGCGTGTTTTCGTGATGCCTGGATGTCGTTAAATAAATTTCACACGCACGGCTCATTCCTGTGCGAACACATATATTTATTGTTGTTTTATATGCAGCTGCCTCTGTGACGGTGACAGACAACGACCAAGACACACCTTTACATGTCTGTATGATGGGTGAAAGAAATTCCGGTGCTGAAGAACAGGTACGTTCATATTTTCAAAAGGTAAAAATAAAAGTGGATGAAATAGCAAACATTCCCCTGCATGTTAAGCGCTATTATTGAAGTTAAATACTAGCAACTGTCTGATCGTGTAAATCAATATCTAAGTTGGTGTTTTTCAATAAAAAGAATAAGATATGATAGGAGGTCTGGTCATGTTCTAATTTTCTTTTGTCGAATTGACCTTGGTTCTTACCTCCGAAATCTAACACAATTTCTCTTCTGCTCTGGCATCGCTTAATCATAATCCCAGCTTATTTGATTTACTCGGCTTGTTACCCTCATGACTCACCGTTGAGCTTTGTCCCAAAATGCAGATCATTTTTTCTCTCTTTACGATCTATAGATATGAGGATGAGGGTTGAATTTTAAAACTTTAGGCCTATATACATGTTTAAAGGTGGGCGTTCAAGTGCAGTTCTTTAAACGTTCATTGGAACTGCCCGTCTGTCTGTCCGACCGTCTGTCATTGCCTCATAATTTCGTGCCCGCTCCATAACTTTGATACAATTTGAGACATTTTAACGAAACTGCACAGATATTATGACATGCAAACATTATGAAACGTAACCTTGATTTTCCTACTTTTTGAGTTATTATTGACCTTTGAACATTCAACATAGCCATTTCTATCATGTACTCGTGTCCGTTCCATAACCCTGGCACCGTCTCAGATTACTTCATGAAACTTCATACAAAAGTGAAGCGCCATAAGACCACGGGCAAAACATATGAACCATAACTCTGGTTTGCCTACTTTTTGGAGTATTGCCAATAGAACATTGAACATGATAGCCATCTACCTGGTACTCCTGTCCGCTTTGTAAAATGAAAACTGTTCAAGATATTTTTATAAAATTTCTCACAAATGTAAAACATCATACATAAGACAACGTGAAGAACACAAGAACCATAGCTCTGGTTAACTTATTTATGGAGTTATAACCTATTGAACCTAGTCATACACTTGTTCCATTTCGTTAACTTAAAAACGACTGTTGTAGAGATTTTCTTGAATCCTTGCTAAACTTTAAAGCAACATAAAATGACGTAATATCAGTCATATATTCATTTCAACTTCATTTAAGGTAAACAAATGTACCTTCACTTTTAATTCCTTTTTTGACAAAGTCATGGTACTTGCGTGATGTACAGACCAGCAACCGGTAATAACCTATTTTTTGTTTCGCGGAGAAACCACCTCACGCGAAATCGGCTATTTTCTACGCAAAACCGCGAGAAAAAATAAAATGAGCGAGATATATCTCGCTGAAATTTCTCCCGGTTTCGCGGAGAAAATTCGCGGAGATTCTGGGCGAAATTTTGACCGATTGCTTTCATTGGAAATGAAATTACCCGTGTTTCGCGGAGAAAAAAAAAAAAAAACAACAACTTACGTGATAGTAAATGTCAAATCGGATCATTATTATTTCATCGTTTGTTTGGCGTTGCTTTTGAAAACGAAGGCAGATGCTAGTCATTGTTAAATCAGAATCAAATATTCTTTCATGTTACACTTTTTCAGTTTAGTAATTTATTTCTCCATTGCATGATCCCTTTTTAAAAGTCTCATGACAACTGTTTTCACATCACGTAATCACGCCTATATATTTATTTGTTACCCTCTTAAACACCTCTTTTAACTGGGGTATACAGGGGTATACATTATTTATCTAATTTCTGCTCACATAGATTGTAGGTACACGTTAGAACCGCCTCGCCGAGTCGTTTTAAAGAGTACCCAAAATCTTGAGCAGAAATATGAAAAAATGTCAGAATTTTTATCCAAAAATTTTCCGTTTTTAGTAGTAAAATTTCAATATATTTGAATAGGCGAGTTTTCATAATGAGTCGTACATGTAGGTTATTAACATCATAATGATGTGTTCCATTTACCAAAAGCTCAGCTTGATGAAATAGATGAACTGCATGATGCTTCCAAGCAGATCTGAAACCAACCCGCATGCGAGTACTGGTAAACCGCTTACAGGATCTAAGCCTGCCGAGGCAAAGTGGTGCGAGTCGGACCGTCAATGCTTATAAACCCTGTTGGTTTTTTATTGGGTGGCAGGGCTTGAGATATCATTTCATCTCAATGCCGGGTAAATGTCCCACTAAATTGGAAGCGACGTCTCCAAAATGACCTTTAGAGTGTTGATGGGGACGTAAAACCTCAAATCAAACAAACAAAAGCAAAAGCTCAGATTCGCCTCAATTATTTATGATTACCAACTGTCTAATTGGTACAGCAAGCGGTGATTTGAATGCAAAGTTAGTGACCAGAAGAACACATGAATTCCAACGTAGGCTAGGTCTATGTCGCGGACGGACGAAAATCCAGATAACTATATCGCGCAATGCTTCATGCAGGCGTGTGAAAAAGGACATGCTACTCTGCATTCGCATGAATTATTTGCGCTACCAAGTCTCCTTCACCGACCCCTCATTCACCCCTAACTAATAAATACACCCAGTGGGAGCGAACAGGTGGTGCATCAACACGTTAATAAAGCGCATGTAATGAACGACCCACTATTCCCCATTTTACATCCACACATATAGAGAGAACTGGAGTTTACAAGGTATACATTTTTCCTTAATCTGTTGCTAGACGTTCCATGTAGAATGTGGGTACTCATTACCAACTACCTCAGTGAGGCGATTCTAATAAGAACACGCAAGTTAAGTTAAATATGAAAATTATCACATATTTTCATCAGGAAGTGACCTTTTTAGGTATGAATGTCTGCATGTGGTATGGATTGAAAATATTTCGTATTAAAATGATATAAACAGTAAACATACAGAAAACAACGCCATTCTTCTACCTATAGTGCAGATTGATAATGAAATCTTTTCTACGGTCATTCTCTCAGTTTCTGGCGGAAGATTGGGCGCTGTACTGGTTTACCGCTTACGTATAAGCCTGCCCAATGAAAGCGTGGATAGGTAAATTTACCGGCTCAAAAATGACATAAAATAGTGTTGACTGGGCCGTTAAATCCCACAACAAACAAACAAAACAAACTTTCTACTTATAGAAAAGAGTCACCAGCGAACCCTAATACTTACATGTACAAGTGCTCTAATGTGAACGTCTTTTGACCCTTTGAGTCCGCCAAATTAAAATGTGGAACCTTCATTTGTTTGTTTGATTCGAGGATTTACGTCCCCTTCGACACTATTTAGGTCAAATTTTAAAGACGTTACCTCCAATTGCTTGGGACTCTAACCCGACACCCAGCTGAAGTGACATCTCAAGTCCTGCCACCCAATGGACCCAACAGAGTTAATATGCATGGACGGTCCAACTCGCACTGCTTTGCCTGGGCAGGCATAGACCTCCTAAATTGTCCACCAGTACTTATGGCGCCCTCCCCCCATCGCGGCTTGAGCCCATAAGGGCTTGAAGAAATAAATGGGCTGCACGATGCTTCCAAGCAGAGCTGAATCCGGCCCGCATACTAGTACTTGTAAACCGCTTAGAGAATCTAAGCTGTCCAGGAACCGCGGTGCGAGGCGGACCGTCCATGCTTATAAACCCTATTTGTTATATTGGGCGACAGGGCTTGAGATGTCATTTCATCTCAATGTCGGGTAAAAGTCCCGTAAAAATTGGAATCAAAGTCTCCAAAATGACCTTTACAGTGTTGACGGGGACGTTAAAACTCAAATCAAACAAACAAACCATCACAGCTTGAAGAAATAGATGGGCTGCATGATGCTTCCACGCAGAGCTGAAACCGACCCGAACACGAGTACTGGTAAACCGCTTAGAGAGTATCTAAGCCTGCCCAGGCAAAGCGGTGCGAGTTGGCCCGTCCATGCTTATAAACTCTATTGGTTTCATTGGTCGGCAGGGCTTGAGAAGTCATTTCATCTATATGTGGGGTGAAAGTCCCACAAAATTGGAAGCGACCTTTACAGTGTTGACGGGGACGTTAAACCCGAAATCAAACAAACAAAACCGGTACTCATGTGCAGCGGGTTAGCTCTTTCTGGAAGCATCATGCAGCCCAATATATGTATATGCATGTATATACATGTATGTGCATACTGCGGCATTACCAAATGGTCTTGCTTTTCCATTCTTCCTCTCCTTTGAATTTGACAATTTGTATACCTTGGCAAACTGGGAAGGCCCAGATCAGACGCCACAGAACGCGGCGTCTGATCAGGGCCCTCCTCTGTTTGCTCAAAGTTCACTCATTTTCCAAATAAATCTTAAGGAAAACACAACCTGTCACCGCTAAATTTTGAAATGATCTCCTGCTATATATAAGGAGGAAGATTCCGTTTGGTACAAAAATGGTTAAAATGTTTATAATCGACGAGAGTTCAGTTCAAAATGGACTGTTCCAGCATCAAGCTGGGAGTGTCTAACCTTGCAAAAAGGGGCTTAAGGTTAAACCCACGAAGAACCGCAAACAGTGTAGAGCCTGATGAGACAACACATTATGAACCGTTTCATCTGAAGTTAGTGTGCAAAAACCATTTATCCGGTCTACAGGTTTGAAAGGGCTAGATTGGTGAGCTAATTATATGTATATGTAATTTGTACTTTGTGTACAATGTATCATTATTTTTACCGAATTATGTACATGTCATCTTAATTAAAACGTGTTTGATTGAATTTAGAGGAGATATTATTTCGTTAGAGAAAACATCCTGGACTGACGTACGTAAGCGTTTGACCAGCAGAGTGCACATTCTTTCACCGGAAACTGACAACTGCCCTTCTCGAATCAGCGGCAGGGAGAGAATGACCAAAGGAATGATTTCATGATCAATTTCCACGAAGGACTGTTGTCAACCCCGCCATGTATCAAACCCGTTTCCTCCTGTTCACGAGTAATGCCGCACATCCGACATAACTGCACATGAGCACTGGTTAACCGCTGAGAAAGTAATCCTGCCCAGGCACAGTGGTGCCCTTTCATATTAACCCTGTTGGTTTCGATCGGCCGCAGGGTTTGAGATGTCATCGGGTAAAACTCCCACAATATTGGAAGCAACGTCGTCAATATGACATAAATAGTACTGATGGTAAACCTCAGATCAAACAACTTGAGCGAGGCCCGAACCCGAGTGGAAGGACTAATTAGCGGTACTCCTCGGCTAGCAATATTGATTCAGGAGTGTTGCATGTTATCATATCTCAGCTTCTTAATCTTGGAGGCTATCGGGGCACGATACATTACTTTGCAATAACATCTCTCCATCTGTCTGCCCCGCTGCCCCCAGAGAGTCCTGAAACACCGTCCAATCATTGGTGATGCTCTCTTTTCATTCCATCTTGTTCCATCATCCTCGTAATGTTCCTCGGTTTGATTGGTGATTTGATTTCACGGTCTTTTCAAGATTATTTCTCTAATTACAAGCTGCTCGTTAGTAAGAGGTGGGCTAAAGAGAAGTAAAACAAAGATCAGGAACCGATACAATTAACTTACTCCACCCATCAAAGACACCAAAGGGAACGAAACACAAACAATAAGCGACCAGACCATAATGGAAACCTAAACAAAGGAAGGTCATAAGGACAGTTACTTTCCCACAAAATGGCCATATGGCCATCCAAAATAAAAAGACACATGTGATACAAACAGTATGTAACAAACAACAACATAAATAAATCGCCACAGAAGAACCGCCTTGGAACGGTCAGTGGAAAGATTTCCACTGGGGGGGGGGGGGGGGGGGGCTTAAATCGATTTTACGTGGCCACAATCCTCGCCCTTACTTCCGTCGCGATTTTGACAAATAATTTGTTCAGTCCGCATGAAGGCCTCCTAACTCATCAGTGCAGCATCTACGTGAACACAAATAATCAAAGAACCACAGAGGTGAGACAACGGTGAGGACTCGACAGCAAGAAACCACTGAAATGCTGGAGCAAAAGAAAACCAACAGTTAGACTCCGATTCCCTTGGGCCCAACCAGAGACAGAGCATCAGGCACCAACCAACATTACCTTGAATTAGATCTCTCTAATTTTCAATAAGCCTTTACGTGGGAACCGTCATAGAATCTGAGGCACGACCCACCGGCGTGCAATTAAAGAGGGAAGCAAAGTTGCCAACCGTGATTGGGTTAACAACCTTGCAAGCAGTCTGTCGTATAATATCCCTGTTGTATCCAATCTTTTTATATCGAAGAATGATTTTACGAAATGGGGTGCTAAAGTCATTGCGGTTATATATTTTTCTGAATTTATATACTAAGTCACCATAAAATTCGGGTTCCGATAGACCTTGTTACAGAAGAGATTTAAGTCCAATATTGAATTTTGAAATTAAATCAGAATGGCGTCTATAAAATTTTGAAAAGGCTTTGCGTAGTTTATGGTACCGATAACCCTGATTAAGAAGTTTCGCCGTTTATAATTTATTACGAGTGTTGAAGTCAGTTACATGACTACACACTCTACCAAATCGATTTTTTTGCGAAATATAAACGCCATAGGATGGCGCACGAGGAACATCACCATCCAAAGAAGGAAAATTTACAATCTCAAAATCAAAGTCATCGCGTTTATCATAAATTTTGCACGAAACAAACCCATCTACAATAGATAGATGTAAATCCAAAAAACGGGGCCTCGGTATCAGAAGAATTTGCTTTATATAACTGAAGTTCTGGGGGGTAAATCTGACTGATCAATCCATCGAAATAGGTATTATCAATATTTAATAAATCATCTAAATATCTAGAAGTGGAGCTAAAAGCCTCAATAATTTCAGATTGGTTATCAATGGAAAGCGACAACATGAAGTCTCTTTCATAACAATACAAGAATAGATCAGCCACAAGAGGTGCGCAATTCGTACCCATGGGAATGCCAACAATTTGTCTAAATAACTTAGTACCGAATCTAATATAAATATTGTCAAGTAAAAAAATGAGGGCATCACACACTTTCTGACATGACCAAAGTGTATAATTTTATGCTCTTTAGAAGTGAAAAATGCATTTCTGACATAACATGCAAGATAGAGAGAATCTTCTCTGTGAAAAGCCTATTCAATTAAATCATTAAGCTTTCCTTTTATAAGATTATGAGGAAGTGTAGTGTAAAGAGTGGAAAAATCGTAAGTAGACAGACTTGAAGCACGAAAATGTCTGGAATTCAATTTATTTAAAACCTCATTCGAATTTTTATAGACCAAAACAGATTTCTTCCTGATCTTTCAAAGACTTTATCACAATATTTAATCACATGCGTTTTAATAGCAGTAAGACAGGAAGTTAATAATTTAGAAAGTTCAGTGGTAGTGCAAGAGCTAGAATTTGCAATAAACCGTGCTTTGTAAGGTCTTTTATGAAGGTTTGGTAACCAGTATAGCGTAGGAAGCTTGTCTTGGCCTTCGATAACACAAACAGCAAACTTGGTGTCTGAATGACAAATATGTTTATCTACTATAACTCTCTCTCTTCAGCTAAAGGCTGAAGTTCTTTAGCTGAAGTTCATAGGCCTTAGTACCACCAAGCTCCTGCTAAAGCGTGTTAACATAGTTGAGCCGTAACACAACGACGACGTTGTTAGCGGCCTTGTATGCAGGGGAAAGTGTTTCAGGTGCAAACTGCGGTGAGCAGCTAATGTTCAAGTGTCAGCGTTCTTACCCATTAAAACACAGAGGCCCGTTATCTTCGGGATGTATAGTGGATTTACGAAAACACGACTGTACAAATTCAGTGTGAACTTTACCGCCGAAGCAAATGAAATTTTAAGATGAAAAATTATGATATTTTTCTTATTTCTGCTCAAAATATTGATTGTGGGTGCTCGTTGGAACCGCCTGATTTTTTCTAAAGTATTTACTTGAGAAAAAAATAAAGTAATCACAATATGGTGAACCGATAGAAATCAACAGTTTTCAATTTATGAGGCGTTTACACAACAGCAAAACAGGAACACAGAAAACATTCACCATGTTCATACAGCGTTGTAAAGTGCATAAGATGCAAATCATTATGATTCCAACCGGATCCAAATCATACTTTACAATCGCTAGAGTTGTCGCTCTTTGTACAAAGAACATGCATTTCGTCATATGCTTCAAACTTTGTGTAAGAAATGTTAATGCATGAAACAACTACATGCACATGAACAAATACACATGTAGGTATAGGCAGATTTCGCGAAGAAACACCGTGATGGACTTCACCTGTACTAATTGTCTTTCTCCGAGACAACGCGATGTTCGCGGAGAAATTTCGCGGCGTTTCGCGGAGAAATTAACCGCTTTAAAACGTGAAATTCTTTTTCTTCTCCGAGAAATTTCTCGCTTGTTCTCCGAGAATAAAAAGGCTATTACCGCGGAGAAAAATGGGTTATTACATGTAGCTGGTCTGTAAGGCATGCTGCAGTACTTACATCGCTTTTATTTGATACGTCTTTAGCTCTTTCTCTTCTATCGGTGTTTTCGGGACGCCATCGCACATAGAATAAACATGCTGCCTCTTAGTCAAAATAATTCTCAATGCTGTGTGTTCGAGGCTTGCTCGGGTTACATGTGAAAGGTCAAGTACTGCAACAGATAGTCAGGTTGGTTCTCTCTGGTACCCGGTTTTTAACCGTTCTCTGGCGAAACACATGCAGTTATATTAAAGGGACTGCAAATAGCGACAAAAGTGTCTTGGGTTCAGCCTACTGCTGATTCAAGAAGGGCAGTTGTCAGTCACTGGCGAAAATATGTGTACTTATTACAGGATAACCACATAGGTCTAAGCCTGCCCAGGAATAGTGTTGTTAGGTTAACTGACCCCAACAGACATAATCCTTATTGTTTGGAATGCCCGAAATCTGCCAAGTACCATCCAATTCCTCCGAAATCCTGTATAGCACAGTTCTTAAACCTCAAGTATGTCATCCCAAAACAAAGTTTATAATACAAAGCCATATGAAGAGAAATCATTGTCCTATAAAATGTACTAGAGAAAGTGACACTCAGGTGCGCGTATTAGGGCCCTCTGTGCCCTTTTGTTTTTAATATATATATACTATGTGACAGTAAAATTCAAATTCCGACAGGGCTTGTTACAGTAAAGATTTAAGTCCAATATTTGGAGAAATTACGTTTACAAAACTATAACTCTTTTGCGATGTTTTTTTTTTATGACGAAAACACGCCTATATAATTCTGACCACCCTTGAACCCCGCTTTTATATAGTGAAACTGTGGTTTACAGGGGTAAACTTTACATTCTTATTTCTGCTCTGAAATATAGATTGTGGGTACTCGTTAGAACAGCCTTGATGAGGCGGTTCTAACCAGTACCCAAAATATACATTGTGGGTACCCGTTTGAATCGCCTTGATGAGGCGGTTCTAACCAGTACCCACTATCTATCTTTGGAGCAGAAATAAGACAAATATCACAATTTTTCATCTTAAAATTTTCGTTTTTTTTCAGCGGTAAAGTTTACCATGTATCTCTATAGGCGTGTGTTCGTAATGTTTTTATACTGATAACCCTGCAGTTAACAAGTTATTGCAAAATACAACCTTTATAGCTTTATAGCGTCACTGCAGGGTCGAGGGTTTCTGTAGAACTACTCGTCGTATTTTATCAAAGTGAAGTTTATATTGTTGATTCGTTTGTGATCATTGAAGACATTTTAGTATATTTTAAAACGGTGTTTGTTTGTTGTATCGAAGTGTATTATGTTTGGTCTTTTACCTTGGTAAAAACTTGTTTTTGTTTGTTTGAATTGGGGTTCAACGGTCCAGTCAACACTATTTTAGGTCATTTTTGAGCCGGCCAGTTTACCTATTCACACTTTTCCTGGGCAGACTTTTTTTGTTATGGCTTGTCTTTGAGTGTGTGCATCACTTATATTGATTAGGATGGCCATTTAGACATTTTGTGGGAAATTAGCTTCCTTTTGGCTTTCCGCTTGTGATGTTTCCATTGGGGTCTACCCTGCTAGCATTCTACATAAATCTACAGCGGGCCGCTAGCGGCCCGTCAGGGTAGCTGAAGGGCCGCTAACGGCCCGCTGTAGATTTATGTAGAATGCTTACTGGGTAGTTGCTTTATGTTTGTGTTTCTTTCCCTTGGTGTCTCTGGTGGCAGCTGTGGGTTAATTGTATCGATTCCTGATCATTGCTTCACTTCTATTTTATACGTAAGCGGTTGACAGGTACAGTGCACATTCGTTCGCCAGAAACAGACAACGGCCCTTCTTGAATCAGTAGAAGGGAGAGAATGACAGCAGTAAAGATTTCATGATCAAACTCCACGAAAGAATGTTATCGACCACGGCAGGTATCGAACCAGCGCCCCCCTGATCTTCAGTCAGAGGCGCGTCCGACTGAGCTACCGGCTTGGTAAAGAGCTGCTGAAGTCCCTTAAATACTCTTGTAGGTAACCGTTAGACCACTGGAGTTAAGACCTTTGAGCTAATAACATCTAGCTGAATAAATTAGGAGTTTAGTAAACATATATGTTTAATAACCATATTTGTTTCGTCATTGGTAGCTCAATAGTGTTCTCCTCAAGTCTACTCTTGATGCTAAAACCTCTTTCTAATATTTTAAATAAAGAGAATTAGAGTACTATTTATGTAAATAAGAGAGTGTAAGTTGTCGTGCAAACTATATCATTACTTTCGAAAACTTTCAATGAAATGAAAAACATTCCTTTTTCAATCTGTATTTTGTTCTTTGTTCCTAATGCAACCATTTCATTAATCCTTCAGCCGCCAAGTTGCTGTGTGATTTACCGAAGGCCAAGACAAGATTCTTACGCTATACTGGTTACCAAAACGTCATAAAAGACCTTACAAACCACGGTTTTTTTTTTTTTTTGCAAATTCTAGCTCTTTCACTTCCACTGAACTTTCTAAATTATTAACTTCCTGTCTTACTGCTTTTAAAACACATGTGATTTAATATTGTGATAAAGTCTTTGAAAGATCAGGAAGAAATCTGTTTTGGTCTATAAAAAATTCGAATGTGGTTTTAAATAAATTGAAATACAGACATTTTCGTGCTTCAAGTCTGTCTACTTACGATTTTTCCACTCTTTACACTACACTTCCTCATAATCTTATAAAAGAAAAGCTTAATGATTTAATTGAATGGGCTTTTCACATAGAAGATTCTCTCTATTTTGCATGTAATGTCGGAAATGCATTTTTCACTTCTAAAGAGCACAAGAATTATACACTTTGGTCATGTCAGAAAGTGTGTGATGTCCCCACCTTTCTACTTGACAGTATTTATATTAGATTCGGTACTAAGTTATTTAGACAAATTGTGGGCATTCCGATGGGTACGAATTCCGCACCTCTTGTGGCTGATCTATTCTTGTATTGTTATGAAAGAGACTTCATGTTGTCGCTTTCCATTGATAATCAATCTGAAATTATTGAAGCTTTTAGCTCCACTTCTAGAGATTTAGATGATTTATTAAATATTGATAATACCTATTTCGATGGTTTGATCCGTCAGATTTATCCCCCCCCCCCCAGAACTTCAGTTAAATACAGCAACTTCTTCTGATACCGAGGCCCCGTTTTTGGATTTACATCTATCTATTGTAGATGGGTTTGTTTCGTGCAAAATTAATGATAAACGCGATGACTTTGATTTTGAGATTGTAAATTTTCCTTTTTTGGATGATGATGTTCCTCGTGCGCCATCCTATGGCGTTTCTATTTCGCAATTAATTCGATTTGCTAGAGTATGTAGTCAAGTAACTGACTTCAACACTCGTAATAAATTATTAACGGCTAAACTTCTTAATCAGGGTTATCGGTACCATAAACTACACAAAGCCTTTTCAAAATTTTATAGACGCCATTCTGATTTAATTTCAAAATTCAATATTGGACTTAAATCTCTTTTGCAACAAGGTCTATCGGAACCCGAATTTTATGGTGACTTAGTATAAAAATTCAGAAAAATATATAACCTCAATGACTTTAGCACCCAATTTCGTAAAATCATTCTTCGATATAAAAAGATTGGTGCAACATTGATATTATACGACAGACTGCATGCATGGTAGTTAACCCAATCAGGGTTGGCAACTTTGCTTCCCTAATAGCACGCTGGTGGGTAAGGCCTCAGATTCTATGACGGTTCTAACGTAAATGCTTATTGAGAATTAGAGAGATCTAATTCAAGGTAATGTTGGTTTGTGCCTGATCCTCTGTCTCTGGGTGGGCCCATCGGAGTGTAACTGTTGGTTTTCTTTTGCTCCAGCATTTTAGTGGTTTCTTGCTGTGTAGTGCTCACCGTTGTCTCACCTCTGCGGTTCTTTGATTATTTGTGTTCACGGAGATGTTGCACTGATGAGTTAGGAGGCCTTCATGCAGACTGAACAAATTATTTGTCTAAATCGCGACGGAAGCAAGGGCGAGGATTGTGGCCACGTAAAATCGATTTAAGCCCCCCAGTGGAAATCTTTCCACTGACTGTTCCAAGGCGGTTCTTTTGTGGCGATTTATTTATGTTGTTGTTTGTTACTTACTGTGTGTATCACTTGTGTCGTTTTATTTTGGATGGCTTTATGGCCATTTTGTGGGAAAGTAACTGTCCTTATTGCCTTCCTTTGTTTGGGTTTCCATTGTGGTCTGGTCGCTTAATGTTTGTGTTTCTTTCCCTTTGGTGGGTGGCGTTAGTTAATTGTATCGATTCCTGATCTTTATTTTACTTCTACTTTATTATTTATTGTTTTAAGCAGTGCATCAACAATGTTTTACTTATTTGCATCAACTGATTTTGGTGATTCAAACCACTCATTTGAGGTAATTTCTTTTTTTAAGCAAAAATAACAATAACCATTATTTTTCCTTTTCAGCTGTTTGCCCTTATGCTAGGTATTAAACTTGGAGATGAGGATGAAGTGAAAGAGCGTTTTGATGTGGCATGTCTGCTGATACGAAATGGGGCTAACGTAAATGCTCGTAATTCGCGAGGCGGAACTCCACTGCAATGCGGCCATAACGAAAGCCTGCGCAACGCCGTGAGACAGTTTGCTCAAAAACAGTATGTTTATGACAAATTATGGTCTCATTTGCGTAGTGTATACATCACACTTAAGAAAACATTTCAGACTATGTATCTGTTTTTATTCTAATATTCGAACATGATGTTTTCTAGGCTTTGCTCAAAACTAGAAAGAATAGAAAGTACATGATGTTGAATGTTCAAGCATCATTTAAATTGAATTATTTAGAAATATTGTCAGAGAAGATAGTAATTGGAAAATTCATGTGAGTTAAATTCTATCCGATACACTTGTGGTGGACATAAAATTGTGCAAACTCCTATGAAGTACCTTTCTACGAATCTCTTTGCATCAAGTTGGTTTGACTTCATCATAGAGTTCTTGATGAAGCAATATACAAGCACTTGTTCCATGTTTAGGTCTAATTTAAGGCATTGGATGTCATATGAGTTGTGTTTTAATCGGACGGTGCAAGAAATGAAATGTACACAAGAATGTATTTTATATTATTTGCCTGCTAGCACTTGACTAACAGGATGTCAGGATGTAACAAATGGTGACACAACAAAATATGTGTGACCACCTGTGTTCATTTAACCCTTATCGTGCTAAATAAACCACTATAGCCACACCATTTCTGACTTAAAACCAATCGAATTACTGTACACAATTTATTCATTCAAATTTGCGAACGGAATGACAGTTAAGATCCTGATGAGATGGTTTGGATCTGTATTTACCTTGTTTGCGAAGGAAATTTGCATTATTCAGCGGAATATGGGTTAATGAACTTGTTGATATAATGAGGGGTTTTATTTTGAAACATTTCGTATGCGAAACTGTTAGTAGTAAGTGCCACCCTGTTTTATTCCATACTGTACAGTTTATAAAAAAATATCTGTTATTCGTATTTAGTTTATCGTAAAACGGTTGGTCAAGATGATTCAAATGCGCACATATATTTCTCGTTTTCGAACAATATCTAAAATATTGCACAGCCCTGTAATTTGTGTTCTAGTTTCATTATAATTATGGGTAAGGTTGGTATTTTATATGTCTATAGGTCACCAAGAGGTAATCCAAGCGGCGCTGGGACGTTATTTGGTGAGTTATTGGCCGCGTTGACAAACATATGCAGGGTATGTGAACAACGACAGTCGGAAGTGAAGTTCATGCCTTGTGGACACAGAGTGTGCTGCGAGAGATGTTGCTTCAGAGTTAGAGTGTGCCCGCTTTGTGGTCAAATGGTAGCAGAAAGATTTAGTGCAGGTAGATAATAAAAGCATTACTGTCTTAAATTTTGTGCTTTGTGAATTAAATCATCGGATTTAAGATAACAAATTTCGTTAAATTGCGACAGCTCAATCTAAAATGACGATTTTGGCTGAAGACATGACGGTTTGCAATCCAGGCATTTCAACTAGAATGACACATCTAATTGTTTCGTGTATATCAAGAAGTGGAACGTTGTTAGCTGTGTAAAAACCAAGGTATTATCAACGAAAAGCAACGTTTCGTGATGTTGTCGGGTTTCCGACTGTATATTGCAGCATTTTAGTCGGAAATTCTTAACGTTATCAAAATCAGACCTACGTTACCTTTACAAGTACGTCATACTATTAGTGTTTTAAATGTAACGACAGTGTCAGTTCGGTTTATTGTTTTTGGCCTTTTTTTTACTTTTTGGCATAGGCATTTTAAAGAGACGGTAGGCACTTTGTGTGCGCAACTCCTCATACAGTTTTATACTGATCAATTTTCATTTTGACATTTTGCAAGTTCTTTAGTCATTGTCTGTTTTGTTTGTTTGATTTGAGGTTTAACGTCTGTATCAACACTATATAGGTGATTTTGGAGACGTTGATACCAATTTTGTGGATCTTTTATAGTAGTCGCAGAGAAGATTGACTAGCCGGAGCTATTCGGGTGTTGTCAATATATGTCAAATTCGCTGAGTCCACTAGAAGATTCGGTAGAGTGCCTTTTGCACGCTTTCTACAAGCGGACGAAATGGTCATATACGCCACAGCTATGCTTGCGTTACAGTTGAATTCACACAATCGGTTAATTGGTTTACCTTTTTGTTAATGGGATATTCCAAAGGCAGGTACAAACGATAGCTCTGCCTAGTCAATCTGATCCTCGACTGCTATACCAGACATTGAGATGCAATGACACCTCAAGCCTTGCCGCCCAATGAAAGCAATAGTGTTTATATGTATGGACCGTCCGACTTGCACCTCTTTGCCTGGCCTCTTTCCCTACGGACCCTCCAAGTGGTTTACCAGTACATAAGTGAATTCGATTTCTGCTCTGTGTGGAAGCATTATGCAGCCAAATTTATTTCTCTAAGCCCCGAGTGGCGGGGTCTTGGTCAAGGTCTGTACATGTGCATGAGAGTTTGGCATTGTTGTCAATTAACGTTTTGTCACTTTTATCGAATTCTGAACTGAGCCATCTTAAATTACATTCAACATGTATTTTTTCGTCGGGGTACTTTTAACTAATGCATTTAATGTGAAACGGGGGATACTTTGTGTGCAAAATTTCTCATACCGTTTTATACCGATAAATTTGAGAGTTTGCAGGCTCGTTCTATTGATCCATGGAGATCTTCTTTCGGAAGTATTCCCCTTAACTTTCCCCCTTCAACTTTCAAATTGGCATTTAACACTAGATGGTATGCACACTTTAAGCGCAACTCTTCATTTGGTTGATCAGATTGGGTTTTTGCAGACTCTTTTTGTCGTGCTCTAGATGGACATGAGTTTGGCAATGCCGTCAATTTAACTTCTGTCGCGCAGTTTTACTTTTGAACTTAGCCATTTTTGTTGTGGTTAAACTAAATTTAAGTGCATTGCAGCGGGTACCTTATTGCGCAACAAATGCAGGTTTATACCAGAGGTTACGGACCGCAATTCCTTTCTCCATTCATCTACCTTGTTTGATTACGCATAGCTTATAGGTTTTCACCACTCTCTGACAACTGGGAGTCGCCAAGGGAGACAACTCTTTGGCTCAATGGGTAGAGCATTCTTTTCGCCTAGCGGACTAGATTCCTATCTCGCCAGAGGCAAGGACTTTTATCCAGCTATGCTTCATTCATTTGTTACGGCTCTCATGTTGTAAGATGGAGGCTTCTCCGGGATCGGACTTCATGTCTCCGAAACTGTCTTCGCAGCATCATAAATGATGACTTTCTTGTAGAGGGATGTGTTATAACTTATAGGTTTACCATCACTCTCTGACAACTGCGTCAGAGAGTTGATTTTTTGGCTCAGTGGTAAGAGCCTTGGAATTCCACCCGAGATTTCCGAGTTCGAATCCCGCCGGAGGCAGGAAAATTTCAGGAATTGGTGAAAACTCTAGCATTAATCAATTTTGACTGATGCACCCTTATCGACTTGTAAACTTCTACTATTGCCATAATCTTAAACCACTGCAGTCAATGTTTAGAATAAATAGAAAACAAAAACAGTCAAAGTACTGACTGAGACTTCAAGAGGGTAATTTCACCTCACTTTTCTACCAATATGACCCCGACCACACACACACACACACACACACACACACACACACACACACACACACACACACACTTCAAACAGGCTATAGCGGGGCCCTGATCACGACTGTGATGATTCTAGTATTTGTTCTGATATATTTACGGTCTCAGTGCATTTTTATAAAACCCCTATATTCAGCTTTTGGGAAGCAGTGTTGTTCATACCTCAATGCAAACATTTATTCTCACAATGTTATATGCTCACTAAATGGTTCTCTCCAATATGACGTCCACGAGGCTCTTCTGCTGGTTATAGAACAACCGCATGCATTTTTTTTTCAATTTTAGCCCTCAAACCAGATTTTTTTTGTCACAAAAAGATGTGTAAAATAATGTACGAGGAGTCATCTGATAAATGGTGAGAGTTGCTTAATTTATAAAATATGATCCAATGTACATATATTTTTGAGTTTACATTGCCTCAATATAATCCCTCACGGATTTTGTTTGTTTGTTTGATTTGAGATTTAACGTCCCCGTCAACACTGTAAAGGTCATTTTGGAGACGTTGCTTCCAATTTTGTGGGACTTTTACCCGACATTGAGATGAAATGACATCTCAAGCCCTGTCGCCCAATGAAACCAAAAGGGTTTATTAGCATGGACGGTCCGCCTCGCAACGCGGTTCCTGGACAGGCTTAGATCCTCTAAGCAATTTACCAGTACTAGTGTGCGGGCCGGATTCAGCTCTGCGTGGAAGCATCATGCAGCCCATATATTTCTTCAAGCCCCTCCCTCGCGGATTCAGTCTTTGACTACCATCTACGTGGTAATCTCCTAACACTCTTTGCTAGGCAACATACGTTTACGTCCCGCACCACTGCGATCTCGGCCCGATATAATTCGTTCAAATCGTTATAGCGTATTCCTCGAAGTGCTTCCTTCAATTATGGAAACAAATCATAGTCAGATGTTATACTCAAATCTAGACTATATGACTATACTCCACGAATACGGCCTTTACTAAAGCAGCTTTGTGTGGCGTGGCGTTGTCACGACGTCCATTTTCAAGTGCGCTTTTGTGAATTTTCACGACGCTTTGTGAATCAAGTCAAAATATATTAAAAACTTTCACTATTTATCAGATGACCCTCGTAAATATAAGTAATAATGTTGATTTATTGAAGTATGAGCATCATCGGGTCACGAGCCAAATTTAAGTGAACCCCGACGTTCATTGAAGTCTGCATAAAATAAGGTCAGTTTTGCCTTTTTGGGTTAACTTAAACTGTGCTCGTGATTCGATAATATGTATACTTCATTAACGTTAAATAATTGCATTCTTTTCTTAAGAAAGGTTATATGAGCCCCGTCAAGCGAATTTGTGTCTTCGAGAATTCCGTCATGACATATTTTAACTGCGCATGCCCAGCCATTCAGAGGGGCCAGGGATATGGCTTTCTGTCTGAAGGTTCCTCTTGATTTACTGCTTGTATGAGCGAGCAGCGAAGGTTCTGGCGAGACTGCGCGGATGCGCAGGCTCGCCTGAACCTTCGTTGCCTGCATAGGCAGTAAGTACTAAAATCGCTTGACGGGGCCCATATTATTTTCCTTTTTGACACTCCTGACTTATACTGTGAACTCGTTTCACAGTCTATCAATTAGACGTTTCTAACCGGTACCTGCAGATTACCTTAAGGAACAAATTAAGACAGATGGTGTCTGCCTTCATGTGTGGCTTGCAAAGTTATTCATTAAAAGGACTTTATTAAGGGATGTTTTAATTCGCCCTCATTTTTGCAGATGGAAAGCGTTTGGTCTTAATGGGGGACCCATGCAGAGTGCAGTGAACGTAGCAGAGCTACAGATGACTTTCAAATCTTGCCGCAAGTGATGATTCATACCTACGAACAACAATAATAGTCTTACATAGACGTCCTGGAAAACTTTCTTACTCTAATTTACCTTTCCTAACAAAGGACTACAGAAATACTTCCAGTGTACATTTACTTCAGGACTGTATATGCCTGACTGCAAGTGAAGATTCGGAATACAATTCTAGTTTTACATAACTGAGATCATAACAATTCATACAGCAAGTGAGATTTTTGCCGGGAGAATACAAATATAGTTTACATCAAACGAACACAAGCCCGTTCAATAAGAATTTCTCTCGCTGACAAGGCAAAGCGACATGACCTTTATCATTTACTGTCATTTTGGTACTGTACACTGCACTTTTTGATTAGGTTAGGTGTCGTACGCTTTATCCCACACTGTATATATACAAAGAGGTTAGATCTTTTCGTGTGGACACCATATTTAATCTTTTATGTTTTGTAAGCCTCAAAGTGTTAGTCTATAAGTTTCGGTTGTGCCCTTCTGTCACTCATATGTCAAAGAAACACACTTTAAAACATAAAATTAAAGTTTCATTTTTAACAGAATCTAGAATAGTTACAACTCTGACAGTCTGCTACAAGTCAGTTTTATGTGAGTAGTGGTTGGGTGGTTATGAAAATGATGATGATGGTGTTGTTGTTATTTTAAATTTTGCGCGTATGTGTGATATTGGGAGTGTAAGCCTAGTCATGATTTTTCTCTTATATCGAGTCGATCGTTAAACACGGATAGGAAATGTACCTTGAGGAACTAAAATATAAGTCCATATAAGAATTCGAATTCTCACTTGCGTTTCAAGCGAGGTTCCAACCAACTGCTAAGATAGACCCGGAGATCAAGAGCCGCTTACAAGGAGATTCTTGACCTACAGTGTTAACCCTTTTTGTACCAAATGGAATCTTCCTCCTTATATATAGCAAGAGTCCATTTCAAAATTTAGGGGTGTCAGGTTGTGTTTCTTCAAAATCTATTTGTAAAATGACTGAACTGTTTGCAAACAGTGAAGGCCCTGATCAGACGCTGCGTTCTGTGGTGTCTGATCTGGGTCTGCACTGTTTGCCATTGTACCCGTTTTGGGGTTTCCGGTAGTAAATGAGTTAACAAATAGTCTGTCGAAACCATGAATTCTATAAAACTTCAATCAATATATGATCGGCTTTTTGTCAAACAAAAAAAATCAATTCTAGAAGAAAGTAGCATCGAAATAAATAAATTTCGGGAACTTTCACACTAAGAAATAATGAAAAGCATTTAATTAACATTAACATCATCTGGCTATTGTGTCCATTCTAAATGCAGGACAGAATGTTTCAAACAAAGTATGAGGTATGCCGGCTGTCTCGTCTTGAACGGCTAGGCCAGAGGAGATAAATACAAATAATAACTTTTGTTTATTACGGGAGATAGGCTGGCTTGTTTATTAATTGAAATTTCAGCTATACCTTATTTTATGTGCTATCTTAAACATTCTATTTGTTTTCACCTGCTTTGCCGCAAGCTTAATTTCTTAGTAAGGTGTGCATTATTATAGTAAATCAGTGCTGTTGCTGTGTATATTGTATTGTATGTATGCATATAATAATGCTTTAGTTCAGACAAGCAGTGCTCTATCTGCCCCAACATGCATTTGTATCCAAATATCATCAAGCGCTAACTGTGTTTTATCGTTTTGTCTGGCAGAAATTACATGACTGTAATTGTTTGCTTGTGTATCAGTTCTTCTCTTTATAAGCACTCATCATTCATTTTTGGATACTTTTTCATCGTCCCCTCCCATTTCGTTGCGATAAGATACGCGCTGTACAGTGAATTCGTAACAAGGCGTTTTACTAAGATTCAGATACCATATATTATTAACTGACTATGTTGTATTGATTGGAGGTCATCCATATAAACACTGAGGTCAAAAACCAATAATCATGTTTTTAATGGTTTTAATTATAAGATTGCCATTTATCAAGTAATTTCGTATTGTTCCAATTACAGGTCCTCAGTCAGCTTTATTGGCCTCGGCCTTCGGTCTCGGGCCAATACTGCAGACCTTGGACCTGTAACTGGGCCAATACGAAGTTACTTGATTAATAACATCATAGTGTCAGCGAAATATACTTGTATCGTTACATTGTTTGTTTTTCCTGTATTCAGTCAAGTATCCAGTAACGGATCGGGCACGCGTCATTGAACATTGTAACAAATACCTGCAGCTCAGAACGTTATGTACAATCAACCCTCTATAACTCGAATTTCTTTATAACAGCAAAACTCTTTATAACAGCAATTCGAATAGAATGGCTACATAAACTAAAGGCTTAGCCTCGGTTCCGAGCGGCGAGGCCTTCCCTCGGGTTGGAAATGCACAAATCGAGTCCATAGTCATGAAAGGGTCTTTCTTTCTTTCTGAGAAATCAGAAATAAATTATTGGTTTAGACTCATATTCTAGACAGGTTTTAAATTATTTGGACCCCATTTCGATTTATATCAGTCTTTGTGGTTCTTTGATTTCTGTGTTCACGGAGATGTTGCACTGATGAGTTAGGAGGCCTTCATGCGGACTGAACAAATTATTTGTCTAAATCGCGGCGGAGGTAAGGGCGAGGATTGTGGCCACGTAAAATCGATTTAAGCCCCCCGGTGGAAATCTTCCACTGACCGTTCCAATGCGGCTCTTCTGTGGCGATTTATTTATGTTGTTGTTTGTTACTTACTGTGTGTATCACTTGTGTCTTTTAATTTTGGATGGCCATATGGCCATTTTGTGGGAAAGTAACTGTCCATATGGCCTTCCTTTGTTTAGGTTTCCATTATGGTCTGGTCGCTTAATGTTTGTATTTCTTTCCCTTTGGTGTCTTTTATGGATGGAGTAAGTTAATTGTATCAATTCCTGATCTTTGTTTTACTTCTACTTTGAATCGACTGCCTATTCGAAATTCGTAAAATTGCAGTATGTTTCCTCTGGCTTTCTTTGCCGGATCATTACAGGGTCACTGATGAGGCTTTATTAGCCGAAACTACGTAGTATGACCCATCTTCTTTCTTATGAATGTTTTCAATGCTCTTAAAGGAACTCATTTTTGATTTTTAATTGCAATCTAATACTCAAAGAAACAAATGCTATAGATATTTGTTAGAATCGCCTCACCGATCCTCCTAACTGGGATTCTTTATAACAGCAAATTCTTTATAACGGCACAATAATAGGGACCAAATACTGTCGTTATAACGAGGGTCCTCTGTACCATATTGTAGGAAAATTCGGTTGTGTCTGTTGATTAGAGGTCCCCGTCAACACGGTATAGGTCATTTTGGAGACGTTGGGACATATACCCGACATGGAGTTGCAATCACATCTCCGTCACGGCCCCCGCCCATTGGGGCTTGACGAAATAAATGGGCTGCATGATGCTTCCACGCAGAGCTGATCCCGACCCGCACACGAGTACTGGTAAACAGCTTAGAGGATGTAAAATAGAAGTGGCGGCAATGATCAGGAATCGTTACAATCAACCCACAGCCCCCATCAGAGACACCAAAGGGAATGACACACAAACATGAAACAACATACCTTAATGGAAACACCAACAGCGGAAAGCCAAACGGCCATTACTTTCCCACAAAATGGCCAATAGGCTATCCAAAATAAAATAACATAAGCGACACAAACATCCAAAGACAAACCATAGCAAAAACAAACTGCGACAGAAGAACCGCCTTGGAACGGTCAGTGGAAACGAATTCCGCTGGGGGGGGGGGGGCTTAAATCGATTTTACGTGGCCACAATCCTCTCCTCGCCCTTACTTCCGTCGCGATTTAGACGAATGCTTTGTTCAGTCATATTGAAGTAAATAAAAATCAAAAATGAGTTCCTTTAAGAGCAATGAAAACATTCATAAGAAAGAAGATGGGTCATACTACGTAGTTTCGTCTAATAAAGCCTCATCAGTGACCCTGTCATGATCCGGCAAAAAAAGCCAGAGGAAACATACTGCAATTTTGCGAATTTCGAATAGGCAGTCGATTCAAAGACTGATATAAATCAAAATTGGGTCAAAATAATTAAAAATCTGTCTAGAATACGAGTCTAAACCAATAATGCATTTCCGATTTCTCAGAATATTCACGCTGATCTCAAAGGACCAAAAGTAAAATATAAACTGCACTATGGTTGATGTACGGGGAGACGTTTTACGGCCGCCACACGGCACAACACCAGCTGCAGTGAAGGCAAATAAAAATCAAAAATGAGTTCCTTTAAGAGCAATGAAAACATTCATAAGAAAGAAGATGGGTCATACTACGTAGTTTCGGCTAATAAAGCCTCATCAGTGACCCTGTCATGATCCGGCAAAGAAAGCCAGAGGAAACATACTGCAATTTTGCGAATTTCGAATAGGCAGTCGATTCAAAGACTGATATAAATCAAAATTGGGTCAAAATAATTAAAAATCTGTCTAGAATACGAGTCTAAACCAATAATGCATTTCCGATTTCTCAGAATATTCACGCTGATCTCAAAGGACCAAAAGTAAAATATAAACTGCACTATGGTTGATGTACGGGGAGACGTTTTACGGCTGCCACACGGCACAACACCAGGCCTCCTAACTCATCAGTGCAACATCTCCGTGAACACAAATAATCAAAGAAGCACAGAGGTGAGACAACGGTGAGGAATCGACAGCCAGAAACCACTGAAATGCTGGAGCAAAAGAAAACCAACAGTTAGACTCCGATGGGCCCGACCAGAGACAGAGCATCAGGCACTAACCAACATTACCTTGAATTAGATCTCTCTAATTCTCAATAAGCCTTTACGTTGGAACCGTCATAGAATCTGAGGCCTGACCAACCGGCGTGCAAATAAAGAGGGAAGCAAAGTTGTCAACCGTGATTGGGTTAACTACCATGCATTCAGTCTGTCGTATAACATTTATGTTGTACGCAATCTTTTTATACCGAAGAATGATTTTACGAAATAAGTCATTGAGCTTATATATTTTTCTGAATTTAAATACTAAGTCACCATGAAATTCGAGTTCCGATAGACCTTGTTGCAGAAGAGATTTAAGTCCAATATTAAATTTTGAAATTAAATCATAATGACGTATATAAAATTTTGAAAAGGCTTTTCGTAGTTTATGGTACCGATAACCCTGATTAAAGTGTATAGCCGTTAATAAATTATTACGAGTGTTGAAGTCAGTTACATGACTACACACTCTGACAAATCCATTAATTGCGAAATATAAACGCCATAGGTTTGCGCACGAGGAACATCGCCATCCTAAAAAGGAAAATGTACAATCTCAAAATAAAAATCATTGCGTTTATCATAAATTTTGCACGAAACAAACCCACCTACAATAGATAGATGTAAATCCAAAAACGGGGCCTCATTATCAGAAGAATTTGCTTTATTTATCTGAAGTTCTGGGGTGGGGGGAGGGTAAACCTGACTGATCAAACCATCGAAATAGGTAATATTAATATTTAATAAATCCTCTAAATATCTAGAAGTGGAGCTAAGAGCTTCAATGATTTCACACTGGTTTTCAGCAGAAAGGGGCATCATGAAGTCTCTCTCATAACAAAACAAAAACAGATCAGCCACAAGTGGTGCGCAATTAGTACCCATCGGAATACCCACAACTTGTCTAAATAACTTAGTACCAAATCTTATGTAAATATTGTCAAGTAGAAAGGTGAGAGCTTCACACACTTTCTTACATGACCATAAAGTATAATTTTTATGCTCTTCAGAAGTAAGCCTGCACAGGCAAAGCGGTTTGAGTCGGACCGTCCATGCTTATAAACCCTATTGGTTTCATTGGGCGATTGACCAGTACACGTGTGCGGTCGGTTTCAGCTCTGCGTGGAAGCATCATGAATCCCATCTATTTCTTCAAGCCCCGATGGACCGGGGCGAATTATAGGCAAGCTTTTCCTCTATGTAATGCACATAATTGGTCCTGAAAATCCCATTCTTCTGAACGGCCTCAATACAGGTAATAGTTACAGATAACGATATATTATATAGGGGGCTCGATGAAAGTACGGTTACCTTCCGTGTGTGTATGTGTCTGTTTGCGTGATTGCAGGGGTCAGGTGGGGAAACAAAAGAATGAGAAAACAGGGAACAAGATTTAAAGATGTTTAGAGTTTAGGAGAGAATGTGTGATCAAATGTTAGATGCGCTGATCTTTGCACATAATACAGATCTTGAAAACCAAATAGATAAAATAAAATAAAATCCTGTCCATAGGACACGGACACCCCCGCCATATGACACAAGTGAGTGTTATGTGATACATCATTTTTGACATTCACCATGGAGCTACGGACCTGTGTTTTGTGCGTGACATATTGTCTCATGACCGTTAACATTTCTGCCAAGTAATTTCAAATACACCCAGGAATAAGAAAGTTATTGACAGGACACTATAAAAAAACTTTAGTATGCCTCCAACTTCGAAGAAGTTATCTGGGCATATTACGATTGCTTCATTCGTCCATCCTTCTGTCCTTCCATCTTTCCGTGTGTCACACTTTATTCTACATAGCATAACTTTGGTACCGTTCATCCAAGATTTTTGAAATTTCATATAAGGATTCCTTATGAAAAACTAGTTGATCCATACTTTTCTTCTTATGTCGGTTATGCCCCTTTCTTGAGTTATGCCCTTTGCAAAACAAATGGAACGAAATCTTATGCAAGATATCACAAAATGTATTTGAGATATTATATATAAACTTAATCTGCTAATAGTGAATGATTAGCAGATGAACTGAATAGCTGCCATGACACTCTCTATCTTTTTCTACAGTTATGCTTGAGTTATGCTCCTTTAAAAAGTTAGGCATTTTAAGCTTGTAAGCAATGTATCTCAAAAACCGTTGTAGCTGTCGCCTTGAAACTTTTCAGACTGGCAGGGAATGATAAGACGTTGACCTGATCAATTTTTGCAAAAGAAATTTTAATATTTGTCTTGCGTTATGACCCTTTGCAAAGGACCTTCTTACTTTGTAAGCAAAATGACTTTTTGAGCTATCGTCTTGAAGCTGGAAAGGGAGAAAGGGGATGATGAGCAGATGGCCTGAGTAACTTTTGAAAAAAAAATAATATTTTTTTTCTTGAGTTATGGCCCTTCGAACTATTCATCATTTTTACCTATAAGCAAGATATCTTGAAAACTCTGAGATAATGGCTTGAAACTGGACAGACTCATAGGGGATGATGGGTAGATGACATGATTAACTTCTGATAGAATCTAATTTTTCTTCAGTTATTATCATTTGAAAATTTTGGCATTTTAACCTTGAAGCAAGGTATCTAAAAACTGTTTAAGATATTGCCTTGAGACTTTACAGACTGAAAGGGAATGGTAAGTAGATGACGGGATCAACTTTTGTGAAGAAATGATTTTTTGTTTCTTGAGTTATAGCCATTTGAAAGTTTGAGCATTTTAACTTTGTAAGCAAAATAACTCTAAAACTATTTGAGTTCATTTCGAAAACACGCCTATACAAATACATTGAAAACTTTACCGCCGTAAAAACTATAATTTTAAATGAAAAATTGAGATATTTTTTCTTATTAATGCTCAAAATATAGATTGTTGGTACTCGTTAGAACCGCCGCGATGAGGCGGTTCTAACGAGTACCAACAATCTATATTTTAGAGCATAAATGAGAAACATTAGTATTACCTCTGTAAACCCCAGTTTTACTATATAAACGTGGGGTTCAAGGGGGTCAAACTTATATAGGCGTGTTTTCGTATTGATTGTCTTGACACTTGAAAGGCGATATGGGGTGATAATTAGAGGACCTGATTGAATTTTGAAAACAAAATCCAAAATTTTCTTCATGAATTATGGTTCTTGGAACAATTCATCTTTTTAACCTTGTAAGCAAGATATCTTAAAACCTGTTAAGCTATCATCGTGAAACTTGACAGGCTGATAAGGAATGATAAGTAAAGTATTGAAAAAAAAACTTAAAAAATAAATATCTTGACTTATGGCCCTTTGAGCAATTCAGAATTTTAATCTGATAAGCATGATATCTCGCAAACTGATTAAGCTATTGCCTTAAAAAGGACAGGCTGATAGCAGATGGTGAGCAAATGACCTAGACAACTTTTGAAAAAAAAATGGAAATTATTCTTCAGTTATGGTCCTTTGCAAATTTTGGCATTTAGGGGCAAACATATGGTTGGGGGCATAATGTTTTACAAACACCATTTCTAGCCACATTTGACCTCTTAGTTTAACCTTGTCCGTGAAGGTACCGACCTGGGTCTTTCGCGTCACACATCGTTTCATAGTGGTTAACATTTCTTCTATGTAATTTCAAAATCCATCCAGAAATAAGGACGCTGAAGGGGCACGAAAAACATACCTTTTTTGACATTTGACCTCTAAGTATGACCTAGACTATGGAGGTATCGACCTGGGTCTTGCGCGGGACATATCGTCTCATAATGGTTAACTTTTTTGCCAGGTAATTGTCAAATCCTTCCAGAAATAACACCGGATACGAAAGAAAGACCTTTTTTGGTACTTTTACCTCTAAGTGTGACTTTGAACTTTGAAATGCCGACTGGGTCTTGCGTGCGAAACATCGTCTCATAATGGTTATCAATTCTGTCAAGGAATTTCGAAATCCATCCATGAATAAGAAAGTTACTGTCCGGACACGACAAAAATACAGTTTGTTACATTTGACCTAGAAGTATGAGCTTGACCTTGGAGGTACTGACCTGGGTCTTGCGCGCGACACATCTTCTTAAAACGGTTAACACTTATATGAACTAATTTAAAAAAAAAAAAAAACATCCAGGAATAAGACAGTTATTGGCCGGACACGAAAAAAAGGCCACTTTTTGTCGTTTGGGCACTAAGTATAACTTTCCCTTGGAGGTACCGGCCTGGGTCGTTTGCGTGGAACAAAGTGGCATGATGGTTAACAATATTGCTCTGTAATTTCAAAATCAATCCAGAAATAAGAAATTTATTGACCGGACAAGGAATGAAACAAACCTTTTTTTACCTTTGACTTCTCAGTGTTACCTTGACCTTGTTGGTACCGACCTGGGTCTTGTCCGCGACACATTGTCTTATGATGGTCAATGTTTTAAAATCCATCCAGGAATAAGAAATTTATTAACTGGATACAAAAGAAAGGTACTTTTTGACTTTTAACCTCTAAGTGTAACATTGACCTTGAGGTACAAACCTGGATCTTGCGTGTGACACATTGAATCATGACGGTTAACAATTCTGCCAAGTTCGTTTAAAATCCATCCAGGAAAAAGTAAGTTATTGAACGGACACGAAAAACAAAAAAGAAACTTTTTTTGTTTAACTTGGGCCTCTACGTATGACCTTGACCCTGGAAGTACCGACCTGGGTCTTGCGCGCGGCACATTGTCTAATTAGTTTTAATATTTCTGCTCAGCAATTTCAAAATCAATTTAGGAATAAAAACGCAATTGACTGGACACGAAAAAAGACTCTTTTTGATCTTTTACTTCTGAGTGTAAAATTGACCTTCACGGTACCGACGTTGGTCTTGCGCGCGACACATCGTCTTATGATGGTTAACATTTCTGCCAAGTAATTTTAAAAATTCCATCCAGAAATAAGAAAGATATTGTCCGGACACGACAAAAGACCTTTTTTTTACATTTAACCTCTTAGTTTGACCTTGACCTTGGAGGTACCGACCTGGGTCTTGCACACGACACATTGTCACATGATGTTTGATATTTCTGCCATGTAATTTTAAAATCCGTCCAGTAATAAGAAGGTCATTGGCCGGACATGAAAAAGACACTTTCCTTTTCCGCATTTTGCTATATATATAAAGTCTTTTTTCTAGCAGTTAATGATATCATACTGTTGTAAGAAACGGTCACTATATGTGCACGTGCAATTGATAATATCATATGACGTCGCGTCTGAGAATGCAATAACGCCATGCAATACATTCAATAATCCACTAGTGGATTAAGTATGCTCATTAGTTAGATACGCTCCGTCACGTTACATGTACGACGTCCTTAGCGACGTCGCGTTTACTAATGGTGGAATATTAACTTTTTTTTAAACAATCGCGAATAAAACGCGTTTTAAATGTCATATGATAAATAGAATCTTGCATTCGTGCTCATGTATTATTGATTTATTAAACTCGTTGAGGAAAAGGGATACAATCCCTTTTCCTCAACTCGTTTAATAAATTCAATAATACATGAACACTCATGTAACATCCTCTATGAACGCAGTGTGACCAATCCCAGAACATTCCCTTGCAATAGTATTATAATACCGTGGAGGGCTAAATGAATGCCACTTTTGAATTAGATGAAAAAATAATAAAGGAGACCAGGTGAGTGTCTTTTGACATCACGTTTATCAGGCAAGGCTTCGAGAACGCCTGTAGAATCGCGAGGCTTGCTGAGCGATTCTACATGCATTCTCGAAGCCGAGCCTAAAAAAATTGATATCAAATGACACGAATCTGGTGTTCTATTTTTCAGTTAATCCTCTTGTACACACTTTAATTGGCAATTTACGATCAGTTATTGATGGTCTTCGATATATTTTGTATCAGCTGACCCTATTTTTTCCTATGATATTTTTTCAAGTTTTTTTTTTCTTTTTTCAGTAACAGTAACATTTTGTCATCTTTTCCAGTAGTCCGCTTCATTCATAAAAGTGCATTGTTACGTTGACCTGATAAAGCTCACTTGTCCTGAGATAGCATATCTTTATCAGGTCAATGTGCTACAATGCAATTAATATGCGGGGTAACTGATAATACCATTTTTACGGTATGTATTATATTGGTGTTTTGTGTTTGAAAGCACTGCATTACATTGTCGATGCTTTAGAGCAAAACGATATTATAAGTTAAATAATGGGACCACATCAATGTATACATTGACCTACGAGACGTCACATAATCAGTAATTGAACAGACTACACTATGGTTCTCTCTAACATGATTGGACGATGTCGACCTTATGACATCATTGGTGCTCCTCCGCTGTTGTTATTAGGAAAACGGTGTGCAGTTGTCTTTTTGTTTCAATTTTAGCACTCATATTTGAGCATTTCTTTCAACTTACAAGTGCGCCCAGGGAAGAATTAGATCAGCCTGTGCATCCATATAGTCTAACCAGAGACCTCCTTTTGTTTGAAGGAGCATTAGGCCCTTAGCTATCCTTAGAGCGCACAACAAAGATTCTGATCCGACTACGTGGATGCGCAGGCTGATCTGAGTCTTCGCGGGGCGCACATGTCTTATTGTAGATTTTGTCGTGCGCTGGCCCATTTGATTTGTTTTGTGAAATAATGGGTTAAAATCATGTAATTAGGAATAATACATGTAATTTATTTGACATTTATTGATGCATGAAGAACATCTGATTTCGAGCAAAGTAAGTACGAGTAAATCACGTACGAGTCGCAAGCAAATTTTAATTTGACCCTTACTTACCCAACTGGTTATCCATTTTTAGCTCACCACGTGGGGAGCTTATAGGATAGGCAGTTGTCCAGCGTCGTCGTCTGCGTCGTCGTCTGGCGTCAACATTTCAAACGACTTCTCCTCTGAAGCCACTGGGCGGATTGGGCCCACATTTTATCAGTAGCATCCTTGGGCTGGCGGATTGAAGGTTTAGGGAATTTTTATGAAAATCGGCTTATTAGTTTGGTTGCTATGGCAACCTGTAGTTTCCATAGACTTATAATGGGGAAAATTGAAAAATGACATTTACTGCCAAGCCTTTGCAGATATTTTGACAAAACTTTTATAGTAATATTCTTGCGTGAACGTCTTTTATTAGCCATATGCTTTTATGCCAACCTGGGAGTCCCCCATGGTGTGCTGTGGCCATGCCCCACCCCCTCCAGTCCATAAAAGGCCATATATCTCAGAAACCATTCAGATCCCAACCCCTAAAGTATATATATTCTTGGCCAGCCCCCGCCCATCGGGGCTTGAAGAAACATATGGGCTAAATGATGCTTCCACGCAGAGCTGAATCCGACCCGCACACGAGTACTGGTAAACCACTTAGAGGATCTAAGCCTGCCCAGGCAAAGCGTTGCGCACGAGTCGGACCGTCCTTGCTTATAAACCCTATTTGTTTCATTTGGCGACAGGGCTTGAGATGTCATTTTATCTCAAAGTCGGGTAAAAGTCCCACAAAATTGGAAGCAACTTCTCCAAAATGACCTTTACAGTGTTGACGGGGACCTTAAACCTCAAATCAAACAAACAAACAAACAAACAAATAAAATATATATTCTTGGTTCTTATGATAAGCCGCATTCAGTGACACCAACCTGGGGGTCTCCTGGGATGTTCCGGGGCCATGCCCCACCCCCTTCACTTTGTAAAAGGCTCAATATCTCAGAAACCGTTCAGATCCCCACCCCAAACCATATATATTCTTGTTCCACATGATAAGACGCATTCAGTGACACCAACCTGGGGGTTCTTGGCAAACTGTTCAGGCCCAGATCAGACGCCGCAGAAAGCGGCGTCTCAACAGGGCCTACGCTGTTTGCAAAATGGTCAGTCATTTTCTAAATAAATTTTGAAGAAAGCACAACCTGACACCCCTAAAGTGTGAAATAGACACCTGCTATATATATGGAGCAAGATTCAATTTGGTACAAAAAGGGTTGACATCACGAAAAACACCTTATATAATTTTGAGCTACTTGAAAAGTAGAAGTGAAGGCAACGATCACACCGAACCCACTTTTATATTGTAACACTGGAGTTTAAATAGGTAAACCTTATTTTTTTCTTATATCTGCCCTAAAATATAGATTGTGTGGATTCGTTAGAGGCGGTTCTAATGAGCACGAGGCGGTTCTAACGGACACCCACAAGCTATGTTTTGAGTATCAATAAAAAAACATGACATATTTTTATAAAAAAAAAATGTTTTGAAGAAATGAAAGAATGCACTATGTCACAGGGAACTGCTTCGTTTTGTTTGAATTCATGTTAAACGTCCCCGTCAACATTATTACGGTCATTTTGGAGACCAATTTTGTGGGACTTTTTACCCGACATTGTGATGAAATGAGGTCTCGCGCCCTGCCGTCCAATGAAAGCGATAGCGTTTATAAGAGCATTGACACTCAGACTCGCACCCCTTTACCTTAGCAGGCTCAGATCCTACAAGTGATTTACCAGTACTCGTGTGCGGTCGGTTTCAGCTCTGCGCGGAAACATCATGTATTCCACTATTTCTTCAAGCGCCAATGGGCGGGGGCCGCCCGATATTGAGATGAAATAAAGTTTCAAGCCGTGCGGCCCATTGAAAGCAAAGGGTTTATATGCATTGGACGGTCTGACTCATCACACTTTGTTTGGGCAGGCTTAGTCTTTCTAAGCGGTTAACCCATTACGAAAACAGGCCTATACAAATACATTGTAAACATTTCTCAAAAAAAAATTTAAGGTGAAAAATTGTGATATTTTGCTTATTTTTGCTAAAATATAGACTGTGGGTACTCGTTAGAACCGCCTCATCGAATACCCACAATCTATATTTAGCTCCACTGGCCGAAGGCCAGCAGGGCTGTTGTCATGGTCCTGTGTCCGTCGTGCGTCCGTGCGTCCAGTCGTCCGTGCGTCCAGTCGTCCGTGCGTTAACTTTTTTCTTTAAACATCTTCTCCTCCTAAACTACTAGGCCAATTGTAATCAAACTTCACAGGAATGTTCCTTACTTAGTCCTCTTCTAAATTCCTTCAAAGAATCGTGTTACACCCAGAACTCTGGTTGCCATGATAAATAAAAATCTTTAAAAATCTTCTCCTCCAAAACCACATGTTGGATTTCATTTTTATTTTGCATGAATGTTCCTTGGGTGGACCTCTTTCAGACTTCTTGAAGAATTTTTGATCCGACAAAAAGGATGGACGCCATGGGCGGGACTTATTCTCACTATATAACATATAGTGTAATGCTAAAAAAATCTTCTTCTACAAAAGTACTTGTGGGATTTCATTGTAATTTGGCATGAATGTTCCTTGGATGGACCTTTGTCAGATTCCTTGAAAAAAATTTGATCTGACAAATAACATGGCCGCCATGGGCGAGGCTTATTTTCACTTTATAACATATAATGTAATGCTGAAAATATCTTCTTCTGCAAAAGTTCTTGTTTTATTGCATAGTTATTTGGCATGCATGTTCCTTGGGTGGACCTCTGTCAGATTCCGTGAAGAAATTTTGATTCGAAAAAAACATGGCCGCCTTGGGCGGGGCTTATATTCACTATATAACATATAGTGTAATGTTTAAAAAGTCTTCTCTTCTTCAAAAGTGCTTGTTGGATATCATTGTAATATGGCATGAATGTTCCTTGGGTAGACCTCTGTCAGATTCCTTGAAGCCTCTGGTAGATTCCTTGAAGAAATGTTTATCCGAAAAAAAAAACATGGCCGCCGTGGGCGGGGCTTATATTCACTATATAACATATAGTGTTATGTTTAAAAAGTCTTCTCTTCTTCAAAAGTTCTTGTTGGATAGCATTGTAATATGGCATGAATGTTCCTTGGGCAGACCTCTGTCAGATATTCCTTGAAGAAATTTTGATCCAATAAAAAAATTAACCACACCCCGGCGCTCAATAGCTGCCATAAATTTATAATGGAAAAACCTTAATCTGAAATTGCAAGACAGCTTTTAATAGATATTTAGCATTTAGCAATGTCAAGTGATCACCTATTTATAAATCTTGCCGACCTTGCCTCTGGAGTCCAAACTGTCCATGTCCTGAGGCTCATTAGCTGCCATGGACTTATAATGGGAAAACTATTCCAGCAGACGGCATTTTGAAATATTTTTTCTATTTTCTGTGCAAATAAAAATAACAATTAAACAATTTGTTGTCTGCTGATGTAGCCTACAGACTCGTGAAGTTTAATTAAAAGGCATTGACGTTTTAGTCAGTGGAGCAAAAGGCCCTCTTTGGCCTTTTGTTTAGTGCAGAAATAAGAAAATAAGGTTTACCCCCGTAAACTCTAGTTTACTATATAAAAGTGGGATTCAAGGGGGTCAAAATGCTATAGGCGTGTTTTCGTGATGCAGTACTCATGGGTGGTCAGTTTCACATGCACCCCCCTCTATTTTTCCAAGCGCCGATGGTTGTGTGTGTGTGTGTGGGGGGGGGGGGGTGGGGGTGCGGGTGAAACAGTTGTCCTGACCAGAAACAATTGTCTAATTGTCTTGACTTAATATAACTTTTGAGTTTGTTAGTCTCCATCTCTTTAACAAGTACCTGCAACGAAAACTCCTTGTAAACCTCACCGTACATGTATATTGAGAAAAGTTGGGTTTACATGAATATACATTACATTTTTATTTGTGCTAAAACATAGATTGTGGGTACTCGTTCGAGCAGACTCAACGAGGTGGTTCTAACGAGCACCAGGAATCTATGATTTGACCTGAAATAAGAAAAAAAAATCATCTGAAAGGTTGTTTTTTAAAATATCGAAAACCCCACTTCTGCAATGGGATGTGTTGTCGTAATGGGAATGGGGTTCAATGGAAAAATGTGTCCTCTTATCCCATTTTGTTCAAAATGGAATCTTCCGCCTTACATTATGGAAGGGGTCCCTTTCGAAATTAAGGGGTGACAGGTTGTGTTATCTTTAAACTTTATTTTGAAAATAGCTGATTTTTTTTTTTTTTTTGGCAAATAGTGTAGGCCCTGATCAGACGCCGCGTTCTGCGGCGTCTGATCTGAGCCTGCACTGTTTGCAAGGGTACCCGTTTTGGGGGTTTCCGATACAAAAAATGGGTTAAAGAGATTCATGAATCCAACTTGAGTGTGGAGTGGTTTATTGCTGTGTGAAGGTTTTTTTTTCTCTAAGGCAACATATAAAGCTTTGTTTTTGTAGTGGATGCAACTTTTTTAATGTATATTTAACATTTTTCAGACTTGATTTCTGTTTTAATTCGTTTAATAAAATAGTTTGCAGTTAATAAGGAAACAGTCGTTATTCTTCATACCATATATTTTATATTTCTTAAAAAAATAACTGTTTGACGAATGCTTTTTTTCCAAATGTTCTTAGGGTTCCGTACATAAAAGGCGGATTCACACGGGTGTTCCGTACACGGGCTTCACGTGTGGTCTCGGCCGTGAAATCAACACGATTGTTTGTTTTTTTTATGATTTGATGTTTTAACGTCCCGTTAACACTATATAGGCCATTTTGGAGACATTGCTTCCAACTTTTACCCCACATTGAGATGAAATGACATCTCAAGCCCTGCCACCCAATGAAACCAATAGGCTCTATATACATGGGTGGTCCGACTCACACCACTTTTCCTGGGCAGGCTTAGAACCTCAAAGTGATCTACATGTACCAGTACTCGCGTGCGATCGGCGTAAGCTCTGCTTGGAAGCGTCATGCAGCCCAATCTATTTCTTCAAGCCCCGATGGGCGGGGGCTATCTTTTGTATGTATGCTTATTTTTTTTCAGACTAGATTTCTGTTTTAATTCGTTCAATAAAATAGTTTGCAGTTAATAAGAAAACAGTTGTTATTCTTAATACCAAATTGAATTTATATTTCTTAACCCAATTTGTACCGAAAACCCCAAAGCGGGTACCCTGGCAAACAGTGCACGCCCAGATCAGACGCCGCAGAACGCGGCGTCTGATTAGGGTCTTACACTGTTTGCAAAAGGTTCGGCCATTTTCCAAATAAATTTTGAAGAAAACACAACATGACACCCATAAATTTTGAAATGGACTCCAACTGTATAAAAGGGGGAAGATTCCATTTGGTACAAAAAAGTTAAAAAAAATAACTTTTTGACGAATGCGTATTTTCCCAATGTTCTTTGGGCTGCGTACTTAAAAGCCGGATTCACACGGGTGTTCCGTACACGGGCTTCACGTGCGGTCTCGACCGTGAAATGAACACGATAGTAACCCCTACTTGTTAATGGGATAACTTTGGTTTACAGGGAAATACAAACATTCTCTTGATTGTGCTCAAAAGCATAGTGTGTGTGTGTGTGTGTGTGTGTGTGTGTGTGCGTGCGTGCGTGCGTGCGTGCGTGTGTGTGTGCGTGATTTCGGGTTTAACGTCGCTTTCAACAAGTTTTAGTCATATCACGACGGTGTCTGGTTGCGACAAGGAGCTCAATGCTCACTTTTATAGTGCTGCCTCACTGAAGTATCATGTCCCAGACACATTAAATGATGATACACCCAGTCACATTATCCTGACACTGGGTCGACCAGTCCTAGCTCTACCCCGTAAATCTGAGTGCCAAGCGAGGAGCATCTAGTACCATTTTTAACGACTTTGGTATGTCGCGGCCGGGGATCGAACCCTAGACCTCCCGTTCCCCCGAGCGGACACTCTACCAACTGAACTATCGGGACCGGTATCAAAAGCATAGTACAGTGAAACTTCGAAAATTGAAACACGGATAGATTGTTTACTTTGGCTAATTCGAACATGTTCTTGAGTCCCTGGAGAACTCATCGAATACCTCTATATCCATATATTTGGAGTGATTGTTTGAGTTTTACGTCCCACCAACAGCTAAGGTCATACGGAGACAGGACCTCGGTTTAAAGACTCATCCGAAAGTCTAGGGGAAGCCCGGGATCGATCCTGCGATCCCTGGTTTACAAGGCGAGTAGCGTAACAACTACACCAAGGAGGCGTCTCCCATATATTTGGCTATTTTAGGAAGGTATTCCAGATTTGATCTGTGAAAGGTATGATGTGTGTACACATTAGAATCGCCTAAGCGAGGCAATTCTAATGAGCACACACAACATTCCGTTGATCTATGCTGTGTGTACTCATTAGAATCGCCTCAATGAGGCGATTCTAATGAGTACACACAACATACGTTTGATTCATAGAAGATTGTTAAGATATTAAAGTGATCCCACTTATGCTTTATGTCACTGATGAGGCATAATTGACCGAAACTATACTCACCGGAAATAGAAACTATACACTCATTTTCAAAACATTTTAATGAAAATTGAATTCCAGTTATATAAAGCATCATCAGTGGCATGTCTGCTTTATCGAATAAAATGTTTAATGATAGCTACGATTTAACGGCTAAAGCCACAGGTTCAAAGCAATGGTCTAATTTTTGATGTTCAAGTTTCCATTGAGTCAAACATTTTGTGTCGCGAATGTGATTCCTATTTTTACCAGTTATTACTCATCATCTAACATTGGGAATAGTGTTTACAAAATGAAAATTTACACAATGGTTGAAAAGTTATCGACCTTTAAATATTGGACCAAACCACCGGAATTGAGCGAAAAGTATGGCATTTCTGATTGCGGTTTTTGTTTTAATCAATATTTAAGACACATCTGAAAATGCTAAAACGATTGAAGGCACTTTTGGGTCGATTTTTGGCTGGCAACATTGTTTTGAATATTTCGCTGAAAAAGGAGTTTTTTAGATTTCAATAAAATATTTGTTTCTCGATAATTTTTAGATTTTATGCTATTTTTAGGCGGGCGTTAGCCCGTCTATAGTTACCATACACCTCGTACATCAGATTTTGTGCACCTCTTTAGACATTCCTTCTTGTAGTCCTCCGCTCAAAAAAGAAAAAAAACTAACATATATATCTAAATATGAAAAAGCAGTACACGCAATGAATCCTATCAAGTTCGACCAGACTGTTTGAAAAATGAACAATGTTTGTAAAAAAAAAGACCTGTTTATTAGATTTCACGAAAAAAATGCGCTGAAAGCTGAGTAAAAAAAAACGGCACTTTTTTTCTACACCGTTGCTGTTTATGCTTGAAATCATTCCCTTTCATCCCTCAGTTTCTAAACAGAACCCTTCTAGCTTTGATATACAGTGTACCAATTTTTATAGAAAGGTGTTTTGTTCAAGTCATTGACAGTTGGCAAACGGTGTAGAGTCTGAAGATGCTGCTTGTCACATGCCGTCAGATCTGGATCTATACGGTTTGTATCGGTATCTGTATCTCAATCGGTATCTGCAGCGATGTACAGGGTTGAAAGGGTTGACACGCTTCTCATCAAACATAGTATTCCGACTGCTTTGGAGAGGTCTAATTGCATGTATAATTTCAAAATAGAAATTTTATTCGCTGTGAGTTTACATGAAGTTCCGTGCTTTAAGCAAATACTGAAGGTCCTGATCAGATGCCACATTCCATAGCCTGTAATCAGGGTCTTCAGTTTTTTCGAATGCCCCAGTAAAGGGACGCTTGGCACTGATGGGCAAATAAGCTGCATCAGTCAAAGTTGAAGTTCATAAAACGCTGATCGAGGCTTACACTATTAATTCAAAATGCAGAAATTAAAGGGTCAAACGACTCACATGGTTTAAGCAAAACTTTTTTTACTTCTTTTGCGTCTTTTTATGTTCCCACTCCCAATGGACATGGGAGGCGTGTCCGTTTAGGCTTAGACATTTTTACAGAGGGGGGACAGAACAGAACTTCATTTAACTAACTGCACAGGTTATCTCGAGCATGAAAAACAAAAATGAACAGGCTCGTTTATTTATTCATTTATTTATTTATTTATTTATTTATTTATTTATGTTTGCATTTATCCGTCGGATGTAGTATGTCTCCCTTTTCGACTAAGGCATTTAAACCATTTGGGATCTAGACACTACAGAATAATTTGGCCTAATAAATCAACCTCCCTCAGTATTTTGATTTTATTTGGAAACATGAAATTGTATAAATAAAGTTTGTTCCGACTCAGTGATCAAATGCAGCGGAATACGAGTGTGTTGAAAACATCATTATTATCACGAGTGCGACGCACGAGTGAAATATCTGATGTTTTCAGTACACAGAATGATAATTTGTAGGTTGTCCTCAGTGTATAGATATGTGATCGTCAGTTGGCCCCCGCCCATCCGGACTTGAAGAAATAGATAGGCTGCATGATGCTTCCATGTAGCGCACACGGGTACTGGTAAACAGCTTAGAGGTCCTAAACCTGCCAAGGTAAAGCGGTGCGAGTCGGACCGTCCATGCTTATAAACCCTATTGGCTTCATTTGGCGACAGGGCTTGAGAAGTCTTTTCATCTCAATGTCGGGTAGAAGCCCCACACAATTGGAAGCAGCGTCTCAAAAATGACCTATACAGTGTTGACGGGGACGTTAAACCTCAAATCAAACAAACAAACAATGTGATCGTCAGCAAAGTTGGTGGAAATGAATTCAGATACAGGAAAGTGCATGTAAATATGTAAATAAATAAACAAATAAAAAAATAAATAAATAAACAACAGTTTCTTCCAGCTAGAAAAAAGAGTCAACTTCTTGGAGACCTGCATCGTGTCTGGGGTCTTTTATTGAAATAGCCCGTTAGAAGATTAAAACACTCAATGATAAATTCAAGACCAATTCCTGTAACTAGAGCGTAAAAAGACTTTAGTCATTATTTTTTTCAAGTTTTAACTAAAAAGCGTTGTAAATAGATGACATTACTCGCCCGCCTATCAGTACTTTCAGTACTTTGATTTTATTCCTTGCTTTTAACTTATTACCTATACGGAAAAAATGTTGAAGTCAGAATTCGATTACAAACAAATTTGTGAAAAATGCACTTTTTTACATTTTTCCCAAAACTTTTACAGTGGAACTTCGATGGCTCGAACACCGATGGCTCGTTTACCATGGATGTGACGAACCCATTCTTGAGCCCCTAGCGAAATCCTTTACATTAGAAATAGTGGGGGATAATTAAGGAGATTTTAGTCTTTTATCTTGCAAATGTATGCTGTGTGTACTCATTGGATTCGCCTCAATGAGGCGATTTTAATGAGTACACACATCATACATTTTCATTATAGAACATCGAAAAGATGTCTAAAAGTATCTTGTTATGCCTCCTGGCAGTAACCTCAGTGGCTCGAACTACCCCTGTCTCGAACAGATTTTCGAGGTCCCAAAGGTGTTTGAGCCATTGAAGTTCGGCTGTATTTTGAAAACCAGATTTTCTTTAAAGTGTTACATGATTCTTGTCCTTGGTTAGTCAAATCCTTAAACAGTAAATTTTAACTGAATTATCCACTTTTTTTGTCAGGCGAGACAATTTTAACAGTGTATAGTTTCTATTTCCGGTCAGTATAGCTAGTCTGGCCCAGAAAACATGTTCACTCCATATTTTCCAGTTCTGTGGTGTAGTCCTTGCAAAGGATAATCCTTTCTAGAACATATTATGAACTGAAACTATGATTAAATGTCGGTACTTCGAACTATTCCTATTTCGAACACATTTTTGTGGTCCCGAAGATGTTCGAGTAATCGACGTTCAACTGTACATGTATTGTTGTTCCAACGAGCACCACAATCTTTGAAAGGTCTAGAAATAAGAAAAAAGTGTGAAAAGAAGTCTGGAAAAGTACTGCTACATTACGTAAACACGTCTATACAAATACATTGTAAACATTATCGCCGAAAAATAATGAACAAATTTAAAAGATGAAAAATTGTGATATTTTTCTTATTTCTGCTCAAAATATAGATTGTGGGTACTCGTTAGAACCGCCTTATCGAGGCGGTTCTAACGTGAACCCACACTCTATATAATAGTGAGGAAATTAGGAAAACAAGATAAACCCCTGTAAACCCTAGTTTTACTATATAAAAGTGGGGTTCAAGAGGGTCACAATAATAAAGGCGTGTTTTCGTGATGTTTTCTAGAAGTATTTAAACACACAAGTGTGACATCGTTTTGTCGTTATTCTCTCACGTTTACAAGTCCGTGACTTACTTAATACAGACTCCCGGGCTTCAACAGACTTTCGGATGTGTCTTTAAACCGAGGTCCCGTCTCCGTATGACATTAGCTGTTGGTGGGACGTAAAACTCAAGCACTCACAATACAATTCAATTTTAAAAGGTTCTGTCGACTATATTCTGTGTGTAACATTTTCCGAAATTATTATTATTTTTTATTGGTCGATTGATTGGTTGACTGATTGATTGATTGATTGATTTTACCTTCATTAACAAATTAGTTTAATTAAAATCAAATGTCAAGAGGATCTGACGCTGCCCAGGCAAAGTGGTGCGAGTCGGCCCGTCCATGCTTATAAACCCTATTGGTTTCATTGGGCGGCAGGGCTTGAGATGTCATTTCATCTCAATGTCGGGTAAAAGTCCCACAAAATTGGAAGCAACGTCTCCCAAAGGACCTTTACAGTGTTGACGGGCACGTTAAACCTCAAATCAAACAAACAAACAAACAAACAAACGGTTAGTCTTCCCTCATTTCTCGATGTTACGATGTTATCAGGTTATCATCAAAAGAATGTCTACGAAGTAGGTTGTCAATTGTTAAATATTTTTATCACTACCACATTTACCGCGCTATGTGAGTGAACCGTGCTTCAGAAAGCGAGAATATGTCTCTATACGTGTAAACAGTAACCACACGGTTCGGCCTGCGCGAAATCTGTGATCCTGCACAGCCAAATAAGCGTCATAATCGTGCAGCCAGCAATGAATAACGGACCAGCGTCGGGCCGAAATCTTGGCAACGGTACCAGGAGGCCTGTAATCGGACGGAATGGATACGAATGTTAAACTGTTAAATGTGAGGATTCGTTATTTAATATGTGAATAAAACACATGTACATTTCTGTTTGACACGCTTCATTTATCGCGAGGAATGCGATAGATCGAAAACTGGCTAAAAGTATTAAATATGTGTGGACTCTAAACGCTGTCGTAAAGAGTATATCAGATTTGTTTTTTTTTCTTTTCTTACTCCCCCAACCAATTTTGGGTCGCGGGGAATGCGGGTGTAGAGCTTGTTGGAATATCAGCTTATCCCGCGAGATTATTCTAGTTGCAATGTACTCACTTCTGTCGAATGTCGAACTTTGATATCTCAAATATCTCCATGTTCGATTAATTAAATAATATTTTTATGCAAAACGAGCAAATGGTTTCGGCCATAAGTTCTTGCAACACTAGTTGCGCCCACCCCCCCCCCCCCCCCCCTCTACACGCTTACAGCTGATATATTAACCCATTTAGTACCGGAAACCCCTAAAGGGGTAAGCGGCAAACAGTGCAGGTCTGATCAGGGCCTCCACTGTTTGCAAAATGTTTAGCCATTGTCCAAACCAATTATGAATAAAACACAGCCTGGCACCTCTAATTTTGAAATGGACTCATGCTATATATAAGGAGGAAGATTCCATTTGGTTTGTTTGATTTGAGGTTTAACGTCCCCGTCAACACTGTAAAGGTCATTTTGGAGACGTTGCTTCCAATTTTGTGGGACTTTTACCCTACATTGAGATGAAATGACTTCTCAAGCCCTGTCGCCCAATGAAACCAATAGGGTTTATTAGCATGGATGGTCCGCCTCGCACCCATTTCCTGGACAGGCTTAGATCCTGTAAGCGGTTTACCAGTACTAGAGCTTGGACCGGATTCAGCTCTGCGTGGAAGCATCGTGCAGCCCATATATTTCTTCAAGCCCCTATGGGCGAGGGCCCTTCCATTTGGTACAAAAATGGTTAATTAATGTCAAGCACAATGTGTTGGCTATTTCGAAATACTGTGGATTAATCATTGGGTCAATCATGCGGCGTTGTACTAAGGTTTTCTATATGATATAGAGGATCTTACATGAGTTTTCATGTATTATTGAATTTATTAAACGAGTTGAGGAAAAGTAGGGGTAAAATGCGAGGCTTTGCCGAGCATTTTATCCCTTTTCCTCAACGAGTTTAATAAATTCAATAATACATGAGCACGAATGCAAGATTCTATTTATCATATGACATTTAAAACGTTTTATATATTAGACTGTTTACAAAAAATATCAATATTCCGCCATTAGTAAACGCGTACGTCGTACATGTAACATTACGGGACGTATGTAGCTAATTTGCATATTTAATCCACTAGTGGATTATCGAAAATATTACATGGCGTTATTACACTCTCAGACGCGACGTCATATGATTACAAGGAATGTTGTGAGTACTGATTAGAATCGCATCAATAAGGCGATTCTAATGTGTACACACCACATCAGTTGCGAGCACGCATTAGTATCGCCTTAATGTAATGCGTACACACAGCATCCCTTTTCAAGACGGAATCAGAACAAAAAAATTCCTAAGGTAACCTTAAATAAAACCGAACGGATGTTTTGAGTTATGGGACGCATTCTCTACGGATCCAATTTTTGTTTGAATCAGTCATGGTAACCCTGCAGGCACAAAACGTTGACTTAACGTTGAACTTACGTTGAAACAACGTTTTAAACGTTGTTTAAACGTTAGGTCAATGTTGAGTGCCTGCTGGGAAACTAGTGATCCTTGGTTGAGTGTCTGAAATTTCAGTGAAGGTTCCTCGCACACTTTCTTCCTTCATATATAAGCCTCCGTGGTGCAGTTGTTACGCTACTTGCCTTGTAAACCAGGGATCCCTAGCTGTTGGTGTGACATAAAACTCAAACTCACTCACTCTTCCTTCTAACAAAATGGCGGACATTTGACATGGCGTGTTCAATCACCTTAAAGTAAATAATGGAGATTTATAGGTGGCTGATTTCAAAATGAATAATATTTGGGATGATTTCGTTTCTATGTGTGAACTGACTCAAAAGGAAACAAATGGTGAAGAGGAGGAAATGGGAATTTTATGTTATTGCGGATGTGCGGATAAAATTGTTCAATCCTCTATTCTGGAAAGACTGAAAAAGGTATTTATTACTCTGTCTGTCTGTCTGTCTGGTCGGTCGGTCGGTCGGTCGGTCGGTCGGTCGGTCGGTCGGTCGGTCGGTCGGTCGGTCGGTCGGTCGGTCTGTCTGTCTGTCTGTCTGTCTGTCTGTCTGTCTGTCTGTCTGTCTGTGTCTGTCTGACTCTGTTTTCATGTGATCAAGCACACGCACCAACATGCATGCAGCGCGATCACACTAGAACGCACGCGCATATTTGAATTCGAACGCACATCAAACACATACATGTGCATATACACCAGAGGCGCATAATGAAAACACGCGCAAAAGAACATACAAGATGACACATGTCACAAAAAACAATACAGAACAACGAAAATGGTGCAGCATTACGAAAACACGCCTATACAAATACATTGTAGCCTCTACCGCCGAAAAAAAAGAAAATTTTAAGATGAAAAGTAATGATATGTTTCTTATTACTGCTCAAAATATAGATTGTGGGTACTCGTTAGAACCGCCTCATAGAGGCGGTTGTAACGAGTATACACTCTCTATTTTTATAGCAGAAATAAGAAAAATAAGGTTTGCCCTGCAAACCCCAGTTTTACTATATAAAAGCGGAGTTCAAGGGGGTCAAAATTATATAGGCGTGTTTTCGTGATGGTCTGTCTGTCTATCTGTTTGTTTCTCTGTTTTCATGTAATCATGCTTATGCGCCAACATGCACGCAGCACGATCACACTAGAACGCACGCACATATACAAATACATTGTACATTGTAACCTTAATCGCCGAAAAAATGACATTTTAAGATGAAAAATTGTGATATGTTTCTTATTCCTGCTAAAAATATAGATTGTGGGTACTCGTTAGAACCGCCTCATCGAGTACCCACAATCTATATTTTGAGCAGAAATACGAAAATTAAGGTTTATCCCTGCAAACTCCAGTTTTTCTATATAAAAGTGTGGTTCAAGGGGTCAAAATTATATAGGCGTGTTTTCGTGATGAGTATACGTTGATAGGTACGTCTAAGGATAAGGATTCTCTTGAACCCTTGCCATTCCCCAACCAGCCTCCTATCTTCTCTCTATACGTTACTTCTTTTATCCTTCCTCGAAAACGTATACTGTGGATGCTGGTGGTTGGCGCCGCCACATTGAGGTGGGTTTAACAAACACTCGCAATACAATGAAAAAAATGTTCGAAACAAGGATCGTTCGACAGACTGAGGATTAATTAAAGCGTCAGTTAAGGAGGCATAATTTGGATATCTTTTTTATATTTCGTTTTAATAAAGGTATTCATCATGTTTATTCATTACAAACGGACACACACAGCATACGTTTTGACCCTTTATGTACCAAATGGAATCTTCCTCCTTATATATGGCAGGAGTCCATTTCAAAATTTAGGGGTGTCCGGTTGTGTTTTCTTCAAAATTTATTTGGAAAATGACTGAACTTTTAACAAACGGTGGATGCCCTGATCAGACGCCGCGTTCTGCGGCTTCTGATCTGGGCCTGCACTGTTTGCCAGGGTACCCCTTTAGGGGCTTCTGGTACTAAATGGGTTAAAGATAAACTAAGAAAGAAAACTACACCAAATATACCACTATCTTTTGTCGGTCCCCTCCCATCGGGGCTTGAAGAAATAGATGGGCGGCATGATGCCTCAACGCAGAGCGGAAATCGACCGCAAACGAGTATTGGTAAACTGCTAAGAGGATCTAAGCCTGCCCAGGCAAAGCGGTGCAAGTCGGACCATCCAAGCTTATAAACTCTGTTGTTTTCATTGGGTGGCAGGGCTCATCTCAATGTATGGGGAAAAGTCCCACAAACTTGGAAGCGTCTCCAAAATGACCTATACATTGATGACGGGGATGTCCAACTTCAATTCAAACAACATCATGAAAACACGCCTATATAATTTTGACCCCATTGAACCACTTTAATAAAGTGAAACTGGGGTTTACAGGGGTAAACCTTATATTTCTTATTTCTGCTCTAAAATATTGATTGTGGGTACTCGTTAGAACTACATCGATGAAGCGGTTCTAACGAGTACCCACAATCTATATTTTGAGCCGAAATTAGAAAAATATCACAATTTCATCTTAATGTCGGGTAAAAGTCCCACAAAATTGGAAGTATTTGTTTTGTTTGATTTGAGGTTTAAAGTCCCCGTCAACACTGTAAAGGTCATTTTGGAGACGTTGCTTCCAATTTTGTGGGACTTTTACCCGACATTGAGATGAAATTACATCTCAAGCCCTGTCGCCCAATGAAACCAATAGGGTTTATTAGCATGGACGGTCCGCCTCGCACCGCGGTTCCTGGACAGGCTTAGATCCACTAAGCGGTTTACCAGTACTAGTGTGCGGGCCGGATTCAGCTCTGCGTGGAAGCATCATGCAGCCCATATATTTCTTCAAGCCCCTATGGGCGGGGGCCGCAAAATTGGAAGTAGTGTCTCCAAAATGACCTTTACAGTGTTGACGGGGACGTTAAACCTCTAATCAAATCCAACAAAATCACAATTTTTCGTCTTAAAGTTTTTCATATTTTCGGCGATAAAAGTTACAATGTATTGGTATAGGCGTGTTTTCGTAATGAACAAACAAACTATCTTTTGTTAGGGGACATTTTTCTTGCATGACTACAGAACGAGTTCGAAACAACCGTGGTCTCGGTGTCGGATTCATCGCTTTTTTACTGTATATAGATGATTTGTTTGTTTGTTTTGTTTGATTTGAGGTTTAACGTCCCCGTCAGCACTGTAAAGTTCATTTTGCAGACTTTGCTTCCAATTTTGTGGGACTTTTACCCGACACTGAGATGAAATGATATCTCAAGCCCTGCCGCCTAATGAAACCAATAGGGTTTATAAGCATGGACGGGCTGACTCGCGCCGCTTTGCCTGGACAGGCTTAGATCCGCTAAGCGGTTTACCAGTGCTCGTGTGCGGGTCAGTTTCAGCTCTGCGTAGAAGCATCATGCAACCCATATATTTCTTCTCCGATGGGCGGGGGCTTGATGAAGTAGAAAGAAGAAAAATATTACGATAACACATCCGTGCGACATTGTGCATTCTTTCGTTTTTCCTAAACGGTGATTTTTCTGGTGAAAATGTGTGATATTTTTTCTTATTTCTACTGCAAACATAGGTGTACCGAGTACCCACAACCTACAGTTAAGCTTGAGAAGAACTTTACAGCGCACACGCATTTGTTTCGCATTTGAAACGCGCGAGATTTGCACTCGTGATTCACGCGAATGACATTTTAGCCAATCAATTGCTTTTGTGAATAACGCGATATTGCGTGAAAATCGCGATTGTTGACCAGCCAATCAAACATGAGTGTCGAAAACGCAGATAGTGCACATTCACAGACGGCTTCGCGTTTAAAAAGTAACCAATCAGTACTGCGTAACTATTTCACACTTATCCTTCTTTTTTGTTTCTTTTTTTCTAAATCTTCAAATTTTCCATATTCCAGATTTTTTTTTTTTCAGTTTGAACAAAACAAATCTGGCGGACTAGTCAATTATCCATTTACATTTGCCCGGGGGTAAAGGGTAAAATACAGGTACTGAGTCGTGATTGAAGTTGACTGTCAAAATACAGGATGTTTATTGACCAAAAGTTTTATGACACCCAGGTGCAACTGGGGGGCTATAAAGATAGATGTTTAAAACAACATCTCATTATCGTCATTTATTCTTGAAATAATCAATGTTCTTTCACTCACAGAAGCGGCCCAATTTTTAATTAATTATTTTTGTTATTTTCATTTATTTTGTATATTAACTCGGATAATCAAGTTGCGTTTTCTTCGATATTTATTTGGGAATGCCTGAACCCTTTGCATAAAATGTAGGCCCTGATCAGAGACCTACGTCTGCTGCGTCTGATCTGGGTCTGCATGGTTTATGCCATTTGGCAACAAATGGAATCTTCCACCTTGGTAATAGAGCAAGCCCATTTCAAAATTAAAGAGTATGAAGTTTTGTTTTCTTCAATATGTTTATTTTGGCAAACCGAGTAGGTCCTGATCAGACGCCTACTTCTGCTATGTCTGGTCTGGATCTGCACATTATTTTGCTATTTGGCGTCAACTAGGATCTTTCACCTTGTAAAAAGCACAAGATCGTTTTCAAAATTTAAGAGTGTGAGGGTGCGTTTTCTTCAAAATTTATTTGAAAATATCGGAAACAATGTAGGCCCCGATCAGGTGCCTATTTCTGTTGCGTATGATCTTGGTCTGCACATTTTGCTAATTGGCGCCAAATGGCATCTTCCACTTTGTAAGTAGCACAAGACCATTTCGAAATATAAGAGTGTGAGGTTGTCTTTTCTCAAAAATTTCCGAAATAATTGATGTTCCGTCACTCACAGAAGCAGCTCATTTATTTAATTATTTATTGTTGTAATTTTCATTTATTTTGTTTTCATTAACACATTTGTTTTACTACATGGAATTTTCCACCTAACATACATAACATTAGTCCATTTCAAAATGTAGGAGAATTAGGTCTTTTTTTCGAAATTTATTTGGGAAATAACTGAACATTTTGTAATCTTTTATAATCTAGGCCCTGATCAGACACCTAATTCTGCTGCGCCTGACCTGGGTCATTTTTTAACATTACCCTTTTTTCCCATTTTCTTCAAAATTTATAAGTTGGAAAAATGCCTGAACTTTTTGCAAACAGTGTAGGTCCTGATCAGACGCATAATTCTGTTGCGTTTGATCTGGGTTTGCACTTTTTGCCTATTGTCGCCAAATGGAATCTTCCATCTTGTAAATTCAAAATTAAAGAGTGTGAGGTTGTGTTGTCTTCAAAAATATTATGGAAATGTCTGAAGCTTTTGGAAGCAATGTAGGCCCTGATCAGACGCCTAGTTTTTCTGCGTCTGAACTGGGCCTGCACTGTTTGCCATTTGGCGCTAAACTTTATGAACTTTAAAGAAATGTGCGTATTTCAGCCTCTACCTTTTCCTTATTTTTATTTATGTACTTATATATTCGGGGCTTGAAGAAATAGATGGGCTGCATGATGCTTCCACGCAGAGCTGAAACCGACCCGCATATGAGTACTGGCAAACCGCTTAGAGGATCTAAGCCTGCCCAGGCAAAGCGGTACGAGTCGGCCCGTCCATGTTAATAAACCCTATTGGTTCATTGGGCGGCAGGGCTTGAGATGTCATTTCATCTCAAGGTCGGGTAAAAGTCCCACAAAATTGGGAGCAACGTCTCCAAAATGACCTTTACAGTGTTGACGGGGACGCTAAACCTCAAATCAAACAAACAAAAACTTATATATTCATTTATTTGTCTTTGATCCAAACAGAGATTGTTTGTACTTCATTGCAAAAATACGCCTATACAAATCTATTGATTTTTTTACCACCAAAACTGAACATTTTCCGTTATTTCAATATTTCTGCACAAGACAGGTTGTTGTACTCGTTAGAACCGACTCGGCGAGGCGGTTCTGACGAGTACCCACAATCTATATTTTGTGCAGAAATAAGAAGAACAATCTTTCCCCCTTAAATTCCAATTTTACTATTTAAAGTGGGGATTAGCGGGGTCAAATATGTATAGGTGTGTTTCAAGATGTGTTAGAAACCCCATAAACACCCATTAAATGGCGGTTCTGATGAGCGCCCACAAACAAGTAAATAGACGTGACTTGTCAAACAAATATCCCAGGATAAACGATTACCCTCTTGGTCCCCTACACCATATGCCTCAGAATACCCCGAGTGTTTATTATCTCTAAACTGCCAGACATTAGGGTGTTATGCAATCCAAAATATGTCTTTAAATGTAAATATTATTGTGTGTGATTATCCGAAGAATCACTACTGATAAGAGAGGCCAATACCGCCATTAATTTATGAATATAAACAAATAAAATAAAGAATATTGGTCAACATACGAGCTAAGAGGATTTTGATTGGTCCGTGCTCTTTCGCATTCACGCGGTTTATCTTCACTCACCTGTCTTATTCCTATTGGTTGGAATTCTCTCGCAAAGAAACGCGTATTGAGTTAACCTAACGCGTTACGAATAATCACTATTATTGGCTGATATTAAACGCGTTGTAATCGCGTATGAACGCGATGAACCGCGTATGGAAACCCAAAAATTTTACACGCACGCAATGCGCGTGTGTCACGCGGACAAAACGCGAAAATGGTTAGGTTCTTCTCGAGCTTATCTGCATGTCTTGGAGCAAAAAATAAGAAAAATAATGTTTACCCCTTTAAACCCAAGTTTTCTCTATATAAAGTGGGGTGTAGAGGGTGTTGGTTTCACGGACTTGTTAACATGATGTATGACAAATATTAACTTTACTTTATTTTACTTTGCTCTATTCTTCTTCACCTTTATTAAGCTAATGGAGGTTATAAAAGGCGATCTGACAGATACGAGTACGTATGTATTGAAAGCTCAGTGATCTGCAACAATCGCTGTGCAGTAGAGCATGACGAATGAAGCCATTAAATGTAGATCTGGATGCTCTGTAAAAGCCATTATCAATTCACCTGAGTGTCACCGTCTCTAGTAAATTCTAGTTTTAGCTCTGGCGGCCATCTTGTTCGTCAGAGCAGAATGATATTAAATATTTTGGTAGGGAGTCAACTAGGCAACATTCCTGTTTGTTTGTTTGTTTGTTGTATTGGGGTTTAACGTCCCCGTCAACACTTTATATGTCATTTTGGAGACGATATCAATTTTGTGGAACTTTTTCCTGACATTGAGATGAAATTACATCTCAAGCCCTTCCGCCCAATGAAACAAATAGGGTTTATAAGCATGGACGGTCCGACTCGCACCGCTTTGCCTGGGCAGGCTTAGATCCTCTAAGCGGTTTACCACTACTCGTGTGCGGTCGGTTTCAGCTCTGCGTGGAAGCATCATGCAGCCAATCTATTTCTTCAATCCCCGACGGGTGGGGGCCAGGCAACATTCCTGCAAGGTATGAATCAAACTAGCCCAAGGGTTTAGGAGGAGTTCGCGTTAGAAGCAAATTTACAATGTATTTTTTAGCTCTGGCGACCATTTTGTTCATCGGGCCGGGAGCGTTTTAGCTATTTTGCTGGAGGGTCATCACCTAAGCAACATTCCTGAAGTTTGAATGAAATTGGGCCAAGGGTACAGGAGGAGTTGTCGTTTAAAAGAGTATTTTATTTTAACTATTTTTAGTTCCGGCGGTCATCTTGTTCGTCAGAGCCGAACGATTTTAGCTATTTTTGTAGGAAGTGACCTAGGCAACATTACTGTGAAGTTTGAATCAAATTGGCCCAATGGTTTAGGAGGAGTTCGCGCTTGAAGCAAATTTACGATGCTTTTCTATTTTTAGCTCTGGCGTCCATTTTGCAAATTAGAGCAATACCGTTTTAGCTATTTTGGTAGAAGGTCACCCAAGCAACATTTCTGTGAAGTTTGAATGAAATTGGTTCAAGGGTACAAGAGGAGTTTGCGTTTAAAGATTTTCTATTTTTAGCTCTGGTGGACATCTTGTTTATTGGAGCGGAACCATTTTAACTATTTTGGTAGGGAGTCACCTAGGCAACATTCCTATGAAGTTTGAATCAAATTGGTTTAAGGATTTAAGAGGAGTTCGCGTTTGAAACAAATTTACGAATTTTTTTTTCTATTTTTAGCTCTGGCGGCCATTCTGCTCATTGGAGCGAAACCGTATTAGTTATTTTGGTAGAGGGTCACCTTAGCAACATTACTATGAAGGTTGAATGAATTTGGCCAAAGGGTACAAGAGAAGTTGGCGTTTAAATATATTTTCTATTTTTAGCTCTGGCGGCCATCCTATTCACCGGAGCGGAAAGATTTTAGCTTGTTTGGTAATATTTCTTTGAAGTTTAAATCAAATTGGCGCAAGGAATTAGGAGGAGTTTGCATTTAAATCAAATTGTTGACGATGCACGACGCACGACGGACAGTTACTGATCACAATACCTCACACTGAGCAAGTGAGCTAACAAAGAAGGAAATAAAACAAATCACAACAACCAGCTTCCTCTTCCCTTCAAGAGGTGCGCAAGGTGCAACAGGCTCAAATAAATACATCACGTGAACAAGACCGTGAAATGAAGACCCCCCTAAACCCCTCCTTATACAGAGAAAACTGGGGTTTACGGGGTATTTATTATTTTTCTTATTTCTGCTCCAAGACATAGGTTATGAGTACTCGTTAGAACCGCCTCAATGAGGCGGTTCTAACGAGCACACACAACCTATGTTATGAGCATTTATATGAAAAATATCAAGGATTTTCATCAGAAAAGTAGCCATTTTGGAGATGTGAAAAATGCACAATATCGCACGGGTGTGTTATCGTAATGAATAAATAAATAAATAACAATAATACACAACCATATTAAAGCACATATAACACGAAGAGCCCCGTCGGAAAATGCAACACAACTACATTTAAAATAAACAACATTAGAATCCGCAGGTTATTTGACAACAGACGGCGAAAGTTTTGTTTGTGTGTGTGTGTGTGTGTGTGTGTGTGTGTTTGTTGTTGTTTTTTTCTCGCGTGAAAATATTAGCAAAGGACATAACTGCGTGTGATACAGTCCATGATGTTAGCGTGATTTCTTTTGACAATGGCGAATCTTTTGGAGAATTTGAAGGCAAAAACATTTCTCTTCGATTTTGTGTTTTATAAATCGAAATAGATCAGCTCTGACCACTTGAGTAATAAATCACAGATTGTCGGTCAGTCGGTCAGTTGTAGGTGGATAAATACAAAATTGATCTACTTTACAGCTTACCTCCAACTGTAATTTATTACTCACCAAATCACTGATAGAGCTCGGGATCATTTTAGAAAAGACTTTCTCGGTGACTCAGTCGGATGCGCGTTTGATTGGTGATCAGGGGGTGACTAATGGCCTAATCGCTATTATTTGTCGCTGTGATGGCACATGAAATCTTTTTCAGGCTGATCGCCATACTTGTTCGTTGCGATGGAACATGAAATCTTTTTCAGGCTAATCGCCATCATTTGTTCGTTGCGATGGAACATGAAATCTTTTTCAGGCTGATCGCCATCATTTGTTCGTTGCGATGGAACATGAAATCTTTTTCAGGCTGATCGCCATCATTTGTTCGTTGCGATGGAACATGAAATCTTTTTCAGGCTGATCGCCATCGTTTGTTCGTTGCGATGGAACTTGAAATCTTTTTCAGGCTGATCGCCATTATTTGTTCGTTGCGATGGAGCATGAAATCTTGTTCAGGGTCTTTATCTCCCTTTCGCTGATTCAAGAAGGGCAGTTGTCAATTTCTCGGGCAAGAATGTTCACGGAACTGGTTAACCACTTATTTATCATCATGGTCGCGCAAAAAAAATGTAGTGAGGTAAACTTACCGACCCTATATTACTGAAATAGTGTTGACTTGGCCGTAAAACTCCAAACAAACAATATATTTGGCGAAACTTCGATTGCTCGAACACCCATGGCTTATTTAACCATAGCAACAGATAAGGTAAGTATTTTGTGACAACTGTAGGATAGTTTCTGTCAATTCTCCAATCAAAACCTATGTTGTGGGTATTCATTAGAACCGCCTCGGCGAGGCGGTCCTAATGAGTACCCACAACATAGGTTTATATGGAGAAATAGGAAACTATCCTTCGATTATCACTAAATATTTACCTTATCTGTTGCTATGTTTACCACGTCAGACTTTTTCTAACTCGTTCTTTAGTCACTAGAAAACATTCTCCATAACTTCAGATATCAGTATATTTGGGGCCGGCCTCGGTAGCTCAGTCGGATTCGCGTCTGACTGGTGATCAGGAGGACGCGGGTTCGATACCTTGCGGGGTCGGCAACATACTTTCGTGGAAATTGATCGTGAAATCTTTTCTGCGGTCATTCTCTCCCTTCCGCTGATTCAAGAAGGGCAGTTGTCAGTTTCTGGCGAAAGAATGTATATTGTACTGGTTACGTATACGCCTGCCCAGGAAAAGTGTGGATAGGTAAACTGACCGGCTCAGAAATGACCTAACATATAGTGTTGACTGGGCCGTTAAACTCCAATACAATGAAACAATATATTTGGGATATTTTGGGCATAATTTTCTTACTTAATCTTGAAAAACCATCACGTGAACAAGTCCGTGAAATGAATACCCCTCTAAACCCCAGTTTATATAGAGAAAACCGGGGTTTACAGGGGTATAGAATATGTTTCTTATTTCTGCTCCAAGACATAGATTGTGGTACTCGTTAGAACTGCCACAATGAGGCGGTTCTAACGAGCAACCGGATGTTATCGTAATGCTATGTTGTGTGTACCCATTAGAATCGCCTCATCGAGGCGATTCTAATGAGTACACACAACATACCTTTCATTGAAAAAAAACAAACAAACAACAACAACAACAAAAGCACCATTATGGCTTCTGACCTGGAGATATGATTAGCCCTGAGTGGCTCGCACTATCATTGTCTCGAACATTTTTCCGCCATGGTCCTAAAAGAAGTTCGAACCATCGACTTTCCACTTTACCTTATTACCTCATACGCCGAGGAAGGCCAGTTGTTAATGTAATGTTCACGGTGGTTAATCAAACATCACACATATGCAAACGTCAGGATCGGTTAACGTAACGATCGACTGACGTCATGGATACACAAAGCGGACATTAAAAAGAAAAAAAAAACAACCCTTCCTACCTCTGCAAACTAGTAAACTGGAACGCTTTGGCGCATATTAATGAAACGTTGATAAAACGTATGGCTTTTATTAGATAAAGTGGGATGATCGAGGTTATTCATTACACAGGCCTGTTAATGTGATGATACGTTACCATACAGCTGTTATCCGGACAAAATCCGAAGCAAAAATATAAAGTGCAATAATTCTGCTGACATTGCAGATAGAATAATGACCCGTCTGCACTGAACTTTAAAGTTTACATTTGGATATCTACAGTGGTTTTCGAGGTATTATCTGAACAATATTCTAACAAGTTGGCTGCTTTAAAAAAGCATCCAATAGGTTTGGTCTTGTCAGTCTACATTCTGATTTGAGCCAGCTGATATCATTATCCCACTTAATGCATTTTTTGAATAAAAATAATAAACTTTAAACGTTTCAAGGCGGTTCTTCTGTCGCGGTATATTTTTGATAAAGTTTGCCTGAAGTTTGGAGGCCTTCATGCGGACAGCAAATTATTTGTCTAAATCGCGACGAAAGTAAGGGCGAGGATTGTGGCCACGTAAAATCGATTTAAGCCCCCAGTTGAATTCGTTTCCGCTGACCGTTCCAAGGCGGTTCTTCTGTCGCGGTTTGTTTTTGTTATTGTTTGTCTTTGGATGTTTGTGTCGCTTATGTTATTTTATTTTGGATAGCCTATTGGCCATTTTATGGGAAAGTAACTTTCCTTTTGGCTTTCCGCTGTTGGTGTTTCCATTAGGGTCTGTTGTTTCATATTTGTGTGTCTTTCCCTTTGGTGTCTCTGATGGGAGCTGTGGGTTGATTGTAACGATTCCTGATCATTGCCTCCACTTCTATTTTTTAATACAAAACGTGTATATAAAATTTCGAAGTCCGTGACCTTGGTATCAGGAGGGGTAGGTAGTGATGAGTATTCTGTGATAAATTGTTTAACGGCATGGCAAGTATAAACTAAATGTAACTTACATATGGTTTACACATGTATAGCACAAAACTTAACCAAACGAAAATGCAAACCAAATTTTTCAAGTTTCATAATTCTGTAATATTTGGTGGACAGTAATTCTCGAAACTTGGTATCAGGAGGGGTAGGTAGTGATGAGTATTCTGTGGTAAATTGTTTAACGGCATGGCAAATATAAACAAAATGTTACCTTACATATGGTTTACACATGTATAGCACAAAACTTAACCAAACGAAAATGCAAACCAAATTTTTCAAATTTCATAATTCTGTAATATTTGGTGGACAGTAATTCTCGAAACTTAAGGTACATCTTCACATCTTAGCCTTACTACATACACATTTTAGGCTTGATCGGATGAAAACTGTATAGTAGGAGTTATTCGGAAACGAAAAAAAAGTTTACAAACGGACGGACGGACACCAACCCCATAACTTAATACGACCGCTTTTTATTTTGTTGTTGTTGTTGTGTTTCAAACGGGTATATAAAAAGATTTTTCCTAAGTCGTCAGGCCTTCTATAGGGCCTTGGTTATCTATTACATTTGTTGTTAACGTCCCTGTTAACACTGTATGAGTCTTTTTTGAGACATTGCTTCCAATCTGTCGCCCAATGAAACTAAATGGTTGAAATGCATGAACGGTCCGACTCGAGCCACTTTTCCTGGGCAGGCTTAGAACTTCTAGGCGATTTAACACTACTCATGTGCGACCGGTATCAGCTCTGCGTGGAAGCATCATGCAACCCAATCTATCTCTTCAATCCCCGATGGACGGGGGGCAATATACTGGACTGCATGAGCTGAAACCGACCGAACTTTGAAGTATTGCTGAACCGCCTAGGAAGATCTAAGCCTGCCCAGGCATAGTGCTGCGAATCAGACTGTATCTTAAACCTCGGCAGCAAAAACTTTAAATTTGCAATCCTTTTGTATATCTTTCTGGATCACAATTTAATTGTAAAAGAAACTGATTAGTAAAACGTCAAGTATTGAGTGGAAATAAAGAACACCACTCTCGGCTATCAGATACAATAGCTCCCATTGAATGCGCCAAAAAAAATCTTTTAACAACTCAGTCTGTAACTGGTGGCAGGTCACTTAGTAGTCATGAAGTTTTTTAACAGAAACTATTGCTATCTGTGCTGGGCTCAAGAACAATAAACAACGACCCATCAACGTTATGACTTTGTTTCGCTCCCCATTTTTTTTTATTTTATATTTTATTTCGTATCTATTTGGAAGAGTTAGAAGTTCGACCTTGGCACTGACGTTAATTCTAGTAGCAAAGACATGAATTTTTTTACACACCCAGCGATCTTTTTTATGTTTGGTTTTACGATCCTTTCAAGATTATTTCACTCACATCAAGCCGATCGTTAATCATAGGTGAGCGAAAACTGGAGTAACCGAGGAAAAACCTCCTGACCTTCCTTTGCAGAACTTCTTATTATGTGACCTGAGCCATGCTCAAACCTACAGCGTTGAGAGACCTTATCACTGGTTGGGAGTGTACAGTACACTTAACCCGGATGTTCCGATCTGTATAGTGGACAGATCCTTGTTCCGATATGTCGGGTATGTTACAGAATGTTTATTTTTGTGTTTTGAAATTATTAATCGCATGTATCGCATGTCGCAAAACTGATTTCTCAGCACTGTATGTCTTGTTCCGATCATACTATTTTGTGTGTCCTGATAATACTATAGAGCGATTTCGACATATTCGTAGGATAACATTTAAATACGTTAGCTATTTTGTTTCCGAAATGTGGAAACTTGGCAAATACACACTTTCTTCATCGGATTCTTCAAACTGTCTCAGATGAAACACAAAACATGACAAAATGATTGCGCCCGACGAAGATTCAGATCAGCTTGCACATCCACCAAGTCTGATAAGATTCTTGGCTGTGCCCTTGGTGGGTAGTTTACCACTCGAGTTTTTTTTTTTTTCACACTGTTCAGACCGGGCAGATGCTCAGACTGAGATTAGTCTTTGCTGGGCGCATAGATAAGTTTTTGTTCTGTTATGCTCAAGTTGAAATAGTCCAATTTTGTTTCTTTCACTAATTTCAGACGTGATGAATTAGTCGTTCGTGGTGGATCCGGTTGGTGGTTCTTTGGCATGACACACTGTTTCAACTTTGTCAAAAACTTTGCCAAATACCATCAATATATCTCACAGGGTATCTAAGTTATGGTCATGATAAGATTATATTGTTTGGGGAAATAACTATAAAAAAAGTGCACCCAGAGTCATGATTTTCACACATGAAACACCTGCCTAGCCTCACGTACAACTATACTAAGTCCCATCATTATGTCTCAGAGTATATGATTTTATTAGAAGGGGATATAACCCATATACCATCGCACTAGAGTTGTGGTTCCTGCGCATGACATGCTGTCTCAATCTTGCCAAATATTAGCCATATATCTCAAAGGGTTTCTGAGCTAGGGCCCACAAGATTTTGTCAGGGGAGGTAACTCACAAACCAGTGCACAAAGAGTCGTAGTTCTTGCCCGTAACAGGCTTGCTTAACTTAAACAATCAACATCACTCGAAGACTGTTGAAGATACGGCGATCACAAGATAGTCATACAATTTTATTAGAGGGGGAGGTAACTCAAATACAATAATAACCATGACACCCAGAGTTGTGGGCCTTGTGAATGACATGATGTCTCAACCTTGTGAACAAACATGCCAAGTATCATCAATATACCTCAAAGTGTTTAGGCCATCACAATGTTATTTTGTCAGGGAAGGTAACTCAAACACCAGTACACCAAGTGTCGCGGTTCTTGCATATGAAGCGTCTGCTTAACCTCATGTACAACTGTACCAAGTACTATTAATATGTCTCGAAGAATAATGGAGATATGGAGCTCAAAAGATAGTCATCCTATTTTTATTGGAATGGGGATAATTGAAATGCCATGGCACCAAGAGCTGCGGTTCTTGCACATGGCACGCCTGCTTAACCTCATGTACAACTGTACTAAGTTCTATCAACATGTCTCCAAGAGTATGGGAGATATGGCGATCACAAGATAGTCATTCTATTTTATTGGAAGAGAGATAATTCAAATACCATGGCACCAAGAGTTGTGGTTCTTGCACTTGACATGCTGAGTCAACCTTGTGAACAATTGTGCCAAGTTTCATCAATATATCACGAAGGGTATTTGAGTTATGGCGATCACAAGATAACAATTCTATTTTTTGGAAGAGGAGATAACTCAAATGGCATGGCATGAAGAGTTTTGGTTCTTGCGCATGACATGCTGCTTCAACCTTGTGAACAATTGTACAAAATTTAATCAATATATCTCGAAGGGTATTGAAGTTATGGCGATCACAAGATAATCATTCTATTTTTTTTTTTTCGAAGGGGAGATAACTAAAAAAACATGGCACCAAGGGTTGTTGTTATTGCCCATGACATGCCGTCTCAACATTGTTTAAAATTTTGTCAAGTATCATCAATATATCTCGAAGGATATCGGAGTTATAGAGATCACAAGATAGTCATTCTATTTTATTGGAAGGGGAGATAACTGAAATACCATGGTACCCAGGGTTGTGGTTCTTGCGCAAGACACGCCGTCTCAACATTGTTTACCATTGTGCCAAGTATAATCAATATACGGACGACCGGACGCCAAGCAGATCGCTATATCCCCCGAATCTATTCGGTCGGGGGATGAAAAGGAAATTATCTTTCACAGACCGGTCCACAGCTCTTCATTTCTTTGTATAAATTTACATGTATATGTCTTGAACAAATAGTCTGTAACTAATCATATTCAATTTGAATAACTGTGCAATCTGATCAGAGTATTTGCTATGCGTTCTGTGGATGAAGAGAGACGCCTGACGATGCGACTCATTTTGTTAAATATTTCGCACCTGAAGACAGTCCTCGAAGGCTGGCTCATTTGGCCGAGTGGTTAAGACCTCTAGTCTGTAGTGTTCTAAAGGTTCAATGACATGCAGCACACAGCACATGCAATTTCTCCAAGATTTCGGGAATTTATAGGTAATTAATATTTTTACATAGAATTGCTATTGTTTAAGCATTATCATCTTATTGCATAGACAAATATTGCAATGTACCTTTGAATAACTTACATACATTAAAAGCGCCATCCCATACAGTCAAAACAAAGTATCTGAGACAAGTTATACAGTAATTATTAGACATACCATACAGTCAGAATTTTTTTGGGATGGTCAGTCTTGCTCTTCGTGTGATTTCGTTTGGAATTCTAGAGGCACTTATTTTTAATATAACTCATTATCGATTATTACTCTATCTTAAAACTGTCTTAAAAGATATGTTTCTTTCGATTAATGCTCTCAATTTGTTGATTTTCTGGTCACAGGTTAGGTGTGATTCTTACAAACACTAGTGATTTGCAGCTGAAAAATAGATTTAGAGCATAGAAAATGACATCTTGCCGTGCCCAAAGATGGTCAGTATGGAACACGAAATAAATAAAACACACTTACCAAGTTGTTTATGTCCAAAAAAATAAATATACAAATATAGAAGACAGACCACGCACATACACCTTCAAGGTCATAACAAAAGACAAGGATCTGTCCACTATATAGATCGGAACATCCGGGTTAAGTGTACTGTACGCTCCCAACCAGTGCTAATGATTAAGAGTCAGCACTCTTATCCACTAGGCCACGGAGGCCCGTTACACCAAGCGATCTTTATAAATGAGGATAAAGTTTCCTTTTAAAAGGAAGGCTTCCCCAGTTTGTAAAGTTAAAAATCCGCCAATTTTGCTCGCCCTCGAAAGTAAGGGGGAGCTATTGCCATACCCCCGGCGTCCGTCGTCGGCGAAAGCAGCGGCGTCCACATTTGGTTGAAGTTTACCTGCAAGCAATCATTTGTGCTGTTGTACAAATTTATTTTCAAGAAAAGTTATCAACTGGTAAACAAGAGGGCCCAATGGCCCTATATCGCTAACCTGTTTGGACCCCAGGGGCATGGTTGGCAGGAATTATGTAGGTGACCACTTGCAGTCGCTACATGCTAAATATCTAAGCTCTTGGCCCTGTGGTTTCAGAGAAGAAGATTTTTGAAGCTTTTTCCATTATGAGTCTATGGGAGCAAAGTGGCCCCATGGTGTGGCCCATTTGAAACCAAGGGGCATGATTGGCAGGAATTAATTAGGTGACCACTTGCTGTTGCTACATGCTAAATATCTAAGCTCTGGGCCCTGTGGTTTCAGAGAAGAAGATTTTTGAAACTTTTTTTCCATTATGAGTCTATGGGAGCTAAGGGGCCCCGGGGTGTGGCCCATTTGGACCTCAGGGGCATGATTGGCAGGAATTGTGGAAGTGACCACTTGCCGTTGCTACATGCTAAATATGTAAGCTCTGGGTCCTGAGGTTTCAGAGAAGAAGATTTTTGAAGTTTTTTTTCCATTATGAGTCTATGGGAGCTAAGGGTCCCCGGAGCTAGCCCGTTTGGACCCCAGGGCCATGATTGGCAGGATTTATGTAGATGACCACTTGCCGTTGCTACATGCTAAATGTCTAAGCTCTGGGCCCTGTGGTATCAGAAAAGAAGATGTTTTAAGCTTTTTTCCATTATAAGTCTAAAGGAGCTAAGGGGCCCCGGGGCGTGGCCCGTTTGGACCCCAGGGGCATGATTGGCAGGAATTATGTAGGTGACCACTTGCGGTTGCTACATGCTAAATATCTAAGCTCTGGGCCCTGTGGTTTCAGAGAAGAAGATTTTTGAGGCTTTTTTCCATTATGAGTCTATGGGAGCAAAGGGGCCCCAGGGCTTGGCCCATTTGGAACCCAGGGGCATGATTGGCAGGAATTATGTAGGTGACCAATTGCCGTTGCTACATGCTAAATATCTAAGCTCTGGGCCCTGTGGTTTCAGAGAAGAAGATTTTTGAGGCTTTTTTCCATTATGAGTCTATGGGAGCAAAGGGGCCCCAGGGCGTGGCCCATTTGGAACCCAGGGGCATGATTGGCAGGAATTATGTATGTGACCATTTGCCGTTGCTACATGCTAAATATCTAAGCTCTGGGCCCTGTGGTTTCAGAAAAGAAGATTTTTGAAGCTTTTTTTCCATTATGAGTCCCTGGGGGCTAAGGGGCCCCGGGGCGTGGCCCATTTGGACCCCAGGGGCAGGATTTATGTAGGTGACCACATGCCACTGCTACATGCTAAATATCTCAGCTCTGGGCCCTGTGGTTTCAGAGAAGAAGCTTTTTGAAGCTTTTTACCATTATGAGTGTATATGAGCTAAGGGGCCCCGAGGATGGCGCGTTTGGACCCCAGGGGCATGATTGGCAGGAATTATGTAGGAGTCCACTTGCCGTTGCTACATGCTAAATATCTAAGCTCTGGGCCCTTTGGTTTCCGAGAAGAAGATTTTTGAAGCTTTTTGTTCCATTATGAGTCTATGGGAGCGAAGGGGCCCCGGGGCATCGCCCATTTGGAACCCAGGGGCATGATTGGCAGGAATTATGTAGGTGACCACTGGCCGTTGCTACATGCTAAATATCTAAGCTCTGGACCCTGTGGTTTCAGAGAAGAAGATTTTTGAAGCTTTTTTTCCACTATGAGTCTATGGGAGCTAAGGGGCCCCGCGGTGTGGCCCATTTGGAACCCAGGGGCATGATTGGCAGGAATTATGTAGGTGACCACTTGCCGTTGCTACATGCCAAATATCTTAGCCCTGGGCCTGTGGTTTCAGAGAAGAAGATTTTTAAAGCCTTTTTCCATTATGAGTCTATAGAAGCTAAAGGGTCCCGGGGCGTGGCCCGTTTGGACCCCAGGGGCATGATTGGCAGGAATTATGTAGGTGACCACTTGCCATTGCTACATGCTAAATATCTCAGCTCTGGGCCCTGTGGTTTAAGAGAAGAAGATTTTTGAAGCTTTTTGTTCCAATATGAGTCTATGGGAGCGAAGGGGCCCCGGGGCATCCCCCATTTGGAACCCAGGGGCATGATTGGCAGGAATTATGTAGGTGGCCACTGGCTGTTGCTACATGCTATATATCTTAGCTCTGGGCCATGTGGTTTCAGAGAAGAAGATTTTTGAAGCTTTTTTCCATTATGAGTCTATGGGAGCTAAGGGGCCCCGGGCGTGGCCCATTTGGACCCCAAGGGCATGATTAGCAGGATTTATGTAGGTGACCACTTGTCGTTGCTACATGCTAAATAATTAAGCTCTGGGTCCTGTGATTTCAGAGAAGAAGATTTGTTAAGCTTTTTTTTTCCATTATGAGTCTATAAGAGCCGGGGCGTGGCCCTTTTGGACCCCAGGGGCATGATTGGCAGGAATTATGTAGGTGACCACTTGCAGTTGCTACATGCCAAATATCTCAGCTCTGGGCCTTGTGGTTTCAGAGAAGAAGATTTTTGGTGCCTTTTTCCATTTTGAGTCTATAGGAGCTAAAGGGCCCAAGGGCGTGGCCCGTTTGGACCCCAGGGGCATGATTGGCAGGAATTATGTAGGTGACCACTTGCCGTTGCTACATGCTAAATATCTAAGCTTTTGGCCCTGTGGTTTCCGATAAGAAGATTTTTGAAGCTTTTTGTTCCATTATGAGTCTATGGGAGCGAAGGGGCACTTGGGCGTGGCCAATTTGGACCCAAGGGGCATGATTGGCAGGAATTATGTAGGTGACCAATTGCCGTTGCTACATGCTAAATATCTAAGCTCTGGGCCCTGTGGTTTCAGAGAAGAAGATTTTTGAGGCTTTTTTCCATTATGAGTCTATGGGAGCAAAGGGGCCCCAGGGCGTGGCCCATTTGGAACCCAGGGGCATGATTGGCAGGAATTATGTATGTGACCATTTGCCGTTGCTACATGCTAAATATCTAAGCTCTGGGCCCTGTGGTTTCAGAAAAGAAGATTTTTGAAGCTTTTTTTCCATTATGAGTCTCTGGGGGCTAAGGGGCCCCGGGGCGTGGCCCATTTGGACCCCAGGGGCAGGATTTATGTAGGTGACCACTTGCCATTGCTACATGCTCAATATCTCAGCTCTGGGCCCTGTGGTTTCAGAGAAGAAGCTTTTTGAAGCTTTTTACCATTATGAGTGTATATGAGCTAAGGGGCCCCGGGGATGGCGCGTTTGGTCCCCAGGGGCATGATTGGCAGAATTATGTAGGAGTCCACTTGCCGTTGCTACATGCTAAATATCTAAGCTCTGGGCCCTTTGGTTTCCGAGAAGAAGATTTTTGAAGCTTTTTGTTCCATTATGAGTCTATGGGAGCGAAGGGGCCCCGGGGCATCGCCCATTTGGAACCCAGGGGCATGATTGGCAGGAATTATGTAGGTGACCACTGGCCGTTGCTACATGCTAAATATCTAAGCTCTGGACCATGTGGTTTCAGAGAAGAAGATTTTTGAAGCTTTTTTTCCACTATGAGTCTATGGGAGCTAAGGGGCCCCGCGGTGTGGCCCATTTGGAACCCAGGGGCATGATTGGCAGGAATTATGTAGGTGACCACTTGCCGTTGCTACATGCCAAATATCTTAGCCCTGGGCCCTGTGGTTTCAGAGAAGAAGATTTTTAAAGCCTTTTTCCATTATGAGTCTATAGGAGCTAAAGGGCCCCGGGGCGTGGCCCGTTTGGACCCCAGGGGCATGATTGGCAGGAATTATGTAGGTGACCACTTGCCATTGCTACATGCTAAATATCTCAGCTCTGGGCCCTGTGGTTTAAGAGAAGAAGATTTTTGAAGCTTTTTGTTCCATTATGAGTCTTTGGGAGCGAAGGGGCCCCGGGGCATCCCCCATTTGGAACCCAGGGGCATGATTGGCAGGAATTATGTAGGTGGCCACTGGCTGTTGCTACATGCTATATATCTTAGCTCTGGGCCATGTGGTTTCAGAGAAGAAGATTTTTGAAGCTTTTTTCCATTATGAGTCTATGGGAGCTAAGGGGCCCCGGGCGTGGCCCATTTGGACCCCAAGGGCATGATTAGCAGGATTAATGTAGGTGACCACTTGTCGTTGCTACATGCTAAATAATTAAGCTCTGGGCCCTGTGATTTCAGAGAAGAAGATTTGTTAAGTTTTTTTTTTCCATTATGAGTCTATAAGAGCCGGGGCGTGGCCCTTTTGGACCCCAGGGGCATGATTGGCAGGAATTATGTAGGTGACCACTTGCAGTTGCTACATGCCAAATATCTCAGCTCTGGGCCTTGTGGTTTCAGAGAAGAAGTTTTTTGGTGCCTTTTTCCATTTTGAGTCTATAGGAGCTAAAGGGCCAAAGGGCGTGGCCCGTTTGGACCCCAGGGGCATGATTGGCAGGAATTATGTAGGTGACCACTTGCCGTTGCTACATGCTAAATATCTAAGCTTTTGGCCCTGTGGTTTCCGATAAGAAGATTTTTGAAGCTTTTTGTTCCATTATGAGTCTATGGGAGCGAAGGGGCCCTGGGGCGTGGCCAATTTGGACCCCAGGGGCATGATTGGCAGGAATTATGTAGGTGATCACTGGCCGTTAATACATGCTAAATATCTGAGCTCTGGGCCCTGTGGTTTCAGAGAAGAAGATATTTTAATTTTTTCCCATTGTAAGTCTATGGGAGCTATATGTTGCCATGGCAACCAGAATTCCAATCTGATCAGCCCAAAAACCTTATGCAGCCTTTCCCCCTACCAGATGATGCTTCTCATGAAATTTGATCAATATTGACCATGGGGTATTAGAGATATACTTATTTGAAATTGTTTACGGACGCACGGACGCACGCACGCACGCACGCACGACGGACGACGGACAAAAAGTGATCACAAAAGCTCACCTTGTCACTACGTGACAGGTGAGCTAAAAAAACAACAATATTTTTCGCATTCTTTGTCACTCGGTTTCCCAGGTTTTGAGGCTTAAACAGCTAGTCATTCCCTCTGTATTTCCTCTCTTCTCTTCTACATATCCGAGTGCAGCAAAGGCTCTGGTAAGGCTGGGCGTACTCGCAGGCTCGCCTGAGTCAGTGCTGGTCGCCTTTGTGAAAAAGATCCATGTCATGCCCATGAAGCCGATGCCACGTCTTGACGTTGCATCGACGTTGTCGCTCTAAAAAAGCACGATTTACCTGGTAAGACTTTTACGGAAAATGTTTAAGTGTTAGCTGTCCGTCTTAAACCATTGAAAGGAGGACAATGTACGTAAAAACATATTCACGGACCGGCGAGGAGCGAATCCGCAACGTCGGTGCGCATCTAACGGTAATGGTTAAAAAAATCGGCATTTATGGACAGCGAAGGCTGAATGTGGCGAGCTGCTGCACTCGCACAAGTTTTAAGCTGGTGGAAAATTTGTCAGAAAAGACAGAACCATGTTGAGCTTTTAAATTACTCGTTTGACACGCAATTTGATTTCAGAGAGGAGCAATGACATGTTTTGTAAAATTGACCATGTTGGTAGGATATGAGGTCTCTTTCTGCCTGAGTTCGAGGCACGATCGGGACACGTTCTGCAATGATTTAAAAGTGTCTTTCTCTTCACCCACCGCTTATAAAGGAACGGTTAATAATGTTCCTAAATAAATGAAGAAAAAAAAAAAAACATATCACTTTCATAGAGACCACCCTAAAACAAGCACGCTTGATTGATTTACTTCGTGAAATACAATTCGGAAAAATCAGCTAGATAGACTATCTGCCTACAAAACAATTTTGCTGATTTCAACTGTCAAACTTTCTTCGTAAACTCGTCCTGGAAATTCTGAGTGACCACGAAAAGTTTGAGACTCCGAAAGAAATGTGACTCAAGTGACTTTTGAAATCTACAGGCATTTAGTTTTTTTTTTTTTTTTTTAACAAATCCTTAAGAAAAGAAAAGCATTACTTCAACAAGTCCGTGTACTAAAAACGATGATCTTGTTTTTAAGGTAACCGGGCACTAGAAGCACCCTTAGGCTACCCCATATGTTCTGAAGAACCCTATAAACCCAACTTGTATAGAGAAAGTTAGGTGTACAGGGGTACACTATTTTCCTTTTTTAGGGGTGTGTGGGGGTGGGGGGGGTGGGGGGGTCAGAACACCGAGCACCGACAACCTATATTTAGACTAGAAAAAAAAAAGATTATTTTTTTTTACATCACGAAAACACGTCTGTCTAATTTTGACCCCTAGACAGTGGATATTCGTAAGAAACGTGTCATCGAGGCGGTTCTAACCAGTACCCACAATCTATGTTTAGAGCAGAAATATGAAAAAAATCTGATTTTTTTTTTTTTATCGGACAATTTTCATTTGGGATATATTTGAGTAGGCGTGTTTTCGTAATGAACCGAAAAATGCTAGTTCACGAGATTTTAGCATATAGATGCAGAAGACCATAGGGTTAGTTTCGAGTCACAACAAACGCTTATTACGTCGAATACGGCAGTTAAGATAATTTCACCATCCTACCGGGAAATCAAGTATTCCTGCTTTTTACATTGACCTTCAATTATTGGAAATAACCCATATATGCCTAGCGGCCCTTTTTGAGACATTGGCAAATAGTGCAGACCCAGATCAGGCGCCGCATCTGATCAAGATCTAAACCGATTGCTAAACGTACATGCATTTTTGTAAAACTTACCACAAAAAATGACATCCCTATGCTTAGAAATTGACCACTCCAGACTTATAAAGGTGGATTTTGTTTTTGGCAACTATGGGTCAATTGAACGGGACGAAAGTGAAAGTAGGTAACTTTTTTCTTTGTTTGACTTCTTGGAAACGCTTTATAAATAGATATCTGCAAACGCTTTATAATAGACATCGACGGGCGCTGCCTTTTCCTGTTTCACACTGGTAAAGGCAAGCGCGCAGGGTAAGGAACAAACACACCGGATAAGGAAATTTTTCCGATCAGGATAAAAAAGAAAATGGCGGAATGGGTATCACATGTGCAGGTTTGTTGTTGTTCTAGATCTCGTGTTATGGTTACTAATCAATACGGCTGCTCACATTATCTTCACGGAAGACACATATTATTCACAAATTTATATTCGATGGTCCGAATTCGAAAGTTACATCCAGTCAAACAGAGAACCGGACACAGTGGAGCTGCTCCACCGCGAAATCTCATTATTTTACATGAAACGCTCTTCTGGGAAGATGGTTTGCCTTTTTTTTGTTGGTTGTAGACATACACATGATAAATCGGACTGTTACAAATACGATTTAAGGAAAATTTGATATTAGAAGGCACACAGTGAGAAATCCTAGTTCAATTTTCAATACAACGCCCACGGGCAAGGGAATGGGTACAACGCATATGATAAGACACAAAATGTTCCGGGAAAATGGTTGTTGTTTGGTCGTAGCACTAGGAAATTTCCATCTCAGATTAGGTTTTCCGATATTAATAATTAGTCCTACATAGTTTAAAGCACCTGTTGTGATCTTTAGGAAACGTTCAGAGTTTTTTTGCATCGTCTTGGCATGTGCATTGCTCTGGTTCTAGCAATGTACTCCCCCACCCCCCCCCCCCCCCCCACACACACATACACATACACTATGAATCTAGGACGATTTGGCACGGACGATTTTACCTAGGAGAATTCTGCCAAGGAGAATGTGGTCCGTAAAAATATTGGGTAGGACAACTTGGCAAGGCTAATATAATGTCCTGTGCAAATTGACACATAACTGTTTTGGGTTTGTTTTCAGTAAAGCCTCTTGGTTTGTTTGTTTGTTTTAGAGTTTAATGGCACTGTCAATACTATTTTAGGTCATTTTTGAGCCGGTCAGTTTACCTATCCACACTTTTCCTGGGCAAGCTTATACGTAAGCGGTTAACCAGTACGGTGCACATTCTTCCGCCATAAATTGACAACTACCCTTCTTGAATCAGTGGAAGGTAGAGAATAGCCGTAGAAAAGGTTTCATGATTAATCTCCACGAAAGAATGTGGCCGACCCCGGCAGGTGTCGAACCCGTGCCCTCCTGATCACCAGCAGACGCGAATCTGACAAGCTACCGAGGCCGGCATAATCATTCAGTTACCAATACATGTACATACTTTAATATTTGCCTTGTCCATCGGGGCTTAAGAAAAAGATGGAGTGCATGATGCTTCCACGCAGAGCTGAAACCGATCCACACACGGGTACTGGTAAACTGCTTAGAGAATCTAAGCCTGCACAGGCAAAGCGGTGCGAGTCGACCCGCCCATGCTAATAAACCCTATTGGTTTCATTGGGCGGCAGGGCTTGCGATGTCGTTTCATCTCAGTGTCGGGTAAAAGTCCCACAAAATTGGAAGCAACGTCTCCAAAATGACCTTTACATGTTTGACGGGGACGTTAAACCTAAAATCAAACAAACAATATTTGCCTTATATCTGACGACGAACTGCGTACAAAGGGCCTATTAAGATCTCCAATTATATCTGCCCCCTCCCCCCCCACCACCCCCGGAATATTTGTTTCATAAATGTTGTATGGTGATTGATAGCCAAAGGAAGTTATATGAAAAGATACAGCTTCAAAGAAAAACAAATCAATAAAATGTTTGGTCATTCACAAATAAGGTATTGTTTTTACCACGACTTTACCCCTACCCCCCAGCTGATTTTGACCAAAATTGCAAAATTTGTCACCTTTATGGCTTTCAAAATATAACAGCCTAGCCTTGCCTGAGCGGTATATGTCCCACCGCAACAGTCAAAATTTTTTAATGACGACGAGTTTGACCGATTTGAACAGGAAATTTCGTCACAATGCACTAAAGATTGTTATATAATTTTAACTGGCGATTTTAATGCCCAGACAAGTGTCTTACAGGATTTTACATCAGCTGACAATTTTCTTTCAGAGTATTTTCAATTTGATAGCAGTACTGTTGAATTTTTCGACCAAAAATGTGTTTTGGAAAAGCATAATATACAAGTTACTAGAACCTCGAAGGATAGCAAGAAAAATAGTTCCGGTCAACGCCTAATTAGCCTTTGTCAAAACAATAACCTATTTATTTTAAACGGCCGTTACGGCCAGGATAGAAATATCGGAGAGATGACCTTCCGAAATACTTCGGTGATTGACTATACTTTAGCATCTTCTAAGTTTGTTTGTTTGTTTTGGAGTTTTACGGCCCAGTCAACACTATTTAGGTCATTTTTGAGCCGGTCAGTTTACCTATCAACACTTTCCTGGGCAGGCTTATACGTAAGCGGTTAACCAGTTCAGTGCACATTCTTTCGCCAGAAACTGACAACTGCCCTTCTTGAATCAGCGGAAGGGAGAGAATGACCGTAGAAAAGATTTCATGATCAATCTCCACGAAAGAATGTTGCCGACCCCGGCGGGAGTCGAACCCGCGACCTCCTGATCACCAGTCAGACGCGCATCCGACTGAGCCACTGAGGCCGGCAGCATCTTCTAAGACATTAGACATTTTATCTGATTTTCAAATCCTAGAAGTTGACCGTTTGTTCTCGGATGGTCATTCTTTACTCAAAGTAGATATTGAAATGCAATGTAAAAAAACACAAAATAATGCACAGCTCGTCAGGCCTGTTACATATATCAAACCATCAGAATTCGACACATTCGCGTTTAATTTTGACCAAGACAAAGTCTCTGAAATTCTATCATTATTCCAGTCGTGTAATGATGATTGTAGTAAAGAGACTATAAATAATATAACTTGTCAAATTTCAGATGCTTTTAAAGCGGCTGCGTCCAAAACCAAATCTTCAAGAACAGTAAGTTACAAACCGAAAGGCGGCATAAATCGGCCTTGGTTTGGCTTTAAATGTCAGACCGCAAGAAGCAAGAAGAAAATATCATTTAGCTAAGCGTAGACACAATGTAAATAAATCAAACTCAAGTAGAAATGCCCTGGTCCTGGCTAGTCGTTCCTACAAGCGCACCATGAATATCTTCATAAATAAGCACAAATTCAATAAACAACGTAAACTGCGCAAAATGCAGACAGGTCAACCAAAAGAATATTGGAAATTTCTAAATAGCCTGAAAAGTAAGAAAAGGGCAGAAACACCATCCCTATTAGATTTTTATGATTATTTTAAAGAAACTTACTCTGGAGACCCAGATAATGAACCCGATGAGGCTGGATTCAGCAATTCTTACGAACCCGATTCCGAGATAAATAACGAATGTCTTAACCGACCATTCACATGTGACGAAATAGAACGCTGTATAAAAAAATAAAAAAATTCAAAAGCCCCGGGGGGTGACGAAATCTTAAACGAATACTTGAAAATCACTAAAGACTGCATGTTACCTATATACGCATCCCTATTTAATCTTATTCTAAACACAGGGCGCATCCCAGATCAATGGCTAGAAGGGAAAATACAACCTATTTACAAAAACAAGGGAGACTCTCTTGACCCCAATAATTATCGCCCCATTACATTGCTAAGTTGCCTTGGGAAATTATTCACAGCCACTTTAAATGACCGACTAAGCAATTTCCTTGGAGAAAATGAATTATTAAAAGAAAATCAGGCGGGGTTCAGGAAGCAATATTCTACAGTAGATCATATTTATAGCCTATACTCGCTTATAGAAATTTTGAAGCTTGAGAAGAAAAAACTGTTTTGTTGCTTTGTAGATTTTTCAAAAGCGTTCGACTCGGTATGGCGTATAGGACTTTGGAGAAAACTTCTAAACTCGTCTGTAAATGGTAAGTTTTTAAAAGTACTGCAAAATATGTACGCTGAGGTCAAATCATGTGTTACGCTCAAGGGAGAAAATTCTCCTTTTTTCGTAAGTAATAGAGGGGTAAGGCAGGGAGATAACCTGTCCCCTGTATTATTCTCTATATTTCTGAACGACTTGGAGGATCATTTACGTACTGACAGAAACGAAGGAATTTCACTCGAATATATTAATGGAACGACCCTCGACCTAATTAAATTATTTGTCATGCTCTATGCAGATGACACGGTGATCTTAGGAGAAACTGCCGAAGATCTACAGAAAAGTATTGACTCATTCCTGGGGTATTGTTCTCTTTGGAAGCTCAAAGTTAATGAAAGCAAAACAAAAGTAATAATCTTCGGAGCAAGGAAAACAGACTCATTTCCTTTCCATCTCGGAAACACACCTTTAGAAGTTGTTGATAACTACAGATATTTAGGAACCTATTTTTCTAAAAACAGAAGTTTTTTACAAGCACGAAAATATATTGCCGAACAAGCTAAGAAAGCTATGCATTTATTGCAGATTAGAATTAAGAATTTATATCTCCCAGTTGACCTTCAGCTTAAGTTATTCGACCAAACAATATTGCCTATTTTGACATACTCATGCGAAGTCCTTGGATTTGAAAACTGTGGACTGTTTGAATCGATTCATATCCAATTCCTAAGGTCTATTATCGGTGCACGTAAAAGTACTCCACTGTACATGCTCTATGGGGAGCTCGGCAGATACCCAATTGAAATCACTATCAAATGTAGAATGGTTAACTATTGGGCTAAATTAATAAGCGGAAAACAACACAAATTAGCTTCTATTTTATATCGAAGGCTCCGCACCAATAACATCCAATCGAAATGGGCTGCTAGTATTCAGAAAATTTTTGAAGATTGCGGCAGACCAGATATTTGGAGAAACCAGTCTGCAAGCCCTCATAGTGGCTCACTGATTAAACAAATTTTACAAGGACAATTTTTGCAAACTTGGAGCGCCAAATTAGATAATTCTTCCAAAGGATTAAACTACAGACTCTTTAAAGATACAATAAAACTAGAACCCTATCTCCTGAAAGTACCACCCAGCTTTTATCTTCATTTCGCTAAACTCCGGACCGGTAACCATAGATTTCCTTGCGAACGCGGTCGCTGGCTCGGACTCGAACTAAATGACAGAAAGTGCACTTTATGTAATTTACAAGAAGTAGGAGATGAATTTCATTATATATTAATCTGTCCTTTTTTCAAATCTGAAAGAAAAAAATATATAGATAACTATTACTATAGGTCTACCAACGTGCTAAAATTTAGAGAATTGTTGAACTGCGAAAATGAGAACGAACTACGTAGAATATGTATTTTCGCGAAAATACTTATTAAACTAGTCCAGTGATCTTTGAATTATGTTTTTATGCTTTTCCAAAACAGTCTTGCATTGTCAATGTATTGCGTTTAGCATAATTATGTATTTCCGACAGGAACAAAAACGCCCATACAACGTTGAAACGACGTTTTCAACGTTGTTTCAGAGCTGATTCAATGTCGAAAGCGCTGATCAAGCGTTGAATGGGAGCTGATCCTATGTTGAGTGCTTGCTTATGTTCTTTCTTTTTCTTCTTTACACTCATATGTCATCTGTATGACCTGAGTTTGTCTTAATAAAGGAATATTATGTTATGTTATGTTATGTACATATTTTATATTTTGTATACAGATAAGTTTTGATATGTTAACATGTGGTGAAAATATATAAAAAAATGAAAGGTGAACTCTGTGTTTATTTTTTTTTTTTTCATAAATTAATTTTTGGTCATTATCAGAAATGCCAACATAAAATTGCCATAACTCCGTTCATAGTAAAGCTAAATATATGTTGTTATTACTCATTTTCTTAGTTATAACCCAAGGAATAATTTGATACCTGTTTCATTTTTCGTATATCTCCATGATAACGCAAGTGGGTGGGGTAACAAGATACGACTCACTTAGTGTACAAACGATGAACAGTGCTACCTGATATATTAGTGCGCCAGTTGAAACCGGGTTTCTAAGGGCACTTTCTATTGTCTTTTTCTTTCGGAGAGTTTACTTTTATCACACTTTTCTTACTATTTTCGTCATAATTTATTAACTCAATACAGACACATCAAACGTCAAGTTATTCTGAAAATACTTGAAGACGAAACAACTCGTTTCTGTGTATGTTTCCATTAAGAAGCCTGTTAGCAAGTGAAACGTCGCACACTGAAGAGGATTTGAGTGAGGGTCAAAAAGAAGCCAAATCATATCAGGCCCTTTAATGACCATGTAATAGGTATGTCTCACGAATTTGGCGAAGTTATCTACCTTATTTTCGGCCAAAAGAACAAGCATACAATTTTCTACCAGAAATACTGCATGGATAAATACATCATTCCTCTAATTCATGATCGCGATGAACCCAATCCATCTATCCCCCATAGTGGATGATTATATTGCTAGAACCACAGCAATGCGCATGCCAAGACAATGCACACAAACTTTGGACGTTTCCTAAAGGTCACAATTGGTGCTTTAAACTATGTAGGACTAATTATTAATGTCGGAAAACCTAATCTGAGATAGAAATTTACTAGTGCTAAGACCATACAACAACCATTTTCCCCGGAACATTTTGTGTCTTATCATATGCGTTGTACCCATTTCCTTGCCCAAGGGCGTTGTATTGAAAATTGAACTAGGATTTATCACTGTTGGTCTTCTAATTTAAAATTTTCCTTAAATCGTATTTGCAACAATCCGAGTTATCACGTGTATGTCTACAAGCAACAAAAAAGTGCATGCCATCTTCCAAGAAGAGCTTTTCATGTAAAATAATGAGATTTAGCGGTGGAGTAGCTCCACTGTGTCCGGTTCTCCGTTTGACTGGATGTAACTGTCGAATTCGGACCATCGAATATAAATTTGTGAATAATATGTGTCTTCCGTGAAGCTAATGTGAACAGCCGTATTGATTAGTAACCATAACACGAGATCTAGAACAACAACAAACCTGCACATGTGATACCTATTCCGCCATTTTCTTTTTTATCCTGATCGGAAAAATTTCCTTATCCGGTGTGTTTGTTCCTTACCCTGCGCGCTTGCCTTTACCAGTGTGCTGTTTATTCCGAACGAGTTTTCACTGCGTAAATAATTGATGAGCAGTCTTATCTGTAGGGCTTTCCTAGTTACGTCATAAGACGGTTAGAAATAAACTGGGGTATCACCAATCCAATCTAAATGGCTTCCAATCGAAATTGGAAGCCAAAAAATATCGTTCTCTGTCTTTCCAACATTTACATATACCTATTATTAGACATTTTTCACTAGGACGGAGAAAGGACATAGGAGATGGAAATGGACCATCTTAACGTGGGATCATCTTAACGTTATATGTTCCTTTATCTAAAATGCGTACCTAGCTGAATAAAAGTCACTGACGAATTGTTTTATTATTATTATTATTTCTACGGCCCTTTCAAGATTATTTTACTAATAAAGAGCCGATCGTCAACCTGAGAAGTAACCAACGTACGACAGAGCATACGACAGTTGTTGTGACTGGCATCTTGAGGGTTAATGTTTAGAACTAACCCCTACAAACACGTGTCATCAATGACCCTCAAATATGTTCAAAACTCAGCAATGAAATAAATGATCCCAGGTAACAAGACAATATAAACTGGGGGTTTACGTGAGTAAACCTTATGTTTCTTTTTTTTTCTTTTTTTTTTTTTTTTTTTTTTTTTTTTTGCTGAAGGTACACGTGAGAACCGCTTAATCGAGGCGGTTTAAAAAAGTTTGTGTTTTGCGCCAAAATAGCATTACGATAACACACCCGTGCGATATAGTGCATATTTCTCATTTCCAAAATGGCTACTTTTCTGATGAAAATCCCTGATATTGTTCTTATAAATACTGCAAACATAGGGCGTTGGTGCTCGTTAGAACCGCCTCACTGAGGCGGTTCTAACGAGTACCCACAACCTATGTCTTGGAGCAGAAATAAGGAAAATAATGTATATCCCCTTAAACCCCAGTTTTCTCTTTTAAAAAGTGGGGTTTAGGGGGTCTTCATTTCACAGACTTGTTCACGTGATGGGGAAACCATTGAAAGTTTGCATCTGAACACGTTCGGGTTTGGGTGTTAAAATTTACGCTATTTTTGCATAGACGTATTTCGTGATGGTGACCTGTCCGGTCGACAAGATGAAAGATCAGTATACTAATCATCATAATATGTGCAGAATCTTCGCTGTCAGCACTTTTACCTTGATTTGTATTTGCTGTTTGGTTTCTAGGATCGTAATCATAAAGGAGAGAATATGCTTCCTTTCATAGTGAATCAAAGTCAGCCTGCGACCGCAGAATGTTTGTAAAACACAGCAAATAACCAGTGCTTCAGCTGAAGTGCACGACCCGCCGGATGCTTTTAGCTTTATGAGGGTTACAATATATGGGTATGGCGGCCATTTTGGTCATGTGACCTGGACCTAAAACGGTTCCCCCAATAAATGCGCCTTATCGTAAGGAGCAAAAAAAATATCTTATATTTCAGTACTGTATTCTGAATCGTTTGCAGGATAAAATGCATTCTCACTTTTCCAATACAAAAGCATATGTTTCAAAGTTTGACCTAGGTACAAAGAGGGTCAAGGTCAACCTAGGGTCACCATTTTAGCAATTTATGATGGGCCTACGTCCCAGATGCTATTTATCCAGTTTCGTGGAAATCTGCCCAGTGGTTCTGGAGAAGACTATTTTTGAAGGGTTTTTACCATATATGGCTTGGCGGCCATTTTGGTCATGTGACCTGGACCCCATGAGCAAATTTTGGTTTCCCCCATCCCATAGAGGCTCCATATGAAATTTGACTTCAATCGGCCCAACGGTTTCCGAGGAGAAGCAGTTCGAAAATTTTCACATTTTTCGCCTCGGCGAAGCTATACTAAATGGAATGTAATATTTCGCAAGTTCATTGGTTAGATCTCATTGATATCTATCAGTATGCCAAACATTGTTTAAATATTCCAAGCGGTTAAGTCACTATCACCAATTTTCTCAAACGGGTTACGGACGGACAGACAGACAGACCACATATGGCTTGGCGGCCATTTTGTCATGTGACCTGGACCCCATGAGCAAATTTTGGTTTCCCCCATCCCATAGAGGCTCCATATGAAATTTGACTTCAATCGGCCCAACGGTTTCCGAGGAGAAGCAGTTCGAAAATTGCCGAAAATTTTCACGTTTTTCGCCTCGGCGAGGCTATACTAAATGGAATGTAATATTTCGCAAGTTCATTGGTTAGATCTTATTGATATCTATCAGTATGCCAAAAATTGTTAAAATATTCCAAGCGGTTAAGTCACTATCACCAATTTTCACAAACGGGTTACGGACGGACAGAAGACTGACAGAATGACAGAATGACACGGGGATTTTAGGGCACTCTTAGAAAATCAACCGACTTCAGTCGGTCGCTTTTTCTGCGGGTCGTGCAATAATGGTATTTGGTAGCATGCTTCACTGGTTTATTGCACGATAGAAAATGGATTTTTCCACCGCCGTGTAAAACATGTATACATTCGACTGCTTCATTCCATTTGGCAACCGCCCATCGGGGCTTGACGAAATGGATTTGGCTACATAAGGCTGCCACGCAGAGCTGAAATCAACCGCACATGGGTACTAGTAAACTGCTAAGAGGTTCTTAGCCTGCCCGGGAAAAGAGGTGCGAGTCGGACCTGTGATGAATATAACCCTATTGGTTCAATCGGTTGGCAGGGCTTGAGATGTCATTTCATCTCAATGTCGGGTAAAAATCGGACAAAATTGGAATCAACGTCTTCAAAGTGACCTTTATAGTGTTGACAAACAAACAAACAAAACTCCATTCCAATCTTTCTATTTTTTCTTTTTCTTTTTTTTTTCTCTCTCCCTTTTTTTATTGATTCTGTTGTCACAGAGTGGTTTTATTAGTGAGTCAGCATAACTGAAACAAACGAAATATAGGTCAAAGAGACCCAGGTTCATTTTTGTTTGTTTTCGAATCAGGTGAGTTCCATTGTAAAACGTTCAGGCGAGTTCTCTTCAGATTCTGCCTCATTTCAATTCCCTGGCGAATTCAAGTGAGATAAATTACCTACTTATTAAAGAACAATCTGAAAAAAAGGAGCCACAGACAAATTTCAGTTGGAAAATAACTTGTTGACAAGAGTAAAGAGTATGGCATCATCCAGAAAGTTCGGGTTTACATTATTTTTTAGAATATTACCTAATCTTATTCCACAGCCCTCTGGAAAGTTCCACAGAATTCTGCGAGTTTATAAAAAGAACTGGATTTATATTTTTTTCCAAAAGGCGTGTTTGCTTTATCTTTCTGCTACACCAGGCTCGTAACAGAAATTGGGGGCTGCCTGGCTCGTAACAAGATGCGTAACCTTGAGATTCTACTGAGGTGAATTCGGCCCCCGCCCATCGGGGCTTGGAGAAATAGATAGGTTGCATGCTGCTTCCACGCAGAGCTGAATCCGACCCACACACGAGTACTGGTAAACCGCTTAGAGGATCTAAGCCTGTCCAGGCAAAACGGTGTGAGTCGGACCCGTCTATGCTGATTAACCCTATTCGTTTCATTGGGCAGCAGGGCTTGAGACGTCACTTCATCTCAATGTCGCGTAAAAGTCCCACAATATAGGAAGCAAGGTCTCAAAAATGACCTTTACAGTGTTGACGGGGACGTTAAACCTCAAATCAAACAAACAAACAAACAAACAAAACTTAGGTGAACTCCAAAGCAACTTCCTTTCACGTAACTTCCGATGCTGATGCTACTTTTCTCAGCTGGATTCACAGGAAACCTCGCAAAAAGTAAAAGTACCCTATACATACCTCGCTCATCTGAGTCCCAGATAAGATGCCTGCAGGTTTTGCTTGCTGTCAGTTTTATCATTAGGCCTCTCACCGCTGTTGATTCGAACCTCGCTAAGGTCACATGTCTGCAGCTAACGGAATGTCAGGTTGCCCCCCCCCCCCCCCCCCCCGAGTACTTCGGTTTTCTTTAAACTTAAACGATCTGCTCGACATGAGTGAAATAATCTTGTAAGGGACGTAAAAATAAAAAAAAGATAGATAAATAATAAATAAATGTCTTATGTGCATTGCTTTCAGACCATGCTTCTGCGTGTTCCGGAGATACGTTCGTCTTACATCGAGACTTCACCTTATGTGAGTTCCCTGGAGAATAGTCCCGCCCGTCGGAAATAGATTCGGCTGCATGGTGCTTCCGCGCAGACGTGAAACTGACGGCACATGAATACTGGTAAACCGCTTAGCACACAGCTTCTGCAGACAAAGTGGTGCGAGTCGGACCGCTCACTTCTTATAAGCCCTACGACAGGACATGAGATGTCATTTCATCTCAATGTCGGATAAAAGTTCCCCCCAAAAAAGGAGTTAAATCTCAAAATGAATGAAATAGTGTTAACGGGGACATTAAATCTAAATTTAAACAAAAGTTCCATGGAGCCCTCGCCCATGTGACGTCACGAAAACACGCCTGTATAAATTTGAACCCATTGAACACCACTTTTTTTGTTTGTTTGATTTGATGTTTAACGTCCCCGTCAACACTGTAAAGGTCATTTTGGAGACGTTGCTTCCAATTTTGTGGGATTTTTACCCGACATTGAGATGAAATGACATCTCAAGCCCTGTCGCCCAATGAAACCAACAGGGTTTATCAGCATGGACGGTCCGCCTCGCACCGCGGTTCCTGGACAGGCTTAGATCCTCTAAGCGGTTTACCAGTACTAGTGTGCGGGCCGGATTCAGCTCTGCGTGGAAGCATCATGCAGCCCATATACTTCTTCAAGCCCCTATGGGCGGGGGCGATAACACCACTTTTATAAAGTATAACTGGGGTTTACAGGGGTAAACCTTAATTTTCTTATTTCTGCGCTAAAATATAGGTTGTGGGCACTCGTTAGAACCGCCACTACGAGGCGGTTCTAACGTGTACCTAGAGGCGGTTCTAACGTGTACCCACAATCTATATTTTGAGCAGAAATAAGAAAATTAAAACAATTTTTCATCTGAAAAAAAAAAAATATTTTTCGGTGGTAATATTTGCAGTGTATTTAAATAGGCGCGTTTTCGTAATGGAGTTCCCTAGAGACTTCGTCTGAGGTGAGTTCCCCTGCGAACTACGCCTCATAATACTTCCCTGCAGACCCCGCTTTTTGTCACTTCCCTGGAGACTTCTACTCGATAAGGAGTCTGGATATTCGAACTTCAGGACTAGTTGGTGAGGCTTAAGTTGAGTCTAGTGGAAACTTTGCCTCTGGTCAGTTCTCTGGAGACTTCTCCTTAGGCAAGTATCTGGAGACTTCGTCTCATGTGAATTCAAAACTGTCAGTTTGTGCAAAATACATTGCTTTCTTCGTTTTGCTAGATACGCCTTTTATTACAGATAACTTATACTTCAAGGTATTGTTGAGAACATCCCAGCGTGTAAACTCCGTTCTCGATCTTCGAAGTCCTAATTCGGTCTTCGTGAAAAATGTCTATTAGAGCTATCAGCGTACCGAAAGCTGTTCAGAATATATAAATATGTTCCTATCTGTGTGAAGTAAACTTTGCAAGTTTTGTTTATTTGTATATGACGGCCCAGTCAACACTGATTTGGGTCATATTTGCGTCTGTCAGTGTACCTATCTACGCTTTTCCTGAGCAGGCTTATCCGTAAGCGGTTTATCAGTTCAGTGCACATTCTGTAGCCCAAAACTGACCCCTGCCCTTCCTGATTCAGCGGAAGGGAGAGAATGACCATAGAAAAAAATTCATAATCTCCACGAAAGAATGTTGCCGACCCCGGTAGGTATCGAACCCGAGTCTTCCTTATCACCAGTCAGACTGCATCCGGCGGAGCTACCGCAGCCAGCCACACTTTGTGAGTAGTAGTAGTTATGTTCTGTTGTTTTTCGTTTCCATGGCCCCATGGACTTACTCCATAATGGCATTGCAAGACGTAAAATTTGCGAAAATGACTGCGGCTGTTATAAGTTCCCCATAAGGGAAATAGATACGCCTTAAGGGGGGTGGGACTACTCCTGCAAAAGTAGTTTCTCTTTAGATATGTCTAAGGGGTATACTCTTAAAGGAAAGAATTTGCTCCTGGGGAGCAAATTCTTCCCTTTTAGAGTAGACCCCTTGAGGAGCAAATTCTTCCCCTTTTAGAGTTGGCCCCTTTTTAAGTTGGACAGAGCCAACAGAGTAGCAACCATAAGGTCCTTAAAGTTGTACATGTATTTCCAAGTCTAAATCATGCCTATAGAATTGTGATCCCCTTTAATATGTTCTATAAAAGGGTTATCCTTTGGAAGTGAGGAATACACCACAGAACTGAAAAATATGGTGTGCACATGTTTTCTGGGCCATACTAGCAAGTTTCGGCCAATTAGGCCTCATCAGTGACCCTAAGATATTATCAAAATTCCACAATGGAATCAATGATCCCAAAGGACAAGAAAATATAATCTACACTATGGTGTAGGGCAGGGAGACGTTTTACCGCCGCCACACATTCCCATACACCAGTTGAAGTGAAGTTAAATATGGTCTATAAAAGGGTTATCCTTTGGAAGCAAGGAATACACCACAGAACTGAAAACTATGGAGTGAACATGTTTTCAGGGCCAGACTAGCTAGTTTCGGCCAATTAGGCCTCATCAGTGACCCTCAGATATTTTCAAAATTCCACAATGGAATCAATGATCCCAAAGGACAAGAAAATATAATCTTCACTTTCATATAGTAAAGCACGGGTTTGCAGGGGTATAAATTAATTTCCGTATTCATGCTCTGAGACACTAGATTGTGGGTACTCGATAGAATCGCCTCGTCGATGCGTTTCTGTCGACTCCGCGCAATCTATGTTTTGAGCAAAAAAGGCAAATATTCCAATTTTTCTTTTTAAAATTTCTTTTTCTCTGGCAATGACAATAAATTTGTATAGGTATGTTTCGAAATACGGTAAAAATGGTAGACTAACTGCCACACCTGCCAGGTGTATCCATTTCCCTTAAGATATTTATTGTTGGAGTTGAACGCTTGCTTTTCGGTCAGTTACGCTATTCAGACAGGCTATTTACTGTAATTGCAGTATAGTATTGCATCATCGTTAAAGCTGATTAGTTGATCGCGTCACGTGCCCCTCCATGGAACAGTTACAATCTGGTCATTATACCCGGTTTGCCCGCCTCATGTCGACCAAACCAAAAAAGAATAAATATATAAAATAGTCCAATATCCTAACACACTGTGTCTAACCATATCAGACGGCGTCTGATCAGGTTCTACAACACTGCTGCTAAAGGAGATGGCTGATCAGGAACTACACTATTTGCCATTCAGTATGCAGCTTTTGGACGCCTTGCGATCATGAAACAAATTTTTAAAACATTTATGGGAATTAAAGTAAGCCTTTAAGGTGTCCGGAATTTTAGGGTTTTTACGGTTACTTCGTTTATGTTATGGAAAGAGTTCTGTCCCTTGTACACTTCACTTCTGTACAGTGTTCATCTGGATTCTTCAAACCGTTTTCGAGTTATTGTCGGGACAAACTTGTAAACAAAAAGTACAAAGACCAATAACTCCGCTAATATTGCAGACACTGTTATGGCACTTGTGCACTGCACTTCTGCAAATTGTTCCATTACAATTACATACCCGTGCGTTGTAGTGCATTTTTTCACATTTCCAAAATGGCTGCTTTTCTAATGAAAATCCCTGATATTTTTCTTATTTATACTGCAAACATAGGTTGTGGGTACTCGTTAGAATCGCCTCTTTGAGGCGGTTCTAACGAGTACCCACAACCTATGTCTTGAAGCAAAAACACGAAAACTAATGTATACCTCGTAAACCCACGTTTTCTCTATTTAAAGTGGGGTTTAGGAGGGTGTAAATCACGTGATGCTTTGCAGGTTTTTCGACGGTTTATTTGGATACCTCATGCGAATTTTTAGTTACTATCCGAAGAAACTTCTAAACAAAACAAAAATACAAAGTCCAATTATTCCGCTAATATTTTAAATAGAGTTATGGTCCTTGGCCATTGCAGTTCTGCCTCGTGACCGTTTAGAGGGAGCGAATTTTCCTTTAGATATCTCAAATATGTTCTATAAAGGATTATCCTTTGTAAGCAAGGTATACACCACAGAACTGGAAAATATGAAGTGCATATGTTTTCTGGGCCAGACTATCTCCTTTCGGCCAATTAGGCCTCATCAGTGACCCTCAAATATTTTCAAACTTCCACAATGGAATCAATGATCCCAAAGAACAAGAAAATATAAACTGCACTCTGATGTAGGGCAGGGAGCCTTTTTACGACCGCAACACATTCCCAGACACCAGCTGTAGTGACGTCAAATATGTTCTATAAAGGGTTATGCTTTGGGAGCGACGAATACACCACAGAACTGGAAAATATGAAGTGCACATGTTTTCTGGGCCAGACTAGCTAGGTCCGGCCAATTAGGCCTCATCAGTGACCCTCAAATATTTTCAAAATTCCAAAATGGAATCAATGATCCCAAAAGGACAAGAAAAAATAAACTACACTATGATGTAGGGCAGTGAGACTTTAAAACAATCGAACGGAAAACACTTTATTGACTTATAAGTCCTCGAAGGGTCACACAATCATGACTGTACTCAGAACGGAAACGGATACTCATCTCAGCATCACAAGTTGATTTTGAAAGTTCGTCGACTTATCATCACGAGATTAACTATTAGTAAATGATATATTATATGAACCAACGGACTCATAAATTGTGTAGTTATCTTTGAAAGGTACGTTGCTAAGCAGTTCTCGCGGTATTGTTGAGTAATAATACAATGTTATTAATCAAGTGATTTCATATTGGCCCAGTTACAGGGCCGAGGTCTACCGCATTGGCCCGAGGCCGAAGGCCGAGGGCCAATGCAGCTGACCTAGGACCTGTAACTGGATCAATGCGAAATTACTTGATCAATAACAATTTTATTAAATTGACACAGTTAAAAAATCATGATTATTGATTTTTGGACGCCACTTGACCTCGGTTAATATTGGTTGACCTGGTGTTAATACGGATGACCTCTGATCAATACAGAATAGTCAATTAATAAATGAGAGTTAGTGGTCAGTTGCAAAGCAGATCTAGTTACTAGGGTAACGCGAGTCGTTGATTTATATGTATTTATCTGGACAACGAGCTGTGATGTAAACTCAACAAATCAAACAATTACCAAACACGCCTATACGAATACATTGCATTTGTTTGTTTGACTTGAGGTTTAACGTCCCCGTCAACACTGTATAGGTCATTTTGGAGTCGTTGCTTCCAATTTCCTGGGACTTTTACCCGACATTGAGATTAAATGACATCTCAAACCCTGTCGCTCAATGAAACCAATAGAGTTTATAAGCATGGACGGGCCGACTCGCACCGCTTTACCTGGGCAGGCTTAGATTCTCTAAGCGGTTTACCAGTACTCGTGTGCGGTCGGTTTCTGCTCTGCGTGGAAGCATCATGCAGCCCATTTATTTCTTGAAGCCCCAACGGGCGGGGTTCGTGAAAACATTGTAAATTGTAAACTTAACCGCCGAAATAACGAAAATTTAAACATGAAAAATATAGACTGTGTGCACTCATTAGAACCGCCTCATCGAGGCGGTTCTAACGAGTACTCACAATCTATATTTTAGAGCAGAAATAAGAACAGTCAGGTATACCCCTGCAAACCCAAGTTTTACTATATAAAAGTGGGGTTCAAGGGGGTCAATACTATATAGGCGTGTTTTCGTGATGACTTTTTTATGTAGCATAGTGAACGTTTCCGTCATATTTAACGATATGTCTCCAAAACTGATGCTTATAACGCATACGTTTACTGTTTTAATCTTTCTACGTTATTAAATGAGCATGGCACAACATTTCCTACTACATCACAAAACATGCCTATATAATTTTGAACCCCTTGAACCCCACTTTTATATAGTAAAACTGGGGTTTGAAGGCGTAAACCTTATTTTTTCATATTTCTGCTCTAAAATATATATTGTGGGTACTCGTTAGAACCGCCTCATCTAGGTGGCTCTAAAGAGTACACACAATCTTTATTTTGAGGAGAAATAAGAAAAATATCACAATTTTCATTTTTATTCTGCGGTAAAGTTTACAATGCATTTGTATAGGCGTGTTTTCCTAATGATTTAGGTATGCGCCCATCGGAGACTCAAATCAGCTTGCGCATCCGCGTCTTCAGATTCTTCGTTGTGCGCTCTAGTAATAGCTTAGGTGCCAATGCTACTTCATGAAGCACGATAAGTCTCTGGGCAGACTATATGGATGTCCAGGCTGATCTTATTCTTTGCTGGGCACACATTTAAAGTGTAGGAAACGGTGTGTACTGGCTCAAATTTCAGACGATCGACGTCATGAAGCTGTAAGTGATGCCCTAAACTTCTTCGAATGCTCGCTTCAAATTTCGACACATTCATTTGAAATGACAATTTAATAATTTTATAAATCTTCAGATTAAATGGTCATTCCATGATTTAAAAAAAATGTGATATTAAATGGCTGTTCACTCCTGGTCTTTATATTCTTGAAGAATAGCTTCAGACTCTAGACCAGTAATATGGGAAGGAAAATGCTTTATATTTAGCTGGGGTCTTCTTTGCAACAAAAATATTTATTGCGCGAATGCGTAATATGCGAACTCCTGGGCCCTTATGGTTATCTACTTATATGGGCTGTAAGCTTTTGTTTTGGTTATTGTTTGATGTTTTATTTTCGTTTTTTTTTTTTTATTTGTCTTAACAATCGTATTTTTTATATTTGTTTTTATGTTCGTTTTTGTATATTGTTGATGATTCTTCTTTGTAGTTCTTGTATGTTTGTTGCCGTTTATTATGTCTTTGTAATCGTTTAATGTCGTGACGATTTCATTTGTCTTTGTGGTTGGGTGATGTTGTTAAAAAGTTTTTTATGTGTGTGCATGTGTGTTTTCTTTTTCTTTCTGGTTGACTGAAGGTTTTTCAAGACACCGTTTAATGTCGTTTTCCGCTTTTGTGTGTCTTTCTTGTTGTCTGGCGTTCTTGACAGCCTCTTTTTTCTGAGCAATTATTTAAGGTTGTTGACGGCGTTTTGTCTTTGCAATTGTTTATTGTGGTTGGCCGTTTATGTTGTCTTTGCAATTGTTTAATGTGGTTGGCCGTTTATGTTGTCTTTGTAATTGTTTAATGTGGTTGGCCGTTTATGTTGTCTTTGCAATTGTTTAATGTGGCTGGCCGTTTATGTTGTCTTTGCAATTGCTTAATGTGGTTGGCCGTTTATGTTGTCTTTGTAATTGTTTAATGTTGGTGACCGCTTCTTCCGTATCCGTTTAAATTTGCTGACCAGTTATTTTTCTTTGTAATAGTTTAAAGTTGTTGACCACTTCTTTTTCTTTGTAATAGTTTAAAGTTGTTGACCACTTCTTTTGTCTTTTTAAGTGTTAAAAGTTGTTGTTTGTTTGTTTGATTTGAGGTTTAACGTCCCCGTCAACACTGTAAAGGCCATTTTGGAGACATTGCTTCCAATTTTGTGGGACTTTTACCCGACATTGAGATGAAATGACATCTCAAGCCCTGTCGCCAAATGAAACCAATAGGTTTATTAGCATGGACGGTCCGCCTTACACCGCGGTTCCTGGACAGGCTTAGATATTCTAAGCGGTTTACAAGTACTAGTGTGCGGGCCGGATTCAGCTCTGCGTGGAAGCATCGTGCAGACCATATATTTCTTCAAGCCCCTATGGGCGGGGGCTACTGCATTTGCCTTTGTAATTGTTTAAAGTTGTTGACTACTGTATTTGTCTTTGTAATTGTTTAAAACTGTTGACAACTTCTTTTGTGTTTGTAATTGTTAAAGGTTGTTAACCGCTTATTTTGTCTTTGTGATTGTTTGATAATTATGACAGCTTCTTTCCATTACGAAAACACGCCTATACAAATACATTGTAACCTTTATCGCCGAAATAATGAAACTTTTAAGATAAAAAATTGTGATATTTTTCTTATTTCTGCTCAAAATATATTTTAGATCAGAAATAAGAAAAATAAGGTTTACCCCTGCAAAATTATATAGGCGTGTTTTCGTGATGATTTTTGTTAATGAAAAACATCATTTCCTTTCAGACACATTAATCATGAAGTTATTTACAGACATGGTACCCGGGGAAACCTGCCTTGCTGCTTTAGTACTCGTGTTTTCCAGTTTGAAAGTGGTGAATGGTCACGGGCGACTGATTGAGCCTCCATCACGATCAAGCATGTGGAGATTTGGGTTTGACAACCCGGTCAACTATAACGATAATGCCCTCTACTGTGGCGGGAAATATGTAAGTTTCAGTTTTATGCAATGCCCCGCCCAGCGGGGCTTGGAGAGATAGATTCGGCTACATGGTGCTTCCGCGCAGAGTTGAAACTGACCGAACACGAGTACTGGTAAACCGGTTAGAAGGACTAAGCCTGCCAAGGCAAAGCGATGCGAGTCGGACCGTCCCTAGATATAAACCCTAGAGGTTTCTTTGAGCGGCAGGGCTTGAAATATCATTTCATGTAAAAGTCGGGTTCCTCAAAATCCCACATTCCACAGTGCCACAAAATCGGAAGCAACGTCGCTAACAATAACCTAAACAGTATTGACGTAAACGTAAAATCTCAAATCAAACAAACAAAATCTTCAAGCGAAAAGGGGCCTTAAAGCATACACATGCCCCACCGATAAATATCAACCGTCAAAAGGACAGTTAGTTTCCCATAAATGGCCAATTGGCTATCCAAAACAAACATACATGCATATAAGCGATACACACAAATGACGAAAAACACGTGTACAGAAGGTATATCGTAGCTTTGTTCTTAGATAACATCCCAGCAGGCACACGTCGCTAGGCAACGTCAAATCAACGTCGTTGCAACATTTGGCTGAACATTTTGCAAACTGTGGAGGCCCTGATCAGATGACGCGTTCTGCGGCGTATGATCTGGGCCTGAACTGTTTGCTCAGGTATCCCTTTAGGGGTTTCTGGTACTGAATGCGTTAAGATTACTTCGCTACAGATTGCTTGAATTAATTGAGGAGCTCCGCCAGACTTGGAATATTCTGTGCGGCTACAGAGGGCGATTTCAGTCGAAATTCAGACCCTTGTTTGATTGAAATATTTGGCAAGCGGCTGTTTCAAAAATGCAGTTGTTGACTTAATATTAATAGATCAACTGCATGCAGGCTTATCAGACGGATTGTTTTGGCTCTCAAAGGATTTATGCATCGCTATGTGCAATTTCCAAGTACAGATGCCCAAACAAGGGTTTCACGCCATAGCATGGTTTCCAAATGTATTCGCTTGTGTTGATGGTAATCTGTAAACAGGAAAGGATTTGGTTTGTATTGGAGTTTAACGGCCGAGTCAACACTATTTAGGTCATTTTTGAGCCGGTCAGTTTACCTATCAACACTTTCCTGGGCAGGCTTATACGTAAGCGGTTGACCAGTTCAGTGCACATTCTTTCGCCAGAAACTGACAACTGCCCTTCTTGAATCAGCGGAAGGGAGAGAATGACCGTAGAAAAGATTTCATGATCAATCTCCACGAAAGAATGTTGCCGACCCCGGCGGGAGTCGAACCCGCGACCTCCTGATCACCAGTCAGACGCACATCCGACTGAGCCACTGAGGCCGGCAAACAGGAAAGGAAAACACTATATTAACTAACAACTTACTAATGTGTGTTCATGAACTTAAAATAGTTGATTGTGTTGTACACTTGGCTGGATCGACTCGCGTATTCTGGCACATTGGAATGTACTGACACCTTCAGCACAATAAATATAGGCACTAGAGCGATGACAATTTTTTTTTTCTAAAACTAACCACAGTGACCTTGACCTTGACCCCAGGATCCTGAAAGTTTAATTTGCTCGAGATATTATTATACCCAACATTTGTGTGAAGTTATATTTAATCCAGGTAATACTATATGATATGTTTTGGGAGACAGTGGGTATTTTTACTGCAGTGGTTGATGATACCAGTTATCAATCCCCGCTGATCAGTCGGAGAGAAGTTATAATAGTGTGCTGGCGTCAACAAGAAGTGTAACTGAGCGGTGCAAAGTCATTTTGAAACTTAGATTAGCGTGTAAATTTTGAGTTTAATATCTCAGCATTTTCGTTTTAGAGGGCCAATGGTCTCAAACCGGCCCCGAAAGCTCAGTTGGTAGAGTGTCCGCTCCGGGGAACTGGAGGTCACGGGTTCGATCGCGGGCCGCGACATAACAAAGTCGTTAAGACTGGTACTAGCTGCTCCTCGCTTGGCACTCAGATTTACGGGGAAGAGCTAGGACTGGTCGATCCAGTGTCAGGATAATATGACTGGGTGTGGTATCATGTAATGTGTCTGGGACATGATACTTCAGTGAAGCAGCACTATAACAGTGAGCATTGAGCTCCCTGTCGCAACCAGACACCGTCGTGATATGACTGAAAAATTGTTGAAAGCGACGTTAAACCCAAATTCACACACACACGCGCTCCTCACTTGGCACTGAGATTTACGGGGTAGAGCTAGGACTGGTCGACCCAGTGTCAGGACAATGTGACTGGGTGTAGTACCATATAATGTGTCTGGGACATGATACTTCAGTGAGGCAGCACTATAAAAGTGAGCATTGAGCTCCCTGTAGACATTTTCCGAGATCATGCACAGCAGATGTGTTGTACATATATTTCTTTTGTACACATTAAGCATGTGTATAGTGTGTATAAAGCAGAATAATATCATTTTGCACATGCTATACATGGTACATTGTACTTTTATGGCTTTACGACAGTCTTACTTCAGTCGCATCTAAGTTCTACCTACGCCTGCTTTATGCACTCCAATTTTAACACAATCCTACGCTGGACTTAGTTACGCCTACTATCGTACTGCGCCTGCTTCATGCACTCCAATTTTAACACAATCCTACGCTGCACTTAGTTACGCCTACTATCGTACTGCGCCTGCTTTATGCACTCCAATTTTAACACACTCCTGCGCTGGACTTAGTTACGCCTACTATCGTAATGCGCCTGCTTTATGCACTCCAATTTTAACACAATCCTACGCTGGACTTAGTTACGCCTACTATCGTACTGCGCCTGCTTTATGCACTCCAATTTTATCACAATCCTACGCTGGACTTAGTTACGCCTACTATCGTACTGCGCCTGCTCTATGCACTCCAATTTTAACCTAATCCTACGCTGGACTTAGTTACGCCTACTATCGTACTGCGCCTGCTTTATGCACTCCAATTTTAACACAATCCTACGCTGGACTTAGTTACGCCTTCTATCGTACTGCGCCTGCTTTATGCACTCCAATTTTAACACAATCCTACGCTGGACTTAGTTACGCCTACTATCGTACTGCGCCTGCTTTATGCACTCCAATTTTAACACATTCCTACGCTGGACTTAGTTACGCCTACTATCGTACTTCGCCTGCTTTATGCACTCCAATTTTAACACAATCCTACGCTGGACTTAGTTACGCCTACCATCGTACTGCGCCTGCTTTATGCACTCCAATTTTAACACATTCCTACGCTGGACTTAGTTACGCCTACTATCGTACTTCGCCTGCTTTATGCACTCCAATTTTAACACAATCCTACGCTGGACTTAGTTACGCCTACCATCGTACTGCGCCTGCTTTATGCATTACAACTTTAACACAATCCTACGCTGGACTTAGTTACGCCTACTATCGTACTACGTCTGCTTTATGCACTACAATTTTAACACAATCCTACGCTGGACTTAGTACGGGCCTCCGTGGCCTAATGGATAAGAGCGGCGCTGACTCTTAGTCATAAGGTCTCTCACCGCCCTGTGTTCGAGCCTCGCTCGGGTCACGTGTGAGACGCCAAGTTCTGCAACGGAAGGTCAGGTGGTTTTTCTCCGGGTACTCCGGTTTTCGCCCACCTACGATTGACGATCGGCTCGATATGAGTGAAATAATCTTGAAAGGGCCGTTAACCAAAACCAAAACAAAAACAAAAAAACGCTGGACTTAGTTACGCCTACTATCGTACTGCGCCGCCTTTATGCACTCCAATTTTAACACAATCCTACGCTGGACGTAGTTACGCCTACTATCGTACTGCGCCTTGTTTATGCACTCCAATTTCAACACAATCCTACGCTGGTATTAGTAACGCCTACTATCGTACTGCGCCTGCTTTATGTACTCCAATTTTAACACAATCCTACGCTGGACTTAGTTACGCCTACTATCGTACTGCGCCTGCTTTATGCACTCCAATTTTAACACAATCCTACGCTGCACTTAGTTACGCCTACTATCGTACTGCGCCTGCTTTATGCACTCCAATTTTAACACAATCCTACGCTGGACTTAGTTACGCCTATTATCGTACTGCGCCTGCTTTATGCACTCCAATTTTAACACAATCCTACGCTGGACTTAGTTACGCCTACTATCGTACTGCGCCTGCTTTATGCACTCAGCCCCAAAGCAATATTATTCCCATTATGATAACAAACCCGTGCAACATAGTGCATGTTTTTCACATTCTCAAAATGGCTACTTTTCTGACGAAAATTATTTATAAAGCAAACATAGGTTATGGGTGCTCGTTAGAACCGCCTCATTGAGGCGGTTCTCACGTGTACCCACAACCTATGTCTAAGAGCAAAAATAAGGAAAACAATTTAAACCCCCGTAAACCCCTGTTTTCTCTTTATAAAGTGGGGTGTTAGGGGGTGTTCATTTCACGGACTTGTTAGCGTGATGCGAGGCGCTTCTAACACATTTTATGTTTTGTAAACGACATTGTTGCGCAACAAATTCGTTGAATTTTCAAACTGCGGAAATGTATTCTTCTGTTGCCTTGACTGACATACCTGAAAATTAAAACGCCATGTTTCGACGCCGTATCGTACATATACGTAGACGCAGTAGTATATTCAGCTACTGGAGAATCATAGTGCATATGAGTTAAACTCTAAATAGTTCGATCACTTTATGCAGCTATAAACAAATGTTTCAGAAAGAGATGATTCGTAAACACAGGGCTGATTTAAGCTCATGATGCATAATGGGGGAAGGTACGATATCATACATTAAGACATGTTGCATGTGTATTAGAATGGCACAGGCGATTTCTAAAGTGTACATACAACAGACTCGCTCACGCTTAATTAAGACAAAACTTCCCTAAATGTATCGGATATCTAGTTCTACGGGAAATAATAAAGAAAAATATGCAATTTATTTAATGTTCATTTAAGAAATAGATCAGCTCTAGCTGTGATTTGTTGAGTAATAAATCACAGTTTGGAGGTCAGTTGTAAAGTAGACAAATCACGAGCGCGTAGCGCGCGTGATTTGTCTACTTACAACTGACCGACAAACTGTGATTTATTACTCAACAAATCACAGACAAGAGCTGATCTATTTCGATTCTAACACGCTGAAAATCGGCAATAATGTTGTTGTTTCCTTCAAAATCTCACAACCTTTCGCCATTGTTATAAGAAATCCCGCTAAAATTATCGACTGAAACACATGCATTTATATCCTTTTCTTACGTTTTCGATGCGAGAAAATGACGTTACACCGTCTAACGTCAAGGAAATCGACTAGTGACGTCATAAATTGGGAATTTTAATGACGTCACTTGTCACGCTCTTCCTAGCCGTGATTTGTTGTTGAATAAAACACAGTTGTTTTCCATAGCCTATATAGGCGCGCTGTGTTAGAATTAATGTTCATTGAAGTATAAACAACATCGGGTCACGAGCAAAGTAATTGAATCGCGAAGATTTGCTCGTGGTCCAATGTTGTTCATAATTCCCTGAACGTTAAATAACTTATCTTTAGTACTTATATTTACATCATTTTTCATCCATTGTATGACAAAAACAAATTTTGTCTAAGGGCTAAAATGAAAGAAGAAAACAATTACACGCAGTCTTCCTATTGACAACCGAACAGCGTCGTTGGTACCATAACGTCGCCACCGCCCAATCACATTGAAAAGAACTATTGTTTATGTTGACGTCACTAACGTCGCGTGAGTTAGTGCATTCAATGAAATATAAACAACATTCCTTACTAGTAGTTAACTATAAGGGATTTCTGTATGGAAATGTACATATTTCTTTTTCTTGCACACCAGACAAGGAAATCCGTGATTTTACCCTGAGATAAAAATTTATGTTCTGACATGGTGTTCCGACCGGTAATTGAGTATAATCGCGTGTTTGATAAAGGCACTGGTTGATTACGACCTCTATTGCGCCGTCGTTAAGGTTGACGTCACAGCAACGTCACTAAATATTTCTGCAGTGTCAACACAATATGGCGGACGTTGGTAACCGTGGTGTCTGCAGCATTAAAATTCCACTTTAAGAAATGGAAGGTAGGCAAGAAAAAGAATCCAATATGGGTGTGAGATGTGGATAGAACAATCCGTCCCTCGGGATCACCTCGTGATGCCGGACAGTGTTCCTCGGGACGGATTTTTCCATCCACCCCTCACACCCATATAATATTCTTATATTATCATATGACGTCTGAGAATGTAATGACGCAATGTAATAAATTCGATAAATCACTAGTGGATTATATATGCAAATAAGTTAGATACACCCCGTAACGTCACACGGGTGACTTTCTTAACGATGTCATGTTTACTAATGGCGGAATACAGACATTTTTTTTTTGTTACAAATCGCGAATAAAATTCGTTTTAAATGTCATATGCTAAACAGACTCTTGCATTCGTGCTTATGTATAATTGCATGAACACACATGTAAGATACTCTATTTATCATATGACGTCGCGTCTGAGAGTGTAATAACGCCATGTATTATTTTCGATAATCCACTAGTGGATTAAATATGCAAATTAGCTAGATACGTCCCGTAACGTCACATGTACGAGTTCCTTAACGACGTCGTGTTTACTAACGGCGGAAAATTGACATTTTTGTAAACAATCGTGAAAAAAATCCGTTTTAAATGTCATATGATAAATAGAATCTTGCATTCGTGCTCATGTATTATTGAATTTATTAAACTCGTTGAGGAAAAGGGATAAAATGCTCGGCGAAGCCTCGCATTTTATCCATTTTCCTCAACTCGTTTAATAAATTCAATAATACATGAGCACTCATGTAAGATCCTCTATTTATAAAACTCAAGAACGAGTTCGAATTCCGCATGGTAAACGAGTCATCCTTGTTCGTGTTATTGGATTTTTGTTGGTCATTACGATAACTCACCCGTACGATATAGTGCATTTTTCACAGCTCCAAAATGGCTACTTTTCTGCTGAAAATCCCTGATATTTTTCTTATAAATGCTCATAACATAGGTTGTGTGTGCTCGTTAGAACCGCCTCATTGAGGCGGTTCTAACGAGTACCCACAACCTATGTCTTGGAGCAGAAATAAGAAAAATAATGAAGACCCCCGTAAACCCCAGTTTTCTCAATATAAACTGGGGTTTAGGGGGGTCTTCATTTCACGGACTTGTTCACGTGATGGTTGGTGTTTATGCCTTAACATTTAGCCGTGTCCAAATTTCACGAGTTATGTACTACGATACAAGTGTTGGGACGTCGGTCATGTTTTCATTGAGTATATTACTTGCATAACGAGGAAAAAACACGATTTCTCAATGAATTAAAAAAGCTAATCACCACTGACGTAGGAATATTTATTTTCTCTATGGAAATAAATCCCTGTAGCCCTACTTTTCCAATGCAATCGTTAACTTTAGACGTGGGGAAGTTTAATTCACTACGACACGTTGTTGTTGACGTCACGTCAACGGCGTCACATAAGATGTTGACATAAGATGTTAACAACGTTCAGAATGTACAACGTTGGTCTCTGAGGCAGCGTTTATAAATAAAAAGTACTTTGACATAACCACGGAACGTGGCGTGTGGTTACTGTACTATTGCAGTTTTAATTATTTTATCATTGTAATGATTTGAGTTCTTCCGTAAAGCGCTTTCAAGACGGCGTCCATGCAGTTTTTGTTTCAGACAGCTTTTAAGTCAATGCGCCCACTACCGTTTGCATGGGCTGTACGTTAAGAGTAAATGTACTAAGAATTAGCTGAAACTGATCCATCAACTCTATCAAAATGTATGTTATATACACTTTATTGACTCAGTCCAGTTTAAACATGTGATTTATAAACCTCGGGAGATTGAACATCCGATAAAGAAACGAGTGCCCAAGCGCACTCGTTTTTATCAGATAGTCAACCTACCTCGATTTAAAAATCCTATATTTAAACAGGGCTGAGTAATACTCCCCACATATTAATTGAAAGTGAAACTTTTATTTGGTTCAAACATATTTTATTTCAACAAAAATATGATATTGCAATACAATATTTACAGAAATCAGCTCTATCTGTGATTTGTTGAATAATAAATCACAGTTTGGAGGTCTGTTGTAAAGTAGACCAATCGCGTGTGATTTATTACTCATCAAACCATAGACTGAAACCGATCTATCTCGATTCTAACACGCTTAAAATCGGCAATATCTATTTTTTTAAATCTTACAATTTTTCGCCATTGTCGAAAGAAATCCCGCAAACAAAATTGACTGTAACACATGCGTTTATGTCCTTTTGTGACACTGTCTAATATCAACGAATCTACTAGTGACGTCATATATTTGCAGCTTCTAATGTCGTCTCTCGTCACGCTCTACCGCGCCGTAATTTCTTGCATAATAAAACACAGTTCCTCCAAATTGCCTATATAGGCGACCTGTGTTAGAATTACTTTTACATACAAGCAAGCGCATGGCAAGCATTGGTAACTCGCTTTAAGCCTCCCCACCTCCCCTCAACACACACACACACACACACACACACACACACACACACACACACACACACACTAGTGGAATTCGTTTCACTGACCGTTCCAAGACGGTTCTTCTGTCGTGGTTAATTTCTGTTATGGCTTGTCTTTCAGTGTGTGCATCGCTTATACTGTTTTGTTCTGGATAACCAATTGGCCATTTTGTGGGGAAGTAACTATCCTTTTGGCTTTCTGCTACAAGAGTTTCTATTAGGGTCTGGTTAATTCATGTTTTTCTTTTTTCCCTTTGTTGTCTCTGTTTGGAGCCGTGTGTTAATTGTATCGATTCCTGATCATTACCTTCACTTTTGTTTCCATACTGGCCGGATCGGCAATATTATTTCTTTGCGATTGATGACGGTCATTCTCTTACTTCCTCTGATTGAAGAAGGGTAATTGGCGGTTTCTGACGAAATAATGTGCGTTGTACTGATATATCGCTTATGTATAACCCTTCCTATGAAAGATGTCGGTAGGTAAACTGACTGTGTCTATGACCTCCACACTGTTACCTTGGCCGTAAAATTCCAAACAAACAAACAAGCCGGCACACAACAAATAAAAGCCTACAATAATTCTTTTGTGAACATCTAACCATAATGAAAAGAGTCATCGGCTATCTCTCTTTAGTATGCCCACAGGAAATTATCCTGCACATCCACTCATTATGGCAAGAATTTTCGCTTCACAACAGACACTGAAGGTTGAGAAGATGGGGCATTTAAACGACGTTGTAAACTAAGTTTATGCGAACTGTGAAGAGTCTAATCAGACTGTGCGGGTGCGCATATTGGTCTGAGTCTTCGTTAGAAGAGCAAGTCATAGGATAGTCTTAATCGTCCACTGTCTCATTTTTATATCATTTACCTACCATGTAAATGTTCCAAAAAACCTTCTAACGCATCGCGCTGGATAGGGAATGTAAACAAACTTTGATCTATTCTGCAATTATCACTGGACGGAAGAGCTTGACACAGAAATTCGAGCTTATTTCATGACGTCACTTGTAGATTCTTGACATTAGACAGTGAAACGTTAATTTCGTGCATCGAATATGTTTTCAAAAGGACGTAAATGCATGTGTCAAAAAGTCTAATTTTACAGGATTTCTTCTAACACTGGCAAATAGGTTACAGAATTTGAAGGAAACAACGGCATTTTAACCCCACCCATCGGGGCATGCAGAAATAGATTTGGCTGCATGATGCTTCCACGCAGAGCTAACACCGACCGACACAAGTACCGGTAAACCGCATAGATCCATGCATATAAACCATTTGGGTTTCTTTGGGCAGTAGGGATTTTGATAAGCATTTCACCCCAATGTCGGGTAAAATTCATACAAAATTGGAAGCAACGTCTACATAATTACCTAAAGTGTGTTGACGGGGACGTTAAACATCAAATCAGACAAAACAAAAACATTCCAGCCGATTGTAGATTTGTTAGAATCGAAACAGATCGGCTTTAGTTACCCTTGGTGATTTGTTGAGGTGAGATCGCAGCTTTTTGGTCAGCTACGCGCTCGAGATTCGATATACTGAATAACTGATCTCCAAACTGTGAATTATTACTCAACTAATTCACTGCTGGTGTTAATCTATGTTTTAATTCGAAAGTATGGAGGAAAGAATCCATAAACAGTACCAGGAACCATCGCTACAGAAAAAGGTCTCATGTCTCGGATGAACATAACCTTTGCGACTAAACTTAATTTGAATTTTACTTAATTTGCAGGTACAGTGGGAAATTAACAATGGAAAATGTGGCGTGTGTGGAGATAGGTTCGATGGACCACGTGACAATGAAGCTGGTGGGAAATATGCACATGGTATAATAGTCAGAAAATACAATCCGGGTGAAACGATTAAAGTCACTGTTCATATAACTGCCAATCACAAAGGCTGGTTTGAGTTTAGACTTTGCCAAAACGATGACCCAAAAGCGAAAATCACTCAGGAATGTATCGACAAAAACATTTTGTATATAAATGAAGCGAAGTCGTCAAGATGGGTTCTTGATTTTACGAATGCTTTTAAAAAGACATTGCACGTGACTTTACCATCCGGTTTGAAATGTCGCGCATGCGTACTGCAGTGGAAGTACAATACCGGAAATAGCTGGGGCGTTGACCCGAACGGTAGAGGCTGTGTGGGATGCGGAGAACAAGAGCAGTTTTATGGCTGTGCTGACATTGCCATAGGTTACGAAGGCGTAGATTTGGGGAAACCTAATATAATACCGGTTACAGTTCCGGAAGGCGATGTGGATGAAAGGACTTGGTCTGGAGGAGACACGGACGAACAAAAGAGAGACTGCAACTGCCAATGTTCAGTTGCTGCTAAGGACTACGCACGCCCAAGCATTTTAACAATTACACAAATTTTCAGTTTCATCACACTATTATCGTCTTATTAATAGCAAACACCAACTTCTTGAACACATTTGGACACGAAAATGAGTCCGAAATACAGTTAGTTCGAGCCATTGAAAGTTCATTTTTTGTGCGAGAGGGGGGGGGGGTATAATAGGATAACCAGTGTATATATTTTTATAAAGAACCAAATGAATGAAAAATGCAAAATATACGCTGTCATTAGAAATGAGCGCAGTACGTTTGACATAAATGTACGTTGTCTGAACTCATTAGAATCACCACTTCGAGGCGATTCTAATAATTGCGGACAATGTATAATTTCAAGATAAATAGAGAAATACTCTCTAAATTATCTCTGATTTCTGAAGTTCCGAGACGTTTTGCAAAGGGACACGAGAAGGGCTGGAATTAGCATTGCCATTACGAAAACACGCCTATACAAATACATTGTGCACTTTACCGCCGAAAAACCTAAAATGTTTGGATGAAAAATTGTGATATTTTTCTTATTTCTGCTCAAAATATAGATTGTGGTACTCGTTAGAACCGCCTCATCCAGGCGGTTCGGACGAGTACCCACAATCTATATTATAGAGCAGATATAAGAAAAATAAGGTTTACCCCTTCAAACCCCAGTTTTGCTATATAAAAATGGGGTTCGAGGGGTCAAAATTATATAGGCATGTTTTCGTGATGTGAAGAAGCCATCAGTGTTAAATTTTGTTTGTTTTAGATTTAATGTCCCCGCAACACTATATCAGGCATTTGGAGACGTTGTTTCCAGTTTTGTGGGACGTTTACCCGACATTGAGATAAAATGATATCTCAAAGTAGAAGTAAAACAAAGATCAGGAATTGATACAATTAACCCACTCCACCCATAAAAGACACCAAAGGGAAAGAAATACAAACATTAAGCGACCAGACCATAATGGAAACCTAAACAAAGGAAGGCCATAAGGGCAGTCACTTTCCCACAAAATGGCCATATGGCCATCCAAAATAAAAGACACAAGTGATACACACACTAAGTAACAAACAACAACATAAATAAATCGCCACAGAAGAGCCGCCTTGGAACGGTCAGTGGAAGATTTCCACTGGGGGGCTTAAATCGATTTTACGTGGCCACAATCCTCGCCCTTACTTCCGTCGCGATTTAGACAAATAATTTGTTCAGTCCGCATGAAGGCCTCCTAACAAGCCCTGCAGCCAAATAAAACCGATAGGGTTTATATGCATGAACGGCCCGACTCGCACCACTTTGCCTGGGCAGGCTGAGATGCTCTAAGCGGTTTACCAGTACTCATGCGCGGTCTGTTTCAGCTCTGCGTGGAAGCAACATGCAGACAATCTATTCTTCAAGCCCCGATGTATATCTCTGTTCTTATTTATGTGCTGTCTGAGTGACGATGAGAAATTTAAGTCTAAATTGGCAATTCGAAATAGAAGTGAAGGCGATGATCAGGAATCGATACAACTACCTAGCACCCCTCATCAGAGACACCAAAACGAAAGAGACACGAACATGAAATAACTAAACCCTAATGGAAACATCACAAGCGGGAAGCCAAAAGGACAGATACTTTCCCACAACATTGCGGCAAAACAATAATAAAAACATGCATGCAAAGTCAAATTTAACAAAAGTAAACAGCGACAGAAAACCCGACTTAGATCGGCCAGTAAAAAGAATTTCCTTTTTTCCTATTTTTTTTTGTTTGAGGGGTGGGTGGTAAATAAATTTTAGGTGGCCACATTCTTCGCCCATGGTTCTGGCAATTTGTTCAGTACACATAAAGACTTTTTAACTTATTGGTGCTAGATCTCTGAGAACATATAATTCAATCGACTACAGAGATGAAACAACGAAAAGGACTCGAAGGCATGAAACAAATGAAATGCAAAAGAAAAACAACAGTTAGATTCCGGTGTGGGTCGACCAGAAACAGACGATCAAGTACCAACCGTCACTATCTAAAGCTTTAAGTAAGTCTTTTACGCTGGAGCGGTCATAGAATCTGAGGCCTGACCCGCCTGCGTAAAGTTATCAGCCGTGATTGAGTGTTCCCAATCTTTTTCTAACCTTAGTACACGCCTTTTAAATAATCCGGAGACGTGAATTAGATGGTTTTGTTATCCAAAATCTATTTTTTTAAGAAATAGATCAGCTCTAACTGTGATTTGTTGAGTAATAAATCACAGTTTGTCGGTCAGTTGTAAAGAAGACAATTCACGAGCGCGTTTTTTTACGTTTTCAATGCGAGAAAATGACGTTACACTGTCTAACGTCAAGGAAATCGAATAGTGACATCATAAATCGGCAGTTTTTAATGACGTCACTCGTCACGCTCTTCCGAGCTATAATTTGTTGCAGAATAAAACACAGTTATTTTCCATTGCCTATATAGGCGCGCTGTGTTGGAATATCTCTTTTGATACGTCTTCAGCTTACTGCGTCACTATATCACTAAAGCGTCACGCACGTATACATTTAAGACTTGAAGATTGTGGCACAAATATTGCATATTCATTCATTGAGGGTGGCTGTCAGACCGATCAGCAACTTTTCCTGAAAAAAAAAGAGATATACAAAAGACTCATGATATCGAATAAAACAAAAACTTAATTGAAATACCTCATATACTTTATCATGTCTTAGCTCAATATTTAGTCATTTGTTATTCTGTAAAGAGATTTGTAGCCTTCTGCCTGGACAGCACAAGAGCATTTATTTTTCATAATGCCAGTGAGGAAAAAAACATTACCACATTACGATCTCGTACTCTCGTACTCGTCTTCGCTGAATTGCCATGTCCCCCGTCTTGCATTCAATGCACAGTTGGTGAGAAATGAAAGCAATATAATTTAATTTACCATTGTTACAAAAATCAAACAGCCACAGAGATGAAACAACGGTGAAGATTCGACAGCAAGAAACCACTGAAATGCTGGAGCAGAAGACAGTTAGACTCCGATGGGCCCGACCAGAGACAGAGCATCAGGCACCAATCAACATTACACAAAATTAGATACTCTCCAATTCTCAATAAGCCTCTACGCTGGAACCGCCATAGAATCCGAGGCCTGACCCACCAGCGAGCAATTAAAGAGGGAAATAAAGTTGTCAAGCGTGACTGAGTTAACTACCATGCATGCAGTCTGTCGTATAAAATTTATGTTGTACCCTATCTTTTTATATCGAATTATGATTTTACTGGATTGGGTGCTGAAGTTATTGCATTTATATATTTTTTCTGAATTTATTTACTAAGTCCCCATTAGATTCCGGTTCTGATAGACCTTGTCTCACAGGCGATTTAAGTACAACTTTGAATTTGGAAATTAAATCGGAATGACGTCAATAAAATTTTGAAAAGGCTTTGCGTAGTTTATGATACCGATAACCCTGATTAAGAAGTTTAGCAGTTAACAATTTATTACGAGTGATGAAGTCAGTTACCTGACTAGACACTCTAGCAAATCGAATTAATTTTGAAATCTAAACGCCACAGGAGGCCGCATGAGGAACATCACCATCGAAGAAAGGAAAATTTACAATCTCAAAATCAAATTTATCGTGTTTATCATAAATTTTGCAAGAAACAAACCCATCTACAAAAGATAGATGTAAATCCAAAAACGGGGTCTCGGAATCAGAAGAATTTGCTTTATTTAACTGAAGTTGAAGTTCTGGTGGGGGGGGGGAGGGGGTACATTTAACTGATCAAACCATCGAAACAGGTATTGTCAATATTTAATAATCATCCAAATATCTAGAAGTCGAGCTAAACTTATGTGGAATCCGTACAGAAGGAGCAGAATGTAACCTAAGAAGTGCTTCTTTCACTTCTGAAGAGCATGAATATTATATTTTATGGTGTGTGAATCTTTGTCCTTTCTACTTGACAAGTTTTACATAAAATTTGGTACTGAATTATTTATTGTAGATGGGTTTGTGTCCTGCGAAATTTATGATAAACGCGATGATTTTGATTTTGAGATTTAAATTTTCCTTTCTTGGATGGTGATATTCCTCGTGCGGCATCCTATGGCGTTTGTATTTCGCAGTTAACTCGATTTGCCAGAGAGTCTAGTCATGTAACTGACTTCGTCAATTTTAGTGGGTTGTTGGCTGCTGGATTTTTGGAAGGGGTTGTCGGTATCATAATCTACGCGGGGCCGTTTCAGAATATCTATCGAAACCCGAATTTAATGGTGACTTAGTATGTAAATTCAGAAAAATATATGACTGCAATGATTTTAGCACCCAATTTCGTAAACTCATTCTTCGATATAAGCCGATAGGTACAACATAAATGTTATACAACAGACTGCACTCATGGTAGTTTGCCCAATCACAGTTGACAACTTTGCTTCCCTCTTTGATTTTACGCCGACGGGTCAGGCCTCAGATTCTATGACGGTTCCAGCGTAAAGGCTTACTGAGAATTAGAGAGAATTTAATTTTATGTAGTGTTGGTTTGTGCCTGGTGCTTTGTCTCTGGTCGGGCCCGTCGGGGTTTTTCTGTTGGTGTTCCTTTTATCGAGCATTTCTGTCGTCCTCGTCATTGTTTCATCTGTGTGGTTGTTTGATTTTTGTGTTGTCGGAACACTCAATCACGGCTGTTGTTGGGGGCCTTCATGCGGACTGAACAAATTATTTGTCTAAATCGCGACGGACGTAAGGGCGAGGATTGCAGCTGCATAAAATCGATTTAAGCCCACCCCCACCCCCAGTGGAATTCGTTTCACAAAATGGCCAATTGTTTTGGATAGCCAATTGGCCATTTTGTGGGAAAGCAACTGTCCTTTTGGCTTTCCGCTATTGGTGTTTCCATTAGGGTCTAGTTATTTCATGTTTGTTTTTCTTTCCTTGTGGTGCCACTAACGGGAGCTGTGGGTTAATTGTATTGATATCTGATTATTATCTTCAATTCTGTTATACTGGAACCACGTCATGACAATTTTTGTTATTTATTTTCGCTGCACAGGGTGGTTAATGAGATTTCGAAGATTTCTAGGACGTGTATTTCTTTCATTTTGCAGCATAACAGGAATCTAATGTGCATAAAAACTTCCTCTGTATGCACATGTACATACATTTTTTTTTTCATCCTTCATGGCGCCTGTTGTCGTTCAAATTCTTACACTTCATGCAGGTGGTAAAACTGCTTTCTTATATTTATTTATTCAGTTTTTTATCCATAAAGTCGAATATTTTCCCGCTTAAAGCTGTACATTTTTTACGCAAGAAATATGCCCAGCCCCCACCCCGCAAAAGGACTATGTCCCCTCACCCCACCCCCACAAAAAATGTTCAAAACATTTTGTGACTTTTAAGATGAGATCAAATTACCCGAAGAACAATCAAGTCTTTGTGTTGCTGTCCCATGATATTTTGTACCAAATTTGCCAGAATTATTATGTATTCAAAAATATGGTACATACAAGCAAACATTGAACAAGGATACGAGGAGTTTTACGTCCCACCAACAGCTAAGGTAATACCGAGACAGAACATTTGTTTAAAGAGTCATCCAAAAGTCTGGAGAAGCCCGGGATCGAACCCACGATGCCTTGTTTATGAGTAGAGTTGCACTGATGAGTTAGGAGGCCTTCATGCGGACTGAACTAATTATTTGTCTAAATCGCGACGGAAGTAAGGGCGAGGATTGTGGCCACGTAAAATCGATTTAAGCCCCCCCCCCCCCCCCCCCGGTGGAAATCTTCCACTGACCGTTCCAAGGCGGCTCTTCTGTGGCGATTTATTTATGTTGGTGTTTGTTACTTGCTGTGTGTGTCGCTTGTGTCTTTTAATTTTGGATGGTCATATGGCCATTTTGTGGGAAAGTAACTGTCCATATGGCCTTCCTTTGTTTAGGTTTCCATTATGGTCTGGTCGCTTAATGTTTGTATTTCTTTCCCTTTGGTGTCTTTTATGGATGGAGTAAGTTGATTGTATCAATTCGTGATCTTTGTTTTACTTCTACTTTCCATGGATCCGTTTGACCTTCAGAAGTAGATCAAGAGCATTAAAGCAAAAAAAAACAAGTCTTATTATAGTGCGCAAAATTTGGCCGAAATTCATTAATAAGTTCTCGCTATATATTGCATAAAGTGCCAAATTTAACAATCTTTGCACTCAAATCGCCTTAGGAATAAAGTCGAGGACACTATTATCAAATCAAGTGTTCAGTAAACTGCAACGATATACTGCCCAGAGCCGGATTACAATGCAAAAAATCGTTCAGGGGATAGGATGCAGATAGGCTGTAGTCGACACAAAAATGAACAGGTTTAGTGAGTCTGTGATCTTGAAATGAATCCTCGGCCATGAAAGTATTTGGTATGTTGCAATGCTGTTTGACTGTAAATCTTACATTCCTGCAGGATTGGAATGAAGACAAACATTTTTGGCAACAATTTGACGGTTTGGGGCCTGCTATCTTGAAGCCATCAAAATGTATGCACTATTTTCTACAGTCCTGATGATACCATGGAATGCGGTGAAAATCCGACAAACGGTGTAGGAGAAATAATGCTTCAAAAAGGCCAACCCCGGCCCTGATGCCGAGGCAAACGAAATCGAAATCCGCACCTCATAAACAACATATATTTGGAAAATGTGTACCTTTTCTTGATACAATGTACCAAATGGCAGCACCACTCCCAATCAGGACAATGGCAACACAAACTGAAGAAATTATCGCAACATTGCCAGGTTCACTGAAGAATCCATTCGGTACCTTGTTTGTAGAAACAGATGGCGTGTTACTGGGTGGTATAACTGTTGTGCTTGTTAGTACCGAAGTCGAAGGTCCAGATGACCCCGATGAAAGCACCAATATTGTAACAGAAAACCTCTCTGATGTGTCAAGATATGGCGGACCGCTTAAAGCAGGAGAGGACGAGGTCAACGGTGCCTGTAGCATTTGCTTAGTTGATGGAGGTTTGCTAATTAAATGCGTAGATGGTAATGTAGCAGTCTCAGTAGACAGAACAGACATGCTGCCTATCTTTGTCGTTTCACTTGAGGTAACATTTACTAGCGATCTACCTCTTAGGGTTGATAGATGAAACAAAATGGAAGACTTATCTGTTGTTGGACTGACTGTCGCCGTTGGTTCTCTTGTAGTTTTCCTGCTTGTAAATGGCAAAGGCGTAGTACCAGAACTGCTGGCGGTAGTAAGATACCGTTGTTTTCCTGTTGATGTTGTCGATGTGGCTGTTGCACTCGTTGTGGTATAAGTGGTAGAACTCTTTGTTGGCACTGAATACCAAAATGAATTAAATCGAGCATAAGTCAGTTTTAAAAACGAACATTAGTATGACACACCCATTTGTAAGAAAGCTTTCTTCCGTGCCCTCTAGGCAGTAGCCTTGTTTTTACTTGATATCGACAACTTGCTTCGCAATGTAGCGCATGTGATTTTCGTAGCAGAGTACTTGCTAAATAAACATCCAGAACAGATACCTCGTAGAATAAATTAATATTATATTAAGAGCGGGAAAAAGTTCAGTTCGGAAAATTAACAAGAGCACCGCATGCGGGTGCCAACGCTCGGCTGCAGTTTCTTTTAGTTAAACAAAAATTCTAAGTCGAAAAATGGCATAAATGTGCCAAAAATATTTTGAGGATTACCTCACCTATTGGTATGATTTCCCCTTTTCATAATGAACAACTAATCGGAGTTTCAAGTAGATATGTTCAGTAATAACATAGATATTACAAAATGTCCAAGTGTTTGCATGACGACGACGCAAAACTTCTAAGTCGAAAAAGGGACATAACTGTGTCAAAAATATTTTGATGGTTTCCTTATCTATTGGTATGAGTTCCACTTTTCATAATGAACAACAAGTAAATATGTTCAGTAATGACAGTGATATTACAAAATGTCCAAGTTTTTGCAAAAATTCTAAGTCAAAAAGGGGCATAACTGTGTCAAAAATATTTTGAGGGTTACCTCACCTATTGGTCTGAGTTCCCCTTTTCATAATTTACAACTATGCCGAGTGTAAGTAAATATGTTCAGTAATGACAGAGATATAACAAAATGTCCGAGTTTTTAAAAGAAAATCTAAGTCGAAAATGGGGCATAACTAGGCCAAAATACTTTTAGGGTTACCTCACCTATTGGTATGAGTTCCCCGTTTCATAATGAACAACTAGTACGAGTTTCAAGGAAATATATTCAGTAATGAGATATTACAAAATGTCCAAGTTTTTGCAAAAATTCTAAGTCGAAAAAGGGGCATAACTGTGCCAAAATATGTTTAGGGTTACCTCACCTATTGGTATGAGTTCCCCTTTTTATAATGAACAACTAGTCCGAGTTTCAAGTAAATATGTTCAGTAATGACAGAGATATTACAAAAGTCCAAGTTTTTGCGCGACGTCGACGCAGACGACGCAGACCACGACGCAAGAGCTATGACAATACCTCGTCGTTTTCTTCGAAAACAACTGAGCTAAAAACTTGTTCATATCAAGCAGTTATTTGTTGAGTAATACATCATAGTTTAAAGTTAAATGTAAAGTAGATCAATCACGCGCTGACAACTGACTGACAAACACAGACAAATCACACACTAAACTCCGTGCAGAAAATCTGAATCATCGATTTTTTCGTGTCTTCCTTTTAATACTCATTTTAGCCCATACATCACTATGGGAAAGTTTTAGACCTCACCCTCCGCCGATTTCTCCAGTAAGTCGCATGCCCGTGCTACAGTCAGGAAAGGCTGTGATTATTTGGAGAAAATTGCAAAACAAAGAAATGAGTGCACAGACTAAGTCCATTTGACGATGATTGTCAGGTAAAATAATAAATATTCAAATCCATGTGACGCACTTTATAAATAGATATGCAATTGCGACACACCTTATATTCGAATGGCTAGATAGAGATTCACTAGGAAAGGGGAGTCACTAGCGCGATGTGCTGTCAACAGTCGTCAAAAAGAATTATACCGATATCAGATGTGGTGTCACAGCTAATAATTTTCCATGGAGTGATCGTGCAAATTAAACATAGACGCCCTTGTAATTTACAAGAGCAGTGACCACTTCTATATATGGTTTAAAAGGGTGTGTCGAACCTGTCAGAATGTCTTAGTCGGTGAAAGAAAATACAGATTTTGCAATTTTCTCCAAATAATCACAGCCTTTCCTAGCCGTCGCAGAAGCATACGACTTGCTGGAGAAATCGATGGAGGGTGAGGTCTTAAACTTTCCCATAGTGATGTATGGGCTTAAATGAGTATGAAAAGCGAGAAACGAAAAAATCGATGATTCAGATTTTCTGAACGGAGTTTAGATGCTATCATTTACAATATTACCACACTAAAATTCGACAATTATCTTGTTGTTTCCTTCGACGTCTCCCAAACTTTCGCCAAACCTATTGAATGTATCACATAAATATATGTCCTTCTGTAATGTTTTGATCCGAGAAAATATCGTTTCATAAACTAACGTCAAAAACATTCATGAGTGACGTCATGTAACGGCGTTTGGCCAGTTGGCCATTTTGTGGGAAAGTAATTGTCTTTTTGGCTTTCCGCTATTGATGTTTCCATTAGGGTCGAGTTGTTTCATGTTTGTGCTTCTTTTCCTTTGGTTTTTCTGGGAGCTGTTGGTTAATTGTATCGATTCCTGATCATTAGCTTCTCTTCTATTTTGTATGACGCCATTTGTCACACTCTTCCAATCAGTGATTTGTTGCAGATTTGAACGGTGTACCTATCCCATTCTACGTATTCAAGATGGAATATTTGAATTCATACAGGTTAAAGAAAGGTATAAACAAGACAAGATAACCTTCGTCTCGATCTCAGTCCAAATAATACAGAAATTTTGGCTTTTCAATGCAATAAATACATTTTTGAAAACATTGACACTGTAAAATGTCATTACTAAATAGTTAGAGACAAGTTTTTGTCATGCTGCGCATCCTAACAAGAGTAATATTAAAAACACATGCTGATGAAAATATTGCAAAAAACAAAATCGGTGTAACTGTGTACTGTTGACTTACCCCCTAGAGGAAAAAGAATGCATGTTTTCAAATAACAATGTGTTTAAAACCATCACATACATACCGTGTGATTACAACTATATCAGGAACCAAGTCATAGACAGACTTTGAACATAAACCTTTATGAAAAAAAAGAAGAATTAAAGTCTTTGTATTTTTACGTTTAAACAGGTTCGGCATCATTTAGGACTGTTGTCTTCTTTGAAATAGACACTGAAACGCGTTTGTGACTTGATCTATAATATTTATCAACCTATTATTATTAATAACCAGTGCTTCAGCTGAAGTGCACGACCCGCCGGGTGCTTTTAGCTTAATGAGTGTTACCATATATGGGTATGGCGGCCATTTTGATCATGTGACCTGGACCTAAAACGGTTCCCCAAATAAATGATACTTATCGTAAGGAGCAAAAATATATCTTATACTTTAGTACTGTATTCTGAATCGTTTGCAGGATAAAATGCATTCTCACTTTTCCAATACAAAAGCATATGTGTCAAAGTTTAACCTAGGCACAAAGAAGGTCAAGGTCAACCCAGGGTCACCATTTTAGCAATTTATGATGGGCCTACGTCCCAGATGCTATTTATCAAGTTTCGTGGAATTCTGCCCAGTGGTTCTGGAGAAGACTATTTTTGAAGGGTTTTTACCATATATTGCTTGGGGGCCATTTTGGTCATGGGACCTGGACCCAATGAGCAAATTTTGGTTTCCCCCATCCCGTAGAGGCTCCATATGAAATTTGACTTCAATCGGCCCAACGGTTTCCGAGGAGAAGCAGTTCGAAAAGTTTCACTTTTTTCGCCTCGGCGAGGCTATACCAAATGGACTGTAATATTTCGCAAGTTTATTGGTAAGATCTCATTGATATCTATCAGTATGCCAAAAATTGTTTAAATATTCCAAGCGGTTAAGTCACTATCACCAATTTTCACAAACGGGTTACAGAAGGACAGACAGACCATATATGGCTTGGCGGCCATTTTGGTCATGGGACCTGGACCCCATGAGCAAATTTTGGTTTCCCCCATCCCATAGAGGCTCAATATGAAATTTGATTTCAATCGGCCCAACGGTTTCCGAGGAGAAGCAGTTCGAAAATTTTCACATTTTTCGCCTCGGCGAGGCTATACTAAATGGAATGTAATATTTCGCAAGTTCATTGGTTAGATCTCATTGATATCTATCAGTATGCAAAAAAAAAAAATGTTTAAATATTCCAAGCGGTTAAGTCACTATCACCAAATTTCACAAACGGGTTACGGACGGACCCAAAGAAGGTCAAGGTCAACCCAGAGTCACCATTTTAGCAATTTATGATGGGCCTACGTCCCAGATGCTATTTATCAAGTTTCGTGGAACTCTGCCCAGTGGTTCTGGAGAAGACTATTTTTGAAGGGTTTTTACCATATATGGCTTGGCGGCCATTTTGGTCATGTGACCTGGACCCCATGAGCAAATTTTGGTTTCCCCCATCCCATAGAGGCTCCATATGAAATTTGATTTCAATCGGCCCAACAGTTTCCGAGGAGAAACAGTTCGAAAATTTTCACATTTTTCGCCTCGGCGAGGCTATACTGAATGGAATGTAATATTTCGCAAGTTCATTGGTTAGATCTCATTGATATCTATCAGCATGCCAAAAATTGTTTAAATATTCCAAGCGGTTGAGTCACTATCACCAATTTTCACAAACGGGTTACGGACGGACAGACAGACAGGCCATATATGGCTTGGTGGCCATTTTGGTCATGTGACCTGGACACAATGAGCAAATTTTGGTTTCCCCCATCCCATAGAGGCTCCATATGAAATTTGACTTCAACCGGCCCAACGGTTTCTGAGAAGAAGCAGTTCGAAAATTTTCCCCTTTTTCGCCTCGGCGAGGCTATACTAAATGGAATGCAATATTTCTCAAGTTCATTGGTTAGATTTCGTTGATATCTATCAGTATGCCAAAAATTGTTTAAATATTCCAAGCGGTTAAGTAACTATCACCAATTTTCACAAACGGGTTACGGACGGACAGACTGACAGACTGACAGAATGACAGAATGACCGAATGACCGAATGACAGAATGACACGGTGATTTTAGGGCACTCTTTGCAATCAACCGACTTCAGTCGGTTGCTTTTTCTGCGGGTCGTGCAATTTCCAGATAACTATCGAGTCGAGTCCTCACAGTTGTGGATTGTGGCCACGTAAAATCGATTTAAGCCCCCCCCCCCCCCCCCCCCCCCCCAGTGGAATCCGTTTCCGCTGACCGTTCCAAGGCGGTTCTTCTGTCGCGGTTTATTTTTGCTATGGTTTGTCTCTGGGTGTTTGTGACCCTTATATTATTTTATTTTAGATAGCGTATTGGCCATTTTGTGGGAAAGTAACTGTCCTTTTGGCTTTCCGCTATTGATGTTTCCATTAGGTTCGGTTTTTTCATGTTTGTGTTTCTTTCCCTTTGGTGCCTCTGATGGGAGCTGTGGGTTAATTGTATCGATTCCTGATCATTGCCTCCACTTCTTTATTTTATATTTGGAGCTCCCATTAGTACATGAGGCCGCTAGGCCGAATGTTCAAATATCTTCCGAGGGGTCCGGCAAATGTTAATGCAATGAAATAACCATGGATGATCGTTGTTCTTGCATGACTTATGAATCCGACAGCAAATTTTGGCGAAAACGCCCAAAAGCTCCATATAAATTCCATATAAACTTTTCAAATGCGACAGGCAAACCAAAATGGCGGCCAGTTCAGAATGTTGTTTACAATGACGCTGTCATACAGTGACGTCATCATAGAACCCTAAACGCTATGTTCAGGAAGATAACGTTACGTCGCTCAACGTAAGTAAATAAAGCAAGGCCAGTCTTGTGATATCAAAAGCTCAAAATCCATGTTCAAACAGCACGCGAATTTTCATGATTTGAACATGTTTTTTGCTGTTTGAGCACGGCTTTCGGTCCATTTTGCAATGGCTTCAAACAGCCATGCGCATAGGTATTGATGCAAGAACGTCAGTTAAATAAAGCAAACGCTTCTGATACAAAAGCCCCGTTTTTATGATTTACATTTTATCTATTTTAGATGTGTTTGTTTCATGCAAAATTTATGACAAACGCGATGATGTTGATTTTGACATTCTTAGATGGTGGTGTTCTTCGTGCAGCATGCTACAATGTTTATATATCGCAATTAATCCGGTTTTTCAAAGTGCCTATTCATGTAACTGACTTCATCACTCATAATAAATTATTAATTGCTTAACTTCATAATCAGGGTTATCAGTTTTATAAATTTCGGAAACCGTTTCTAAGTTTTATGGACGGCATTTCGATTTAGTTTAAAAAATCTCTTTTGCAACAAGGCCTATCGGAAGCTAAATTGTAAGGTGGCTACTATATAAATTCACTGAAAATATGTGCTTGCAAAGATTTCAGTATGCTATTTTGATATTAAAAGCTTGGGTACAACATTAATGATATACGACAGACTTAACAAAACGACGGTTGATGCCAGTGGGTCGGGCCTCAGACTCCTTGATGCAGACTGTACACATTATTTGTCTTCATTACGAAAACACGCCTATACAAATACAGTGTAAACTTTACCGCCGAAAAAATTAAAATTTTCATATGAAAAATTGTGATATTTTTCTTACTTCTGTTCAAAATATAGATTGTTGGTACTCGTTAGAACCGCCTCGACAAGGCGGTTCTAACGGGTACTCACAATCTATATGTAAAGCAAAAATTAGAAAAATAAGGTTTACCCCTGCAAAACCCAGTTTTGCTATATAAAAGTGGGGTTCAAGGGGGTCAAAATTATATAGACGTGTTTTCGTGATGTAAACCACGACAGAACCACAGGCGAGGTTTGTTGCCACGTATAACCGATTTAAACCCCCAGTGAAGAACTTTTTACTAACCATTACAGTGCGGTTCTTCTGGCGTGGATTATCAGTTATAATTTGTTTGTTCATATACGTATTGCGAATATTTTTTTTTTATTTTGGATAACCGGGTGGCAATTTTGTGGGTAAGTAGCTGTCCTTTTGGCTTTACGCCTGTGAGGGTTTTATTATAGTGAAGTGTTAACTGCCTTTGATGTCTTGGATGGGAAATGAGGGCTAATTGTATCGATACCTGGTCATTGCTATCACTTCTATTTTACAAAGGTCAGTTAGTTTTACACGCCGGTGTGTCAGGCCTCAGATTCTATGACGGTTCCAGAGTAAAGGCTTACTGAGAATTAGAGAGTATCTAATTTTATGTAATGTTGCTTGGTGCCTGATGCTCTGTCTCTGGTCGGGCCCATCGGAGTCCAACAATTGGCCTTCTTTTGCTGCAGCATTTCAGTGGTTTCTTGTTGTCGAGTCCTCATCGTTGTTTGATTTTTGTGTTCACGGAGATGTTGCACTGATGTGTTAGGAGGCCTTCATGCAGACTGAACAAATTATTTGTCTAAATCGCGACGGAAATAAAAGCGAGGATTCTGGCCACGTAAAATCGATTAAGTCCCCCCACTCCGTTGTGGAATTCGTTTCACTGACCGTTCCAAGGCGGTTCTTCTGTCGCGCTTTATTTTTGTTTTGGTTTGTCTTTGAGTGTGTATCACTTATATTATTTTGTTTTGGGGAAAGTAACTGTCGTTTTGGCTTTCCCCTATTGATGTTTCCATTAAGGTCTAGTTGTTTCATTTCTGTGCTTCTTTCGCTTTGGTGTCTCTGATGGGAGCTGTGGGTTAATTGTATCGATTCCTGATCACTGCCGTCACTTCTAGTTTTCTTATTTTTGTCCCAATATTTAAATTCAAATTTTAAATTTTGTTAGAACCGCCTCGATAGGAACATTCTAACAAGCACCAACGCCCAATGTCAAAGGCATACATAAAGTGGATTTCACAGTTGATGTAATTTTATACGAAGTGTATGAAACGGCTTTGTCATGCAATACAAAAACACACCTACACAAACGTATTGAAATTTTTTATCCAAACAATGAAACTTTTCTGAAGAAACATTGCGATATTTTCCTTATTTCTGCTCCAAACATAGATTGTGGGCACTATTCAGAACCGCCTCACTGAGGCGGTTCTGACGAGTACCCACAACCTATATCTTAGGGCAGGAATAAGGAAAATATTGTATACCCCCTTAAACCCCAGTTTTACTATATAAAAGTGGGGATGAAGAGGTCAAAATTATATAGGCGTGTTTTCGTGATGTTTCGAAAATCCATTTAAATGACCACGAGAGCAAGGTTTTGTTTATCATGAATCATTTTGGACTTTGATTTCAACGCCGAAGATTTTCAAAAGAAAACATAGGTTGTCGAGAATGGCACCATGTCGTTACCTTGTGTGGTCATATTATTTACGTTATCCACTAAACAATAGCGACGTTATATGATAAAATAAAATATCACATTTTTTATCAAAGATGCCATTTGAGAAGTATGGAAGGTAACTGCTTTAACTGCCAATGATATGCTATTCTAACGACTTGTGATTTATATCACATATATATATATGGTATAATATGCTCCAGCGAACGACAAAGTAGAAGTAAAACAAAGATCAGGAATTGATACAATTAACTTACTCCACCCATAAAAGACACCAAAGGGAAAGAAATACAAACATTAAGCGACCAGACCATAATGGAAACCTAAACAAAGGAAGGCCATAAGGACAGTTACTTTCCCACAAAATGGCCATATGGCCACCCAAAACCAAAAGACACAAGTGATACACACAGTAAGTAACAAACAACAACATAAATAAATCGCCACCCACAATAAGATTCGAGCATTTAGCGAAGACTCAAATCACACTTCAGATTCTTTGCGTATCGCAGATGCAGATCAGAGGCTTCGCTGATCCCTTTAGTCTTTTATAGCTTTCTGGCTGGTCAAAGGGAAATGAACGACAATTCCTGTCATAAAGGGTGGATTTGCTGGCTGATCCGAACAATATTTCTAGACACACATTTACTTATATAAACACCTTACATAGGTGTGAGGATGGAAGGTAAGATCTGCCCCGAGGGTAATTGTCTGAAATCACTCGGCTTGCCATGTTAAATGGGTTTTAGCCCCCGGCCCTCAACAATCCACCCCTGTTAGAAAGCCCTTTGGCATTTCTGTTGGAAAGTAACTGTCCTTTGTGATTTCCGCTTGTGACGTTTTCATTGTGGTCAAGTTGTTTTTTGTTTGTGTTTCTGTCCCTTTGTTGTTAGGGATGGGGTGTATGAGTTATTTGTATCGATTCCGGATCATTGCCGTCACTACTGTTTGTTAACATTATACCTACGTCTGAAAACGTCCAAATGAACCATTTATTGAAGCACTAAACTTATTTTCGCGGTTATGAGTCAACAGCAGCAGCAGTGCGATATATTTCTTTGGACTGTTCAAAACAGAAAGGCTTTAGAAGGTACCAGTTGAGCTGAAATTTCTGAAACGTTGCTTAAATAGGAAGTATTTTGATATTCAATTCTAATAAAAGCAGTGTTTCATTGCATGATATCCCAAAACTACAGAACAATACTATGCATTTTTCCGGTGTCTCTAGAGCAGACAACCTTCGCAATAGGACAGCCAGTATCAAAAAGCCTTCATTAATTTGTGACAGTAGTTCCTTAAATCTCTGGTACAGAAACTAGAGCCAAACCCAAGCCATTTTGCATTTACACCAAAGCCAGATAAAACGAGAACTTAATCCTCATCATCCTGAACCCTGATAAATATGTATCCTTTGTGGAAACCTGTATAGATCCAGCTAAGCTGGCTTCTTCGAAGCCAGCTGAAAAGGATCTACACTGTTATCCATTTTGTTTTTAATCCGTGGTTAAATCAAAATCATGCAACACAAAAGGCTGAAAGGGGAAGGGCTGTAGCATTTTTAAATGTTCAGCATGCTGAGAGTTAGTTCTATGTCCTTGGTCTTAATAATAAACCCATCTGTAAAGGTTCCCTCAAGCTTTTCCATATGCTTCAGAAATTAAGTCCAAATAATTTTTTTCCTGACAAATGATAAGGGAAGATAACTCGAAGTAGAATAGCCGTTATTGCCTAGCTTATAGAAGCTTTAGTGCACAATATGTCTATGAATTTTCCTCTGATTTACATATTCTACTCTGAAAGCAGCCACATACACACGTGCAGGTAGCTCAAGACTAAAAATGGAACTTGGCCACAATAGGCTTCCTTTAATGTTCTGTATGTAAAATATCATCAAGGTATCCCATATACATGTTGTAAAGGAGTTATGAACGAAAATGTTTCTACATATATCAAGGGCAGATAACTCAAGAACCCGAATGGCAGAGTGACTGTCCTTGGTCATAACATGCTTCATTTAGTGTTTTATACACCTAAGAGGGTTCGACAAGATATTCCATATGGCAAACGAGAAACATGCAAAACTTAGAACAAAAAAGGGCAGATAACGCAAAATTAAGGATAGTTAGAGTAGTGGTCCGTGTCCATAATATACGCCCTTTAGTGATCTATATATCTCTGAAGTATAATCCATATATTTCTTTTTGTAAAGGAATAAGAGTCTAAAAGCTTTTAATGGGAATTGTGAATGGCCCTTACTATGTAAAATGTTAACATTTTTTGCCCATTAACAACCCCATACCGCACATTCCCAATATCAATAGACAGCAAAACTTGAAGAAAATCCATGTAAAACTATATTCAAGTTATCGATTGGGAACGTCAATAATCAACTGATTAGGAACTGACAAGGGCAGGTTACTCAGTATCAAGGATGTTTAGAGTGTTGGTCTTTCGCCACAATATGCTTACTTCAGTGGTCAATAAATCGAAGTGAAGTTTCATCAATATATTCCATTTAGTAAAGGGAAATGAGTCCAAAAACATTTAATGGGAATTGTTAACCGCCATAGTTTTGTCAAATGTCAACGTATTTTGCCCATTAACAGTCCTGAACCACATATTACCAATACAAATAAACATGTAACATTTGAAGTAATTCCGTGGAAAAATAATCAAGTTATCAATCGGAAACGCTTTTTTAATTCTGGAAACTAGGAACTGACTGGGGTCATAACTGTCAAACGTTGACAGATTTCGCCAGTTTACAATACCAAACCACACATCCCCGGTATGTGTAAGCAAAATTTGAAAAAAAAAATCAACGAAAAAAATACAAGAGTTATCTATCGAAAATGGTACGGACGGACGGATGGACATATGGGCGGAACTTCTCGCAGATGGATAGTTATTTGGACTTATTTGGCAGGATTGATACTTAGGTTGCTACTTTAAACCACAGAAAAATACTATTTTATGTGTAACGGAATAAATCCCATTGAATAACATGGAGTATGTGCATTATCATAACCACCTAACTATCCTTTTGTTCATCAGGACATACGGACGGACGGGCAACGGAATGTATATCTACATACTCATAAACTATCGTTTGGTGTGGAATAAAAGGGGAATATCCTCTCTCTATTTAACAGAAATCGTTTCCGGGGCTACTTTTAGTATTTTCGACCTCCTTGGATAGCCTCAGCGCATCACGAAAACACACCTATATAATTTTGACCCCCTCGAACTTGCATTTTATATTGTAAAACTGTGGTTTACAGTGGTAAACCTTATTTTTCTTATTTATCCTATAAAATTAAGATTGTGAGTACCCGTTAGAACCGCCTCGATTAGGCGGTTGTAACGAGTGCACACAATCTATATTTAGAGCAGAAAAAAGAAAAATATCACAATTTTTCAACTTAAAATTTTGTTGTTTTCGGTGGTTAAGTTTGCAATGTATTTGTATATGTGTGTTTTGGTAATGTGATATCAAATTCAATGACACAATGAACAAAATAGTTTTATGGTGTGATGGTGAAAGTTTGATTTGCCGAAGATATGAACAAATTATTTACCTACATTTACAGGTAACTGCTACAAATCTGAGACGAAGAGAGAACGTCTTGGTGTCACAGGAATGTAAATCACAACGGCCAGTTGTCGCTGTTGTCACTCCCCTGCAGCCAGGCGTATCTAGACATGCAGACAAACAACTTTCTTCTGTACCGTACTCGTAATCAACACTTGAGCCAGGAAGTAACGTACTGCACAATCCCACTTGCATTTGGTACTCAGTCACCTCATATTCCGTGCACTCTGTAAGGACACACCGTTTAACTCCATTACGTTCCGGAAAAGAATGTATCATAGTGTATCACATGAGGGGAATTAATTCATGCACAGGGCAGATTCTCTCGCCCTTTTTCAAAGGATCTTTTTTCTGACATCCTGGCATCAGATAGTTGCTAAGTCATTAACGCTGATTTATGATTCTATTTAATACAATACTGTTGTTTTATTCTGTATGTGGATGTCATTATTCACCGTCTCCATTCCCCATGTACATTGCCGGTCACGGTGTTTCAGTCGGATGAGCGTACGACTAGTAAACATGTGGTTATGCATTCGTTGCTCGCCGGACCAGACAACATCCTTTCGTAAAGACGGACCGTCCAATATTTTCTCCTTTGCCATGATTCAAGATGGACAGATGTTAGTCTTCATTTTTGTTGCGAAACGATGCGTATTTAATGTTTTGACAGGTAAATTGACAGGCTCGACATGACCTTACGAGTTTTTACAGGGCCGACAAATGAAACATCTATACAGGTTATTATTGTTTTTGAAATATTATTGCTATTGTAATAGTGAATGAGAATGCGTCTGTATTGAGGGCGATAGTAAACTATTAATAAACACAGGGCTTAAAGTCTATGTTATGTTTCTGCAGACCGTTCTAACGCACTTACATGTAGTCTTTTGAAATTTGTAACACCGTATCAACCGTTATTAGGCATATGCTCTAATAAGCGCACATCAACACTTTTTCAAGAAACATATTTGAATCGATCTAGAGTGCAAGAGTTTACTGACTGTTAAAAGTAGTTACAATACTAACATCAATACAGCATAACAATTATAGTTTATCAACGATCTTTGAGAGTTCAACGTTCACGCGTCGCAAGACTATTCCAAGTTTTAGGGGAAACAGGTTTCGGATTTCTTTTTCACAGGCATTTAAAATTATAAATAAGTTTTTTGATAATGCCATTATGTAGAAACTCCCGCCGGGGTCGGCAACATTCTCTCGTGGAGATTGATCAGGAAATCTTTTCTACGGTCATTCTCTTCCTTCCGCTGATTCAAGAAGGGCAGTTGTCAGTTTCTGGCGAAAGAATGTGCACTGTACTGGTTAACCGCTTACGTATAAGCCTGCCCAGGAAAGTGTTGATAGGTAAACTGACCGGCTCAAAAATGATCTAAATAGTGTTGACTGGGTCGTAAATCTCCAATACAAACAAACAAAAAACATTATGTAGAAGTCGTGGCCAAGTGGTTAATACGATGCAGTACGAATCTCAGTAAACTTATATCGCCCAATGTAAAAACCTAACTGAAGGCGACTTACCTAAAACATGGACTAGTCCAAAATTAAAACTGCAGTCACGTCTCACTGCGTTTTGAAAGACTATATCAGGCTTCTGTAATCAAGATGTGCACTCTGCTGACTTATGTTTATAAACCCATTCTGTACCAGAAATCCCTGAACGGGTACCCTGGCAAACAGTGCTGGCCCAGATCAGACGCCGCAGAACGCGGCGTCTGACCAGGGCCTCCACTGTTTGCTAAAAGTTAAGCCATTTTCCAAATAAATTTTGAAGAAAACACAACCTGACACCCCTAAATTTTGAAATAGACTCCTGCTATATATAAGGTGGAAGATTCCATTTGGTACTACAAAGGTAAAAGAGAGTTTACCAGAAATATTTTCTAGGGCTTCTTTTCGCAATTAGGATGAAATGTCCAAGGACATTGTGCCCTTACAATGGCGAGCACGCTTTTATATTTTATATGTTCCTGGCTTTTCTTGGGTAAAAGTTCCTTTCTCTGACCTGTAAAGGAAGACCAACGAAGACTATTATGTTTAGTACCTGAAATGCAAGTTCGCCTGATAGTAGTATACCCAGCTGTTACTTCCACTGCGTTGCAGGAACCATAGAGTACACATGTGTTTGAAGCAATTTCTACTTGTCCCAGGTAGCAGGTTGAAACTGGCAATGAAAGGCATGGCTGACTGCAGTGGGGTACATCCTTGTTGTTTAATATGGCAATGGCATTTGTACATGTTGAAGATGAAGCCTTGCAGTTTATGCATATTTGTTCAGCAGTCCTTGTACAAGCTGTAGCTGAAATGTAATAGCTGTTCACTATGATACAAAGTACTAGTACTAAATATTGCCTTCAACATTTTACTGGCTGTTTTGCATTTTATGCGGTATGCAGAGGGAAGCATTAAATGGTAGAAAGACCGAAGCAATACCTGAAGCAGACATGTGCGACCGGACCGCAAGATAAATGCCAGCCTTTATCTTCAGAGAGCCGTTCCAATATACGATAAGCCACTACGCTGACAACCCGTCCTAATCTGAGTCTTTGCTGATCATACAGTTCTAGTTTATAAAACCCGAAGTTATATATACAAAAACTCGTATATAGCTTGTGTCCACGGGACTACCACTGACTGAAACCGCAGATAAGGCTTAAGGTTTTGTGTGTGTCTATTTTACAGAAGATCGTAAAGGTATCCTAAAATGACCCCTATTATACATTATGAATGAACGTCTGAGTTAGCAGTTTTAACTTCCATTACCGTGAAGTTTTAGAGGTGTTCGAGTTATTGTAGTTCAACTGTATATATTTTCAAACAATATTTGAACCCGGGTGAATTATTTGGCCCTGCAATATCGAAAGCATTATGAAAACACGCCTATTTAAATATATTGGTAAAATGTTACCACAAAAAAATGATTTTTTTTTTTTTTTCAGAAAAAAAAATCCTGATATTTTTCATATATCTGCTCAAAACATAGACTTTGGATACCCGTTAGAACCGCCTCACCCCAACAAGCTATGTTTTGAGCAGAATTAAGAAAAATACTGTTTGCCCCATGTAAACCCCAGTTTTACTATATAAAAGTGGGGTTGAAGGGGGCCAAAAGTATATAGGCGTGTTCTCGTGATGCATACCACCTGCCCCCACTATCATTCCCGGGGACCGAACTGTTATTCTTGCACACCAGACAAGGAAATCCGTGATTTTACCCTGGGATAGAAATTTATGTTCTGACCCTGGTGTTCCGACCCCAAATCGAAAATAATCGCGTTTGATAAATGCACTGGTTGATAACAACCTCATGCGCGACGTCGTCATGCGTGACGTCACTAAACATTCCTGTTGGGTCATCACAAAATGGCGGACGTCGGTAACCGAAGTGACAGCAGCCTTAAAAATTCGCAAAAGAAATGGAAGGTATGCAAGAAAAAGAATCCAATATGGGTGTGAGGGGTGGATAGAAAAATTCGTCCCTCGGGATCACTGTCCGGCATCACTCGGCAACCCTCGTGATGCCGGACAGTGTCCATCGGGACGGATTTTTCAATCCACCCCTCAAACCCATATAAGATTCTTATATTGCTGCTGACCGTTCTGAGGCAGTAGTGCCTGTGATATTCATTCTTCATTTCCCATTGTAACACAGATTTTATGTTTTGTTTGTTTGATTTGAGGTTTAACGTCCCCGTCAGCACTGTAAAGGTCATTTTGGAGACGTCGCTTCCAATTGTGTGGGACTTTTACCCGACATTGAGATGAAATGACAGCTCAAGCCCTGCCGCCCAATGAAACCAAGAGGGTTTATAAGCATGGATGGTCCGACTTGCATCGATCTGCCTGGACAGGCTTAGATCCTCTAAGCGGTTTACCAGTACTCGTGTGCGTGTCGGTTTCAGCTCTGCGTGGAAGCATCATGTAGCCCATCTATTTCTTCAAGCCCCGATGTGCGGGGCCCGACAGATTTTATGTACGCACATACATTTAATGAGTAAACATGATTTAATTTGTTTGTTTCTATCGGAATTTAACGGCCCAGTCAACACTATTTTAGTAAATTTTGAGCCGGTCAGTTTACCTATCCACACTTTTCCTGGGCATGCTTATCAGTAAGCGGTTAACCAGTAAGGTGCACATTCCATCACGAAAACACGCCTATATAATTTTGACCCCCTTGAACCCCCTTTTTATATAGTAAACCTGTGGTTTACAGGGGAAAAACTTATTTTCCTTATTTTTGATCTAAAATATAGATTAGATTGTGGGTACGCGTGAGAACCGCCTCGGAATCTAAAATATAGATTGTGGGTACGCGTGAGAACCGCCTCGCCGAGGCGGTTCTAACGAGTACCCAAAATCTATATTTTGAGCAGACATAAGAAATATATCACAATTTGTCATCTTAAAACTTTCTGTTTTTCGGTGATAAAGATTGCCATGTAATTGTATAAGCGTGTTTTCGTAATGCTTTCGCCAGAAACTGACAACTGCCCTTCTTGAATCAGCGGAAGGGAGAGAATGACCGTAGAAAATATACTTTAATAACTGATCAAATCCGTACCCAAAGCGTATCCCAAATATAAAAGGAAAAGACGGACAAGCACATCTTAACAAGCAACAAAAACACAATTGGTATTACGAAAACACGCCTAATAGAATACAAATACATGGTAAACTTATTACAGAAAAATCAGAATTTTTGATATGAAAAATTGTGCGGTTCTAACGAGTACCCACAATCTATACTTTAGAGCAGAAATAAGAAAATTAAGGTTTACCCCTGTAAACCCCAGTTTTACTATATAAAAGTGGGGTTCAAGGGTTCAGAATTATATAGGCGTGTTCTCGTGATGATAAGAAAAACAGATTCTCTTTTCCCAAACAATTATGCTGCCTTTACTAATATAGATAACTTGAACACACCAAAGTGTTGATACAACGAAACAACAACCAACATTAAACAATTGAAACTGCAGCTGAAGGACAGCCTTGCAACGGCCAATAATAATTGCCATAGGTGTTGAACATGTTTCACGTTGTTTTAAACGTCAGCCTCATTGTCCGCCGCGTCACATATTTAAGCTGGCTGTAGACTCGAATGGCGGTCTCCAAGCTCATCAGGGTATAAGCACGGGCAAATGAAACTAAAAAAGCTGTGGTGATGCAAGGATGAGGACTCGTTTAAACCCCAGTTTTACTATATAAAAGTGGGGTTCAAGGGGTTCAGAATTATATAGGCGTGTTCTCGTGATGATAAGAAAAACAGATTCTCTTTTCCCAAACAATTATGCTACCTTTACTAAACTAGATAACTTGAACACACCAAAGTGTTGATACAACGAAACAACAACCAACATTAAACAATTGAAACTGCAGCTGAAGGACAGCCTTGCGACGGCCAATAATAATTGCCATAGGTGTTGAACATGTTTCACGTGGTTCCAAACGTCAGCCTCATTGTCCGCCGCGTCACATATTTAAGCTGGCTGTAGACTCGAATGGCGGTCTCTAAGCCCATCAGGGTATAAGCACAGGCAAATGAAACTAAAAAAGCTGTGATGATGCAAGGATGAGGACTCGTTTAGATCCCAGGGGCGTCAGGAACACCGCACTGTTCGATACAGTAACGTGTTTCCTGCACAACAGGTAAAAAAGTCCTGGACATAACACTAGGATAAAAAGGTTTATCCTACTTAGGCTATCTTGCACAGGGATAGGATAAAACGAGAATTTCCACGTGATGTACATGCACTGGTTGACACGACTCGCGTATGCCGTCGTTACATTGACATCACTGCAAGTACAGTGAAGTCCAAACGCCGCATTATTGTCACAAACATAAAGTGGGCGTCGACAATCGAAGTGACTGCATAAAAATCAGGTCTCAGAAATAAATGGTATGATAGAGTTGATACATACGAGGCTGTGAGGGATAAGTAGAAAAATCCGTCCCTCGGGACCAAACCTCATGATGCCGGATAGTGACCTTTGGGACAGATTTTTCTATCAACCACTCACACCCATGTAGTATTCTTATACGGAGTGTCTATTGACAGACGTCTGGCAATAGCAGAAAATCGGTAAAAATGCTATTGACAGACGCCCGAGTTTTATGTAGTGATACGAATATGACCAAAAGATATGCAAACGTTTATGTTGAGTCTTTCATAGTCGAAATTCGATAGTGGGTGATTCTGTTGTTGTTGTTTTTCACGCAACCGATGGGCTTCTGTTTGTCCGAAACCGAAGATATTAGATTCCGTTTATTTATTTTTTTTTTCATATATTATTTTACTCTGTTTATGACCGAAAGCACACATTTACAGAAATCGGCTTATGAAAAGCATTTTTTCTGCTTTTACTTACAATTCTTGGTTGGATGGAAATATAATATGGGTTTGGGGACAAAAATTCGTCGGTAGAACAACAATTTACCAAAACGGGTGCTGAAGAAGCCAAACGACTCTAAGACTTCATTGTGGCAATGAAACCGGTGTTCCAAATTCTGAGGGTGGTAATATGTACACAAAAGCGAAACATGGTCTTTCTACTTTATTCAGGCCGCACCACGTTGGGCAGTCGGATTTACGTTCGACTGGAGACAAGGATGGTGAGAGTTCGATCCAACGGTCCGACACGTTTCTCCGTGGAAAAACAGTCCTCCTTCCGTTGGTCCAAGTAGGACAACTGTAACTAGCTGGCAGAAGGATGGGCGCTTAATACTGATGGACGGCTTAGAACTGCCATAAAACGGGCCTCCGTGGCCTTGTGGATAAAAGCGCTGACTCTCAATCATTAGGTCTCTCACCGCTGTGGGTTCGAGCTTTGCTTGGGTCACATGTGACACATCAAGTTCTGCAACTGAAGTTCAGGTGTTTTTTCTCCGGACACTCTGGGTTGCGCTCACCTCTGATTAACGATCGGCTCGATATGAGTGAAATAATCTTGAATGCGTCGTAAAACCAAGACCACAAAAAAGCCATAAAGGGCCTCCAAAAGAGCGCTTATTCTTAATTGCATGTATTAGGTCACTGTATTTCGAGCCTGGCTTGCAAATAGTGTGGATCCAGATGAGACAGCATAATATGCCGTCTCATCAGGAACTACAATCTTTGCTTTGGAGTACAAACAAGGAGAGTAATGAATACCCACAATTTTTTTCTACAAGTGGCGTTTAGCGGGGTACGCATTACGAGGACTTGCTGACGTGGTGATATGATGTAGGATATATTTTTGCAAACAGCTCTCACTCTTTCTCTCTCAAAATTTTATCTCAGCAGTTTCATTTTTAGTGGTCAATTTTCAATACCGTTGAACATGCAAATGTTTTTTTTTTCTCTCTCTCTCTTTTTAAATACGGGCTTCATCACAGGACAGACGTCTGGCAATAGCACATGCCGACTTTTTGCTGTTGATAGACGTCTGGCAATAGCACATTTGCCGACTTTGTGCTATTGACAGACGTCTGGCAATAGACTCTTCAATTCTTATATTCCTTTATAGCATTGTTATCATTTAGTCGGTTTAGAAAGAGACGGTTTCTTTGCTTTTCTGCCCTCTACACTCACTTTCTATGTTTTAAATATACAGTCAAACTTCAATGGCTGTGACACCTTTGGGACACCGAACATCGGTTAGAAATAGGGAAAGTTCGAGCCATCGATGCCATTCTGATGAGTATACACAGCATACATTGGCAACATATGAGTCGAAAATCCCCTTAACTATCCCACACTACTTCTTATGTAGAGGAATTCTCTAGCAAATCAAAAGCGGTTTCGATTCAGCCATGGTGAACGAGCCATCGGTGTTCGAGCCATCGAAGTTCTACTGTAGGTAAGACAAAAATAACACAAATTTTCATCAGATATATCGCTTATGAAGATGTAAAAACTGCAATGTTTACACGAATAAAGTATTGTAATGCAGACATGTAAAGTTTCAAACGTACGTAACGTATGTTACCGTCCCGCCCATCGGGGCTTGAGGAAATAGATGGGTTGCATGAAGCTTCCACGCAGAGCTGAAACCGACTCGCACACGAGTACTGCTAAACTGCTTAGAGGATCTAAGTCTGCCCAGGCAAAGCGCTGCCAGTGTCGGACCGTTCATGCTTATAAACCCTATTGGTTTCATTGGGCGGCAGCGCTTGAGATGTCATTTCATCTCATTGTCGGGTAAAAGTCCCGCAAAATGGGAAGCAACATCTCCAAAATGACCTTTACAGTGTTGACAGGGACGTTAAACCTCAAATCAAACAAACAAAAACTTAAGTATGTTACCCAAATCAAGGGTACCCTTAATCTGGGGATAGAATGCATTAGGACTATAACATGTTTTGTCATTTTACAGTCACAGTCGATATGACCAGTGAGTCCAGCCAAGACACAAATCAGCCTACACATCCAACCATGCAACATTCTGTGTTATCGCGAATTTCTCTTGAGTATGCCAAACTCTATCGAACGCTCGTGAGACTGTGATCAGAATACATGGACACGCAGGCTGATTTGAGCCTTCACTGGCTACACCTGTCTTCTTGTTGGCTTTGTAATACTCCGACTATATGAACATGTGACGTTGAAACTTGTCTGAAGGGCATCTCGATACGCGATTAAATAAAGCAACTTTGTATCCGTTTGTTTCTGCGGAACATCTATGATACTTAGAATCATTTTCAGGAAAGAGCAAGCTTTGATTATATTGGCAAAGTATGTTTGGCGGAAAGCACTAAAATATACATAGACACGAAATTTATATTTTTAATAATTCTATAAAAATAGTTAGAATTTAAAACATCACTAAAGCACAAGGTTCCTCTCCACTTTAGACCCGAGACGCACTCATTCCAAACGGGAAGAGCCCATGAAACATCCAAATCTACTGAGCTGTGAAACTGAAAGAAATCTTACCAACAGAAAATCTGAAACCTGCCCATCCAAGAGCCCGGGACCGAATGCCTACGCCAAGTGTACGCGTTGTGCATAAACAAGGCGTTGCTAATATAGTCAAAAACTCACTAATTAAATCACGTCTACTAGGTAGCAAACTTAACTGTATCGTATTGTGATTAATTTGCATCATTCGGGGTGAAAATGGGTAGAATTGTACATTGGTTATATGAGAAGTCTAAGAAGAGAACGGGTATTCAGAGACTGAACCGGTCCTTTTGATATTATAATGGTATTGAGCTTGATGGGCGCTTTAGATTGCCTCGCAACAGATTTCTTGCATTCATTGATGAGCTGCGTCCAGACTTGGAACATCCTACGAGGTGGAAGAGTGCGATTTTAGCCGAAATTCAGACCTTTTGCGTGTTGAGAATTTTGGGGAGCGGATCAGTCCAGAGTATTGTTGGTAAATTAGTATATTATTAATATTAGAATATCCTTCTTAGTGCGGGATAGCAGACCCTTCCATTTGCGCTTGGGTTCTTCTACTGTCCTTTGTTGCTTTCAAATCGTATTTACTGCTCGTTGTATTTCCTGCCATTTTTTCTTGTTCATTTTTGACATAGAAACATAACTGAATTTCGAGTTTAATATCAAAGCAGTTTTCTTATGAAGGGTCGACAACATCAAAATTTCATTTTCTTCAAGGTTCTTTTTTTGCGACAGGCAGTTTTTCCAAAAAATGCACAGTAGCTGTGTTGTACACCAATTTCATGCATACAACGCTTGCAGCGTGTGTATCTTGTGGAAAAAGCAAACAAAATTATTTCGTACATGATATATATGTTACTTTGTGGTATTATGGCTATGCACCGGTCGTTCTCCAGCCGCAACTAAGTCCGACGTACGCCTACTTTATGCACTCACATTCTAAGACAGTCATATGCTTGACATACAGTAGAACTTCGATGGCTCGTTTACCATGGATGCGTCGAACCCATTCTTGAGTCCCTAGCGAAATCCTCTACATTAGAAATAGTGGGAGATAATTAAGGAGATTTTAGTCTTTTATCTTGCAAATGTATGCTGTGTGTACTCATTAGAATCGCCTCGATGAGGCGATTCTTATGAGTACACACAGCATATATTTTCATTATAGAACACCGAAAAGATGTCTTAAAGTATCTCGTTATGCCTCCTAACAGTAACCTCAGTGGCTCGAACTACCCCAGTCTCGAACAGATTTTCGAGGTCCCAAAGGTGCTCGGGCCATTGAAGTTCGACTGTAGTTACTTTCCTAGCCTAAGCCGGCACAAAGAACGTCTCCTTTATGCACACGTCCAAGTAGTGCAAGCATTGTATTACATTGTTATGGAAACCGAATAAATTTGAGTTTCATTTAGTTCTGTGTTACCATTACATCTGCTTTTAATTTTGGATGTGCTATGTTTCTTTCTTTCTTTTGTTTTTGCCTTTATTTCATGGTCACGGTGTTCTATCTTTTTCAGATCAATTTTATTTGTTTCATTGATATGGGGTGGAAACTAGTAAACTACATATAAACATTTCCTCGAATAAAACCAAATATATATTGTCTCTGTAAGAACCGTTCATAAATGTTTAAAGCGTGTATGTAATAGTAGTTCACAGAGTAAATGTCATCTGTTACACAGCTGCTCTTTTCACAATGAGGATGACATAATAAACACAGACACTATGGTAAATAGACTGCATGGATCAATACTTTAAAATAGAATATTAGTGATACAAACTCTCAAAGACAAACCATAACATGACAAACCGCGACAGAAGAACCGCCTTGGAACGGCCAGTGAAACAAATTCCACTGGGGGCTTAAATCGATTTTACGTGGCCACAATCCTTACCCTTATTTCCGTCGCGATTTAGACAAATAATTTGTTCAGCCCGCAAGAAGGCCTCCTAACCCATCAGTGCAACATCTCCGTGAACTTAAACATTAAACAACTACAGAGATGAAATAACGGTGAGGACTCGACAGCAAGAAACCACAGAAATGCTGGACAAAAGAAGACCAACAGTTAAACTCCGATAGGGCCCGACCACAAACAGAGCATCGGGCACCAACTAACATTACATAAAATTAGATACTCACTAATTCTCAGTAAGCCATTACGTTGGGACCGTCATAGAATCTGCGGCCTGACCCTCCGGCGTGCAACTAAAGAGTGAAGCAAAGTTGTCAGCCGTGATTGGGTTAACTACAATGCATGCAGTCTGTCGTATAACATTTATATATTATTTATATAACGCTGCTGATTTTGATAGACACATAAACCAATCAAAATCTCATGTAAATGACCCGACGCCTTTGATGTAGCGGCAAGTAGACTAGGTATATAAAAATAGAAGTATAATCAATGATCAGGAATCGATACAATCAACCCACACCTCCAATCAGAGACACCAGAGGAAAGAAAACACAATTAATAACTAGACCCGAATTGAAACACGAATAGCGGAAAGCCAAAAGGACAGTTACTTTCCCACAAAATGGCCAAATGGCTATCCAAAACAAAACTTTTATGATATAAGCGATACACACACTCAAACATGAACCATTACAAAATAAAACCCGAAAGAAAAACCGCCTTGGAAGGGTCAGTGAAAAGAATTTCAAGATGGGCCTTCATATGGACTGAACAAACTATTTGTCTTAATCGCGACGGAAGTAAGGGCGAGGATTGTGGCCACGTAAAATCGATTTAAGCCTCCCAGTGGAATTCGTTTCCGCTGACCGTTCCAAGGCAGTTCTTCTGTCGCGGTTTATTTTTGTTATGGTTTGTCTTTGGTGTTTGTGTCGCTTATGTTACTTTATTTTGGATAGCCTATTGGCCATTTTGTGGGTAAGAAACTGTCCTTTTGGCTTTTACGCTGTTGGTGGTTCCGTTCGGGTCTGTTGCTTCATGTTTGCACTTCTGTCCCTTTGGTGTCTCTGATGGGAGCTGTATGTTAATTGTATCGATTCCTGATCATTGCATCTACTTCTATTTTTATGTAACTATGTCGATTCCTGATCGACAGCTTCTCTTCGGTTGAATTGTGTCTCGGTCTAGCTAGTGCTATGTGCACAGCTGGTTATCTATTTCCAATGGCTATGGTATCATGCACCAATTCGGATAAGGACCTGATATTATTCTTTAACCAAAATATCCAAACATGTATATTAATTCAACTGCAATACAAACTAAGCTGTGGCGTATAATGGCCATTTGGTCCGCTTACAAAAGCATGGGAAAGGCACTTTACCGAATCTTTTTGTGACATATATTGACAGCACATGAACTTTCCCGCCTTGCCAATCGTATCTGCGACTATAAAGCATGAATTTCGGAAATTTCTTTTCGGTTCCTAATAAACTTATCCCTTTCGAGAAAGGGAGTCTTCTCTTAAAAGGCACGTTCTTCTTTTACAGTAGATCCCCTTTGATATTGAAGGCAAAAAGAGTGTTGGAAAATGTTGCGTACCTTGCATAACCTCTCTTTAACTTCGTGCACATAACATAGTTAATTATCGTTTACCACAGATATACGGATTACCGCCAATACGATCACACACTAGTCAAATATTATGCTTTCTTTATGAGCTCACAAATCAATCAAATTCGAGTCTCTTAAGCATATATGGTCATCGTGATATTACGTACATTCAAACAAATAAGTGAAGAATAGCATAAAAATAACTGGATTGATCAACGTAACTACTAATGTTAACGACGCATTGTATCGCAAACAACGCTTCATCCCTCGTACGTATATGCAGGAGATACATTTATAAAAGTATGAGTTACTTTTAACGTTACGGCTGCTGACCTAGGCTGGTGTGGTCATGACCTTAATAACTGAACAGGGCGATTGGCAGCGCCAGTCAAATCAACTGTTGCACCTGTACAAGACCCAACGACCCTGTCTTTCCGGCATGAAATACAAGGCAAGAATCCCAGTACAACGGACATATGATAAAAGTTTCCGACGTGCTTAGCAGCTTCCCATATGATATAATAATAATAATAATAATAATAATAATAATAATAATAATAATAATAATAATAATGACAACAAAAGGAATAAAACAATACAGTGTTAAAACAGTTCGTAAATCCTATAGTATTATATCATTTGTTAAAGAATTTCTCTGGTTAAATGCTCGAATAATGCATTTAACTAGTTTTCAAATGTATTCCTATTACATAATTGTGCCAATTTGTAGATGCTTGATCGAGCAAAATAATATTTTCTGTTATACGTTTTATGCCCCTGCCATTTTTAAATGGTAGGGGCATATAGTATCACCGCTGTCCGTACGTATGTCAGTCCGTACGTCCCGGACGAAATGGTTTCCGTGCGATATCTTTAGAAAAGTTTGGTGGATAGAACTCAAATTTCATACACATATATATCATCATAAAATGCAGGTCAAGTTCGATTTCAGGTAAAATCCGCTGATTATTAGGAGAGTTATGGCTCTTTTCAACTGAATTTTTGCATAACAAATGGTGTCCATGCGATATCTTTTGAAAACCTTGATGGCTTGGATTAATATTGTGTACACATGTATAAGATCATAAAATACAGGTCAAGTTCTTTTTTTCGGATAAAATCCGCAAATAAATATGGGAGTTAGGCCCTTTTGCAACAACTTTTTTTTACTTTACCTTGCGATATCTTAGTTGATTGTTTTCAAATTTCATGCACATGTATATAATAATAAAATACAGGTCAAGTTCGACTTCGGGTAAAACAAGCAAACTATTATGAGAGTTGCGGCCCTTTTTCAACTTCATTATTTTACTTAAAAATGGTTTCCGTGCGATATCTTTTGTAAATGTTGGTGGATTGGATTCTTTTTTCATACTCAGGTACATGTACATAATCATAAAATACAGGTCAAGTTTGATGTCAGTTAAATTTCGCCAACTATTGTGAGAGTTAAAGCCCTTTTTCAACTTCATTTCTACAAGGAAAATGATTTCCATGCGATATCTCTTGAAAATACTGGTTGATTAGATTAATATTTTATACAATTTTATACAAACAGAACAAAAAGGTCAAATTTGATTTCTTATAAAATCCACCAGTTATTCTGGGAGTTATGACCCTTTTTAACTTCTTTTTTGTAAACACATAAAATTAATTTGTGTTTCACATCTTTTGAAATCATTATTAGATAGTCTTACAATGAATTCATATATTGTATAATCATGAAATCTTGGACAAGTTTGATTTAACTTACAATATGCCGATTATTAATGCTGTTATGGCCCTTTTTCAACTTCATCTTTTTGCAAAATGCTTGTTACCGGGTGTCGCTGACCCCTGGCGGGGACATCATATCATACTGACACATATCTAACTGTCTAAAGTCGTTTATTTTTCTTTTTCGCCGCGTTTTTCGGCGATAACGTCTTTATTTTTTTATCATATGACGTTGATAAGCAGTGCATAACGCCGTGTAATAAAAATCATATGACCACACCTGTAATAACACTTTGGCGGGATTAAGTAACGTCATGACGTCGTCCATGTCAACAATGCATTTTCGTAGAAAACTTGTCAAATTAAAAGGCGGTTAAATCCAGTTTAAGGTAGTCATATGATAAAGAGAATCTTACACTCGTGGTCATTTCATATGAAATTTATGAAACTCGCCAAAGGCTCGTTTCATAAATTTCATATGAAATGATCACTCGTGTAAGATCCTCTATATTTTTAATCAATACATCTATCGAGAAAGTTTTGGAGGAGAAGCTCCGCCAACTTCTCGTTAAGGGCTCAGCCTCTTGAACGGAATGACTTACTTTTTGCTCTAATCAGATGGACGTTGTACCATTTCTGAATTTTTCGATAAAAACGAAGTCCAATTCTGTCACTCACACAATCGAAATGTAATCAAATGGCTGGCCAATATCTATATATGGATAAATCCCGTGCAGCCAACGAAGCGTCCAACTCAAGGGACGTTGTACAAATCATTAGATTGTAGAGGGTCGGTCAAAAACATGAAATACGTGGATTTAGTCGGCAAGCCATTTGTAAAGACAAAACAGATCATACGCCTTTGATCTATATCTGTATTTTTTTTTAAATAGAAGTCGAGGCAATGATCAGGAATCGATACAATCAACCCACAGCTCCCATCAGAGACACCAAAGGGAAAGACACAAAAACATGAAACAACAGATCCTAATGGAAACACCAACACCGGAAAGCCAAAAGGACAGTCACTTTCCCACAAAATGGCCAACAGGCTATCCAAAATAAAATAACACAAGCGACACAAACACCCAAATACAAACCATAACAACAATAAACCGCGACAGAAGAACCGCCTTGGAACGGTCAGCGGAAACTACTTCCCCAGTCATTCCACTCTCTAACATGCACACTGTTTACATGCAGGATGTTGGAATGACCCATAAAATTATTTCTCAGAATATTCACGCTGATCTCAAAGGACCAAAAGTAAAATATAAACTGCACTATGGTTGATGTACGGGGGGACGTTTTACGGCCGCCACACGGCACAACACCAGCTGCAGTGAAGGCAAATAAAAATAAAAAAATGAGTTCCTTTAAGAGCAATGAAAACATTCATAAGAAAGAAGATGGGTCACACTACGTAGTTTCGGCTAATAAAGCCTCATCAGTGACTCTGTAATGATCCGGCAAAGAAAGCCAGAGGAAACATACTGCAATTTTGCGAATTTCGAATAGGCAGCCGATACAAAGACTTATATGAATCAAAATGGGGTCCAAATAGTTAAAAACCTGTCTAGAATATGAGTCTAAACCAATAATTTATTTCTGATTTCTCAGAATATTCACGCTGATCTAAAAGGACCAGGAGTAAAATATAAACTGCACTATGGTTGATGTACGGGGAGACGTTTTACGGCCGCCACACGGCACAACACCAGCTAGGCCATGCGGTGCGAGTCGGTTCGTCCATGCTTATAAACCCTATTGGTTTCATTGGGAAGGAGGGCTTCAGATGTCATTGCATCTCAATGTCGGTCAAAAGTTTCACAAAATTAAAAGCAACGTTTTAAAAATGGCCTTTACAGTGTTGGTGAGGACGTTAAACTCCAAATCAAACAAACAAATGGTACTGCATTCAAGAGTGACAACAACAACCGTCTTGGCAACCCCAAAATTTGCCATACACGAAGGGATTTGGACATCCACGGGCATCATTACAGCACGTCATCGCCGGCGCATGCTCGTAATCAGAGTCTGTATCCGGTTGCTTCATTCAGCAACCACTGCATCTTTGAGCTCCTGAAAAGTCCAAGGATGCACTGGTCGGGCTGAAACAACACGCTGTAGGATGTCCCACGCATGCTCAACCGGTGATCGAGCAGGCCAGTCCATACGAACGATTGTCTCGCGTTCCAGATTGGCATCAGTGACGTGGGCACGGTGGGCATGGGCATTTTCCTCTATCAGAATACAGCCCGGGTCGATAGCATCGACATATTGTCCCACAAACAGATCACGAATTTCATTACAGTACCTGACTGCCATTAAAGTGGAGGCAATGATCAGGAATCGATACAATCAACCCACAGCTCCCATCAGAGACACCAAAAGGAAAGACACATAAACATGAAACAACAGACCCTAATGGAAACACCAACAAGTCAGTTTTACCGTTCACGCTTATCCCAGCCCAAACCATGACTGATCCCTTTCCATAGCGAGCATGCTCTGACACATTTAAGTAATAGAACTACTCTTGAGACCTTCGGCACAATAATAGACGCCTTTTCTCGACCCTGCTTTGCTGCATGAAGGATTTCAGTGGGTAAGACGTCTCCCCGTACATCACCATAAGGCAAATTATATTCTCTGCACTATGGTTGATGTACGGGGATACGTTTTACGGCCGCCACACGGCACAACACCAGCTAGGCCATGCGGTGCGAGTCGGTTCGTCCATGCTTATAAACCATATTGGTTTCATTGGGAAGGAGGGCTTCAGATGTCATTGCATCTCAATGTCGGTCAAAAGTTTCACAAAATTAAAAGCAACGTTTTAAAAATGGCCTTTACAGTGTTGGCGAGGACGTTAAACTCCAAATCAAACAAACAAATGGTACTGCATTCAAGAGTGACAACAACAACCGTCTTGGCAACCCCAAAATTTGCCATACACGAAGGGATTTGGACAATTGACTTTTCACTAATTTCCAAATTTGTTTAGACAAACGTGCCTTATAACGTGTATGGCATCCACGGGCATCATTACAGCACGTCATCGCCGGCGCATGCTCGTAATCAGATACTGTATCCGGTTGCTTCATTCAGCAACCCCTGCATCTTTGAGCTCCTGAAAAATCCAAGGATACACTGGTCGGGCTGAAACAACACGCTGTAGGATGTCCCACGCATGCTCAACCGGTGATCGAGCTGGCCAGTCCATACGAACGATTGTCTCGCGTTCCAGATAGGCATCAGTGACGTGGGCACGGTGGGCATGGGCATTATCCTCTATCAGAATACAGCCCGGGTCGATAGCATCGGCATATTGTCCCACAAACAGATCACGAAGTTCATTACAGTACCTGACTGCCATTAAAGTGGAGGCAATGATCAGGAATCGATACAATCAACCCACAGCTCCCATCAGAGACACCAAAAGGAAAGACACATAAACATGAAACAACAGACCCTAATGGAAACACCAACAAGTCAGTTTTACCGTTCACGCTTATCCCAGCCCAAACCATGACTGATCCCTTTCCATAGCGAGCATGCTCTGACACATTTAAGTAATAGAACTACTCTTGAGACCTTCGGCACAATAATAGACGTTTATCAGTGAAGTCTATACAGAATCTTGACTCATCAGTAAACAGTACTGGAATCCAGGCACGAACCGTCCACCTGACTTGAGTTCTGTCAAAGTCCATCCGGTCTTTCACGTGCTGTGTCGTCAACGGAACACGTACAGCAGACCTCCTGGCATTAAGTCCGAACTCGGGGAGCCCGTTACTGACAGGTATATATAGAAAGTCGTACTCCAGTTCCGTTTCTAAGCTCGTTATGCAAACGCGTAGCGCTCAGGAACCGTTGACGTCGAGACTGAATCAACAGAAACGTTCCTGACGTTGAGCTGTAGCCCTTTCTCGACCCTGCTTTGCTGCATGAAGGATTTCCGTGGGTAAGACGTCTCCCCGTACATCATCATAAGGCAAATTATATTCTCTGGTCCTTTGGGATCATGGAGTTCATTTGGTATCATTTTGATAATTTATTTTCACTGTAGCTTGTGTTGTGCCATTTGGCGACCGTAAAACGTCTCACCGTACATCATCATAGTGCATATTATATTTTCTGGTCCTTTGGGATCATTGAGTTCATTTGGTATTATGCTAGAGGGTGTGGCCGGTGTTGCACATTTCAGTACTGGTCATGAACAGACACAATAAAACCGAGTCTGCTATTTTCATTGATTTGGTGTATTCCTTGCTTCCAAAGGATCTAACTTCAGAACTTATCCATGTTCGGTCAACCACGCTCTAAAACACATTCAGAATCCCGGCAACAGGACGTTGTTGAGGGACGCCAGATTCAACATTCCGACGCCACGATTAATTACTTCGGGGCTCAGACTGTTTCTTAATTGTCCCCTAAACATTTTAGAGTTTTACAAATCAAATAAAATCTTTTTTTTTTTACGCTTAGTAAAGGAACACTGACAAGTTTGATTTTTCTGTTGGAATACAGTGTTGTGCAAGGTTTTTGGAGTGCATGAATTCATTTGCGAAGTGTGGACGGTCTGCACTTACATGAGTACTGATTTGCACATGAGTTTCTGCTTAAGATATTTATCAATATACGGAGTATAAATTCTGTCAAGAAATTTTTAATTTTCGTTGCAAAATTTGGTAAATAAAACGTGATCACTATCAAACTTTGAGTAGTATATATTGAGAACAAATAAGAATAACAAATGAATGTCATGATTTTTCCCACATTTCTGACACTTTTTATTTTGCAACACTCACTCCCATGATGCGATTCTTCTCCGTACCCTGAATTTATGAGTACAATACGCATTTCTGAATCGCTGCCTTCATATACAAGTAGCTTAATCTACACGCTGTCTTTAATGCCATGAATAAATGTCCTTAATTTCCAAAGATACGTAATCGGAAGTTTTTCTTTTGCAATCCGAATCAAGACATGGGTCATGGCATACAGACACGTACATATACACTTCCTAACAGCATACGGATGAACTCTTCAATGCAGGCTATTCAGAGTCTCTGGAGACGTTTACGGCAGTGGCAAAGCTAGAAAGATCTTCCGAGATCAGGATGACCAAGCAGAACCGCTAGAGCCGGTAGCAGCAGGCATGACCTAGGCTTGCGCCATAAACGGATACTGCAGTGAACACCACGTTTACCTACCTGTTGAAGGCAATAAAATCGCAGAAAAAAGGAAAATAAAATTCACAACTTCGATTTGCCGTAACAATCCGTAAGCCATTTTCTGGCATGCTACAAAGTACAAGATCTGTTTAATTTGTTAAATGAAATATATGACTTCGTGAGGACTGTGTCACATGACTGGCCAGCTACAGCTGTAATACTTAAGAGAAAACAAGGGGACAATGAGATCATGTTCGCTCCTCTGAGCCCTGAGTATTATTCGTCCCTTTTTATCTCATCTGAATCACTATGATCTATGTTACTGATAAATAGGTCAAGGTCAGTATAGGGTTATTATAAATAAAATACTCAGCCCCCGCCTATAGGGGCTTGGATAAATAGATGGGCAACTTGGTGTTTCCACGCCGAACTGAAGCCGAGTACTGGTAAACCGCTTAGCGGATCTAAAATAGAAGTGAATGTCAGGAATCGCCACAATTAACCCACGGCTCCCAACACTGACACCAAAGGGAAAGAAATAAAAGCATAAAATAACTAGACCCTAATAGAAACATCAATAGCGGAAAGCCAAAGGGACAGTTAATTTCCCATAAATGGCCAATTGGCTATCCAAAACAAAATTATATAAGGGAAACACACGCTCCAAGACAAGCCATAATAAAAATAAACCGCGACAGAAGAACCGCATTGGACCGGTCAGTGAAACGAATTCCACTGGAGGGGAGTGGGGGAGATTAAATCGATTTTACACAGCTGCGATCCTCGCCCTTACTTCCTGCCTGCCCAGGCAAATTGGTGCGAGTCGGACCGTCCATGCCTATAAACCCTATTGGTTTCATTGTGCGACAGAGCTTGCGATGTAATTTTATCTCATTGTCGGTTAAAACACCCACTTAATTGGAATCAACGTCTCCAAAATGACCTCTACAGTGTTGACGGTGACGTTAGACCTCAAATCAAACAAACAAACAAACAAATAATTAATAAAATACTCTTACAGAAGTAACAGGTCGACTGAAGCTACATACGAAGTTTCAATAAATCGGCCCGCGGTTCTGGAGAAGAAGTATTCTTAAGTTTATTTTTAATATATATATGGTCATGGCGGCAGTTTTGGTCAATCAGCCTGGATCATTTGAACAAATGGCTCTTCATCCATTGCCAAGGCAGTTGTATATAAAACTAATTAGAAATTTGTACAGCAGTTTCAGGGAACATGTACGGTGACAAGTTGATGGACATCTGGGGCCAAGATCGGCGAATTGCCTTGGCATTTAATAGCATTCACCGGCATTCATACAGTACCTTTTTTCATTTCATATTCATAACAATATTCGAAAAATGCTATTTTAACATCTTTTCCACTCAAAAGCCCAAGGGTCCAAATTTGACTTTTGACCAGGTCAATCTCGGATCATCACTGGAACAAAATTGGCTGTACTCATTTACCTAAAGCTACATACTAAGTTTCAAGGCAATATGCCCTAAGTTTTGGAAACGATTTTATGGGTTTCACCATATTTGGGCATGGCGGTCAGGTTGGTCATGTGACCTAAATCATTCGAATCAACTTTCGTTCTGCGCCACTGTCAGGAAGCTGCATTTAAAATGTTATTGAAATTGGCTCTGCAATTTTAGAGAAAAAATTTATTTGAAATGCTAATGAACCTGCAATCTAAGTGACCTGTGGGGTGAAGGCCATTGGATTGAAGTATCTTGAAATTCATAGACATTCATAATGTACTACCCTCATGCCAAAAACAAATTAGTTTTCGAAAAAAGAAATACAATACAACCTCTCGATCTGAATGTAGCCCCTTAGGCTGGTGAATGGGAGAATGGTAAAGCAATGTAACATTGCTTTACCATTCTCCCATTCAAAAGCCTAAGGGGCTACATTCAGAGTAACATTGCTTTACCATTCTCCCATTCAAAAGCCTAAGGGGCTACATTAAGAGTAACATTGCTTTACCATTCTCCCATTCAAAAGCCTAAGGGGCTACATTCAGATCAAGGTTGCGTATGGAATTCAATTAGAATTGGCCAAGATGTTTAACAGAAATGACATTTGAAATGTATATGGCCCTGCGATCCAAATGTCCTAGAGCCAAGGTCTTCGAATGACCATGACCTTTGGCGCACATAGACGTTCATTTTGTTCCTACCCTAATGCCATAGATAACAGTAGTTTTTTTTTTATAACTGAACCAGTGCTTCAGCTGAAGTGCACGACCCGCGGGATGCTTTTAGCTTTATGCGTGTTACCATATATGGGTATGGCGGCCATTTTGGTCATGTGACCTGGACCTAAAACGGTTCCCCCAATAAATGCGCCTTATCGAAAGGAGCAAAAATATATCTTATACTTTAGTAATGTATTCTGAATCGTTTGCAGGATAAAATGCATTCTCACTTTTCCAATACAAAATCATATGTGTCAAAGTTTGGCCTAGGCACAAAGAAGGTCAAGGTCAACCCAGGGTCACCATTTTAGCAATTGATGATGGGCCTACGTCCCAGATGCTATTTATCAAGTTTCGTGGAAATCTGCCTAGTGGTTCTGGAGAAGACTATTTTTACCATGTATGGCTTGGCGGCCATTTTGGTCATGTGACCTGGACCCCATGAGCAAATTTTGGTTTCCCCCATCCCTTAGAGGCTCCATATGAAATTTGACTTCAATCGGCCCAACGGTTTCCGAGGAGAAGCAGTTCGAAAATTTTCACATTTTTCGTCTCGGCGAGGCTATACTAAATGGAATGTAATATTTCACAAGTTCATTGGTAAGATCTCATTGATATCTATCAGTATGCCAAAAATTGTTTAAATATTCCAAGCGGTTAAGTCACTATCACCAATTTTCACAAACGGTTTACGGACGGACAAACAGACCATATACGGCTTGGCGGCCAGTTTGGTCATGTGACCTGGACCCCATGAGCAAATTGTGGTTTGCCCCAACCCATAGAGGCTTCATATAATATTTGATTTCAATCGGCCCAACGGTTTCCGAGGAGATGCAGTACGAAAATTTTCACATTTTTCGCCTCGGCGAGGCTATACTAAATGGAATGTAATATTTAGCAAGTTCATTGGTTAGATCTCATTGATATCTATCAGTATGCCAAAAATTGTTCAAATATTCCAAGCGGTTAGGTCACTATCACCAATTTTCACAAACGGGTTAAGGACGGACCCAATGAAGGTCAAGGTCAACCCAGGGTCACCATTTTAGCAATTTATGATGGGCCTACGTCCCAGATGCTATTTTTCAAGTTTCATGGAAATCTGCCAAGTGGTTCTGGAGAAGACTATTTTTGAAGGGTTTTTACCATATACGGCTTGGCGGCCATTTTGGTCATGTGACCTGGACCCCATTAGCAAATTTTGGTTTCCCTATCCCATAGAGGCTCCATATGAAATTTGACTTCAATCGGCCCAACGGTTTCCGAGAAGAAGCAGTTTGAATATTTTCACATTTTTCGCCTCGGCGAGGCTATAATAAATGGAATGTAATATTTCTCAAGTTCATTGGTTAGATCTCATTGATATCTATCAGTATGCCAAAAATTGTTTAAATATTCCAAGCGGTTAAGTCACTATCACCAATTTTCACAAACGGTTACGGACAGACAGACAGACCATATATGGCTTTGCGGCCATTTTGGTCATGTGACCTGGACTCCATGAGCAAATTTTGGTTTCCCCCATCCCATAGAGGCTCCATATGAAATTTGACTTCAATCGGATGAACGGTTTCCGAGGAGAAGCAGTTAGAAAATTTTCACAATTTTCGCCTCGGCGAGGCTATACTAAATGGAATGTAATATTTCGCAAGTTCATTGGTAAGATCTCATTGATATCTATCAGTATGCTAAAAATTGTTTAAATATTCCAAGCGATTAAGTCACTATCACCAATTTTCACAAACGGGTTATTTATGGAGACTTTGTTTCCAATTTTATCCGACTTTTACCAGACATTGAAATGAAATGACTTCTCAAGCCCTTCCGCCCAATGAAACTACTAGATTGTATAAGCATGGACGGTCCGACACTCGCACCGCTTTGCCTGGGCAGGCTTAGATCCTCTAAGCTGTTTACCAGTACTCGTGTGCGGGTCGGTTTCAGCTCTGCGTGGAAGCACCATGCAACACATATATTTCTTCAAGCCCTGATTGGCGGGGGCCTAAATGGTCAGTAGAGCTCATTTCTTTATTGCAATAAGTATGAGCTTTCAATGTTTAAATGGAACGTATTTTATCTAGCTCAAACGACCTCTATATCTGAATCTAGCAGATTCTGAATAGACGAAGTGTTTCTCAAGTGCCGTCGTTTGATCGAGATCAGAGAAGTAATAAGAATTAAAACGTGTTTAAATAGTACTTAGTGAAGTGGATCTATTTCTTTTTCTTATTGTCAATATAAAACAAAGTACTGCTCCTTGAATCTGTGTATTTCTTTAAACTCATTTATGGCTACCGTCTTGAAAAAGGACACTGTTCGACAAACCGTGAAAGCACAGATCAGAAGCCGCAAAACATGGCGTCTGATCAGTGCTTTCGCTGTATATAAAGATTTTTGCACAACGCACTTAATAAAAAAAACAGTAATAAGACGCCTATTAAATTGAAAACGGGTGTGTCCAAATGGTAGAAGGTAGAAGCTTGAAATATGTACCATGTATGGGTCAACAGGGCTTTGATTCTTTGTCTTATTGTGTGTCTAGCTCTTGGCAAAAACGTACCGAGGTATGAAGAATGTGATAGTGAGGGCTTTTTCAAAGACCAATGTTACCTCCAGAAATAAGCCAATGTACGACTGAACAATCTATTCGTTTGTTTCGTAGTATGAGGAAACACATGTTTTTTTTTTTTTCTAAAGTACATGTACTCGCGAATTTGGGCGTACGATGTTTGGTAGTTTACATTTTATTTCAAAGGGAAACTAAGGCTCACCCCCATCGGGGCTTGGGGGAATAGATTCGGCTGTAACGTGCTTCCATGCAGAGCTGAGACCGACTCGTAAACCGCTCAGATGAAAAGTGGTGCGAGTCGGAGTCAGAGTCCAGTGCATTTAAATCTTATTGATTTCATTAGGCCGCAGGGCTTGGAGGGTCATTTAATCTCAAATTAGAAGCCACATATCCAAAATGATCCAAAGATACGCTCCAGTAACCACGTGTTATTACACGCATAATGCATAATTTCTATGATATGACTTTAGCGACATTATACGATTAATATCTTGAAAGATGTGAATGCATGCTGTGTATACTCATTAGAATCGCTTCGACGAGATTTTAACGAGGACACGCAGCAGAAATTTATTCTACGCATAACGAAAACAGGCCTATATAATTCTGACCCCTTGAACCCCACTTTACAGTAAAACTGGGGTTTTCAGGGGTAAACCTTATTTTCCTTATTCCTGCTCTAAAATATAGATTGTGGGTAGCCATTAGAACCGCCTCATCAATGAGGCGGTTCTAATGACTACCCACAATCTATATTTCATTACATGTATGAATAAAGTCTAGAATATATTTATCCACTCATTTCAAGTGTAATTCGATCGACTTTCTGTAACAGTCAACTACGTAAACTATGTCTGTAATATTAAACCTATTTACAATGCGTTTATATGGAACCAGGGGCTTTTTGCCAACCACGAAAGATCGTTTTCAAAAGGAAAAGTAGTTTTGCGCATGCGCAGTGACAAGTAAACAATGTGACCTGTCTATAAGCATTGGATCCGTCTATAAGATTTCAAAAGATAAACAAGACAGTATAAGTTCCCGTTCATGATGTGAACAATCCGTGAAATAATAACCATTTTATATGGACATTACGAAAACACGCCTATACAAATACATTGACACATTTATCGCCGAAAAAATGAAAATTTTCTGATGAAAAAATGTGATATTTTTAGCTCACCTGAGCCGAAGGCTCATGTGAGGTATTAGTATACCACGAGCCGGCGTCCGTCGTCCGTCGTCCGTCGTCGTCGTCCGTCGTCGTCCGTCGTCCACACTTTCAAAGAAGTATATCTCCGGAACCAGTAGGCCAATCTTGATAAAATTTCATGTGAAGCATTATCAGGTAGGGGGAAAGGCTGCATACTGTTTTCGGGCAGATCGGATTGGAACTCTGGTTGCCATGGCAACAAATAGCTCCCATAGACTTAACATAGGAAAAAGTTTGTCATCACTCTAGCTCCGTCAATTTTTTTCTGATTGTCTTCATTCTTGCAGATAACGAGGACAGGCATGAAATCTCGATCACGTTCGATTTTGGGCTGAATCGGATTATTCACTCAGGAGTTACGTGCCCTTGAGCGTTAGGAAAAAGCTTGTCATCACTCTAGCTCCGTCAATTTTTTTCTGATCGACTTCATTCTTGCAGATAACTAGGACAGGCATGAAATCTCGATCAAGTTCGATTTTGGGCTGAATCGGATTATTCACTCAGGAGTTACGTGCCCTTGAGCGTTGAAAAAATTGCCTATTGACTTAACATGGGGAGAATGTTGTCATCACCGTAGCTGCTTCAATTATTTTCAGATTGGCTTTATTCTTGCAGATAACCAGCACAGCCATGAAATCTCGGTCAAGTTCGATAACTGGCAGAATCGGATCATTCACTTAGGAGTTACCTGCCCTTGTGTGTTTTTGCATTAGGGTTAATGGGAATTTCAAAAATGTATATCTTAAAGACTACTTGGCCAACTTTGATCAAATTTCATGTGTCGCATTATTGGGCAAGTGGAAAGGCTTCATTAGGTTTTCAGGCAGATCTGAGTGGAACTCTGGTTGCCATGGCAACATCTAGCTCCCATAGACTTCACATAGGAAAAAGCTTGTCATCACTCTAGCTCCGTCATTTTTTTTCTGATCGACTTCATTCTTGCAGATAACCAGTACAGGCATAAAATCTCGGTCAAGTTCGATTTTGGGCCGAATCGGATTGTTTGCCTTGGAGTTACCTGCCCTTGAGCATAAAAAAATACGTTGTGACCACGATAGCAACTTTATTTTTATTCAGATCAGCTTCAAACTTGCAGGTAACGTGGACAGGCATAAAATCTCAATTAAGTTCGAATCGGAATATTGACCTCCGAGTTACAAGACCTTGAGCGACAAAAAATTTCCCCATAGACTTTACATAGGGAAAATGTTGTGACTACGATAGCGACTTGAATTTTTTTCAGATCAGCTTCAAACTTGCAGGTAACGAGAACTGACATAAAATCTCGGTTAAGTTCGATTTTTGGCCGAATCGGATTATTTACCTTGGAGTTACCTGCCCTTGAGCATAAAAAAATCCGTTGTGATTACGATAGCAACTTTATTTTTATTCATATCAGCTTCAAACTTGCAGGTAACGAGGACAGGCATAAAATCTCGGTTAAGTTCCATTTTGGGCCGAATCGGAATATTGACCTTGGAGTTACGTGACCTTGAGCGGCAAAAATTTGCCCATAGACTTAATTAGGGAAAATGTTGCGACTACGATAGCGACTTGAATTTTTTTCAGATCAGCTTCAAACTTGCAGGTAACGAGGACAGACATAAAATCTCGGTTAAGTTCGATTTTGGGCCGAATCGGAATATTTGCCTTGGAGTTACCTGCCCTTGAGCATAAAAAAATACGTTGTGACCACGATAGCAACTTTATTTTTATTCATATCAGCTTCAAACTTGCAGGTAACGAGGACAGGCATAAAATCTCGGTTAAGTTCGATTTTGGGCCGAATCGGAATATTGACCTCGGAGTTACGTGACCTTGAGAGACAAAAAAATTTGCCCATAGACTTAACGTAGGGAAAATGTTGTGACAGAAATAGCGACTTGAATTTTTAGCTCACCTGAGCCAAAGGCTCCAGTGAGCCGATAGTATACCAAGGCTCCGGAGTCCGTCGTCTGTCGTCCGTCCATCCGTCGTCCACACTTTCAATGAAGCATATCTCAGAAGGCAGTCGACCAATCTTGTTTAAATTTTATGTGTAGCACCATTGGGCAAGGGGAAAGGCTGCATTAGGTGTTGGAGCTAGTCTGGTTCATTTGTTCCTTCATTCTTCTTTCTCTCCATATAGAGATAATAGACCAATGTTAAATTTTTAATCAAAGATTTCTCAGGAACTATAAAAGCTAGAAGCATCAAATTTGGTATTCAATAGAATAATGATGACTTATTTTGTGTAAGAGATATTGGGCTTTCTCAGCTTATTTGTTCATCTGTTCTTTCATTCTTCTTTCTCTCCATTTTGACCAATGTTAAATTTTCGTCAAAGATTTCTCAGGAACTATAGAAGCTAGAAGTCTCAAACTTGGAATGCAATGCAATAATCATGACTTATATCCTGTAAGGGTCAATGGGCTGGATTCTATTAGCAGATTTAGTAGTCAAGTCTGTGAATTGTTAAAACTTAAGTTCCTCAGGTGAGCGGTTTAGGCTCATTGAGCCTCTTGTTTCTTATTTCTGCTGAAAGTAGAGATTGTGTGTACTCGTAAGAACCGGCTCATTGAGGCGGTTCTAACGAGTACCCACAATCTATATCTTAGAGCAGAAATAAGAAAAGTAGGGTTTACCCCTGCAAACCCCAGTTTTACTTTAAAAAAGTGGGATTCGAGGGGATCAAAATTATAAAGGTGTGTTTTCGTGATAGGAGACTGGGGTTTCGGGATATACATTATTTTTCTTATTCCTGCTCCAAGACATAGGTTGTGGGTATTCGGTAGAACCGCCTCATTAGTTTGAGCCGCCTCGATGATGCCGTTCAAACGAGCACCAACAAACTATACTTGCTATATAAATAAGAAAAAAAAATGAGGAATTTTCATCAGAAAAGAAGCCAGTTTCGAGATGTGAAAAATGTCCCATGTCGCATGGGGTTGTCATCGTTAAGTCAGGTTCAACAAGCCTATATATTTTTGACCCCCTTGAACCCCATTTTTATAGTGTAAACGTTGGGTTTGCAGGGATAAACATTTTTTTTCTCTGATTTCTGCTCTAAAATATAGATTGTTGGTACTCGCTAGAACCGCCCCGATGTGGCAGTTCAAAAGAGTACCCGCAAGCTATATTTTGAGCAGAAATAATAGAAATATCACAACTTTTTCCTCTTGAAATTTTCATTTTTTTCGGCGATAAAGGTTATGTAAATGTATTTGTACAGGCGTATTTTCGTAATTCTTCACTCCTAGGCAATCGACAGACCAGTGGTGTTAATGCTTTGGTTGTTTCCATGGTGATAAATTTCCGTTGGTCATGGCATTGATTCCCATTAGTGGTTACAGAAACATTCAAAAACAAAATACATTTGTTAATTTTACCGCCGAAAAATCGAAATTTTCCAGATGAAAAATTATGTGTGTGTGTTTTCTATTTTTTTTTTTTTTCTAATTTTGGATTTACATCTATCTATTTTAGTTGGATTTGTTTCGTGCAACATTTATGATAAACGCGATGATTTTGATCTTGGGATTGTAAATTTTCCTTTTTTGGATGGTGATGTTCCTCGTGCGCCACCCTATGGCGTTTATATTTCGCAATTAATTCGAATTGCCAGAGTGTGTAGTCATGTGACTGACTTCAACACTCGAAATAAATTGTTAACGGCTAAACGTCTTAATCAGGGTTATCGGTACCTTAAACTACGCAAAGCCTTTTCAAAATTTTATAGATGTCATTATGATTTAATTTCAAAATTCAATATTGGACTTAAATCTCTTCTGCAACAGGGTCTGTCGGAGCCCGAAATTTATGGTGCAAATACAGAAAATTATATAACCGCAATGACTTAAGCACCCAATTTCGTAAAACATTATTCGATATAAAACGATTGGGTACAACATAAATGTTGTACGACAGACTGCATGCATGGTGGTTGGCCCGGTCATGGTTGACAACTTTGCTTCCCTCTTTAATCGCACGCCGGTGGGTTAGGCCTCAGATTCTATGACGGTTCCAGTGTAAAGGCGTACTGAGAATTATGGAGATCTAATTCAAGGTAATGTTGGCTAGCGCTGTTCGGACCCATCGGAGTCTAACGGTTGGTTTTCTTTTGCTCCAGCATTTCGAAGTTTCTTGCTGTCGAGTCCTCACGGTTGTTTAATCATTGTGGGTGTTTGATTATTTGTGTTCACGGAGATGTTGTACTGATGAGTTAGGAGGTCTTCATGCGGACTGGACAAATTATTTGTCTAAATCGCGACGGAAGGAAGGGCGAGGATTGTGGCCACGTAAAATCGATTTAAGCCCCCAAGTAGAATTCGTTTCCGCTGACAGTTCCAAGGCGGGTCTCCTGTCGCGGTTTACTTATGGTTTGCTATGGTTTGTCTTTGGGTGTTTGTGATGCTTATATTATTTTATTTTGTGGGAAAGTAACTGTCCTTTTGGCTTTCCGCTATTGATGTTTCCATTAGGTCTGTTGTTTCATGTTAGTGCTTCTTTCCCTTTGGTGTCTCTGATGGGAGCTGTGGGTTGATTGCATCGATTACTGATCATTGCCTTCACTTCTATTTTTGTTAGGTATCATTTAAAGGCATTCTTGGATTCGGCATTTGTGTGTTCATTTGGAAGTTTATTCCATTCACGTATTGTTGAAAGTAAAACTGAGCTACCATAAAGTGCAGTTCTCGAGTGGATAAGGCTGTAGTTATATGCGTTACGAAGTGGGTAGACCGAAACATCACCGATATACAGTGGCAATAAGTTACATAGGTAATCCGGTGCTATCTGGTGATCCATTTTATAGAACAGTTGTAATTTATGCATTCTGCGCCTATCCGAAAGTTTATCCCAGTCAAAGTATTTGAGTACTAACTAGCTTTGTTATGCATGTGACAATACGGCCTGCTTAAAGCTGTTTTTTTTTTTTTTTTTTCTAAATCGTTCTTTTGTTGTTGGGAACAATTTATTGTCCCATAAAATATCTGCATATTCGAGGATCGGTCTTACGAAGGTAAAATATATCTTTTGAAGCGATTTACGTTTTAAGGTAAATGTAAGGGATCTCAAAAGGTTTAAACGGACTAATGCTTTTTCTTTTATGTACACCAAATGAGCAAGCCAAGCACGTGCGTTAGAAAGATTAAGACCTAGGTGCTTATGTGTGGTCACTTCTTTAATAACTACACCTGATAATTATAGACTGGGATGATTAACTCTATTTCGTTTTCTCGTGCATAATAATGATTCCGTTTTGTTAGAATTGAATTTAACAAGCCATACTTCTGACCATGACGATATTCGTTGAAGATCATTGTTAAGAATTTCTGCCGCTGAGTCTGGCAGGTCGACTACAATATACAGGGTAGTATCGTCTGCGAACAGTCGAATATTAAACTGAATTTCATTCACAATATCATTGATATAAACTATAAACAAAAGTGGGTCCAAAATAGATCCCTGAGGCACACACATTTTCTTCCAATCCGAGTTTCCACCTGGGATAACCACTCTTTGGCATCTGTTGAATAAATAACTTTTGAACCATTCCAAAAGAGGGCCACAGATCCCATAATGATTAAGTTTGACTATAAGACCTCGATGCCAGACCCTGTCGAACGCTCTACTTATGTCACAAAAAACGGCATGTACCTCTTTGCACTGCTCCAGGGCCAGGCAAAAGGTATTATAGATACTTACAAGCTGGTTTACTGTGGAATCACCACGTGTAAACCCAGACTGGAATAGAATTGTAAACTTATTTTCTAAAAGATGAATATGCACATGTTTATAAACTACTTTTTCAGAAGTTTTAACAATTGAATGATAAGATATATAGGTCTGTAGTTTTCTACGGAACTTTTATCATCCTTTTTATGGATTGGGCTAACATTAGCGCATTTCCAAGTATCTGGTACTATTGAGGTTCTTAGAGCAGTATAGAAAAGGTTAGTTACGGGTACACATATGGACTTGGCTGTTGCTTTAAGAATGCGATTACAGATACGATCGGGAACACAAGCCTTTCCAACGATAAGGGTTTTTAAAACATTTCACGATCTTCTTCTACGGCTAAATGAATCGTATTTTATGTATGCTATGGGGATCGAAATTGGGGACATCCCGTCCATTGTCATCTAGTTGTGTTTGGGACTCGAAATAACTGTTAAATAAGTTGCTTTTTCGCAAGGAAGGTTAATGACCCTACGATTATAGTCCATGGGTTGGATAGCATCATGTTTTGACTTATTGATTAAGGATTTGGAAGTTATCCACCAGTCTTTGGCGGAAAGGCTATTGGAATCAATTTTCGCAGCTAATTTATCTTTATAATGTTTGTGACTTTCTAAGTAGATTAATGCTGTTGTTACGAAGTTTTCTAAATTTTCTCCAAACTTCTGGGGGTGTCATTACGTTTAACTATTTTGTGTGCTCGTATGCGTTTTCGAATTGAATTTCTGAGGACGTTAGTTACCCACGGTAATGGGTATTGTCCTATCACAGAAGTCTAGATTTTTTTGTAAAGTTTGCTGCATATACATTGATGCCATCATGTTCTATAGAACTCCAGTCGAAATCACGTATTAATGATTTAGCAAGACATCTCAAAACTTATATTTCCAGATTTTCTGTTTAAAGCAAAGCTGTTTATATTTACTGGAACTAAATACTACAAAGACAGGACAATGGTATCTTACTGTCTGGTCAAAGACACAATCTTCTACACCCGAGTAAATAACACTGGGTTCATCATTAGTAGCAATCAGGTCAATTAAAGACAGTGATGATTCAGTAAAATGAGTTGGTTCCTGAATAAGTTGCCTAAGATCATACGGTCCAAACAAAGAAAGTGTCTTCCGACGGCAGGATTCATTTAAATAGTTTAGATTAAAGTCACCAGTGACAATTATATTTTGAACATTTGCGTCAAATGCCAAATCTATCGATGTTTCAATATCATCTGTTACAAAAGCTGGAGAATTTGGTGGTGTATAGAACAGACCAAGCAGAATTGATTTCGCCTTAAGAGTTATGTCTAACCAAATACATTCAATGCGATTAATTTCAAGATCATAACGCAGCTTACATGCAATATTTTCTTTAACATACACATTTACACCACCATAGTTATTGTGCATTCTATCTTTCCGAAAGGCTTTTGAAAATTTTGAAAAATTATATCATCATCACTAACATTAGGACTTAACCATGTTTCAGATAGTACCGAACCCGATAGCTCAGTTGGTAGAGTGTCCGCATCGGGGAACGGGAGGTCACGGGTTCGATCCCTGGCCGCGACATACCAAAGTCGTTAAGAATGGTACTAGCGGTTCCTCGCTTGGCACTCAAATTTACGGGGTAGAGCTAGGACTGGTCGACCTAGTGTCAGGATAATGTGACTGGGTGTGGTACCATGTAATGTGTCTGGGACATGATACTTCAGTGAGGCAGCACTATAAAAGTGAGCATTGAGCTCCCTGTCGCAACCAGACACCGTCGTGATATGACTGAAAAATTGTTGAAAGCGACGTTAAACCCGAATTCACACACCCACACACACACACACACACACACAGAGATAGTGCGATAACATCGAAGTGGAAAAACTCCACCTGAATTTGGTCGACCTTACTAAGTAAACTCTGTATGTTATAGTGAACAACTGAGAAATGGTTTTCAAATATAGACAAATTAAAACTATCACAATTGGATGCAGTACTTTCAGTCATAGAGTCTGAGTCCGAAGGACCCGGGTTTTCACCAATGTCCCACGCAAGTAAAATTATTAGAAACAGCCACGTATATAAACTCATGAAATAGTATATCAAGTTGGATATCTGTATATTTAGGTAAGTAGATAATGTACTAAGTTATCCGAAGTCATCAACGTAGAGAGAAGACCTGTAGAGAAACGTGGGGGCTTAAAAGGTTTTGTTTTTTTAATTTTATCAAAAATATATACATTTAGCATTGTACTTAAGCCCACCATAATGAGGCGGTTATGACGAGGACTTTTAACATACTTCGGAATCGGGAATTATGTTTACTTGTCAGAGTTGAGGTTTTACGTCCCCGTCAACACTATTTAGGTCATTTTGGAGTTGTGCTTCCGAGTTTGTGTGACTTTTACCCGACATTGAGATGACATAAGGTCCCAAGCCCTACCCAACATAGAAACCGCTAGGGTTTAGGGAGCCTTCCGACTCGCATCACCTTTCCTCGGCAGACTTAGACCTAAGCTGTTTACCAATACTCAAGTTCGGTTGGTTTCAGCTCCGCGCAGCAGCACCGTGCAGCCAGATCTTTTGTTTGATTTGAAGTTAAACGTCCCTGCAAACACTGTAAAGGTCATTTTTGGGACGTTGCTTCCAATTTTTTGGGACTTTTACCCGACATTGAGATGAAATGACATCTCAAGCCCTGCCACCCAATGAAACCAATAGGGTTTATAAGCATGGACTGGCCGACACGCACCGCTTTGCCTGGGCAGACTTAGATCCTATAAGCAGTGTACCAGTACTCGTGTGCGGGTCGGTTTCAGCTCTGCGTGGAAGCATCATGCAGCCCCTATATTTCTTCAAGCCCCGATGGGCGGCAGCCAGCTCCATTTCTCCGCCGCCCCTTGGAATCGGAAATAAGACAAGAAACTTAATATATTAACTTAGAGACAATTGTTATCTGAATTGGCATATAATACTATAACTAATATTGTCTGAGAATCCTCAGTTATCAAAAGTCATCAACGTAGAGAGGAGAGCTGTAGCTAGATTGTTAAGTGTCCACTACTTCGTTTCATCATCTTTCCTGAAATGAAATATATTCGAGACAAACGATGAGAAAATTGGTATTGCGGGGACTTCCGAATGAGTAACAACCCAAACAAACCTATACATATCTAAATCAATTGTATTATTATATCACACCCGTATGAGATATAGAGGATCTTATATGAGTGCTCATTTATTATTGAATTTATTAAATGAGTTAAGGAAAAGGGATAAAATGCGAGGCTTTGCCGAGCATTTTATCCCTTTTCCTCAACGAGTTTAAGTAATTCAATTATACATGAGCACAAATGCAAGATTCTATTTATCATAACAACGCATTTTATTCACGAAAGTTTACCAACAATGTCAATATTCCGCCGTTAGTAAACGCGACGTCGCTAAGGACGTCGTACATGTAACGTTACGGGACGTAATTAGCTAATTTGCATATTTAATTCACTAGTGGATTATCAAAAATATTACATGGCGTTATTACACTCTCAGACGCGACGTCATATGATAAAAAGTAGAAGTAAAACAAAGTTCAGGAATCGATACAATTAACTTACTCTACCCATCAAAGACACCAAAGGGAAAGAAACACAAACATTAAGCGACCAGACCATAATGGAAACCTAAACAAAGGAAGGCCATAAGGACAGTTACTTTCCCACAAAATGGCCATACGGCCATCCAAAATAAAAAAACACAAGTGATACACACAGTAAGTGACAAACAACAACATAAATAATTCACCACAGAAGAACCGCCTTGGAACGGTCAGTGGAAAGATTTCCACCGGGGTTGGGGGGCTTACATCGATTTTACGTGGCCACAATCCTCGCCCTTACTTCCGTCGCGATTTAGACAAATAATTTGTTCAGTCAGCATGAAGGCCCCCTAACTCATAAGTGCAACATCTCCGTGAACACAATAATCAAAGAACCACAGAGGTGATACAACGGTGAGGACTCGACAGCAAGAAACCACTGCAATGCTGGAGCAAAAGGAAACCAACAGGTAGACTCCGATGGGCCCAACCAGAGACAGAGCATCAGGCACCAACCAACATTACCTTGAATTAGATCTCTCTAATTCTCAATAAGCCTTTACGTTGGAACCGTCATAGAATCTGAGGCCTGACCCACCGGTGTGCAATTAAAGAGGGAAGCAAAGTTGCCAACCGTGATTGGGTTGACTACCATGCATGCAGTATGTCGTATAATATCCATGTTGTGCCCAGTCTTTTTATATCGAAGAATGATTTTACGAAATTGGGTGCTAAAGTCATTGCGGTTATATATTTTTCTGAATTTATATACTAAGTCACCATAAAATTCGAGTTCCGATATACCTTGTTGCAGAAGAGATTTAAGTCCAATATTGAATTTGGAAATTAAATCGGAATGACGTCTATAAAATTTTGAAATGGCTTTGCGTAGTTTATGGTACCGATAATCCTGATTAAGAAGTTTAGCCGTTAATAATTGAGTACGAGTGTTGAAGTCAGTTACATGACTACACACTCTAGCAAATCGAATTAATTGCGAAATATAAACGCCATAGGAACATCACCATCCAAAAAAGGAAAATTTACAATCTCAAAATCAAAGTCATCGCGTTTATCATAAATTTTGCACGAAACAAACCCATCTACAATAGATAGATGTAAACCCAAAATGGGGCCTCGGTTTCAGAAGAATTTGCTTTATTTAACTGAAGTTCTGGGGGTAAATCTGACTGATCAAACCATCGAAATAGGTATTATCAATATTCATTAAATCATCTAAATATCTAGAAGTGGAGCTAAAAGCTTCAAAAATATCAAATTGGTAATTAATGGAAAGCGACAACATGAAGTCTCATTCATGACAAAACAAGAATAGATCAGCCACAAGAGGTGCGCAATTCGTACCCATCGGAATGCCCACAATTTGTCTAAATAACTTAGTACCGAATCTAATATAAATATAGTCAAGTAGAAAGGTGAGGGCATCACATACTTTCTGACATGACAAAAGTGTATAACTCTTATGCTCTTAAGAAGTGAAAAATGCATTTCTGACATTACATGCAAGATAGAGAGAATCTTCTCTGTGAAAAGCCCATTCAGTTAAATCGTTAATCTTTTCTTTTATACGATTATGAGGAAGTGTAGTGTAAAGAGTGGAAAAATCGTAAGTAGACAGACTTGAAGCACGAAAATATCTGGATTTCAATTTATTTAAAACCTCATTCGAATTTTTATAGACCAAAACAGATTTCTTCCTGATCTTTCAAAGACTTTATCACAATATTTAATCACATGCGTTTTAATAGCAGTAAGACAGGAAGTTAATAATTTAGAAAGTTCAGTGGTAGTGCAAGAGCTATAATTTGCAATAAACCGTGCTTTGTAAGGTCTTTTATGAAGTTTTGATAACCAGTATAACGTAGGAAGCTTGTCTTGGCCTTCGGTAACACACACAGCAAACTTGGTGGCTGAATGACAAATATGTTTATCTACTATAACTCTCTCTTCAGCTTAAGGCTGAAGTTCATAGGCCTTAGTACCACCAAGCTCCTGCTTAAGCGTGTTAACATAGTGGAGCCGTCACACAACGACGACGTTGTTAGCGGCTTTGTCTGCAGGGACCAAAACAAACTTCTTATGAAATTCTTGAATACCTAGTTTAAGATGACGTAAAGACGTCTTAGGCTTCCTTTGTTTAGGTTTCCATTATGGTCTGGTCGCTTAATGTTTGTATTTCTTTCCCTTTGGTGTCTTTTATGGATGGAGTAAGTTAATTGTATCAATTCCTGATCTTTGTTTTACTTCTACTTAGGAGGTAATAAGTTAGTATTTTGAGAATAGAAAGAAATGCGTTTATTCACTAGTTTTAAAATGCTAAGTTTCCAGTCCTTAAGGGCTTTATGCTCAACATACTCTCGCTTACACCATCGATTACCGAATTCATTCAAGGAGGCAGCGATTTCATCTCTACATTTACTGAAATCAATTTTAGAAAGAAACCGATGTTTCGGTCCTTTAGAAATTATATTCCTTATCCTAGAATCAGGAATAATTTTCAAATTGCCAGTAATAACATGACCAGCAGCAGGATAGCAATACACTGAGTTTTTACAATCACATGAATCAGGAGTATAAGTATCAATATCAAGATCTGAAACGAGTCTATTGAAATTAAAAATGATAGATCTAACAGGTTTGTTATATTTATAGCAAATTATAGGTGTTTCAGTATTTTGAAAATAAGCAGGAATGGAAGAAAGCATCGAGCTCTCACGGAAGATACTGGACAAATCTATAAAATCCATACCCTTATTAATGAAGGATATTTTGAAGAAATGGCGTTTATGATTAATTTCAGAATCAATGTAAGGATGGAGAGTATGCTGAGTATAGCCTCTAATTAAGTGAGACGCATCATATAACTGATTAGAACTATCGTAGAATTTATTCGCTTCGGTGTCCAGAAGACGTAAAACAGAAACGGGTAATGAACTTAAAAAAGAAAGCATAGAGTGGCGTCCATGAATTAATAATATAATTGACAGTCACTTCAGTCTAGTATTGTTTCGTTTAAACGCACGTAATTTACGTTTAGAGTTACCACTTTTTACTGGTGCCGTACAATCTAGTTCTGCGTTTTCGACATTCCAGGAGCGAGAAAATATCAAAGTTCGGCATTCTGGAAATATTACCCTCATGATAAATGTTGTCATTAAATCCCAGTGAACGCTGCAAACTATCCAAAGGAGAGGAAGCCATAACCCGACCTTACCCCAGTCTATAACGAGTTCGTGCTACAGTTGTCCCGTATCAATCGACGGTCGTTTATACAGTGCCCAGGGCTTACCCCAGTATGTCTCTCAAGTAGACCGCGATTGACCAACCAAACTCGATGACGCCCTATCCCAAACCTACTCAAAATAGAAGTTAAAGCAATGATCAGAGGCCGAAATGGAAAGAAACACAAACATGAAATAATTTGACCCTACTGGAAACATCAATAGCGGAAAGCCAAAAGAACAGTTACTTTCCCACAAAATGGCCAATTGGCTATCCAAACGAAATAAATATAAGTGATGCACACACTCATAGACAAACCATAACAAAAATAAACCGCGACAGAAGAACCGCATATGAACGGGCGTCTTCAGTCGATTTTGCGCGGCCGCTTTCCTCGCCCTTACTTCCGTCGTGTTCTGAACGAATATTATGTTCAGGCCGCACGAAGGCTTCCTTACTTACCAGTTCAACATCTCCGCGTTCACAAAATTCAAACAACCACCGAGGTGAAACAAAGGTGGGGACTCGACAGCAATTACCCATTAAATGCTGTAGCAAAAGGAAGCTAACGTTTAGAATCCGATGGGCCCAGCCACAGACAGAGCATGAGGTACCAACCAACATTAAATAAGTAAGCCTTTACGCTGGAAAAGTCATAGGATCTGAGGCCTGACCCACCGTTGTGCAATTAAAGAGGGAAGCAAAGTTATCTACCCAGATTGGATTAACTACCATGCATCGATTTTGTCGCATAATATTTATGGTGTACCCAATCTTTTTATATCGAAGGATAATTTTACGAAACTGAGTACTGAAATCATTGCAAATAATTATGTATTTTTTTAATTTGTGTACATGTACTAAGTAGAAGTAAAACAAAGATCAGGAATCGATACAATTAACTTACTCCACCCATCAAGGACACCAAAGGGAAAGAAACACAAACATTAAGCGACCAGACCATAATGGAAACCCAAACAAAGGAAGGCCATAAGGACAGTTACTTTCCCACAAAATGGCCATATGGCCATCCAAAACAAAAAGACACAAGCGACACACACAGCAAGCAACAAACAACACCATAAATAAACCTCCACAGAAGAACTAGTCTCCATAAAATTCGAGCTCCGCACGACCTTTTTCAGAAGAGATTTAAGTCCACCATTGAATTGTGAAATTAAATCGGAAGGACGTCTATCAAATTAAGAAGAAGGCTTTGCGTAGTTATGATACCGATAACCCTGATTAAGAAGTTTAGCAGTTAACAGTTTATAATATTCAGTTTTACCAGTCGCAGATAAGATTGACTAGGCAGAGATATCCTTTGTACCTACCTTTGGAATGTTCTATTAACAAAAAGGTAAACCAAGTCACCCGATTATGTGAATTCAACTGTAACACAAACAAAGGCGTGGCGTATATGGCCATTTGGTTCGCTTGCAGAAAGCATGCGAAAGGCACTCTACCGAATCTTCTGGTGGACTCAGCGAATTTGACATATGTTGATAACACCCGAATAGCTAGTCAATCTTATCTGCGACTACTATCCATGACAAGACACTCTCGAAAATCGAATAAATTGCGAAATATAAACACAAGAGGATGCCGCTTGAAGAACATCACCATCCAAGAAAGAAAAATTACAATCTCAAAATCGAAATCATTGCGCTTATTATAATTTTCACAGGAAACAAAACCATATACAAAAGGTAGATGTAAATAATAATAATAAGAAAACGGGGACTCGGTATCAGAAAAAATTACTTTTAAATTATTTAACTGAAGTTCTTGAGTGTTCATGTATTATTGAATATATTAAACGAGTTGAGGAAAAAGTATAAAATGCGAGGCTGTGTCCAGCATTTTATCCCTTATCCTCAACGAGTTTAATACAACCAATAACACACAAACACTCAATTAAGATCCTCTCTTTACGTCTGTCACAGGTCTCAAAACTACAACACAGAAGAAACAGTCTCCAAATAAATCAAGGGTTCGCCTTTGCTAACGCGAAGGATCTTACGTGAATGTTCATGTATGATTGAATTTATATACCGAGTTGAGGAAAAGGGATAAAATGCGAGGCTTCGCAGAACATTTTATCCCTTTTCTTCAACGAGTTTAACACATTCAATAAAATAGCATGAATGCAAGATTCTATTTATCTTATGACATTTAAAACGTATTTAACCGCTTGGTTATACAAAAATGTCAATGTTCCGCCATTAGTAAGTCCGACGCCGTTGAGGATGTGGTACATGTAACCTTACGAGACGGGTCTACGTAATTTCCATGAATTAATCAGCTAGTGGATAACCGAATTTATTGCATGGCCTTCTTACATTCTCAAACGCGACATCATATGATGAATTAGTACATTCTAGTAACGTGCATTCCGTTCACCAATATTAACGCTCTGCTGTTAACAACGGATCGTCTCGATGAGGCGGTTCTAACGTATACCCACAATCTATACTTTGAGCAGAAATATGACAAATGTCGCAACTCTGCATCTTAATTGTTTTCTTTTATCGGCGATAAAATTTACACTTTATTTGTATAGGTGTGGTTTCGAAATGGTGTCCTTCGATAGCCAAAACAATATTTAGTAAGTCGTCCATCATAAAATTATTTTCAATTTTCTTTGAGGACAGCTAAGTCACTGGCAAGATTTATTGTACATTTACATTTCTTACATGCTTTTCAATGAAATATAGAGATTTCTCAGTGAAATCGAAAACGATATTTTCACTGTTTCAAACAGTGACTGATATCGATTTTTATTTTTCACTGTTTGGGACTACTTTTTTTCGAAATCTAATTCTGTGGTCATTTTTTTCATTTTCAGATGAAAATTAAAGAACTGTATTAGAATTGACTATTATCCGGCACACACGTCACGAGGACGTTAATGACGGCATTTTCGACGCTGACGTCACGTATTTTGTCGCGCGACGTTAGACGTGCCCGCCCCTACTTTCGGAAACTAATCCCTCAATTATGTCAGTAACCATTCATAGAAATGCCACATCAGGCTATTTCTCGGGTGCACCCAATATTATACCCAGTAAATACTTTGGACACCACTAAATTGACGCGATACAACTAGGAACAAAGTTAGTTTTCTCTGAGGGAGAGTGGCTAAATATTGCCGTATTGAAGCATGTAAGAAACAGAAAATTTGATTTTTTTAGTGGAAGATCAAATTTTATTTCACTCATAAACACAAAAACTGGTCACTCGTGAAAATACTGTTTTTGGTGTTCATTCGGTGAAATAAATTCGATCTTACACTGAAAAATCAAATATCCTCTATTGCTTTCATATCTGTCAATGAATGCAGCTTTCATTTCACATGTGGATTTAAGTGTAATATGCATTTTTTAAGAAGGTGGATTCTTACAAATGCTTGTAATTTGTAGTACCTTTTCTTGTTTTTGATTGTTTGTTTGATTTGATGTTTAACATCCCGTCAATACTTTATAGGTCATTTTGGAGGCGTTTACCTTTTCTTGATATTAAATAGCAAATTGCAGAACTAGCGCCACCGATTGTAACGACACCGCCCATTGAAGAAATAATTGCGACGTTGGCTGGAGTATTAAAGAAGCTGACTCCTTCTAGGTCTGAGGGTGATGGCGCTGTAAAGTTCGAAGTGCTTGTAAGTCCAACGTTCGAAGGATCCGAAGTTCCAGCTAATGCAAGAGGTAATGTCGGTGTTGGAAACGTTGCTGACCGAGGACGTGAAAGCTTAGTCGAAGCCCGACTTGATGCGTTATTTAAAAACCACGTCGTGAGAGAAACTGAAGTGACTGGCTGAAGTGTTTTTGGCAAAACCGTAGCTCCAGGTAACGTTGGTGATTCATATGTGTATGCCGGTTGTGTTTCAGTTTCAGATAGTGCAATTGTGGGCGTGGTTGTAAGTGTTGACAACAGGGAGGTAACCATAGAAGCCTGTTCTGTTGCAAGTGCGGGCGTAGACGAGTCAGTTGTTGTTGTCGCTAATTCATTAGTAGTTGTCTTACTAGTGGAAGTTGTTGCAGGCGAAGAGAACCCGGTAGTGGAGGCAGTTGGCGTTGGTGTGACTATTGTTGTTGTTGACGTCATTGTCGTCGTTGTTGTTTTGATAGTACTGGTGGTAGTCGTGGTTGTCGTTGGCACTGCGGTGAAATAGTCATATCAAACCCCATTAAACTCTTTTCTCATAAGTATGTGATCAGACTATTACGAAAGCATATTAAATTGTAAATGAAATACACACAAATTGGCCCTAACATAGGGAATACCGAACTTTTTTTTCTTGTAATAACATTTGCCGGGTCCCGATGAAGTTGTTGAACGAGTGTTCAAATATCTTCTTAGGGACCCGACACATGTTATTGCGATAAAATAATCATGAATTATCATTACCATAACTCCAGAATTGAAGGGGCAATTGAGGCGACAATCGCTAAAGTTTCATGTAAAACTCCATATAAACTCTTCAAATTCGTCCGGCAAAGCAACTGGGAGGCTAGTTCACAGCGTTCAGTTACGCAGTGACCCCCCGACGTCATATAAAAATCAACGTACATGGCGATAACAATACGTCGCTCAACTGAACGTATAAAGCAAGACCCATCTTCATACAGAACGTGCATTTCATGATTTGAACATGTGGTTCGTTGTTTGACCACAGCTACTTCTTCATTTAAGAAAGTTTCGAACAACTATGTTGATAGGTGTTTATGCAAGAAAATAAGCCTTTCATATGTGAGCGAAACTATAGCTTCGGGTAAGCCTCAGATCATTGTGCTTTCACAGAGTCTTATCTTATATTTTTTTATCTTTACTATACGCTAACTGCTTGTGTTACATAACGCAAACACACTTTTATAATTTGACCCCTGTAAACCCCACTTTTTATGGTAAAACCGACGGTAAACAGGGGTATATATACATTATTTTTTCTTATTTTTTGATCAAACACATTGATTGTAGGTACTCGTTTAAAAGGCCTCAACGAGGTTGCTCTACCGCAATCTATGTTTAAAGCAGTAATAAAGAAATATCAGATTTTTTTCGTGGTGAAATTGTTAATATATTTGAATAGGCGCGTTTCCGTAATGATGCCGTAAACATGGCATTTTGTATATTACGCGCGTCTGTTGATTAGTATTTTCTTTAACCGCTCTTTTTGCTTGAAAATTGCGGTTGAAACCCATGTTTAGATTTTTATTTCATTTATATGAAAGCTGTATCTATCGGCATTTTAGCTCAAAGTTTAGGGCATTGGGCTAACTAGTATCGTTAGTTCAAATATCGGTACGAATTATTCTCTTAGCTATTCAACTATTCGGTATCTTACTGTGCATAATCGATTAGTCAGCTATATACACTCTGGTCAAATCCAGAAAGACCAATAACTATGACTGTCAACACTAATATCTAAATAGTGATACCGTGACCCCTTACGCACACCTGAGTATCTTGACACTTTTAAGAGGCAAGGAAATCAAGCAGATGTCATCCATACTTGGCCGTGAAGGCGGTCGCCTGTATAATTAGTAAGTTTTCGTACGGTCTGACAAAATGGCACAGTTTTGGTCTTACCTGTCCCAAATTGATATTTGAACAAAAGCCAATTAAAGGCATTTATTCTGTAACGGTAGAACACACCGTGTGTCCATAATTGTTTTATTGCCCCCTGTGATATACTGACTATAGCAGATCAAAGGCAACCCTTAATATGGTGATTAGTAGCTCTTGTTGAATCCCCTGACTGAGACACTTAAGGGGAAAATCAATAATGTACACCATTCAACAGTAAGTAATTTATTGATTTTCCCCAAGGCGGCCCCTTACCTGTTGAAGACAGAGGACAGAACTTCAGAGAGCACTGAGGGCTACATAATATTATGTAATGAAATGATAGTCCTCAATAATCAAGAATAAATGCCTTTAAAAACAGTTTTCTGAAGGTATGTCTTGAATATGGAATAAAAACCTATGCTCTGTAGTGGCCTAGTTATTAACCACACACGGATCGTATTTAAGTTTGAACGTGTTTTAATTAAGGTAAACAGACAAAACAAGGTTCACCATGTCTTACAACAAATTTGGTTGATAGTATATTATTTGACCTGCTAAATTAATTGGTAAATAAAAAGACAACTCAGACTTGATACAGAGGGCATTCATTTTTACGGCAGTATTTGATCCCTAACACCTCGCTGCTGTAACAAACTTGCCGCTATAAAGATTCGATACCGGGGAAATAAATGAGGTGCAAAGCGTCGTTTGTTTAAGAAAAAGATCAACTCAAACTGTGATTTGTTGATTAATAAATCACAGTTTTGAGGTAAGTTATAAAGTAGATCAAATCACCAGCGCGTAGCGCGCGTGATTTGTCTACTAACAACTTACCGACAAACTGTGGTTTATTACTCAACAAATCACAAACTAGAGCTGATCTATTTCGATTCTGAAAATCGGCAATAATACTGTTGTTTCCTTCAAAATCTCACAACCTTCCTCCATTGTTAGAAGAAATCCCGCTAAAATTCATCGACTGAAACACGTGTGTTTATAACCTTTTCAAACGTTTTCGATGCGAGAACATGACTATACACCGTCTAACGTCAATGAAATCGACTAGTGACGTCATAAATTGGCAGTTTTAATGACGTCACTCGTCACGCTCTTCCTTGGCGTGACGTGTTGTAGAATAAAACACAGTTATTTGCCATTGCCTAAATAGGCACGCTGTGTTAGAACATCTGCTACATGTAAAGGACGCTGATTTCCTTAATAAGTCCAAGAAATAAACGTTGTAATTATTCGCAGAAACAAAATTGTTAGACATTTGTTTGTTTTGTCTCGTTATTCCACCATATCAAGAGCTTAAAGTTTCGTTTCAACGAATTGTGTCTTCATATCGAATATCTGAAAGATAATTTAAAAAAAAAACCATAATCGCCAAAAAGAAAAAAGGAAGCGACATAACTAGAAATGCGTCCACAAGACACGGATGCCTCCGCCTGAAAATATGTTGATGATAGTATTTGGCCTTCGACCGCTAAGTATGACCTTGACGTTACAAATACGGACCTGGGTCTAGCGTGCAACAAATTGTCTCATGATGGTTAAAATGTCTGCCAAGTAATTTCCAAATCCATCCAAGAACAACAAAGATATTGAGCGGACAAAAGAAAAAACCAATTTTCTTTACCTCTGACCTCTAAGTATGACATTGATCTTGGACGTACTAACCTGGGTCTTCTGCAAAACAAACCGACTCATACTGGTTAGACTTTCTACCATGTAGTTGCAAAATCCGTCCAGAAATAAGGAAGGTATTGATTGTGTTTAAGTTTCGGACCTTTTATATCCTTTACCCTCTAAGTATGACATTGAACTTGGAAGTACGGACCTTGTTTTGTGCAAGACAGATCTTCTTATGATGTTTAACGTTTCTGCCAAGAAATTTTAAACTCCATCCAGTAAAAAAAAGGTATTGACCGTGTTTAAGTTTTGGGCACTGTTTTACTTTGACCTTTAAGTTCGACCTTGACCTTGGATATACGAACATTGGTTACCTGCGTTTTGCGCGCGACACATCGTTTTATGATAGTTAACAAATCTTATGCCAATTGACGACCGTGTTTAAGTTTTGAACCCGTTTCTAAACTTTGCCCTCAAAGTACGATCACGACCTTGGATGTACGGACCTAGTGTTCGCGCGCGACACACCGTCTTATGATGGTTATCATTTCTGCAAAGCAATTTCAAAATCCATCTAGAAATTAGAAACTTTAAAGGTTTTTCTCTTATATGTCTATGATAAACCAGAGGGCCCCGGCAAGGGGCCATTTTGGCCCCAGGGCTATAATTTGAACAACGTTGGTAGACGTCAACTAGATGAAGTTTCATTCTAAATATCAAAGACCTGGGCCTTCTGGTTTCAGGCAAGAAATTTTTTAAAGATTTCCCTATCATACGCCTGCATAAAACCAGTGGGCCCCAACACGGGGCCCAGGGCTATACTTTGAACAATCTTTGTAGAGGTCAACTAGATGAAGCTTCAAATCAAATACCAAAGACCTTGGCCTTCTGGTCTCAGACAAGAAGATTTTAAAGCGTTCCCCTATATAAGCCTATGTAAAACCAGTGGGCCCCGGCGCGGGGAGGGGCAATTTTGGCCCAGGGCTAAAATTTGAACAACCTTGGAAGAGATCCACTAGATGAAGCTTCATACCAAATATCAAAGACCTGGGCCTTCTGGTTTCAGACAAGAAGATTTTAAAGGTTTTTCCCTATATAAGCCTATGTAAAATAAGTGGGCCCCCTTGTGGGGCCCTTTTTGGAACCCCAGGGCTATAATTTGAACCATCTTCATAGCGGTCCACTAGATGAAGCTCCATAAAAAATATCAAAGACCTGTGCCTTCTGGTTTCAGACATGACGATTTTCAAAGGATTTCCCTATATAAGCCTATGTAAAACTAGTGGGCCCAGTGCGGGGGCATTTTTGGCCCCAGGGTTGTAATTTGAGCAACTTTGGTTGATGTCAACTAGATGAAGCTTCATGCTAAATATCAAAGAACTTGGCCTTCTTGTTTCAGACAAGAAGATTTTTTAAGGTTTTCCCTATCATAATAAAATAGAAGTGGAGGCATAGATCAGGAATCGATACAATTAACCCACAGCTCCCATAATTTGTTCAGTCCGCAGACAAGAAGATTTTTAAAGGTTTCCGTATATGAGCCTATGTAAAACCAGTGGGCCCTCTGTGGGGCCTTTTGACCCCAGGTTTATAATTTGAACAATCTTTGTAGCGGTCCACTAGATTAAGCTTCATACCCAATATCAAAAACCTGGGCCTTCTGGTTTCAGACAAGAAGATTTTCAAAGGATTTCCCTATAGAAACCTATGTAAAACCAGTGGGCCCCGGCGCGGCTGGATTTTTTGGTCGGAGGGCTAAATTTGAACAATCTTGGTAGAGGTCCACTAGATAAATCTTCCTACTAAATATCAAAGACATGGGCCTAGCGGGTTCAGAGAAAAAGATTTTTAAAGATTTTCCCTATATAAGCCTATGTAAAACCAAAGGGCCCCGGGGCTGGGGCTTTTTGGCCCCAGGGTTATAATTTGAACAATCTTGATAGAGGTCCACAAGATGAAGCTTTATACCAAATACCAAAGACCTGGGCCTTCTGGTTTCAGACAAGAAGATTTTTTAAGGTTTTCCCTATATAAGCCTATGTAAAACCAAAGGGCTCCGGGGCGGGGCCATTTTTGGCCTCAGGGCAATAATATGAACAGTCTTGGTAGAGGTCCACTAGATAAAGCTTCATACAAAATATCAAAGACGTGGGCCTTCTGCTTTCAGACCAGAAGGTTTTCAAAGGATTTCCCTATATAAGCCTATGTAAAACCTTTGGGGGCATTTTTGGTCCCAGGGGTACAATTTGCACAATCATGGAGAGGTCTACTAGATGAAGATTCATACCGAATATCAAAGACCAGGGCCTTGCGGTTTCTGAGAAGATGAGTTTTAAAGATTTTCCCTTTATAAGCCTATGTAAAACCAAACAGCCCCGGGGCGGTGGGGGGGGGGGGGGGGGGCATTTTCGGTCTCTGGGCTATAATATGACAAACTTGGTAGAGGTCCACTAGATGAAGCTTCATGCCGAATATCAAAGACCTGGGCCTTCTGGTTTCAGACAAGGAGATTATTAAAGGTTTTTCCCTAAATAAGATTATGTAAAGCCAGTGGGCCCCGGGGCGGGGTCATTTTTGGCTTCAGGACAATAATTTGAACAATCTTGGTAGAGGTCCACTAGCTGAAGCTTCATACCAAATATCAAAGACCCGGGCCTTCTGGTTTCAGACAAGAAGATTTTTTAAATCTTTTTGTCTTATTTTCCCCTTTGTTGTCATGGCAACCAGAGTTCTGCATGGAATGGAATTCTTTGAACAGCTTTGAGAGAGGACCACTCAAAGATCATTTCTGCTAAGTTTGGTCAAACTCCGTTCAGTGGTTTAGGAGATGTCATTTAAAGGAATTGTGGACGGACATCCGGACGGACGACGACGACGACGGACGGTGACCGATCACAATGGCTCCCCCGGAGTCTTCGGCTAAGGTGAGCGAAAAACGAATATGAGCACTACAATGGGTATAACTCCATTAAAATTATCTTTTGTGGAGGAAATTCGTCGGGAAACGGTCGCAAATTCCGACTCCGTGTTGCCGTACAACGACATTTCTGACCGTAGTAACCGCCAATTTACCTTCACAAATGACGATGTTTGATACAGGCATCCCAAAAGGAGAAACTGCGAAGGGTCTGGCAGCAGAAAACTACTTGAAACACTCCGGAATCTTCGGTATTAAACCTTCGCCGTAAGTTTCAATCCAAAACTATACAAACTATCAATAACTCGTTGATAGTACAAGCGCACCAACTATGAATGAATTGAAACAATAAGTGTCCAGACTCCTATCTTGCTGAATACATTCAATGAGTCGCACCCATTTAATATAATATTTTCATCCAACTTTGCAAACATAATGCATGTAAAAAACCACGAGATAACGAACACTATCTTAGAATGAGTAAGCCTAAAAAAACTGACACTTTCTTGTACCGACGTTTCAGACGTACAGGCCATTCTATAAAAGAAATTTCTATACAGCCAGTGGAAAAAATTATTATGAGGTAAATTCTGCAGCTAGGTTTAAAATTATTAAACGGCATGAAACTGAATTAAAATGGATTAAATTATTACAGACACCTTTTCCATTGGGCTTTAATGACAACATTTATCATGAGGGTATTATATCTAAAATGCCCGACTTTGATATTCTCTCGCTTCTGGACTGTCGAAAGCGTAAAACTAGATCGCACGGCACCAGAAAAAAAGGTAATTGTAAACGTAAATTTCGAGCCTCCACTTCTATTTTAAAGAAACAATTCCAGACTGAAGTGACTGTCCATAATATTATTGAATCATGGACGCCACTCAATGCTTGCTTTTCTAAGTTCATTACCCATTTCTGTAATACGGATTCTGGATACCGAGGCGAATAAATTCTACGATAGTTCTAATCAGTTATACGACGCTGCTCTTTTAACTAGAGGTTATACTCAGCATTCTCTGCGCCCTTCCATCGATTCTGAAATTAATCACAAACGCCATTACATCAAAATACCCTTCATGAATAAGGGTTTGGATTTTATAGATTTACCTGGTATCTTCCGGGACAGTTCGTTTATTTCATCAATTCATGCTTATTTTCAAAACAATGAAACACCCATAATTCGGTTTAAATACAATAAACTTGTTTGTTCTATCATTTTTAATGTCAATAAACTTGTTTGTGATTTTGATATTGACACTAACACTCCTGATACACGTGATTGTAAAAATTCAGTGTATTGCTATCCTGCTGCTGGTCATATTATTTCTGGCACTTTAAAATTAATCCTGATTTTAGGGTACGTAATATAATTTCTAAAGGACCGAAATATCGATTTCCTTCTAAAGCTGATTTCAATGAATGTAGAGATGAAATCGCTGCTGCTTTAAATGAATTTGGTAATCGATGGCGTAAACGAGAGTATGTTGAGCATAAAGCTCTTAAAGAATGGAAACTTAACATTCTGAAGTTAGTGAACAAACGAATTTCCCTTTATTTGCAAAATACAAAATTATTACCTCCTAAACCTAAGACTTCTTTACGTCACCTTAAACTAGGTATTCAAGAATTTCATACGAAGTTGGTTTTGCCTCCAGATGATAAGGCCGTTAACAATGTGCTCGTTGTTTGACAGCTTCACTATGTTAACTTTCTTGATGGTACTAAGGCGTATAAACTTCAGCCTTTAGATGTAGGGGGGCTTTAGTTGATGACCACATTTGTCTTTCAGCCACCAAGTTTGCTGCCTGTGTTACAGAAGGCCAAGACAAGCTTACTACGCTATATTGGTTACCTAAACCTCATAAAAGACAATACAAAGCACGGTTTATTGCACATTCAAGCTCTTGTACCACCATGGAGCTCTCCAAATTATTAACTTCATGTTTAACTGCCATCCAAAAACATGTGATAAATTATTGCGACACAGTCTTCGAAAGATCAGGTAGAAATCTGTTTTGGTCTATAAAAAAATCTAATGAAGTTTTGAATAAATTGAAATCCAGGCGTTTTCGTGCTTCAAGTCTGTCTACTAATGATTTTTCCATCCTTTATACTACACTTCCACATAATATTTTAAAAGAAAAACTGAATGATTTAATTGAAAGGACATTTCATAGGGAAGGCTCCCTCTGTCTTGCATGAAATGTAAGAAAAAACTTTTTCACTTCTGAAGAGCGTAAAAGTTATACTTTTTGGTCATGTCAGAAAGTGTGTGAAGCTCTCACCTTTCTACTTGACAATATTACCATAAGATTTGGCACTAGGTCATTTAGACAATCTGTGGGTATTCCGATGGGTACTGATTGCGCACCACTTGTGGCTGATTTGTTTTTGTTTTGTTATGAGAGTGACTTCATGATGTCCCTTCCTGCTGAAAACCAATCTGAAATCATTGAAACTTTTACCTCCACTTCTAGATATGTGGACAATTTATTAAATATTGATAATACCTATTTCGATAGTTTGAACAGTCCAATTTACCCACCCCCCCCCCCCACATAACTTCACTTGAATAAAGCAAATTCTTCTGATACCGAGGCCTCATTTTTGGATTTACATAAGTTCTGAAGTTAGATCCTTTGGAAGCAAGGAATGCACCAAATAAACGAAAATTGCGGACTCGGTTTTAGCGAGTCTGTTCATGACCAGTACTGAATTATGCAACACCGGCCACGCCCTCTAGCACCGGCTTAAGCAGAACTCTATTTTCAAAATGATACCAAATGAACTCCATGATCCCAAAAGGCCAGAAAATATAATCTGCACTGTGATGATGTACGGGGCGACGTTTTACGGCCGCCACACGGCACAACACCAGCCACAGTGAAAATAAATAAGTTCTGAAGTTAGATCCTTTGGAAGCATCCATCTACTGTAGATATGTTTGATTCTTGCAAAATTTATGGTAAACGTGATGATTTTGATTTTGAGATTGTACATTTTAATTTTTTAATTGTGATATTCCTCGTGCGCCATCCTATGGCGTTTATATTTCGCAATTACTTAGATTTGCCAGAGTGTGTATTCATGTAACTGACTTCAACACTCGTAATAAATTGTTAACGGCTAAACTTCTTAATCAGGGTTATCGTTACCATAAACTATGCAAAGCCTTTTCAAAATTGTATAGACGTCATTCTAATTTAATTTCAAAATTCAATATTGGACCTAAATCTCTTCCGGAAGAAGATCTTTCGGAGCCCGCATTTTGTGGTGACTTAGTATATCAATTCAGAAAAATTACAAACCGCAATGACTTCAGCACCCAATTTTGTAAAATCATTCTTCGATATAAGGCGTTTGGGTACAACATTAATGTTATACGACAGACTTCATGCGGACTGAACAAATTATTTGTCTTAATCGCGACGGAAGTAAGGGCGAGGATTGTGGCCACGTAAAATCGATTTAAGCTCCCCCCCCCCACCCAGTGGAATTCGTTTCCGCTGAACGTTAAAAGGCGGTTCTTCTGTCGCGGTTTATTTTTTGAAATGTTTGTCTTTGGGTCTTTGTGTCGCTTATATTATATTATTTTGGATAGCCTTATGGCCATTTTGTGGGAAAGTAACTGCCCTTTTCGCTTTCCGCTGCTGGTGTTTCCGTTGGGTCTGTGGTTTCATGGTAGTGTTTCTTTCCCTTTGGTTTCTCTGATGGGAGCTGTGGGTAAATTGTATCGATTCCTGAGCATTCTTCTATTTTTCATGCATGGTAGTTAACCCAATCACGGTCGACAACTTTGCTTCCCTCCTTAATTGCACGCCGGTGGGCATGCCTCAGATTCTATGACGGTTCCAGCATAAAACTTTATGTTGGTTGGTACCTGATGCTCTGTCTCTGGTCGGGCCCATCGGAGTCTAACTGTTGGTTTTCATTTGTCCCAGGATTTCAGTGGTTTCTTGCTGTCGAGTCCTTACCATTGTTTCATCTCTGTAGCTGTTTGATTTTTGTGCTCACTTAGATGATGCACTGATGAGTTAGGAGGTCTTCATGCGGACTGAACAAGTTGTTTGTCTTAATCGCGACGGAAGTAAGGGCGAGGATTGTGGAAACGTAAGATCGATTTAACCCCCCCCCCCACCACCAACACCACCACCATCCCAGTGGAATTCGTTTCCGCTGACCGTTCCAATGCGTTGGTGTTTATGTCGCTTATATTATTTTATCATGGATTGCCTATTGGCCATTTAGTGGGAAAGTAACTGACCTTTTGGCTTACCGCTATAGATGTTTTCATTAGGGCATGTCGTTTCATGTTTGTGTTTCTTTACTTTTAGAGTCTCTGATGGGAGCTGTGGGTTAATTTATCGATTCCTGATCATTGTCTCCACTTCTATTAACCACAAACAGTGCAGCTTCCCTTCAGATGGCTTCTTCAAAGGGCATCTGATTTTATATATACTGATTGCAAAGGTGGGGGTTGTCGAGTTTATCTGGATAAAGGATTACATTATTACGAAGTGAGCCTGTGGCGGTTTATTTATATTGATGTTTGTTGCTGCTCGCTGTGTGTGTCGCTTGTGTTTTTTTGTTTTGGATGGCCGTTTGGCCATTTTGTGGGAAAGTAACTGTTCTTGTGGCCATCCTTTGTTTAGGTTTCTATTATGGTCTGGTCGCTTCATGTTTGTGTTTCTTTCCCTTTGGTGTCTTTGATGGGTGGAGTAAGTTAATTGTATCGATTCCTGATCTTTGTTTTACTTCTACTAAGAAAGTCCGAAGCCCGAGTCCCTGCCCAGCACCATGCAATCTAAGACAAGAATCAGTTGTCTACTGTAAAGGGGTGACAGTCAAGTACATTGTCTTTTGCAAAACATCATTATTATATCCAGTTATTCTTTGATTGCATTGTAGTTTGATCTAGTTATTTCATGTTTGTGTTTCTTTCCATTTAGTGACTCTTTTTAGGTGTGTGTGTAAATTGTATCGATTCCTGATCACAGACACATCTTGTCTCAAATCGTCGTTTCTCTACGCCAATCGTTCTTTTTTTATTTGCCAAAAGTAAAACATATTTCAGCCTTATCTTGATTGATGTAAAACATAAATCTCAAACACACGTAACTAAAGATTGGTGTGGCCATTAGAACAGTATGTCCATACTTAAGTTGAAATTTGATACCCGCTAAGCAAATCCGTAAGTAGTAAAATAAAGTAATGGTCAATTGAAATGAATTACTGCAGATCTTAATAGTAAAGTCCACAAAAGATGTCAAATGGACGTAACTCTTGCTAAAACCATCGTCAAAACTCATATCTCCATACACACCCAAACTCGAGGTGTCTGAAACAACAACATAAGCAACTAATACGAGTATATTGGATATAGAAGTCACATTATGATTTTCTTTTGCTGGAATAAATATTTGATTGGAGTCCGGATAATTGAACGAAACATAATACATAAGAACATCGCCTCTCACGAAAAGTTGAAAATTCAGATTTGACACCGCAGCAACGTTATATAATTTGCATGTAGTTTTCAAACATTTACATGTAAACCAATATCTACCTACATGGCCCGTGTATTTGCATTATATTTCATAGTGATTTGCCTTAGTGATCAGCCGAAATAAAGACAGACTGTTCATGCACGTGTCATAAAGACTGTAAGCTGCTGGTGTTTAGAATGTTTCCAAGCCAATTATTTAAGAACGACATATCGATTAAACCCCCGCCCCCAGTGGAATTCGTTTCACTGACCGTTCCAAAATGGAAGTGAAAGCAATGATCATGAATTGATATAATTTACCCACAGCTCCTATCGGAGACACCAAATGGGAAGAAGCACAAACATGAAAGAACTAGACCCTAATGAAAACATCAACAGCGGAAAGCCAAAAAGGACAATTACTTTCCCACAAAATGGTTCATTGGCTATCCAAAACAAAATGATATAAGCGACACACACACCCAAAGACGAACTATAACAAAATCCAACCGCAACAGAAAAACCGGCTTGGAACGCATTACACTGGACGCTTAAATCGATTTTACGTTGCCACAATCCTCCGTCGCAATTTAGACAAATAAGTTGTCATTCCGCATGAAGGCCTCCTATCTCATCAGTGCAACATCTCCGTGAACATAAAATTCAAACAACCACAGAGATGAAATAACGGTGCAGACTCGACAACAAGAAACCACTGCAATGCTGAATCAAAAGAAGACCAATAGGTAGACATCAAGGCGGTTCTTCCGTCGCGGTTTATTTTTGTTATGATTTGTCTTTAAGTGTGTGTATCGCTCATATGAGGCGATGGCGTTGTTTTGTGTATTCCTATTATATTATTTAAGTACACTGTATTGTAAAATGCAATAATCCACCTTAAATTTGGTAAATATAAAATGTTTTAATCCTTTGTGTTGAAAAGAATCAAACATGTGCTGAAAATATCGTATGTCTTATGTCCGATGTTTTCATAACAACCGATAAAAATGTTTGATATTATGCAAACCCAAATAGTGTTTGTCTAAACCACGATGGAGCCAAGAACGACGATTATGGCCATGTAAAATCGATATAAGCCCACCCCCATTCCCCAACCCACAAGTAATTTTTGCTGACCGTTCCAAAGCGGTTCTCCTGTAGTGTTTTTCATTTGATTTTTATTTGTTATATTTTATCTTTGTATGCATGTATTGCTTATTATCTTTTTTAATTTTGGATAATAGCAATTTGGACATTTTGTGGGAAAGTAAGTGTCCTTTTGCCATATCAGCTATCCGCTAGTAATGTTTCAATTAGGTTTTAGTTACTTCATGTTCCTGTTTCTTTCCCTTTGGTATCACTGGTTGAGGTGTGACGTAATTGTATCGATTTCTGATCGTTACCTTTAATTTCATTGTAGTAGTTTCAATCTTAATCAAACTCAATCACGCAGTGAACAAACACGGTTTTCTGGTGTGATGACGAAGGTAGGAATTAGCAAAGGTATGATTCATTTATTTACTTACGTTTGCATGTTACTTCAACAAATCTGAGGACGTCATTGAACTGTTTGTAGGCGCAGTCATGTAGAATACAACCGCCGACTTTCGAGGTCGTCACTCCTCTGCAGCCAGGAGTATCTAGACAGGCAGACAAACAACTTTCTTCCGTATCGGTTTGGTAAGTAACACTTGCACCAGGAAGTAGCGTACCACACATTCCCTCATGGAATTGATGCTCAGTCACCTCATATTCCGTGCACTCTGCAAGAAAAACTTCGAACAAATAATGTTTCTACAAAAAAGTAAGACAAAGCAGAGAATCATCTTAAACCACAGGAAGAAATTTAGAAAATCTTATGCCATGAATGTACTCAAACAGTGTAAATTTTATTGAAATTTATTATACAACATTAATTTTTATAAGCCATTCTATAGTTCTGATCGACAACGCAAGTGACGCGCAGGGCCATAAAGTATCATATTCGTATGAAATATCCGCCTAAGACGTCACTGCGCATTTCGCCCTCGGGCAATATTACCTACTCAAGTGAACAAATCGTCAAATTCCCCTCATACAAGGGCAATAAATGAATAATTGGACACACGCTGTCTTTCTGATGGGGGATGCGGATTAATTGTATCAATTGCTGATAATTGCCTTAAGTTCTATTCTATGGCCGCACATGATGTAAGGCATTTTCTAGCTTATCGTGATCCCTATAAAATTCTGCCAAGAGGCTACTGCCTTTGGACATTCAGCAAACAAACAGTACTGAACTTGTAATAACTCGACTACTGATGCCATGCTTACCTTGGCTAATTCGAACCCGTCCTTGAGCCCCGAGAGGCGTTTGCCCATATCTATATATATCCTTAATTTAGGGACGTTTTCAGATTTTATCTGAAAAAGGTATGTTGTGTGTACGCATTAGAATCACCTCGTTCCCTATGTGCCGCTTAGCCTACTTTTAGTCTGACTGATCTTGAATAATACCTCAGCACGAACGCAAGTAAAGTAGAAGTAAAACAAAGATCAGGAATTGATACAATTAACTAACTCCACCCATAAAAGACACCAAAGGGAAAGAAATACAAACATTAAGCGACCAGACCATAATGGAAACCTAAACAAAGGAAGGTCATAATGACAGTTACTTTCTCTCTTTCTCTTTAAGCCTGAGTAAACCTGTAAGACCAGGGTCCGTTTCCATCAAAGCATTTGCGACGTATTTGCGTCTTTAAAAGGTCGTACGAAGTTCTTTCGGCAAAAATTCTGTTTCATCAAATGCTCGAGATCTGCGATGTTCGCCCATTTTGTCGTTTACGCTGAGATGAATATTTAGACATCGCACATTGAAATTTTCGTCTTATCACAGCCATAGCTGAAGAAGATAATGCGCGGCATGGGTTAAAGAAACAGAGTAACGTTGTTATAAGGATGGTACGCAACATGTCATTTTGGCTACCTTCGCAGATCAGGCCCATTTCTTATACAAGCCAACGCAATGATGACCTCTCGAAACTGACCCTTTTTTTATAATCTTAAGGTTTTGAGTGGGGGGTTCTTAGTTGTTGTTTTTGTTTCTTTAAAAAATAGAGATTGAGGTACTCGTTAGAAGCGCCTCGTTTTGGTTGAACTTACGAGTACCCACACTCTATATTTCATGGTATAACCTAGAACGACGTTCACTTTCTCCCATCGGGGCTTGGCGAATGATATAGATTGGCCTGTATAGTACTTCCGCACAGAGCTTAAACTTACCATCATTACGAAAACATGCCTATACAAATACATTGTAACCTTTATCGCCGAACAAAATGAAAATTTTAAGATAAAAATTGTGATATGTTCTTATTTCTGCATAAAATATAAATTGTGGGTACTCGTCAGAACCGCCTCATCGAACTCGTTATAACCGCGTCAAAAATGAGTGTACGCGTTAGAACCGCCTCGATTAGGCGCTACTAACGAGTACCTACAATCTATCCGTTTACTATATAAAAGTGGGTTTCAGCTGCTGTCTGGGAATGTGTGGCGACCGTAAAAAGGCTCCCTGCTCTACATCATAGTGTAGTTTATAGTTTCTTGTCCTTTAGGATCATTAATCCCATTGTGGGATTTTGAAAATACTTGAATGTCACAGATGAGGCCTGAATGGCCGAAACTAGCTAGCCTGGCCCAGAAAACATGCTCACTCCATATTTTCCAGTTCTGTGGTGTATCCTTTGCTACCAAAGGATAACCCGTTCTAGAACATATTCAAGGGGTTCAAAGTTTTCTTGCTTCCAAAGGATAACCCTTTCTAGAACATATTTATCGTCACTACAGCTGTTGTCTGGGAATGTGTGGCGGCCGTAAAAAGTCTCCCTGCCCTACATCATAGTGTAGTTTATATTTTCTTGTCCTTTGGGATCATTGATTCCATTGTTGGATTTTGAAAATATTTGAGGGTCACTGATGAGGCCTGAATGGCCGAAACTAGCTACTCTGGCCCAGAAAACATGTTCACTCCATATTTTCCAGTGTGGTTCACCCCTTAGTTCCAAAGGATAACCCGTTCTAGAACATATTCAAGGGGTTCAAAACTTTCCTGATGATTTGATTACTGGTTGACCGTTTAGAATGTAAAAGCAAGTCCAATAAAAGTGGTGCGAGTGGGACCGCTCTTTAACCCTAGCGGTTTATTTGGTCGGTAGGGCTTAAGATGCCATTTCTCTCAAGATCGGGTAAAAGCCCCACAAAATCAGAAGAAGCGTGTCAAAAATGACCTATATATATGTACCAACGGTTGACGGGGGCTTAAACCCCCCATTTTATAATAAATAAATAAATAAATAAATAAATAAATAAATAAAGCATTTCTCGCTTAGAAACCTGTCCTTGAGGACATCGGCGTAGGTGGGGGTAATGTCGTTTGAATCTGGGAAATCAGTGCGTATATTCATACCAAATATGAACCAAATCCTTAAAAAATAAATTTCTTAATCTGTGACATTGTCCTTGAGTCTCTTTAAGTAATCAGATATGAGCGAAAACTAAACGGAGTAGCCGGAGAAACGACATGCATCTTTCATCATGCCAAATATGAACTAAATCAATGATATGAATAGGGAAATGTGAACTCCTAGTGAAAACATTGACATCAAAATAGTCTGGGTATTCTGAAAATTCTGAGTCCGTGACCTTGACCTTGAGGTTATTGGTATGGGCGTGGGTATGCTGAATAAAACTTTAAATGTGTATCGATCATCGTACCAAATATTAGCCAAATCCATTATATGTTTTTTAAAAAATATGAGCTCTTAAACAATTTCAACATTTAAAGTTTCTAAGTCTATGCCTTGACCTTGATGTCATAGGTAAGGTCGGTGTATTGCTGAATAAATCTTTTGACCTATACCTATCATAGCATTAACATCATATGGTCTAGAAAATAAGATCTCTTAAAATTTTAGATTTTTTTCGGTACAATGCCTTAACCTGAGGTTACAGGGTAACGTACGTACACCCCATGCGGAAGGACGTACGTACATATGTGTACGCTCGTATGGTACGAAATCTTTCACGGCATCATACCGATGACACGTGTGTGGGGTGGGGGTGAGGTCGTATTCTACGTACTGTCATATCGACTATGTAAGTATGTATGATTTTGCAGGCAATTGTATAATTGCGTATACATAAATGTAACTATAGAACGTTGTTTCAAGTCAGGTCCTTTGTAAACTAAAATCAGTCATGTTGTAGGATCTATATTCTTATTTCTGCTCTAAAATATAGATTGTGGGTACTCATTAAATTTTCATTTTTTCGGCGATAAATGTGGCAATGTATTTGTATAGGCGTGTTTGCGTAATGATATAAGCATCCCAAAGGATATGTATTGATAGGAAAAAATATAAGCATCACTCATCACACAAACAATAATTTGACAAACATTATGTTTGTGTTGCTGCAAGAACAGACGGAGGGGTGGACAGATCGAAGCTCGCACCGTATAACATAACACAACACCACTATCGTGTAGCGGAGTATGAAAATAGAAACAACGTGTACGTATTATATAATCGTTTCAATCACTCATAATGTATTGTACCCCTCGTATCAAAGATCATCATTCCTGCACAATATTAAAGCATTTTGATACGGGCCTCCGAGGCCTAACGGATATGAGCGCTGACTCTTAATCATTAGGTCTCTCATCGCTGGTGTTCGAGGCTGGCTCGGGTCATATTTGAGACGCCAAGTTCTGCAGGTTATGATCCTGGAAAAGGAGGTTGTGGGCCCAGCTTTTAGCCATGTATGAGACAATTATCACATTTGATTGGATATAATTATGAAACTGATGAGAAATATTTAGCTGTTTTTTTTATATGTGCATTAAACACATAAAGGAAACAAAGTGATCTGTCTCCTGAATTTTCTGTTTTTATAATAATTGTACATGTGGTATCTCTTAATTTCCAAGACTGCATTTTCACTTTGAGGCGGGGTTACCTCCCTTAGACAGTTAAAATGCTTGAAATTGCCACATGACACCCTTGTTTTTGTATCATTTTGTAGTTGGCAGCTTGTTTACCATGTTTGGGGGTAAGAAAATCAATTTGAAATGCAGATATGTCAGGTACAGGGTCAAATAATAACATGTAAGCTTACGGAAATGTAAATAGAAGACCATAACCTAAACCGAAAGTAGAAAAATAAATCAGCACTCTGTCCCATTGTCAGTCATTACATAATATTTTCACAAATTTGTAGGTTGTCTTTGATGGGTGGAGTAAGTTAATTGTATCGATTCCTGATCTTTGTTTTACTTCTACTTTGCATATCAGGGCTGTTTTGCTTGTGCCGTGTGGCGGCTGTAAAAGGTCTCCCCGTACATACATTTAATGCTCTTATTTTTCTAATCCTCAGGGATTGCTTATACAATTGCTTTTCACTGTTCCATCAATTGACATCCTTTAGATACCTGTTGAAGGTCATTATTAAAGCGATGTTCGTTCCTCTTTGTATAACAACTGCTTGTTTGACATCCCTGGACTTTAAGTAGACTAAGATGTTTTGTGGGCTTTTGTTGTACCTTCCTTCTATTCGAAGGAATTATCTTCAGTAATTTTATATGTTGTTTTATTTAATGACCAGAATGAAGATCGCTTTAGTTTTGACGGTATCAAAACCTTATTAACCCACATGAGTATCACAAATACATTTAAAATATTAATATCACCCCTTAGGTTACACTCTGCTTCTTCTGTACGGATTTCCCATTCTATTAAGAATTTTAATACTATGTTGCCTTCGGTATTGGTTAGACCATTAAATTTGTCTTCTGTAACTTCAGTTAATCTCAGTGGAGCAGGCAATACCAATGTTTTGGGAGTAGTCTTCGTATAAGACTATCTCCTCTCAAATCGCCCATCCTTCGAAAATATAATAATCCGTGGAAAAGAAGTGGAATGTATCATAGTATCTCTAAGTGCAATGCCAAGATGTTGTTCGCATTTAAGCACTGCGTCTACCGTTACTTCATCTGTAAACGGTAGACGCTTCTCTGTAGTTAACATGTCTGATTTGACATGACAGTCTACAGATTTAATTTATCTAATTACATGACGTGCTGCAAACTTTAATATGCAGTACGTCGGTCAAACTAACCGCATGCTTAAAACTAGATTGAACGAGCATCATCGTAGAATGAGTAAGCCTAAGAAAACTGACACTTTCTTGTACCGTCACTTTCGACGTACAGGTCATTCTGTAAATAACATTGTTATACAACCAGTGGAAAAACTTTACTACGATGCAAATTCTACATCTAGATTCAAAATTATCAAAAGACATGAGGCTAAACTGAAATGGATTAAATCTTTACAGACCCCTTTTCCACTGGGATTTAATGACAACAATTATTATAAGGGTAATATTTCCAGAATGCCGGACTTTGACATTTTCTCGCTCCTGGAATGTCGAAAACGCAGAACTAGATCTCACGGCACCAGGAAAAATGGTAACTTTAAACGTAAATTACGTGCGTTTAAACGTAACAATACTAGACTGAAGTGACTGTCAATTATATTATTAAATCATGGACGCAACTCTATGCTTTCATTTTTAAGTTCATTACCCGTTTCTGTTTTACGTCTTCTGGACACCGAGGTGAATAAATTATATGATAGTTCTAATCAGTTATATGATGTGGCTCTCTTAACTAGAGGCTATACTCAGCATACTCTCCGTCCTTACATTGATTCTGAAATTAATTAAAAACGCCATTTCTTCAAAATATCCTCCATTAATAAGGGTGTGAAGTTTATAGATTTGCCCAGTATCTTCCGTGAGAGATCGGTGCTTTCTTCCATTCCTGCTTATTTTCAAAATACTGAAACACCTATAATTTGCTATAAATATAACAAACCTGTTAGATCTATCATTTTTAATTTCAATAAACTTGTTTCAGATCTTGATATTGATACTAATACTCCTGATTCATGTGATTGTAAAAACTCAAAGTATTGTTATCCTGCTGCTGGTCATGTAATTACTGGCAATTTGAAAATTATTCCTGATTCTAGGATAAGGAATATAATTTCTAAAGGACCGAAATATCGGTTTCCTTCTAAAATTGATTTCAGTAAATGTAGAGATGAAATCGCTGCTTCCTTGAATGAATTCGGTAATCGATGGTGTAAGCGAGAGTATGTTGAGCATAAAGCCCTTAAGGACTGGAAACTTAGCATTTAAAAACTAGTGAATAAACGCATTTCTTTCTATTCTCAAAATACTAACTTATTACCTCCTAAGCCCAAGACGTCTTTACGTCATCTTAAACTAGGTATTCAAGAATTTCATAAGAAGTTTGTTTTGGCCCCTGCAGACAAGGCCGCTAACAACGTCGTCGTTGTGTGACGGCTCCACTATGTTAACACGCTTAAGCAGGAGCTTGGTGGTACTAAGGCCTATGAACTTCAGCCTTTAGCTGAAGAGAGAGCTATAGTAGATAAACATGTTTGTCTTTCAGCCACCAAGTTTGCTGTGTGTGTTAACGAAGGCCAAGACAAGCTTCCTACGCTATACTGGTTACCAAAACTTCATAAAAAACCTTACAAAGCACGGTTTATTGCAAATTCTAGCTCTTGCACTACCACTGAACTTTCTAAATTATTAACTTCCTGTCTTACTGCTATTAAAACGCATGTAATTAAATATTGTGATAAAGTCTTTGAAAGATCAGGAAGAAATCTGTTTTGGTCTATAAAAAATTCGAATGAGGTTTAAAATAAATTGAAATCTAGACATTTTCGTGCTTCTAGTCTGTCTACCTACGATTTTTCCACTCTTTACACTACACTTCCTCATAATCTTATAAAAGAAAAGCTAATTGATTTAATTGAATGGGATTTTCACAGAGAAGATTCTCTCTATCTTGCATGTAATGTCAGAAATGCATTTTTCACTTCTAAAGAGCATAAGAATTATACATTTTGGTCATGTCAGAAAGTGTGTGATGCCCTAACCTTTCTACTTGACAATATTTATATTAGATTCGGTACTAAGTTATTTAGACAAATTGTGGGTATTCCGATGGGTACTAATTGCGCACCTCTTGTGGCTGATCTGTTCTTGTATTGTTATGAAAGAGACTTCATTTTGTCGCTTTCCATTGATAACCAATCTGAAATTATTGAAGCTTTTGGCTCTACTTCTAGATATTTAGATGATTTATTAAATATTGATAATACCTATTTTGATGGTTTGATCAGTCAGATTTACCCCCTAGGACTTCCGTTAAATAAAGCAAATTCTTCTAATACCGAGGCCCCGTTTTTGGATTTGCATCTATCTATTGTAGATAGGTTTGTTTCGTGCAAAATTTATGATAAACGCGATGACTTTGATTTTGAGATTGTAAATTTTCCTTTTTGGATGGTGATTTTCCTCGTGCGCCATCCTATGGCGTTTATATTTCGCAATTAATTCGATTTGCTAGAGTGTGTAGTCATGTAACTGACCTTAACACTCGTAATAAATTATTAACGGCTAAACTACTTAATCAGGGTTATCGGTACCATAAACAACGCAAAGCCTTTTCAAAATTATATAGACGCCATTCTAGTTTAATTTCTAAATTCAATATTGGACTTAAATCTCTTTTGCCCATCGGAGTCTAACTGTTGGTTTTCTTTTGCTCCAGCATTTCAGTTGTTTCTTGCTGCAGAGTCCTCACCGTTGTCTCACCTCTGTGGTTATTTGATTATCTGTGTTCACGGAGATGTTACACTGATGAGTTAGGAGGCCTTCATGCGGACTGAACAAATTATTTGTCTAAATCGCGACGGAAGTAAGGGCGGGGATTGTGGCCACGTAAAATCGATTTAAGCCCCCCAGTGGAAATCTTTCCACTGACCGTTTCAAGGCGGTTCCTCTGTGGCGATTTATTGTTGTTGTTGTTTGTTACTGTGTGTATCACTTGTGTTTTTTTATTTTGGATGGCTATATGGCCATTTTTGGGGAAAGTAACTGTCCTTATGACCTTCCTTTGTTTAGGTTTCCATTATGGTCTGGTCGCTTAATGTTTGTGTTTCTTTCCCTTTGGTGTCTTTGATGGGTGGAGTAAGTTAATTGTATCGATTCCTGATCTTTGTTTAACTTCTACTCTATCTAATTCTGTGTAATAAATTGGATCTTCCTGACATGTATTTTGCTACAAAAACTGTAATATTTGTAACTTAGTGCTAATTTAGGTCTAACTGGGCTATTTGATCAATTTTGTGCTTCTGATCCATGTAAAGGGTGGTGGTGGTGGGGAATGGGGGGTGTTACGGGGTGGGGGTCGTTTAGCTCTAAAGCCATGTAAATCAGTGTTGGCATTGATCTGTTTGGAAAGGAGTCTTGCAGTAGGTGTATGAACATAAATATAAGAAAAGGAATCTACTCCATCTGGAATATATGGCATCAGGCTTGGTCCAAAGTAACATTTCAAAATTATCTCTCCCAACAGCCCGCTGCAATATGGCGACAAGTTTTTTTCATTCGTTATAAGTTCTAATTGGTTAGATTAATGTAACTGGATCTTAACAGATATTTTCAGCTGTTTCTCATGGCATTAAGGCATTTATGATCATTTTCATCAATATTTTGTCTTCAAAATTACCTCAAAATGCCTTTTTTTACTTAAAGTAGGGGGTATAGGTGTAGGAACAGCCATAACTTCTACATAGGGATGCTATTTAGGCATAATTTAGTGCATTTTAGGACTGATGTATTCCAAAGACACATGAGAAGAACCACTGATGCAAGTCGGTTTCTGGATTCCAGTCCAGAGAACGGTAAACTTTGCGCTTTTTCACAAAATATGGTTTGTTCGACTTTCATCGTAAAATCTGAAGGCGATGCATTTTTTGCAAACTTGAAAGATTCTTTGTCACTGAACATTTATTATGCATGACCACATTATTAGATATGATCTAAATTTCTATGTGGCAATTCTTTTGATGGATTATAAAGAAAATAAGGTTTGGTGTAAGGTTATGATCCTGGAAAAGGAGGTTGTGGACCCAGCTTTTAGCCATGTATGAGACTATAGTCACATTTGATTGGATATATTATGAAACTCATGAGAAATACTTAGCTGTTATTTTTTTCTTGCAGGGTATTATATGTGCATTAAACACAAAAAGGAAACAAAGTGATCTGTCTCCTGAATTTTCTGTTTTGATAATAATTGAATACGTGGTATCTATGAATTTCCAAGACTGAATTTTCACTTTGAGACAAGATTTGGCCAATTTGGGCCCATGGGCGTGGCCAATTTTGGCCAAAATTGCATGGTTTGCAGAATTTCATGTTGCTACATACTAAATATCTAAGCTCTAGGACTTATGGTTTCAGAGGAGAAGACTTTTGATTTTATGCCCCGCCTGCCTTGGCAGGACTGCGGCATATAGCGTTTCGCCGTGATGTTACGTGCGTACGTTTGTATGTCACGTTCGTGACCACATTGGGCTGAAATGTCGAGCTGAAATGTCGAGCTGTAACCTCGGACTCGCATTGGAGCTCATAATTTTGTACCTGTTGTGCTACAAAGTTGACATTTGGTATGACATTCACTCAGACCAAGACCTATCAATTCACGCTCAAGTTGACCCAGGGTCGTGCCCCTGGGTGGGCGCAGGGGTCAGATTGCGTAACAGGTCAAAATTGTCATATAGGAATTTGTATGCAAAACTGTCAAATTATCTGGAAAATTAATCTGATTCGAACACCTAAACCATATATATTATTGTTCCTTATGATATGACACATTCCATGACACAGACTTTGGGTCCCTACGGTCACACCTGGGCCATGCCCCGCCACCTTTGCTTCATTAAAGTCTTTATATCTCAGAAACTATCCATATCCCCACCCCTTAACCATATATATTATTGTTCCTTATGATAAGATGCATTGACTGATACAGACATTGGGTCCATCCCGACACCCCCTTCAAGGTCAAGGTCACTGTGGCTATTTTTAGAAAAACATTTGTCATCTCTCTTGCGCCTACATTTCTTCCACAATTTCATTATAACTTCATACAAATGTTCCTTATAAAAATATCTCGAACGACCTCTACTTTCAAGGTCATGGCCTCAAGGTCAAGGTCACTGTGGCTATTTTTAGAAAAAAAACTTTGTCATCGCTCTAGCGCCAACATTTCTTTACCGATTTCAATATAACTTCACACAAATGTTCTTTGTGACAATAACTCGAGCAAGTTCGACTTTCAAGGTCATGACCTCAAGGTCAAGGTCAAGGTCACTGTGGCTATTTTTAGAAAAACTTTGTGATCTCTCTAGCGCCTACATTTCTTCACCAATTTCAATATAACTTCACACTATATTCCTTACAAAAATATCTCGAGCGAGTTAGATTTTCATGGTCATGGCCTCAAGGTTAAGGTCACTGTGGCTATTTTTTAGAAAATTTTTGTCATCGCTCTAGCGCTTACATTTCTTCACCGATTTCAATATAACTTCACACAAATGTTCCTTATGACAATATCAACGAGTTCCACTTTCAAGGTCAAGGTCACTGCGGCTATTTTTAGAAAAACCTTGTCATCTCTCTAGCGCCTATATTTCTTCACGAATTTCAATATAACTTCTCAGAAATGTTCCTTACAAAAATATCTCGAGCGACTTTCAAGGTCATGGCCTCAAGGTCAAGGTCACTGTGGCTATTTTGAGAAAAACTTAGTCATACTTCTAGCGCCTACATTTCTTCACTGATTTCAAAATTCCTTTACACAAATGTTCCTTATGACAATATCTCGAGCGAGTTTGACTGTCAAGGTCATGGCCTCAAGGTCAAGGTCACTGTGGCTATTTTTGGAAACACTTTTTCATCGCACTAGCGCCTACAGTTTTTCATCAATTTCGATATAACTTCACACAAATGTTCCTTATAAGAATGTCTTGAGCGAGTTCGACTTTCAAGGTCACGGCCTCAAGGTCAAGGTCACTGTGGCTATTTTAGAAAAAACTTTGTCATCGCTCTAGCGCCTACATTTCTCCACTGATTTCAGTTTAACTTCACACAAATGTTCCTTATGACAATAGCTCGAAAGAGTTCGACTTTCAAGGTCATGACCTCAAGGTCAAGGTCAATTTGGCTATTTTTATAAAAACTTTGTCATCGCACTAGCGCCTACATTTTTTCACCAATTTCAATATAATTTAACACAAATGTTCCTTACAAAATATCTTGAGCGAGTTTGACTTACAAGGTCATGGCCTCAGGGTCAAGGTCACTGTGGCTATTTTTAGAAAAAACTTTGTCATCGCTCTAGCGCCTACATTTCTTCACTGATTTCAATATAACTTCATACAAATGTTCCTTATGACAATATCTTGAGCGAGTTCGACTTTCAAAGTCGTGACCTCAAGGTCAAGGTAAATGTTGCTATTTTTAGAAAAACTTTATCATCGCACTAGCGCCTACATTTTTCACGAATTTCAATATAACTTCACACAAATGTTCCTTATAAAAATATCTTGAGCGCATTAGACTTTCAAGGTCATGGCCTCATTGTCAAGGTCACTTTGGCTATTTTTAGAAAAAACTTTTTCATCGCTCTAGCGCATACATTTCTTCACCGATTTCAATATTACTTCACTCAAATGACCCTTATGACAATATCAACGAGTTTCACTTTCATGGTCAAGGTCACTATGGCTATTTTTTGAAAAACTTTGTCATCGATCTAGCGCTTACATTTCTTCACCGATTTCAATATAACTTCACACAAATCTTTAGTGACCTTATTACAATATCTCAAGCGATTATGACTTTCAAGGTCAAGGTCAGTATGGCTACTTTTAGAAAAAACTTTGTCATCGCTCTAGCGACTACATTTCTTCACTGATTTCATTATAACTTCAAACATATATTCCTTATGACAATACCTCGAACGAGTTCGACTTTCAAGGTCAGGGTCACTGTGGCTATTTTTAGAAAAATTTTGTAATTGCTCTAGCGCTTACATTTTTTCACCAATTTCAATATAACTTCACACAAATGTTCCTTACGACAATATATCTAGCGAGTCCCAATTTCAAGGTCAATGTCACTGTGGCTATTTTAAGAAAAACTTTGTGATCGCTCTAAGGCTTATATTTTTTTACCGATTTCAATATTACTTCACTCAAATGATCCTAATGACAATATCAACGAGTTCCACTTTCATGGTCAAGGTCACTATGGCTATTTTTTGAAAAACTTTGTCATCGATCAAGCGCTTACATTTCTTCACCGATTTCAATATAACTTCACTAAAAAGGTTCCTTTAACGACCTTATGACAATATCTCGAGCGATTTGGACTTTCAAGGTCAAGGTCACTATGGATATTTTTAGAAAAATTTTTTCATCGCTCTAGCGACTGCATTTCTTCACTGATTTCAATATAACTTCAAACAAATGTTCCTTATGACAATACCTCGAACGAGTTCGACTTTCAAGGTCAAGGTCACTGTGACTATTTTTAGAAAAAACTTTGTCATTGCTCTAGCGCTTATTTTTTCACCAATTTCAATATAACTTCACACAAATGTTCCTTATGACAATATCTCAAGCGATTTCGACTTTCAAGGTCAAGGTCACTGTGGATATTTTTAGAAAAAACTTTGTCATCGCTCTAGCGACTACATTTATTCAATGATTTCAATATAACTTCACGCAAGTGTTCCTTATGACAATACCTCGAGCGAATTCGACTTTAAAGGTCAATGTCACTGTGGCTATTTTTAGAAAAAACTTTGTCATCACTCTAGCGACAACATATCTTCACCGATTTCAATATCACTTCACACAAATGTTCCTGATGACAATATCTCTAGCGAGTTCCTCTTTCAAGGTCAAGGTCACTGCGGCTATTTTTAGAAAACATTTGTCATCGCTTTAGCGCTTTCATTTCTTCACCTATTTCAATATAACTTTACACAAATGTTCCTTATGACAATATCTCAAGCGATTTCGACTTTCAAGGTCAAGGTCACTGTGGATATTTTTAGAAAAAACTTTGTCATCGCTCTAGCGACTACATTTCTTCAATGATTTCAATATAACTTCACGCAAGTGTTCCTTATGACAATACCTCGAGCGAATTCGACTTTAAAGGTCAATGTCACTGTGGCTATTTTTAGAAAAAACTTTGTCATCACTCTAGCGACAACATATCTTCACCGATTTCAATATCACTTCACACAAATGTTCCTGATGACAATATCTCTAGCGAGTTCCTCTTTCAAGGTCAAGGTCACTGCGGCTATTTTTAGAAAACATTTGTCATCGCCTTAGCGCTTTCATTTCTTCACTTATTTCAATATAACTTTACACAAATGTTCCTTATGACAATATCTCAAGCGATTTCGACTTTCAAGGTCAAGGTCACTGTGGATATTTTTAGAAAAAACTTTGTCATCGCTCTAGCGACTACATTTCTTCAATGATTTCAATATAACTTCACACAAGTGTTCCTTATGACAATACCTCGAGCGAATTCGACTTTCAAGGTCAAGGTCACTGTGACTATGTTTAGAAAACTTGGTCATTGCTCTAGCGCTTACATTTTTTCATGAATTTCAATATCATTTCACATAAATGTTCCTTATGACAATATCTCGAGCGATTTTGAATTTCAAGGTCAAGGTCACTGTGGCTATTATTAGAAAAACTTTGTCATCGCTCTAGCATCTACAATTATTGATGGATTTTTATAGAACTTCACACAAATGTTCCTTATGATGATATCTATGATATCTCGAGTTGCTATGACTTTCAAGGTCATAACCTCAAGGTTACGGTCACTGTGGTTATTTTTAAAAAAACTTTGTCATCGCTCTTCCGCCTACATTTATTAACATATTTTAATATAACTTCACACAAAAGTTGCTTATGATAATATCTTACGCAAGATCTACTTTCGCGGTCAAGATCACTATGGCTATTTTTAGAGAAACATTGTCATCACTCTAGAACCTACATTTATTGATGGATTTTAAACAAACTTTACACAAATGTTGCATATGATAATATCTCAAGCAAGTTGGAGTTTTGCCAGTTCAGTGTTTTCCACACTCGAAGGTGGATTGTGCGAGGGGATTTGTATCACATGCGATGCCTTGTTGTAACTTATGATATGACACATTCCAAGACACAGACTTTAGGTCCCTCCGGACACCCCGGGCCATTCTACAGGATGGGTACAAGCCATATGGACAAAAAAACATGTGGCGGCGGCATCTGTGTACTTTGGACACATGTCTAGTTTTCATTATAAGTCTATGGGAGTTAAATGGGCCCATGGGCGTGGCCCATTTGGACCCCAGGGGCATGATTGGCAGGATTTATGCAGGTGACCACTTGCTGTTGCTGCATGCAAAATATCTAAGCTCTTGGCCCTGTGGTTTCAATAGAGAAGATTTTTGAAGCATTTTTCCATTATGAGTCTATGGTCGCTAAGGGGCCCGGGGCGTGTCCCATTTAAAACCAGGGGCATGATTGACAAGATTTATGTAGGTGACAACTTGCCGTTGCTACATGCTAAATATCTAAGCTCTGGATCCTGTGGTTTCAGAGAAGAAGATTTTTGAAGCTTTTTTTCCATTTGCATTTGCTGGGAGCTAAGGGACCCCTGGGCGTGGCTCATTTGGACCCCGGTGGCATAATTGGTAGGATTTATGTAGGTGACCAGGCTGCGAGATGAAGACACCATTTTTCACTTACATTTATGCTCAAGGTCTGGTAACTCCAAAGCTGTTTGTCCCATACAACCCAAATATGAACTCGACATAGACTGTAAGCCCCTCCTGGTTATCTGCAAGTTTGATGAAGATCGGATCAGAAATGGCTGAGACAAAGTGGAGACGTCGTTTTACCCTTTATAAGTCTATGGGAAAATTTTAACGCTCAAGGGGGTGTAACTGGAAAACCGATGGTCGGATTCAAACGGAATTCAAACTCGTCCGAGATTTAATGCTTGTCCTCGTTTATGAAAAGTTACACAAAAATCAGATCATAAACGGCTGAGAAAAGCTGGAGATACCATTTTTCACTTATATTTATGCTCAAGGGCAGGTAACTCCAAAGCTGTTTGTCCCGTGCTGCCCCAATTCGAACTCTACTTAGACTGTAAGCCCCTCCTGGTTATCTGCAAGTTTGATGAAGATCGGATCAGAAATAGCTGAGAAAAAGTGGAGACGTCGTTTTCCCCGTTATAAGTCTATGGAACCGTCTTGTTTCCATGGCAACAACAGTTCTGATCTAACCCAGTCCAAGGCCTAATGCTATCAATCCCACAACCCAGTGATGCTGCACATAAAATTGATTGGGATTGGTCAGCTATTCACTAAGATATGTAAGTTCAAATGTGTGGACGACGGACGGATGACGGACGGACGTGGATGCCTACCTATACCATAAGCTCACCTAGTTAGCCTTCGTGAGCTCAGGTCACTGTCTCGTGCAGCCCAAATTCGAACTCGACGTAGACGGAAAGCCCCTCCTTGTTATCTGCAAGTTTGATGAAGATCGGATCAGAAATGGCCGAGAAAAAGTGGAGACGTCGTTTTCTTCATTATAAGCCTATGGAACATTTTTGTTTACATGACAACCAGAATGCCAATCTGATCAGCCCCAAAAAACCTTATGGAGACTTTCCCCCTACCTGATGATGCTTCTCATGAAATTTGATCAAGACTGGCCATGGGGTATTAGAGATATACTTATTTCAGATTGTTTACGGACGTACGCACGGACGCGCGCACGACGGACGACATACAAAATGTGACAACAAAAGCTCACTTTGTCACTACGTCACATGTGCGCTAAAACGATCAGATCATAAACGGTTGAGAAAAGCTGGAGACACCAGTTTTCACTTATATTTATGCTCAAGGCAGGTAACTTCAAAGCTGTTTGCCCCATGCATCCCAAATATAAACTTGTCGTAGACTGTAAGCCCCTCCTGGTTATCTGCAAGTGTGATGAAGATCGGATCAGAAATTGTTGAGAAAAAGTAGAGACGTCGTTTTCCCCAGTATAAGTCTATGGGAAATTTTTTAACGCTCAAGGGGAAGTTACTGGAAAACCGCTGGTCAGATTCAAACCAAAACGAACTCTTACGAGATTTTATGCTTGTCCTCGTTTATGAAGTTACAAAAAGATCAGATATAATCGGCTGAGAAAAGCTTGAGACACCATTTTTCACTTATATTTATGCTCAAGGGTAGGTAACTCCAAAGCTGTTTATCCCGTGCAGCCCAAATTCGAACTCGACGTAAACTGTAAAACCCTCCTGGTTATCTGCAAAGTTGATAAAGATCGGATCAGAAATGGCTGAGAAAAAGTGGAGACGTCGATTTCCCCATTATACGTCTATTGGAAAAAAATTCAGGCTTAAAGGGATAAAACTGGAAATCCGCTGGTCAGATTCAAACCAAAACGAACTCTAACGAGATTATATGTTTGTCCACGTTTATGAAAAGTTACAAAAAGATCAGATCATAAACGGCTGAGAAAAGCTAGAGACACCATTTTTCCGCTCAAGGGCAGGTAACTCCAAAGCTGTTTGTCCCCTCCTGGTTATCTGCAAATTTAATGAAGATCGGATCAGAGATGGCCGAGACAAACGTCGCGACGTCGTTTTCCCCATTATAAGTCTATGGAACCTTTTTGTTTCCATGGCAACCACAATTCCAATCTGATCAGCCCAAAAACCTTGTGGAGCCTTTAGCCCTACCTGATGATGCTTCTCATGGAATTTGATCAAGATTGGGCATGTGGTAACAGAAATTTACTTATTTGAAATTGTTTACGGACGCACGGACGCATGCACGCACACACGACGAACGACGGACAAAATGTGATCACAAAAGCTCACCTTGTCACTACGTGACAGGTGAGCTAAAAATTGCCACGGTGACATTGACCTACAGCCCCAGAACCTGAAAGTCAAAGTAACTAGAGATATCACCATACCTAACATTTATTGGGTGCCGTTTTACTATTAATTACAATCTCAAGATATCTTAAAATAAAATTCATGATATCTATAGTAAAAATATTGGATATCAATCAATATTATTAGATATCCATAAATAATATTAGATATCTATAATTTAATTTATGATATCAATTTTATGTTTAATGATGAACAATTACATTGTTCTATAATTCCAATTATAATATATATTGTTCGATTTATAGATCTCTATTATTTGATTTATAGATATCAAATATTGAAGCAGATTTTATGATATCAATAATTACATTTATTGATATCCATAATATATTTTTTGATATCAATTATTGAAAATTGTGATATCTTTTATTCAGACCTTTGGATGATATTTATAATTAGATTATAGATATCTATAAATCTAATTATAAATATCATGAAATATCATTTTAGATATCCAAAATTCTCATAATATTTGATATCTTTTAATCAATTTTAGACGCTTGCGTATATGAAATTCTTTAGGGCACATTGTCAGTCTTGGTACTGTTGGGGTCGTCTTTAGACGCAGGGGCCTAACCTATGTAGCAGGCAAAATTCAGTGTAACCCCCCACCCCACACACACATACACACACACATACACGGACACATACCACCACGACCACCCCACAATATGATGTGTCCGGAGTTAGTGACTATAAGATGCATACTTGAAGCAATAAGACCCAAATAATATGTATGTATCAGGTTTCAACAAGACAATGAAACAAACAGCACAACTCATCAAGAGCTACCCTATCGTTTACCAAAAAGTACCATACTCTATTTTAGACACCCTAGTTCTAATAAATGAGCGACAGCCATCCAGTGGGTCTTGGAGAGATAGATTGGGCTGCCTGACGTTTCCATGCAGGGCTGAAACCGACAGCACATTAATACCGATATTAAACCACCAACATGGTCTATAAGCCTGCTCCTGCAAAGTGGTGCGAGTCAGACCGTCCCTACATATAAATTTGGCAGGGGTTGAGACGCCATTCATCTCAATGCCGGATTGAAGTCCCACAAAACTAGAAGCAATGTCTAAAAAAAATAGTGTTAGAATCAGAATAACATTTAACATTTACCCTTATCTTGCTGATCAAGATAACCTCTATCTTTGCAAACAGTGTAAATCATGATCAAATGGCTTCTGAAGAATCAATCTCAAGTTATCAGGATCTACAATGTTTCAAATGCAGTTTGTTAAACGAATGACTATAACATATCCAGTAATCGGATTGGCTGATGGCTGATAATGGGTGTGGCTAAATTAAACTATTCAGCAGGACAGTGGATAAATGACATATTTACAGAATTGCACCCCACCCTTAAAGAATTATGGATACCATAAATCAGATAATTGATATCCATATTTCGAATTATAGATATCAACAATTCTAAATGATTTTAATGATATCTTAAATCTCAATTATTGATATCAATTAAACTATTTAAGGATATCATTAATTCAGATTATAGATATCATTTATTCAGCAAATTAATTGATATCAAAAATTCTGATTATAGATATCATCATATAGAATCAATGATATCAACAATTCATAACATTGATGTCTATAAATCCTATAGATATTTAGATATCTTTAATTTGAATAAATGATATCAAATATTTGAATAATAGATGTCAATTATTTGGCATATTTATTGATATCAATAAGTCTAATTATGGATATCTATTAATAATATCCCAGTAAGCATTCTACATAAATCTACAGCGGGCCGTTAGCGGCCCGTCAGGGTAGCTGACGGGCCGCTAACGGCCCGCTGTAGATTTATGTAGAATGCTAGCAGGGATGTGCATCAATACTTGAGTATCTGTGGAGAAATTCGGATATCACTAATTCCAATAATGGATATCAATAAACAGGCCAGATTTATAGATATAATTTATCCTATATATGGATATCAGTAATTCGAATTTATGATATTTATAATTAAAATGTTTTATGGATATCCATAATTCAGTTTTTGATATCTATAATTCGACTTTATGATATCAATAATTGGAATTAATGATATCAAAAATAGGACTGAATATTTGATATCTATTATTCGATTAAATGATATCAATTATTAGAATTATGGATATCTATAATTTGAATTATAGATATCAATAATTGGGCTGAATTATTGATATCATTAAATCTAAATATGGATATCCATAATTCAAATTATATTTATAAATAGAAACTGTATCCCACATCTATACTATCTTAAAAAGTTTATATGGTCTGGCCAGATTTGAACAGAGTCCGTGAGGTGGGGATTAAGGCAAAATATGGGGTACTCTGTACTCTGAATTTTCCTTTTTACATGGGCTGGGAATATTTTTATTGTTTAGATTTTCATTTTTTATCTCACGGTCACGTAGTGTCGAGGTGAGCTTTTGGGATGACTTTTTGTCCGTCGTGCGTCTGTGCGTGCTTAAATAATTTCTTCAAACGACATCTCCTCCTAAACCACTGATCGGATTTTGTCCAATCTTCACAGGAATTATCCATCGGTGGTCCCCTTTCAAAGTTGTTCAAATGGTTCCCATCCGTTGCACATCTAGGTCACAGGAGCCAAAATAGATTTTTTTCACCAAAACCTTAAAAAATCTTCATCTCTGAAACCACAAGGCCCAGGTCTTTGATATTTGGTATGAAGCCTCATCTTGTGAACCCCTACCAAGATTGTTCAAATTATAGTGCTGGGGCCAAAAATGCCCCCAACCCAGGTCTTTTGGTTTTACATAGTATTATATAGGAAAATCTTTAAAAATCTTCTTCTCTGAAACCGCAAGGCCCAGGTCTTTGATACTTGGTATGAAGCTTCATCTAGTGGACTCCTAACAAGGTTGTTCAAATTATAGTGTTGGGGCCAAAAATGCTACCCCCAGGGCCCTTTGGTTTTACATAGTATTATATAGGAAAATCTTTAAAAAATTTCTTCTCTGAAACCGCAAGGCCCAGGTCTTTGATACTTGGTATGAATCTTCATCTAGTGGACCCCTACAAAGGCTGTTCAAATTATAGTGCTGGGCCCAAAAAATGCCCCCGCCCCAGGCCCTTTGGTTTTACTTAGGATTATATAGGGAACATCTTTATAAATCTTCTTCTCTGAGACTGCAAGACCCAGGTCTTTGATTTTTGGTATGAATTAAGCCTTATCTAGTGGACCACTACCAAGGTTGTTCAAATTATAGTGCTGGGTCCCGAAAATGCCCCCGCCCCAGACCCTTTCGTTTTACATACGATTATATAGGGAAAATCTTTAAAAATCTTCTTCTCTGAAACCCCAAGGCCCATGTCTTAGATATTTGGTATGAAGCTTCATCTAGTGGACCACTACCAAGATTGTTCAAAATATAGTCCTGGGGCCAAAAATGACCCCGCTCCGAAGCCCTTTGTTTTACATAGACTTATATAGGAAAATCTTTAAAAATCTTCTTTTCTGAAACCGCAAGGCCCAGGTCTTTGATACTTGGTATGAATCTTCATCTAGTGGACCCCTACAAAGGCTGTTCAAATTATAGTGCTGGGCCCAAAAAATGCCCCCGCCCCAGGCCCTTTGGTTTTACTTAGGATTATATAGGGAACATCTTTATAAATCTTCTTCTCTGAGACTGCAAGACCCAGGTCTTTGATTTTTGGTATGAATTAAGCCTTATCTAGTGGACCACTACCAAGGTTGTTCAAATTATAGTGCTGGGTCCCAAAAATGCCCCCGCCCCAGGCCCTTTCGTTTTACATACGATTATATAGGGAAAATCTTTAAAAATCTTCTTCTCTGAAACCCCAAGGCCCATGTCTTTGATATTTGGTATGAAGCTTCATCTAGTGGACCACTACCAAGATTGTTCAAAATATAGTCCTGGGGCCAAAAATGACCCCGCTCCGAAGCCCTTTGTTTTTACATAGACTTATATAGGGAAAATCTTTAAAATCTTCTTCTCTGAAACCACAAGACCTAGGTCTTTGATATTTGGTATGAAGCTCCATCTAGTGGACCTCTACCAACATTGTTCAAATTATAGCCCTGAGACCAAAAATGCCATCGCTCAGGGGCACTTTGGTTTTACATTGACTTATATAGGGAAAATCTTTAAACATCATCTTCTGTGAAACCACAAGGCCTAGGTCTTTGATATTTTGAGTGAAATTTCATCCAGTGGATCTCTATCATATGGTGGTCCAAAAGGGTCAAAATGACCGATACCGGTCTACCCGCATTTTAGATATACGGGTATACCCGTAAATTTGCAGGTACACCCCTAAATTTGCAGGTACACTCCTATTTTAAATGCGGGTGTACCCGTAAATTTGCAGGTACACCCGCATTTAGCGGTCTACCTGCATTTTACAAGTACATCTGCATTTTACGGGTACACCCCTATATTTGCGGGTACACCCCTAAATTTACGGGTGTACCCGCATCTTAAAACGCGGGTATACCCGCATTTAAAATAGGAGTGAACCCGTAAAATGCAGGTCTACCCGTTAAATGCAAGTAGACCGCTATTTCTTATTTTCCAATTAGCCAATCAAAATGCCGCTTACATATCCACATTTTTGTTTGGCATTTTTGAGAAAAATGTCTTCAATTTTATAGTCTTTACTTTATGCACAAAATGATTAAATGTTAAAAAAAAAAAAAACAAAAAAAAAAAAAACCGGGCAAATAAATAAATAAAAATCAGTACGAACAATGTTTAGTTAAAAAAAAATCTGGATAAGGCTCTTATCTTTCTTGCGGCGTCTTTGATATACCTATCAAACTCGTAAACACTCAATAATTTAAATTTTAATGAACATCAAGAGCGTTTATTGCACCCTTGAAAAAGTCATGGGATAATCTGTCTGATTTGATACATTAAAATTTAACTCAGCGTGTAATCAAATGTTTTGCATTTACGTTCCTGTTATTTATTTATTTATTTACTAAGATTATCATGTTGGGTTTAGTTCCAGATATACAATGTTGAAACATCAAGAAAACACGCCTATATAAGTTTGATCCCCATTTTGTGAAACTGGGGTTTATTGGGGTATACTCCAACTACTTCTGCTACTATAACTACTACTATTACTTCTACTACTATTACTATTATTATTACTTTTACTACTACTACTAATACGACTACTACTACTACTACTACTACTTTTACAACTCCAACTACTATGACAAAAAGTAGTAGTATAACTAGTTGTAGCAACTGAAATAGTACTAGAAGTAGTAGAAGTAGTAATAGTAGTAGTAGTGGTAGTAGTAGTAGTAGTAGTAGTAGTAGTAGTAGTAGTAGTAGCTGCTATTGTAGAATGTGTAGCTGTTGTTACAGCTACAACTTCTACAAGTTTCACTCATGTTTGTACTACTGCACCTGCAATTGCAATTAAAACTACTATTACTTTTGCAACTACTACTATTACTATTACTACTACTCCTACTAATGATAGTACTGTTAATTGTCAGCTTCGATAGCGCAATGGTTAATGCGTTCGACTCATGATCGAGAGGTTGTGCGTTCGAATCCGGCACCCGGTATCGGTCTCATTGTGCAAGACACGTAATGACACTGCCTAACTTCACCCAGGTGTAAATGGGTAGCAGTGGTGTAATAGTCACTGCCTCTCTCTCGCGCGTGTGAAAACATCTGGAATCAAAGCGCCACGGGCACTGGAATGACAGATTCTGTGAGAAAATCATTACACTGTGAAAACTTACGTAAAACCTTCGTAATCCTGCTGGATAAGATATCCCGGATTCTGAGCGTAAACAAATAAATGGAACCATGTGAGGCCGAAACGCTTGATTGATGTAACGTCTCGCTGTTCAATCCACGTCTCAGCTATGATCTTGAATGTTCTTAATGACACTAAGCTGCGTTCGCTAACTACACACAATAGCTCGCCACACAAGTACGCTCATTTCACCCGATATGTCATGCTCTATTACCCACGCGTCGCCTCGGCATACCTTACACCTATATGTCGAAACACCCGGAAACGACAACCGGCGTGATTCACGCTGAAGTGCGATTTGTCACTGAAACGCATACGTCAGTCGTTTAGACGCCAATTTACGTATTTCATGCACTAGCGTAAGTGTTCCGTACTGTCTCGATGCGTTAACTTTGGTCACGACAGGGACGTCTAGCTCTCAAAAGTGTCAGTGCTTATTAGTCGGTAGTTGAGACCCCTTGTTTATCTACAGGTACAGTGTAGCAGCTGCCGGCGGAAATCTGTTTCGCATATGCGTCTGACGGTCGAATCGATCTTGACGTACTGACGTCGGTCTTCCGCTACACCGACGTCCACTAGCCGCTTCTGTATACAGTAAGATGTCGCTCCAATAGACGAGAGATCACACACATGTGGCACCCAAAATCAGAGTCAACGTCATCCGCTTTCCCACCAGCTTCTAACTGTCCAGGGGCACACTTACGATCCTTTAATAAAAAATGTTGCAATACGCTCTCACTAGAAAAAAAATTCAGTTTCTTCTTTTCTAGGCACGACCTTACATTACACATCAAAAGTTTGATCATGAACATGTGGTTTCTATCCGCACTGGTGTGAGGGTGGTGCACAGGATCGACGTGGCCGGACTGGTAACCAGACGTCATGGTTGATTGATTTAACCTTTTTAGCTTAAGGGCATGGTGCCTAAGCGTGTTGTAATCATGCAATCGTCCAAACAAATAGTGAAGATTTTGATAAGAAGACGCGTTCGGCAGCGTCTGTCTTGGTCTACACTGTTTGCCAAGCTCACCCTATGATTCCAGGATAAACCTCTTCCGTCTTATGGAATACCCCGATCTCACTGCGGCTATGTTCTACTAGACAAATAGTTATTCTGACAAGTCAGTGATAGTCACGTAGACATTAGCACTGAAGCGCTTTTCTTATTATCAATATCGGGCGAATGCCAAACAATCAAACCAAACATAGCCCCGTAGTTTGTCGGTGTTGGGTACATGTAAGTGTTATCTGTAAAATCTGCACATGAATCAAATGTTGGATCTGGCAAAATATGTAAACTCAGTTAAAAAGCCACACACCACGGTGCTGATCTTGTTCTACACGTTTTTGCATTAGTTACTAACATCTTAAGTTTAAACGAATCAGTCCAAGTTCCCGTTCATGACGAGCCTGCATTTAGAGACAATCGACATGAGTGTTGTCAGTGCTTTGATTTATTCATTGCCTTAAATTGGGTTTCTGGAGTTCACTCTTCCATCACTGAAGTTGGGCTCGTCCATTCTGCTAAATATATGGCACCAGAATTATATCACAGGACCTACACTCAGCATCTGTACCATATTCCAGGGTTGAAAGGGACAGCCTTTCTTTTCACAGGACTTACACTAAGTATCTGTACCATATTCCAGGGTTAAAAGGGACAGCCTTTCTGTTCAGTTTCTCCAAGTCAATATACATCTGAGTTGTAACTGACCTAAACTTGACCGCGAAACCCCATTAATATTCTTGTGTACAGCTGACCTGGTCCAACAGCAGGCTGGTCTTTATGGATTGAATATTGACAGCACTGATAGAAAACAGTGTAAAATAGAAGTAAAACCTGAGCAGACTGCTAAGCAGACGCCGCACTGGTCTGAGTATACAGTCCGCTCACCAAACCCGTCGCATGATGCAGCTGATTTATATAAAATGCTGAATCGTAAAGTCGTCTTCTTCAAAAGTTTGTATTACGCTTACAGGATAACTAATTCGCTTGTACAATTTTGATTACTGCGCCAAACCGGACTACATTTTTTGCGGACTCATATTTCTATGGCGGTCAAAGCCGGAAGAAAAAGCCTGAATTACTTTAAACGTGCAGCACAGCAAGAATAGAGAAATGGAATCTGTCATTAATGTGTGTTCGAGAGCGATTAAATAAGCTTGAAGTTTCCAACGCATTCGAACTTAAATAAATTAGTATAAACTAATAATGGTAATGATATAACGAGTTCTACCAAAAAGACAACAACTCTACTACTGCTAGAATGGCCTCTTCTACTCCAAACACTTCTACATTTTAAAGCACTACTACTACTATAATTGCTACTAGTATTGCCATAATCGCTACAACTATGGCTTCTACTGCTACTACTTCTACTACTAGTGCTGCTTCTGCTACTCCTACTACAACTACCACTTCTAATGCTGATACTACTACCATTATTTCTACTACTACTACTACTACTGCTACTGCTTATTCTAATACTTATAATACTTCTACTACAACAACAACAACTACTACTACTACTACTACTATTACTACTACTTCTAATACTACGATAGCTACTATTACTACATCTACTTCTGCTACTACTGTTACCATAACTACAACTACTACTACTACTACTACTACTACTACAGTACTACAGTTACAACTGCTACTACTATGACAAAAGTAGTAGTAGTAGAAGTTGTAGAAATAGAAGTAGTAGTAGTAGTAGTAGTAGTACTAGTAGTGTAGAAATAGAAGTAGTAGTAGTAGTAGAAGTAGTAGTAGCAGAAGTAGTAGTAGTAGCTATTTTTGTAGAGTTTGTAGTTGTTGTGACAGCAACTACTTCTACAAGTTTCACTAATGCTTATGCTACTGCACCCGTGATTGTGATTAAAACTACTATTTCTTTTGCAACTACTACTACTATTACAACAACTACTGCTAATAATAATAATCATAAAAGTTTTAATAATACGACTTCTATCAATAATACAACAACACTACTACTGCTACAATGGCTTCTTCCATTCCAAACACTTCTACATTTTAAAACACTACTACAACTATAACTGCTACTAATATTGTCATAATCGCTACAACTGTAGCTTCTACTGCTACTATTTCAACTACAACTACTACTACTACTACTACTACTACTACTACTACTACTACTACTACAACTACTACTACTACTACTACTACCACTACTACTGCTGCTACTACCACTACTTCTACGACTACTACTACTACTACTACTACTACTTCTACTACTACTACTACAACCACCACTTCTGTTATTGCCACTTCTATTACTTCTTCAACAAAACCAACAACAACAAAAGCTACTTCTACTACGATTAGTACTACTTCTACAACAACAACTTCTACTACTACTTCTACTACCACGACAACTATTACTAGTACTACTTCTAATACTACTGCTACTACTTCTACAACTGCTACTATTACTACTTCTTCTATTTTTACTGCTACTGCTACTACTTCTACTTCTATTTTTGCTTCTGCTGCTACTATCGGGCCCCCGAACATCGGGGCTTGTCGCTTAGAGGATCGATGCTTGCCCCGTCAAAGCGGTGCGAGTCGGGCCGTCCATGCTTATAAACCGTATTGGTTTCATTGGGCAACAGGGCTTGAGATGTCATTTCATCTCAATGTCGGGTAAAAGTCTCACAAAGTTGGAAGCAAAAATGCCTATATACAGTGTTGACGGGGACGTTAAAATTACAATTAAACAAACAAAAAACTGCTGCTATCATTTCTACTACCACTACTACTAATTCTACTACTTCTTCTACTACTACTACTACTACTACTACTACTACTGCAACAACTGCTACTACTACTACTACTACTACTACTACTACTACTACTGCAACAACTGCTAATACTACTACTACTACTACTACTACTACTACTACTGAGAAGCCCTTGTTGGGCAGTGGTTATGCTACTCGCCTTGTAAACCAGGGATCGCAGGATCGATCACGGGCTTCTCCAGACTTTCGGATGAGTTTTTAAACCGAGGTCCCGTCTCCGTATGACCTTAGATGTTGGTGGGACGTAAGACTAAAACTCACCCACTCACTCGCTACTACTACTGCTTTTACCTTCAAGCCGCGCCGTGTTACACGAAGTCATCGCCATCTAATATTACTAACACACTAACCACTTGTGTTACTACTACTTCTGTTGGAGGTGGGGTGAGTATCTTGTATCAACTGATATTGGCCTGCAGTTAGACAAGGCCTGATGTCCTTACAGCAGGTAAGGGTAGAGGGGGTGTTGTTTGTTCTTATCTTTCCACATTTCCAGTATTTTCCTCTTTCTTTCCTGTCCCTCACTTTCATCTCTTCTACTATCTCTTTTCAATCTTTCTCTTGGAGACGACACAAACTTACCCGAAAGGGTTGACATGTCGTTAAATCCAAAACAATTAATCAGTCACCTACTACTTCTGTACTGCTACCACTACTTTCAATACTACTACTTCTACTACTACTACTACTACTTCTTCTTCTACTACTACTACTACTACTACTACTACTTCTACTACTACTACTACGATTGCTACCACTACTACTACTACAATATTTACTTATACGCGCGAGTCGGACCGTCCATGCTTATAAACCCTATTGATTTCATTGAGCGACAGGGCTTGAGATTTCATTTCATCATAATGTCGGGTAAAAGTCCCACAAAATTGGAAGCAACGTCTTCAAAATTACCTATATAGTGTTGACGGGGACGTTAAACTTCAAATCAAACAAACAAAATACTTATACTATTAGTACTACTATAACCAATGCTACAACTGAAACTACAACAACTACTACTACTACTACTATTACTACTACTACTACTACTACTACTACACCGCCCCCGCCCATCGGGGTTTGGAGAAATAGATTGTGCTGCACGATGCTTCCACGCAGAACTGATACCGACCGCACATGAGTACTGGTAACGTCTAAGCCTACCCAGGAAATCGCTGCGAGTCGGCCCGTCCATCTTTATTAACCTTATTGGTCTCATTCAGCGGCAGGGATTGAGATGTCATTTCATCTCAGTGTCGGGTAAAAGTCCCACAAAATTGGGACGTTAAACCTCAAATCAAACAAAACAAAATACTACTTCAACTACTTCTACTACTACTGCCATTACCAACACTACTACTACTACTTAACCCCTCATCGGGGCTTGGTGCCGGCCTCGGAAGATCAGTCGGATGCGCGGATGACTGGTGATCAGGAGGACACAGGTTCGATACCTGCCGGGGTCGGCAACATTCTTTCGCGGAGATTCATCATGCAATCGTTTCTATGGTCATTCTCTCCCTTCCGCTGATTCAAGAAGGGTAGTTGTCAGTTTCTAGCGAAAGAATGTGCACTGTACTGGTTAATCGCTTACGTGTAAGCCTGCCAAGGAAAGTGTGGATATGAAAAACTGACCGGCTCAAAAATGGCCTAAAAAGTGTTGACTGGACCGTTAAACTCCAATATAAAACAAAAATAACAAACAGACATCGGGGCTTGGAGAAATAGATTGGGCCGCATGATGCTTCCACGCAGAGCTGAAACCGACGAACGAGTACTGGTAAACCGCTTATAAGGACTAAGCCTTCCCATGCAAAATAATGTGAATCAGACCGTTCAATGCATATAATTGGACGACAGGGCTTGAGATGTCATCTCAGTGTCGGGAAAAAGTCCCACAAAACTGGAAGCACGGCCCCGCCCATCGGGACTTGAAGAAATAGATTGGACTACATGATGCTTCCACGCAGAGCTTAAACGACCGCACACGAGTACTGGTAAACTGCTTAGAGGTTCTAAGGCTGCCCAGGAAAAGTGGTGCGAGTCGGACAGTCCATGCTGGTTTCTTTGGGCGGCGGGGCGTGAGATGTCATTTCATCTCAATGTTGGGTAAAATTCCCACAAAATTGGAAGCAACGTCTCCAAAATGACCTATACAGAGTTGACGGGGACGTAAAATCTAAATCAAACAAACAAAACTGGAAGCAACATCTACAAAATGACCTAAATAGTGTTGACGGGAACGTTAAATCTCAATTCACCCAAAGAAACTACTACAATTACTACATCTGCTTCTCCTACTACTGTTGTTGCTGCTTATGCCACTGCACCTACTACGATTATTACTGCTACTACTACTGCAACTACTACTACTATACCTACTACTTCTACTAATTTTGCTACTTCTTTTACTGCTACAACTATTACTAATTCTACTACTAGTTATACGTGTACTTCTTCTATGCTACTACGACTGCTACTACTACTACTAATAATAATAATGAGAATAATAAGACTGCTTATGCTACTGCACTTATTACAATTATATCTCCTACTACTACTGCAACTGCTACGTCTACTACTATTACTACTTCTACTTCAGCTATTACTGCTTCTGCTTCTGCTGCTACTACTACTACTACTACTACTACTACTACTACTACTACTACTACTACTACTACTTCTGCAATTACATTTACTACTACTACAACTACTTGTACTAGTGACTTTAGTAGACATAGATGAAGTAGTGGTAACAGAGGTAGCATGAATAGTGGCGGTAGTAGTTTTGTTTGTATTGGAGTTTAACAGTCCAGTCAACACTGTTTTAAGTCATTTTTGAACCAGTCAGTTTACCTATCCTCGATTTTCCTGAGCAGGCTTATATAGCTGTAGTTGTAGTAGTTATGGCAGATATAATAGTGGTATTAATAGTGGTTTTTAAAGTTATAGTGGTAGTTGGCCCGTATCCATTAAATACCTTAGTTGTTTGTGAAACTTAAAACTAAAACGCACTCCGCACACACACACATGGATCTGCCTGCGCAATATTTACGCACATTCTTATTCATTCCTTGAATATCACAAGACATTTCGAAAACGCGCCTTTTCAGATATACTGGAAAATTTTACCACCAAAAAACGATTTTTTTTTTCAGACAAAAACGAATGAGATTGCCGCCCTCGTCCCCCCCCCCCCCCTCAACACACACACACTTTTTCTGTGTAGCCCAATTTATTTCTCCAGGCCCCGATGGGCGGGGGCGATTCGAGTCATCTTCATCGTGAATATTTGAAACCCTTGAAGACCAAACCATACATAAAGAAAATTGGGGATTAACAAGGGTATACTTTATTTTTGTCAAGTCTGCTCCAAAACATAGATTGTGGGTACTCGTAAGAACCGCGTCAGCTAAAGAGTACCAACAACCTATGTTTTCAGCAAAAATAAGGAAAATAATGTATACCCCAATAAATCCCAGATGCTTCAACAGTGTATATCTGGAACTAAACTCCACATGATAATCTGTGTAAATAAATAAATACAGACCAGCTACCGGTAATAACCCATTTTTTTGTTTCGCGGAGAAACCGCCTAACGCGAAATCGGCTATTTTCTCCGCAAAATAGCGAGAATAGATAAAATGAGCGATAAATTTCTCGCTGAAATTTCTCCCGGTTTCGCGGAGAAAATTCTCGGAGATTCTCGGCGAAAATTTGACCGATTGCTTTCATTGAAAATGAAATTACCGGCGTTTCGCGGAGAAAAAATACAACTGGGCTTACGTGAAAATTTGGACTCATTATTATTTCTTCGTTTGTTTGGCGTTGTTTTGTAAACGAAGGCAAATTGTAGTCATTGTTAAATCATAATCAAGCATTCTTTCATGTTACTAAACATTCCTTTTAGTAATTTATTTTTTGAAAATCTCATGACAACTTTTATTCGCATCACAAAAATACGCCTATTTATTTGTTACCCGCTTGAACCCCACTTTTAACTGGGGTTTTCAGGGGTATACATTATTTATCTAATTTCTGCTCAAATAGATTGTGGGTACTCGTTAGAACCGCCCCGCAGAGTCGTTTTAAAGTGTACCCAAAATCTTGAGCAGAAATATGAAAAAATACCAGAATTTTTATTCGAAAATTTTCCGTTTTTAGTGATAAAATTTACACTAAACTTGAATAGGCGAGTTCTCATAATAAGTCGAACATGTAGGTTATTAACAAGATAATGATGTGTGACATTTACCAAAAGCTCAGCTTGATGAAATAGATGGGCTGCATGATGCTTCCACGCAGAGCAGAAACCGACCCGCATGCGAGTACTTGTAAACCGCTTAAGGATTAAAGCCTGCCCAGGCAAAGTGGTGCGAGTCAGACCGTCAATGCTTATAAACCCTGTTCGTTTCATGGGGTGGCAGGGCTTGAGATGTCATTTCATCTCAATGTCGGTTAAAAGTCCCACAAAATTGGAAGGGACGTCTCCAAAATGACCTTTACAGTGTTGACGGGGACGTAAAACTAAACAAAACCAAAAGCTCAGATTCGCCTCATTTATTTATGATTACAAACTGTCAAATTGGTACAGCAAGCGGTGCTGTGAATGCAAAGTTTGTGACCAGTTAACGAGGAACACATGAGTTCCACCGCAGGCTAGGTCTATGTCTCGAACGAACGGACGAAAAGCCAGACATCTATATCGGGCCATGCTTCATGCAGGCGCGTGAAAAAGGACATGCTACTTTGCATTCGCACGCATTATTTGCGCTACCAAGCCTACTTCCCTGACCCCTCGCCCACTCCTAACTAATAAATACTCCCAGTTGGAGCAAACAGGTGGTGCATCAACATGTTAATAAAGCCTATGTAATGAACGAACCACTATTCACCATTTTACATGCACACATACATGTATAGAGAGAACTGGAGTTTACAAGGTATACAATTTCCTTAATCTGTTCCTAGACGTCCAGTGTAGGAAGTGGGTACTCGTTACCAACTACATGTATGTTGCCCGAGCGAGGCGCAAACCACAGCGAAGAGACCTAATTAACCCTTTTTGTACCAAATTGAATCTTCCTCCTTATATATACAGGAGTCCATTTTGAAACATAGGGTTTTTGTCAGGATTTTTTTTCTTAAAAATTTACTTCGGGAAAGGGCTTAACGTTTGGCAAACAGTGTAGGCCCTGATCAGACGCCGCGTTCTGCGGTGTCTGATCTGGGCGTGCACTGTTTGCCAAGGTACCATTTTAGGGGTTTCTGGTACTGAATAGGTTAAGAGTCAGCGCTCTTACCCGTTAGGACACAGGGGCCAGTTATCTTCGGGGTGAACAGTAGACTTAATAAGACTTAATAAGATACCAGGTTGCATGTCTGTACAAACTTCGCTGATTATCTTGGAGAATTTTGTAGTTCTGCTCCAAGTTAGAGATCAGACTTATATGCAGCCTTTGAATGCTTGCCGCGCAATTTCCCCATATTAACCCTTTTGTACCAAATGGAATCTTCCTCCTTATACATGTATATAGCATGCGTCCATTTCAAAATTTAGAGGACTCAGGTTGTGTTTTCTTCAAAATTAGGAGAACTTTCTGCAAACAGTGTAGGCCCTGATCAGACGCCCCGTTCTGCGGCGTCTGATCTGGGCCTGCACTGTTTGCCTCGGTACCCGTTTAGGGGTTTCCAGTCTGAAATGGGTTAATGTACATGTATGAGCAAAATTGAATTGTAAAGGCAGGAAACACAAGCGGGCCTCCGTGGCCTACTCTTAAACATTAGATCTCTCACTCGGGCTACATGTGAGCTTAAGTGTAAGCATCAGTAATGTTTAATTACTCGCAGTGTAAGAAAAAGATCAACCAAAATGTAGAGTGAGACCAACGCCCACTCATACATGTAAAAGCAGGATCCCCGTTATTATATACATTGAGTTTGATTTTTCTAAAGTATTTAATTGAGAAAAAAAAATAAAGTACTCCCAATATTGTGAACCGATAGCAAATCCACAGTTTTCAATTTATGAAGCGTTTACACAACAGTAAAAAAGGAACACAGAAAACATTCATCATGTTCATACTGCGTTGTAAAGTGCATAAGATGCAAATCATTATGATTCCAACAGGATCAAATCATACTTTACAATGCATTTCGTCATATGCTTCAAACTTAATGTACCAAATTTTAATGCATGTAAAAAAAAAAAACAAAAAACATGCACATGAACAAATGTACATGTAGGTATAGGCAGATTTCGCGGAGAAAAACCGTGAACGACTTCACCTGTACTAATTGGCTTTCTCCGAGAAAAAGCGATGTTCGCGGAGAAATTTTGCGGCGTTTCGCGGTGAAATTAACCGCTTTGAAACGCGAAATTTTTTTCTTCTCGGAGACATTTCTCGCTTGTTCTCCGAGAAAAAAAGCCTTTTACCGCGGAGAAAAATAAAATATGGGTTATTACCGGTAGCTGGTCTGTAAATGACAGGAAAGTCAATGCAAAACATTTTATTACACGCTTAGTTAAATTTTAATATATCAAATCAGACAGATTATCCCCTGACTTTTTCAAGGGTGCAATAAACGCTCTTGATGCTCATTAAAATTTGAAATTATTGAGTGTTAACACGGCATGAATTGGACAGGTATATCAAAGACGCCACAAGAAAGATAAGAGCCTTATCTAGATTTTTTTTAACTAAACATTGTTCGTAATGATTTTTATTTATTTATTTGCCCGTTTTTTTTTGTTTTTTTTTTATTTTTTTTTTTGTTTTTTTTTTTTAACATTTAATCATTTTGTGCATAAAGTAAATACTATAAAATTGAAAACATTTTCTCAAAAATGCCAAACAAAATATGGATATGTAAGCGGCACTTTGATTGGATAATTGGAAAATAAGAAATAGCGGTCAACTTCCATTTTACGGGTAGACCTGCATTTTACGGGTATACCCGCATTTTAAGATGCGGGTACACCCGTTAATTTAGGGGTGTACCCGCAAATATAGGGGTGTACCCGTAAAATGCAGGTTTACTTGTAAAATGCGGGTAGAGCGCTAAATGCGGGTGTACCTGCAAATTTACGGGTACACACGCATTTAAAATAAGAGTTTTCCTGCAAATTTAGGGGTGTACCTGCAAATTTACGGGTATACCCGTATATTTAAAATGCGGGTAGACCGGTATCGGTCATTTTGACCCTTTTGGTACACCATACTATCAAGAGTATGCAAAATTATAGCCCTGGGGCCAAGAATGCCCCCGCCCGAGACCTTTTGCTTTTACAAATACATATATAGAGATAATCTTTGAACATCTTCTCTGAAACAGCAAGGCCAAGGTCTTTTATATTTTGTGTGAAGCTTCATCTAGTAGACCTCTATCAAGAGTGTTTAAATTATAGCCCTGGGGCAAAAAATCCCCCCGCCCCGGGGCCATTTGATTTTACAAAGGCTTATGTAGGGAATATCTTTAAAAAATCTTTTCTAAAACCACCAGGCCCAGGTCTTTGATAGTTGGTGTGTACCTTCATATGATCCAGTGGACCTTGGTCAAGATTGTTCAAATTATAGCCTTTGTTGATATTTGGTATGAAGCTTCACCTTTTTAGACCTCCCGCAACATTATGCACATTATAGTCCCGGGGCCAATAATGGCCCTCCCCAGGGCGCACATGGTACTCTATGGATCAGGCAAGCGATCCAGGGCCATCATGACTCTTTTGTTTAGTGTTTCTTTGGGTTTTAGAGAAAAAAAAGTTTTAGGTCAAGGCCATTTAGCCAGTTACATGGGCTTGAATTCTGGGGTAACATTGTCAGTCTTCGTATATTTTGGTCGTCATTAGATGCCGGATCCCAGCTTGTTTAGCAGGCAAATTCAGAGAACCATCTCTCGACCCCACTATGCGGTGTGTTTGTTTGATTTTGTTTGATTTGAGGTTTAACGTCCCCGTCAACACTGTATAGGTCTTTTTGGAGACATTGCTTCCAATTTCGTGGGACTTTTACCCGACATCTCCAGCCCTGTGCCCATCTATCTAAGAATAAAAAAGTTATTGACTGAACACAAAAAGCCTTTTTACTTATGACCTCAATGTATGACCTTGACCTTTAAGGCACCAAACTGGGCCATACGCGCAGCACATCGACTCCTGGTGGATAACATTTCTGCCAGGTAATTTCAAAATCCATATAAAAAAGAAAGTTATTGACCAAACACGAAAAAGGCCCGTTTTTGACCGCTGACCACTATGTTTGACCTTGACCTTTGAGGTACCAACCTCAATTATGCTTGTAACACATCGTTACATGGTAGTTAACATTTCTGCCAAGTAATTTTAAATTCTATCTTAAAATAAGAAAGTTATTGACAAAACACGAAAAAGGCCCCTTTTTACCTTTGCCGTCTAAGTATGACCTTGACGTTTGAGGTACCAACCTGAGTGATGCACGCAACACATCGTCTCATTGTGGTTAACATTTCTGCAAAGTAATTTTAAAATCTATGTAAAAATAAGGAAGCTATTGACCAAACACGAAAAAAGGCCCATTTTTTACCTTTGACGTCTAAGTATGAACGACCGTTGAGGTACCGACCTGCGTTATGCGCGCCACACATTGGTTAATATTTCTGCCAAGTAATTTCAAAATCCATCGTAAAATACGAAAGTTATTGACCGGACACGATTTGCCCATACATACATGCCGACAAACTTCCAAGGGAGATAAATCAAAAAGTATAAATGCGAGAGTTTTAGTTCTTGTGCTCTGCACGTTGTCTAATAATGATTAATATTTATATGAATTTAAAATAATAAATAATAATCAACCTTATTTAGAGAGGTTAACATTTAGTACTAGCACTAATCTACCATATGACCCTCTTTTCCTGGGTAGGATCCAGTACTAAGCAATATGGATAAAGTTTTTTTCTCAAGGAAACAACATATGGTGCTTGTGAGGATCGAAACGGCTGCGATTCGATATCATATCCGATGCTTTACCACTGCAGCACAGCGCTCCAGTTTTTTCGTGAAGATAGCTTGAACGTTTTTCAAGTTATACAGCGGACACTATTTTGTGATAATTATAGATATCAATAATGTTAATTATAGATATCTATAATTTGATTTATAGATATCTATAATTTGAATATAGATATCTCTAATAAAATATTAGATATCTCGAAATTGTATTAAATAGTAAAACGGCACCCCATAAACAATTGTGTGAAGTTATATTGAAATCCATCCATAAAAAAGGGTTAAGAGAAATGAAAAAGTTTTTCTAAAAATAGCCACAGTGACCTTGACCTTTAGACCCTGACCCAGACTCTAAAAACCGAACCCGCTCGAGATAGTATCATACCCAACATTTGTGTGACGTTATATTAAAATCAATCCGTAAATTTAGGCACTAGAGCGATCACAATGTGTTTTCTATAAATAGCCACAGTGACCTGAAATATGAAAGTCGAACTTGTTAGAGATATCATCATTCCGAACATTTAAGTGAAAGTATATTAAAATCCATCTATAAATAAAGGTGCAAGAGCGATGACGATATTTTTTTCTAAAAATAGCCACAGTGACTTGGCCCCGTTACCCTGAAAGTAGTGACCTTGGCCTTAAGCCCCGGACCCTGAAAGTCAAAGTCACTCGAGATATCATTATACCCAACATTTGTGTGAAATTATATAAAAACCCATCAATAAATGAAGGCGAAAAAGCTATGACAATGTTTTCTAAAAATAGCCACAGTGACCTTAAACTTGAGCCCAATACCCGCTATGGTTTCAAAAAGAAAAGCAAAAGAAAAGAAAACAAATCCTCCCCTGGTATTAGAACTCACGCAGCTTGCAGATAAACTTTAACACAGGGAAAAGCGGGAGGTAATGCAGAGGAAAATATTTACTTCTCAAAAAGCCCAATTTAAGCCAAAAAGCCTATGAAATGGAGTAAAAAGATATGTGAACTACCGATTTTTACGATTATAAAAATATTTGAGGGTCACTGATTAGGCCTAATTGCCCGTGGCGGGCTGGTATGGCCCCGAAAACTTTAACAATCCATACTTTTAGTTCGGTGGTGTAGTCTTTGCTTCCAATGAATACCTCTCTAGTATATTGTATTTAGGTCTGTTATGGGATGATTTTTGTTGCCGGTATATTATTGTAACTACTTGTTTGCCGACAGATGAACCATTTCTGACCAACTGGCTTCACTCTTCCGTGAAGATAAGTTGATCATGTGATGTTGTAGATAAGCAACTTCATATATGAACCGTTATCTCGGTGGTGGGTGAGGGGGTGAATGGACAACACCCGATTGAATACCACGGTGAAAAATAAATGATGAGATGGAATTTGTATAACGTCACTGGATAAAAGATGGATAAAAGTGCAGTTTTTAAAAACATGTCGGTATATATCATTTATATGATGTGAAAATTATGGTCCAAATAACTTACCTTAGTCCGCAAAAAGAAATATGGGATTAGCGCCTAGGTTAAGGAGCTACACATGTAGACTAAGAAAATGTATTTTATCCGCCATTTCTTTATCAGCGAGACAACGTCGCGTTATGTTTTGTGTAACTTTGATGCAGCGCTATCGAGTCATTTTAGCGCCATTTACCTTATGCCATAAAAAAGACAAAAACAATTGTACTGTATCTGTATTTCTAATTAGAAATTTTTACATACAAAGACAGAAAGTAACAGACAAAGACAAACTCGTACATATACCGAAAAATACACACAAAAAAAACACAAGAAATTGGAAAGTGTTTCGCCGTAAATAATGAAATGTTGTTTACATTGAAGTGCAAACAATGTTATAGTGTTTAATAATAATAATAATAATAATAATAATAATAATAATAATAATCGACCTTATTTATAGATTGTAACACATTTAGTACAAGTACTAATCTGCCATGTGGCCCTTATGTGAACGTTAAGTGACGTCGGATTCGATGCGAAAAAAAACTAGGCGGTTGACTGCGACTTTGCGCGAAACAATACGCGCACTACCACTCGGTAGTTTCCCCCCTTAACGTCCCTTAATGGTGATGGCTGTTTAACGGAATGCTCGCGCATTTGGTGTTTGTCAGTTTTTTTGCGCATGCGATTCTAAGATTTTAAGCTGCATACATGGCATGATTTACATATAATGAGAAAAATAAATTTAATTTGTTTAGTGTTAATGGTGTAATACAGAAAGGAGGCGGGGCTCACTGTGCATGAAATGCGAAACAGAAATGAAATAATTCAAATAAAAATTGTCCCGTTTATGTTGCTTATTTGTCGAAGAAGGGCAAAACAATATAAAATACCTGAAACACAAGCTCGCCTCATCGTAGTATACCCAGCAGCTATTTCAATTGCATAGCATGACTCATAGAGATCACACGTGTTGGAGGCAGTTTCAACTTGTCCTAGAAGGCACGTTATTATCTGCAGACATGCTTGGCTGCAGTCCAGAACAGCATAGCCGTTTAAGGACCCAAGGGTAATTGTGCATTCGGAAGATAAAGCCTTGCAGTTCACACATATTTGTTCAGCAGTCCTCGTACAGGCCCCGACAACTGAAATGAAGGAAAACATCAGGAAGGTACATAAAGGACGTTGAACTTGACTGTAAAAGTGGACGTGTATACAGTTGTCGAACTGAAAACATAAAACTGTTATATCCAGCACCATGCCACTTATAAATATTGAAGTGAAGGCAATGATTAGAGGTTGTAACAATAAGTAAATATTATCAAACGACACGAAACTGAATTTAAATTGATTAAATCGTTACAGACACCTTTCCACTGGGTTTTTGATTTCTATCTTCGATATAAAAGATTGGGTCTAACATAAATATTATACGACAGACTGCATGCATAGTGGTTAACCCAATCACGGTTGTCAATTTTTCCTTCCCTCTTTATTGCACGCCGGTTGGGGAAGCCTCAGATTCTATACGGTAACAGCGTATAGGCTTACTGAGAATTAGGGAGAATTTTATGTTGTGTAATGCTTGTTCGCGCCTGGTGCTCTGTCTCTGGTCGGACTTATTGGTTTTCTCTTGCTCCAGCATATTAGTGGTTTTTTGGCGTCCAGTCCTCACCTTTGTTTTATCTCTGTGGTCATTTAGTGGCAAAGAAACCCTCCATTTCTTCGCCCCCGCCCATAGGGGCTTAAAGAAATATATGGGCTGCATGATGCTTCCACGCAGAGCTGAATCCGGCCCGCACACTAGTACTGGTAAACCGCTAAGAGGATCTAAGCCTTCCAGGAACCACGGTGCGAGGCGGACCGTCCATGCTAATAAATCCTATTCGTTTCATTGGGTGACAGGGCTTGAGATGTCATTTCATCTCAATGTCGGGTAAAAGTCCCACAAGCTTGGAAGCAACGTCTCCAAAATGACCTTTACAGTGTTGACGGGGACGTTAAACCTCAAACCAAACAAACAAACTCTCCATTTGACTTTCCGCTATTAAGTTTCCATTAGGGTCTAGTTATTACATGCTTGGGTTTCTTTCCCTTGCGTGTCTCTGATGGGAGGAAAGGGTTACTTGTAACGTTTATTTAACGCTGATTATTGCCTTCAGTCCTATTCTAACAACAGATTTCAGTATTTTTAAACAGGAATGGATGAAAACAACGGACTGTCCCGGAAGATACTAGTTAAAACTATACTGACCGGAAATAGAAATTTCACACTTTTAAATTGTCTCGCCTGACAAAACAACGTTAGATGATGAATAATAACTGGTAAAAATGGGGATTCCATTTGCGACACAAAATGGTTGACTCAGTGGAAACTTGAACAGCAAGATTTGGACTCTTGCGTTGAACATGTGGCTTTATCCGTTAAATCGTAGCTGTCATTACACATATTCGATAAAAAGTACATGCCATTGATAAAACTTTATAACATTGGAATTTAGATTTCATTAAATGACATTAAAATTGTCAGTGACAATTTAAAAATGAGTGTATAGTTTCTGTTTCCGGTGAATATATAAATTGCACCCAAACCATTATATATGAATGATATTTTTATGCAATGAGGTTTGTGATTAATTTCAGAATCGATGGAAAATAGAAGTGAAGACAATGATCAGGAATCGATTCAAATAACCCACAGCGCCAGTCAGAGACACCAAAGGGAAAGAAAGCTGAACACGAAACTAACTCGACCCTACTGGAATCATCAATAGCTGCAAGCCAAAAGGACAGTTGCTTTACCACAAAATGGACAATTGGCTATTCAAAAATTACTAAAACAAAAAAGGTCTAGCACTACACACATCTAAAGACAAGCAATGACAAAATAAGTAGCGACAGAAGTACCGCCTTGGAATGGTCAGTGAAACGAATTCCCCTGGGGTTGTGTGTGTGAGGTGGGGGGGTGGCTTAAATCGATGTTACGAGGCCGCAATCTTCACCCCTACATCCGTCAAATAATAGACAAATAATTTGATAGTCCGTATGAATAAAAGAAGCGGAGGCAACGATCAGGAATCGATACAATCAACTCACACCATCCACCAGGGACACCAACGGGAAAGAAACACAAAAATGAAACAACAGACCTAATGGAAACAACAATAGCGGAAAGCCAAAAGGACAGTTACTTTCCCACAAAATGGCTAATGGGCTATCCAAAATAAAATAATATAAGCGACACAAACATCCAGAGACAAACCATAGCAAAAATAAACCGCGACAGAAGACCCGCCTTGGAACGGTCAGTGGAAACGAATGGGGGCTTAAATCGAGTTTGCGTGGCCACAATCCTCGCCCTTACTTCCGTCGCGATTTAGACAAATCAGTCCGCATGAAGGCCTCTTAACTAATCAGTGTAACATCTCCGCGAACACAAAAAATCAAACAACCACAGAAATGAAACAACGGTGAGGACTCGACAGCAAGAAACCACTGAAATGCTGGAGCAACAGAAAACCAACAGTTAGACTCCGATGGGCCCAGCTAGAACCAGAGCATCAGTCACCAACCAACATTACCTTGAACTAGATCTCTCTAATTCTCAATAAGCCTTTACGCTGGAACCGTCATAAAATCTGAGGCCTGACCCACCGGCATGCAATAAAAGTGGGAAGCAAAGTCGTCAACCGTGTTTGGGTTATCTACCATGCATGCAGTCTGTCGTATAACATTTATGTTGTACCCAGTCTTTTTATATCGAATAATGATTTAACGAATTTGTGGTGCCACAAATCAGTAGGAAGCTCGAGAAAGAGATCTAGGCTCTGGGTGGCGGGAAGTACCAGTTGGCTCTCAAGGTTCAACTTCGGTTGGACAACCCAGACGATGGTGAGGAATACACAGCCCCCGTGTTGCGCCCCAAAGAGGAGGCCCTTCTCCAGGCCAGCGAAATCAAGGGGCTCTCGAGTAAACCTTCCCAAAGATCAAAGGACCACTCGAAAAGTGGACACAGAGAGGGTCTGGCTGGGTTGTAGATCATGTACAGACCCTTTGGCTGGACATTGCCAGATATCAGCATCTTCGGTGCGGGTCCTACATCCCACTCTCAACAGCTGTAAGTTCTTGGAAGGCAGTAGTCAATGTGAAGAACAGGGATGACCACTGCCTTCGATGGACGCTCCGAGCGGCTCTAGCATATTCGCCACCACCACATCACCCAGAGAGACCAAGATGGCATCCGACCAGTGATGGTCTGAACTTCGAAGGGATTGATAACCCCGCGCCAATCTCTCAGATACGCATAGTGGAGCGGCAGAACAACCTAGCCACCAACGACTTTGGCTGGGACAAGGGCATCACTGTCCACTGCCTCAGCAACTAGCCACGACAGATACCAAGGATCAACCAGATACTGATCAAATGGCCGGTAAATTCCACTACACCTGGATGAAGGACCTCAAGGGCCTTTTATTTGACCAGAGCAAGCACCCAAAATGAACCACTTCTGTGAGCGCTGTCTTCATGGCTACACAAGAGAAGATCCGCTGGAGGCCCACAAGCTTGAATGCGAAGGCATCGGCCAGACGGCTGTCCGCGAGGAGATGCCAGAAGAGGGTAAGAACAAGCTCACCTTCCAGAACCGCCACAAGCAGCAACCAGCCCCATTCGTCATCTATGCAGACTTTGCGGCTCTCATTACCAAGATTGAGGGCGCCGAACTCGATCCCACAAAAGCAACACCCGACGAACACACCAGCATGAGGCTTGCAGCTACTGCTATATTGTGCGGTGTGATGGAACAACAAAGCCGCCAGTCGAGTTTCGCAGTCCAAATGAAGCAGAGCACATCTTAAAATCAATCTAGGTGGAGGAGCGCGAGACTAAGGGCAGGCTAGCCAACCCTAAAGCCGTAAGGATAACAAGAGGCTCAATGAGCCTAAACCGCTCACCAGAGGAACTTAAGTTTTAACAATTCACAGACTTGACTACTAAATCTGCTAATAGAATCCAGCCCATTGACCCTTACAGGATATCAGTCATCATTATTGCATTGCATTCCAAGTTTGAGACTTCTAGCTTCTATAGTTCCTGAGAAATCTTTGACGAAAATTTAACATTGGTCAAAATGGAGAGAAAGAAAAATGAAAGAACAGATGAACAAATAAGCTGAGAAAGCCCAATGTCTCTTACACAAAATAAGTCATCATTATTCTATTGAATACCAAATTTGATGCTTCTAGCTTTTATAGTTCCTGAGAAATCTTTGATTAAAAATTTAACATTGGTCTATTATCTCTATATGGAGAGAAAGAAGAATGAAGGAACAAATGAACCAGACTAGCTCCAAAACCTAATGCAGCCTTTCCCCTTGCCCAATGGTGCTACACATAAAATTTAAGCAAGATTGGTCGACTGCCTTCTGAGATATGCTTCATTGAAAGTGTGGACGATGGATGGACGGACGACAGACGACGGACTCCGGAGCCTTGGTATACTATCAGCTCACTGGAGCCTTTGGCTCAGGTGAGCTAAAAATTCAAGTCGCTATTTCTGTCACAACATTTTCCCTACGTTAAGTCTATGGGCAAATTTTTTTGTCTCTCAAGGTCACGTAACTCCGAGGTCAATATTCCGATTCGGCCCAAAATCGAACTTAACCGAGATTTTATGCCTGTCCTCGTTACCTGCAAGTTTGAAGCTGATATGAATAAAAATAAAGTTGCTATCGTGGTCACAACGTATTTTTTTATGCTCAAGGGCAGGTAACTCCAAGGTAAATATTCCGATTCGGCCCAAAATCGAACTTAATCGAGATTTTATGTCTGTCCTCGTTACCTGCAAGTTTGAAGCTGATCTGAAAAAAATTCAAGTCGCTATCGTAGTCGCAACATTTTCCCTAATTAAGTCTATGGGCAAATTTTTTTGTCGCTCAAGGTCACGTAACTCCGAGGTCAATATTCCGATTCGGCCAAAAATTGAACTTAACCGAGATTTTATGCCTGTCCTCGTTACCTGCAAGTTTGAAGCTGATATGAATAAAAATAAAGTTGCTATCGTGGTCACAACATATTTTTTTATGCTCAAGGGCAGGTAACTCCAAGGCAAATAATCCGATTCGGCCCAAAATCGAACTTAACCGAGATTTTATGTCTGTCCTCGTTACCTGCAAGTTTGAAGCTGATCTGAAAAAAATTCAAGTCGCTATCGTAGTCACAACATTTTCCCTATGTAAAGTCTATGGGCAAATTTTTTGTCGCTCAAGGTCATGTAACTCCGAGGTCAATATTCCGATTCGAACTTAACTGAGATTTTATGCCTGTCCACGTTACCTGCAAGTTTGAAGCTGATCTGAATAAAAATAAAGTTGCTATCGTGGTCACAACGTATTTTTTTATGCTCAAGGGCAGGTAACTCCAAGGCAAATAATCCGATTCGGCCCAAAATCGAACTTGATCGAGATTTTATGCCTGTACTGGTTATCTGCAAGAATGAAGTCGATCAGAAAAAAAATTGACGGAGCTAGAGTGATGACAAGCTTTTTCCTATGTGAAGTCTATGGGAGCAAGATGTTGCCATGGCAACCAGAGTTCCACTCAGATCTGCCTGAAAACCTAATGAAGCCTTTCCACTTGCCCAATAATGCGACACATGAAATTTGATCAAAGTTGGTCAAGTAGTCTTTAAGATATACATTTTTGAAATTCTCATTAACACTAATGCAAAAACACACAAGGGCAGGTAACTCCTAAGTGAATGATCCGATTCTGCCAGTTATCGAACTTGACCGAGATTTCATGGCTGTGCTGGTTATCTGCAAGAATAAAGCCAATCTGAAAATAATTGAAGCAGCTACGGTGATGACAACATTCTCCCCATGTTAAGTCAATAGGCAATTTTTTCAACGCTCAAGGGCACGTAACTCCTGAGTGAATAATCCGATTCAGCCCAAAATCGAACTTTATCGAGATTTCATGCCTGTCCTCGTTATCTGCAAGAATGAAGTCGATCAGAAAAAAATTGACGGAGCTAGAGTGATGACAAGCTTTTTCCTATGTTAAGAACGCTCAAGGGCACGTAACTCCTGAGTGAATAATCCGATTCAGCCCAAAATCGAACTTGATCGAGATTTCATGCCTATCCTCGTTATCTGCAAGAATGAAGACAATCAGAAAAAAATTGACGGAGCTAGAGTGATGACAAACTTTTTCCTATGTTAAGTCTATGGGAGCTATTTGTTGCCATGGCAACCAGAGTTCCAATCCGATCTGCCCGAAAACAGTATGCAGCCTTTCCCTCTACCTGATAATGCTTCACATGAAATTTGATCAAGATTGACCCACTGGTTCCGGAGATATACTTCTTTGAAAGTGTGGACGACGGACGACGACGACGGACGACGACGGACGACGGACGACGGACGCCGGCTCGTGGTATACTAATACCTCACATGAGCCTTCGGCTCAGGTGAGCTAACAAGAGAGGACGAGTGGCAGCCATCAACGCCTGCAACCTTAAGCTGAGGCTAAGCCCAAATACCACTGTCATTCCCATGGTTTTCCACAGCCTCCTGGGGGACGACTCCAACCTGCTCATGCAGGCTATCTCGAAGGTCGAAGGCAGAGTCTCCTGCATCCCCAAAACCACAGAAAAGTACATCTCCTTCTCTCTCGGGCAGCTACGTTTCATCGATAGGGCCCAGTTCCTGCTAGCTTCCCTTGACAAGCTGGTTGCGGCGAACTAGCCTGGATCTTTCCAGAACACGCCCCACTACGATGCAGACCAGCAGAGGCTCCAGTTCTTGACACGGAAAGGTGTCTACCCTACGAGTAAATGGACTCCTGGGATCGCTTTGCCGAGACCAAGCTCCCTCCGAAAGAGGCATTCTACAGCAGGCTCGCCGACGAGCACATTAGCAACAACGAATACGCCCACTCGCAGAGAGTGTTGGCGGTCTGTGGGTATGGGACCCTGGGGGACTACCACAACCTCTAGAACCGCACAGATGTTCTCCTGCTGACAGATATCTTTGAGGAATTCCGAAAGACCTGCCTGACGCAGTATGGCTTAGACCCCGCACACTACCACACCAGCCCGGGGCTTTTATGGGACGCCCTTCTCAAGAAGACAGGAGTAGAGCTCAAGCTACTCACAGATAATGACCAGCACCTTTTCACCGAGAAGGGGATGCGTGGAGGCATCTCAATGGTCTCAAAGCAGAAGTAAAACAAAGATCAGGAATCGATACAATTAACTTACTCTACCCATCAAAGACACCAAAGGGAAAGAAAAACAAACATGAAGCGACCAGACCATAATGGAAACCTAAACAAAGGATGGCCATAAGGACAAAGCGCCTATGCCAAGGCCAACAATCCTCTTGTCGAAGATTTCGACCCGGAATAACCTAGAATCCACATCCTCCAGCTAGGTGCGAACAATCTCTATTGTTGGGCTATGCGTCAATATCTCCCCACTGAAGGCGTTTGGAGGGTGGATGCATCGGAATGCCTACAGCTCGCAAAAACCATCCCAGAGCAAACCTGCAGATAGTCAAGAGAACTACATCCTAGAGGTTGATTCTGAGTATCCAACAGAGCTGCACAAGCCACACAATGCCTGCCCGCTAGCTCCAGAGCGCATGGTGGTCCAGAAGGAGTGGATGTCGGAGTATCAGCACGACCTTATTAATGGCGTTGGGGTGGCGAGATCGAAAAACTGGTCCCGAACCTCTGAAATAAGGACCGCTGTGTGCTCCAGTATCGGAATCTCCAGCTATACATGTCTCTGGGTATGCATCTTACCAAGATTCATCGTGTCTTCCGGTTCCAGCAGAGTCCCTGGATGGAGCCCTACATCCGGATGAATACTGAGCTCCGGAACAAAGCCACCAGTCACTTTAAGAAGAATCTCTACATGCTGATTAACAATTCGGTCTTCGGCAAGACGATGGAGAACCTCCGCAGGCGTGTCGACGTCAAGCTTGTCAACGCCAACGAGGAAGATGAACTCAGGCGTCTCATCGCCAGCCCAGCCTTTGCCAGAGCCAACATCTTCGACGATGATCTTGCAGCAGTCTATATGCATAAGAGCCGTCTAGTGCTCAATCAACTGATTGACGTAGGTATGTGCATTCTGGACCTTTCACTGCGCGCCCGAGCCGGTGCACATCCAGGGACGATATGGAATCAGTAGCCTGCCGGCGCCCCCTTCAACCTCGCCAGGCTGGTGCAAATAGCGAACGCCGACGCCGGTGGGGGTGGAGTTTTGCCTCCTCGAGACCAACAGGATGACCAGGAATTACAGAGGTGGGCTTTTGTGTGCTGCCTTTTAGCCATTATGGCCTCAGAGGTCTTTTTGCCGGACAGTCGGGTGACGTCGCAATTCAAGGCTGCCACAACGGCAGGCAACCTTTTCACCCACTCTGTAGACCGATGACCAGAAGTAAGTCGCATCTCCTGACGGTACTGGTGCCTAAAGAGCCGCTCAGCCAAGGTACGATTGAAGCGTTCAACAATGTCCTGGTCCCGATGGATGTCAACCCGACCGCGCCGAACCTGGACAGAGTGTTTTGCCAACAGCTGGCTGACAGAGCAAATGAACGCACGGCGTGGGTCAACCTGGAACAATTTGGGCATACTCAACGGGTCTAGCCTGTAAATGCGAGACAAAGCTTCAGCAATCTCTTGGGCTTCTTTTGTGGCCAGAGGCTCAGCCTCTTTGTAGCGTGAGGCTTTATCAACCATGATGAGGGCGTATTTGTATGTGCGCTTCCCAACTCGGTCGTGCGGCAGAAAGGGCAGGTCAGCTTGATGGACCTCGTTCGCTGTGGTGATGTCGATTTTTGGTCATGGAATGTGCCGCGGGGCGACGAGGTAGATCTGCCAGATGGCCTGTTTCTTCAGCCAGGCTCGTGCCACATCTTGTGAGGTCTTAGCTGCAGAAGTCAGATTTTTTATGGCATTAAGACCCCTCCAGTAACCATTAGGGCCGTAATAAATGTCCACAAGGCGGTGGACAACTTCCGATCCATGTATTTGTTGTTGTTCTTGTAAGTCTCTAACGGAAACTAAAATGAAGCCTCGGAAAATGAACAATTGTTTCGCAATAATCTAGGCGAGTTTGTAGGCCAAAAAGTCGGTCACGGCCATCCCAATGATGATAAAGGCAAACTCGCAGTTCTTTTGCGCATCGTTTAGGACATAGTGATCGGATAGCTGGGGCTCGGGCCTTATAGGGTCAAGGTTATGCCCGGCGACCTGCGCGTACAGGCGATCCGCGTCATCGACGTCTTTGAAAGTTCGAACGGTGTGCGCCTGGCGGCGGAGGTCGTCAGTGATGAAATCAATGCGCTCGGTCCGGTTTCGAGACCAAGCCGCTTGTGCAGCCTGCAGCTCTTCTATCGCTTTGTCGCGACGCTCGCGCTCTTCGCCTGAGCCCCTCTCCAGCTTGCTAAACAAAAAGTTACTCCCACTAAAGGCCAACGACAGCCCCCGACGAGCATAGCCATGCGTGTCATTGTAACAAAGTAACTCCTACTGCTGCATTATTTCAGCAGGGATAATCCCCTGTTTAGTTAGAATGCCCCTTGTTGCCATGGCGAACACGACGTCCACGACAAGCAAACCCATATCACGGGGCATGAAGTCTAGCATCGGGGGATGTGTTACATGTGGGTTTACGGCGTCCCGCAAACCCCCATGCTGACAAGACAACCGAGCGTGATCTCTGACAGGTGTACGGGCAGCTGTGGGGTAAGGCACAAGAAAGATGTTAGATGAATGACATGAATTATTTACAGTATCTACATACAACACTTACTAACACAAAACATCACAATTTGTTGCTTCTGTAGCCAACTCACGACGTCCGCTCCGAAGGCAAAACAATGTTCTGTGCTCGGAACGGGTGACGTGAATACCTACAGAAGCAAACAACAAAAACAGCAACAAAAACAAAAAAGAAACAACACAAGACGCGACTGGCCAGTTTATAACTTAGGGTGAACCCCCCTCTCGCGTGAAACTTCCGTTCGCGAACTAGTGCAAACTGCACACTAGTCTATCGACATAGTTGCCGATCACAGGTTGCCGATCACAGGTTTAGCGATCGTCCGAATATCCTGCAGGTTAGTTGACCTCTTTTATGGTCTCACATTTGTTGACAATGAACAATGATACTGATTCTGGTCTACGCTGATTACGGCGGTCTGTCCGCCCTTGCTGGACCCTAACGCCTAGCGTCGTACCAGTACCTGCTGCTATAAAGCAAGGAGCAGCAGGTCACACATTGTTGCGCCTGCAAATTACGATAACTGGACTAAGACACGAGTCACAAAACATACATGCTATATCAAGATCCCCCTCCCGGAGAAGTAAGAATATGTTCATGCATATACCGTTATTGCGCATGCGCCGACCAGATATACAGGCTGATTAGTGCATGCGACAAATAACCGTACAGCAGAACTCAACCCGACTGTGCATCAAATTATCAGCACCCAGCGCTTGACACAATAATACTCAAAGTTCATGTTTCCTTACTGAGCACTACAGAAATCAATTAATGCTCACTACTACTGAGCATAATACTCATCAAATTTGTGCTCACTATATTATCACAAGTAAGAGGCAATTGAACAGACCACGCCTTTGCGCTACCCGGTCAGCTGCCAATTACAGGAAACATAACAATCTCTATTTCATATCCTTCTCCGCGACACGGCTCACAAATATAGCTATTCACAAATTCAATACATTAATAACAGATAGAAACTACAACAGAAGATTTTCATCTATAATCCACAACATTTGTTAGTGTCTCATAAGGGCCAACACTGTTTGCCGTAAATTCTCTCTGTATTTGGTAGGCGCCCCGTCACAACCGTCCTCGCGACGCCGATGACGCAGCTGACGTCATCCCCGCCGCTCAGGCCGTTATGACGTGTGGCGACCAAATACTCCCACTTATCATCATCACGTTCTTTATATGTATATACATGCACAAACTGAGTTATCAGACAAAAACGGCATCATTACAAAATGAACTCGTAATTCTTCTTGAACAAAATTATTTCTAATCAACGTGAACATGCTTGTAAAATAAAATTCATTACGGTTCATCATCACGGATAACCCAACAGGCTCTTGTAAGAGTTTGCCCTGATGATGAAGATATGGTTAAACCCGTCTTAAGTTTACGTCCCCTCTACACCTAATATCATATTGGGACGGAACCACGGTTTTATAACCACAGCTAGTCAAAAGTCATGGATCAAACAAGTGACCCGGCGTTTATTAATTACATTCTACAAAAGGGGTCTAAAAGCCTAAATGAATCTAGAATGAGCGGGTGTCCAAACTTTACGTCTCACCAACATCTAGGGTCAGCATGAGACAGGACCTCACTTCGAAAGACTCATTCTACTACTGGAGAAGCCTGGGATCAATCCTGCGACGTCTAGCTGGCAAAGCTAGTAGCCTAATCACTACAGGCCACAACAGTGAATTCAGAATAGGCTTCAGAAAGTTGGGGTATACTAGAAGTAAACCCCTCCAAAACCTACAAGCATGTTCATACAAAAATAATACTAAACATAGATTTAACATACCTTTCAATATACTTTCTATTTCCCGACACGATGTTGTAGGTATACGTTACAACTTGACCTGCTGCTAAAGTGTTCGCTTTTCTCAGGGTTTATATATCTATGAATACTACCAGAAAATCATGACTACTCATATTACCTTGCTCAATTCGTGGCGAGGTGGAGATACCGGCCACAAATAAAGCCAGATAGCAAAAATCGAGTAGATAATGGATTTGCGTTCAAATAGTATATTTCCCATAGGAAAAATTGATGAAACGACCCTATAAATCAATGACATGACTCCTGTCAAAACGAACACCCACACAACACGTGACGGGAATAAAAATCATATATGGCACAATTTGGCGGTTGGCGATTTTTAGGCAAATTCTATAGGACTCGGCCTTTTAGCGGCCCCCTGTATTGTAAAAACAGCTATTTATAAACCACTCATGCATACATCGTATGATATGTGCATGACTTGTTCATGGAGCAGCACAGTTTGCGTACCATATTTCACCTAAAATATTTCACTCGCACCGCCCTACCATATATCTACTAAAATAATTTAGATGTGCATAAGCACCAGAGAGGTTTCCTATTCCATCTCGTAACAAAGGTTTCCCCTTTTGGAGAAAAAACAATCAGAAATGTTTTTTCTTTGTGTACAGAGATGGAATAGGATGAACCTGTCTAAACAAGACAGCTATTGAACCTATCTAAACAAGACAGCTATTTACACAACAACCGTGCGAAGAATTATCTACTAAGGTAGTCTGCCCCCAAATTTTCCTGGCCCCGAATTGCAACAATCCGAAATCTATACGGCTGTAGTTTCATTGCCCAACGCATAATTCGAGGATTGAGAACTTTTGCTGTTTGCATATAAGACAAGGGCTTATTGTCTGTCTCAAGCAGGAATTCTACTCCGTAAAGATACTTGCGAAATTTCTCAACACCCCAGATAATAGCCAAACATTCCTTCTCTATTACAGAATAGTTTTTCTCACGAGGCAAAAGTTTCTTGCTGGCATAAGCAATGGGAAGTCGTCCTTCCCCTTCAAATTCTTGGAGCAAAACGGCTCCTATACCAACATCAGAAGCGTCCGTCCGGAGTATGAACGGATTCCCATCATGAAAGATAGGAAGACGAAGAATAGGACTAGACGTGAGTCTATTCTTCAGGGTCTGGAAAGCCTTTTCATGATGGTCCTGCCAGTCTGTGATCTTGTTTGGTCTACTTTTCTTAGTTAAATCTGTCAAAGGGGAAGCAATAGATGAGAAATTTGGAATGAAACGGCGGTAGAAACCAGCCAACCCAAGAAATGACTTTATTTGTCTCTTAGTAGAAGGTCGAGGAGCATCCTTTATAGCTTGTATCTTGTCTTCTTGCGGTCTTACTGACTGAGCAGCTACACTGTGACCAAGACATTCGATACTGCTATACCCAATCATACACTTGGAAGGTTTTGCCGTCAACTTGGCTGTCCTAAGTCTATCCAAAACTTCACGTAATGACGTCAAGTGGTCTTTCCAAGTTTCGGTAAAGATCCACATATCATCGACGAAGCTATCAACGTTAGAAAGTTCGGACAGAATCATTCTCATCAACCTGCAAAATGTTGCTCCTGAGTTTACCAAACCGAAGGGCATAGTTTTGAATTGAAACAAGCCTTTGGGGGTTTCGAACGCAGTTAGGGGTTTCGCCTTAGACAGATTTAACTAAGAAAAGTAGACCAAACAAGATCACAGACTGGCAGGACCATCATGAAAAGGCTTTCCAGACCCTGAAGAATAGACTCACGTCTAGTCCTATTCTTCGTCTTCCTATCTTTCATGATGGGAATCCGTTCATACTCCGGACGGACGCTTCTGATGTTGGTATAGGAGCCGTTTTGCTCCAAGAATTTGAAGGGGAAGGACGACTTCCCATTGCTTATGCCAGCAAGAAACTTTTGCCTCGTGAGAAAAACTATTCTGTAATAGAGAAGGAATGTTTGGCTATTATCTGGGGTGTTGAGAAATTTCGCAAGTATCTTTACGGAGTAGAATTCCTGCTTGAGACAGACCATAAGCCCTTGTCTTATATGCAAACAGCAAAAGTTCTCAATCCTCGAATTATGCGTTGGGCAATGAAACTACAGCCGTATAGATTTCGGATTTTTGCAATTCGGGGCCAGGAAAATTTGGGGGCAGACTACCTTAGTGGGTAATTCTTCGCACGGTTGTTGTGTAAATAGCTGTCTTGTTTAGATAGGTTCATCCTATTCCATCTCTGTACACAAAGAAAAATCATTTCTGATTGTTTTTTTCTCCAAAAGGGGAAACCTTTGTTACGAGATGGAATAGGAAACCTCTCTGGTGCTTATGCACATCTAAATTATTTTAGTAGATATATGGTAGGGCGGTGCGAGTGAAATATTTTAGGTGAAATATGGTACGCAAACTGTGCTGCTCCATGAACAAGTCATGCACATATCATACGATGTATGCATGAGTGGTTTATAAAGAGCTGTTTTTACAATACAGGGGGCCGCTAAAAGGCCGAGTCCTATAGAATTTGCCTAAAATATTTCACTTATCCCACTTCTGACACCAAATGTTACATGTGGGTTTACGGCGTCCCGCAAACCCCCATGCTGACAAGACAACCGAGCGTGATCTCTGACAGGTTACGGGCAGCTGTGGGGTAAGGCACAAGAAAGATGTTAGATGAATGACATGAATTATTTACAGTATCTACATACAACACTTACTAACACAAAACATCACAATTTGTTGCTTCTGTAGCCAACTCACGACGTCCGCTCCGAAGGCAAAACAATGTTCTGTGCTCGGAACGGGTGACGTGAATACCTACAGAAGCAAACAACAAAAACAACAACAAAAACAAAAAAAGAAACAACACAAGACGCGACTGGCCAGTTTATAACTTAGGGTGAATCCCCCTCTCGCGTGAAACTTCCGCTCGCGAACTAGTGCAAACTGCACACTAGTCTATCGACATAGTTGCCGATCACAGGTTGCCGATCACAGGTTTAGCGATCGTCCGAATATCCTGCAGGTTAGTTGACCTCTTTTATGGTCTCACATTTGTTGACAATGAACAATGATACTGATTCTGGTCTACGCTGATTACGGCGGTCTGTCCGCCCTTGCTGGACCCTAACGCCTAGCGTCGTACCAGTACCTGCTGCTATGAAGCAGGGAGCAGCAGGTCACACATTGTTGCGCCTGCAAATTACGATAACTGGACTAAGACACGAGTCACAAAACATACATGCTATATCAAGATCCCCCTCCCGGAGAAGTAAGAATATGTTCATGCATATACCGTTATTGCGCATGCGCCGACCAGACATACAGGCTGATTAGTGCATGCGACAAATAACCGTACAGCAGAACTCAACCCGACTGTGCATCAAATTATCAGCACCCAGCGCTTGACACAATAATACTCAAAGTTCATGTTTCCTTACTGAGCACTACAGAAATCAATTAATGCTCACTACTACTGAGCATAATACTCATCAAATTTGTGCTCACTACATTATCACAAGTAAGAGGCAATTGAACAGACCACCCCTTTGCGCTACCCGGTCAGCTGCCAATTACAGGAAACATAACAATCTCTATTTCATATCCTTCTCCGCGACACGGCTCACAAATATAGCTATTCACAAATTCAATACATTAATAACAGATAGAAACTACAACAGAAGATTTTCATCTATAATCCACAACATTTGTTAGTGTCTCATAAGGGCCAACACTGTTTGCCGTAAATTCTCTCTGTATTTGGTAGGCACCCCGTCACAACCGTCCTCGCGACGCCGATGACGCTGCTGACGTCATCCCCGCCGCTCAGGCCGTTATGACGTGTGGCGACCAAATACTCCCACTTATCATCATCACGTTCTTTATATGTATATACATGCACAAACTGAGTTATCAGACAAAAACGGCATCATTACAAAATGAACTCGTAATTCTTCTTGAACAAAATTATTTCTAATCAACGTGAACATGCTTGTAAAATAAAATTCATTACGGTTCATCATCACGGATAACCCAACAGGCTCTTGTAAGAGTTTGCCCTGATGATGAAGATATGGTTAAACCCGTCTTAAGTTTACGTCCCCTCTACACCTAATATCATATTGGGACGGAACCACGGTTTTATAACCACAGCTAGTCAAAAGTCATGGATCAAACAAGTGACCCGGCGTTTATTAATTACATTCTACAAAAGAGGTCTAAAAGCCTAAATGAATCTAGAATGAGCGGGTGTCCAAACTTTACGTCTCACCAACATCTAGGTTCAGCATGAGACAGGACCTCACTTAGAAAGACTCATTCTACTACTGGAGAAGCCTGGGATCAATCTTGCGACGTCTAGCTGGCAAAGCTAGTAGCCTAATCACTACAGGCCACAACAGTGAATTCAGAATAGGCTTCAGAAAGTTGGGGTATACTAGAAGTAAACCCCTCCAAAACCTACAAGCATGTTCATACAAAAATAATACTAAACATAGATTTAACATACCTTTCAATATACTTTCTATTTCCCGACACGATGTTGTAGGTATACGTTACAACTTGACCTGCTGCTAAAGTGTTCGCTTTTCTCAGGGTTTATATATCTATGAATACTACCAGAAAATCATGCCTACTCATATTACCTTGCTCAAATCGTGGCGAGGTGGAGATACCGGCCACAAATAAAGCCAGATAGCAAAAATCGAGTAGATAATGGATCTGCGTTCAAATAGTATATTTCCCATAGGAAAAATTGATGAAACGACCCTATAAATCAATGACATGACTTCTGTCAAAACGAACACCCACACAACACGTGACGGGAATGAAAATCATATATGGCACAATTTGGCGGTTGGCGATTTTTAGGCAAATTCTATAGGACTCGGCCTTTTAGCGGCCCCCTGTATTGTAAAAAAACAGCTCTCTATAAACCACTCATGCATACATCGTATGATATGTGCATGACTTGTTCATGGAGCAGCACAGTTTGCGTACCATATTTCACCTAAAATATTTCACTCGCACCGCCCTACCATATATCTACTAAAATAATTTAGATGTGCATAAGCACCAGAGAGGTTTCCTATTCCATCTCGTAACAGGATGGCTTCCCAACACCGCCTTGCCAATCCGGGCGTATCCTATGGCGAGGCCGGAGAGCACTGCGCTATGATATAGCGAGTTGACGATCGTTTCACAGTCTAATGCTGGAGTTGTCATGGTTGTTGTTGCTGAAGGCTTCGCTCCATATAAATGGATCTGGGTTTGTCTCTAATGTTTCACGCCCCGGCGTTTATCGTGTTGCAGCGCGCGTTGCGCAGCAACGGTGGAAACCTGCCGACCCCGCAGATAACTCCGTTGATAACGGGGGGTTCCTTTTCGACTTGTCATGTTTGTTGTTGCTCTGCAACATGTGAAACAATGACGATGTCTACGAAGCAACTTGTCGACGCGATAGGCTCACTGCAACAGCAATGCCACCCACAAGACTAACCCCGATGATCTATGGAGTCCAGGCTCTTTGCTCTTCTGGCTAATTACCGTGATGTTCCTGTTCGTCTTGTCTTTGTTGCTGTTGCTGTTGTGAAACAACGGCGGCAACAAAAGATGCGCCATCGTTATTCGTGTCATGATATTTTTCCTTGGCCCCCGAAGCTCCTCGCGCAGGTGTTCTGGCTTGGCCTTTGGAGCGGCGGCGCCGGCACGACCGGTCGCGACCTTTTTCGGGTCTTTAGGCTCCGTCGTTCTTTGCGTTCCTTGGCTGCGCCAGTAGCGTCGCAACGTCCGCCGGTGGCGTCGCAATGTCCGCCAGCTGCGTTACAGCGTCCGGCTGTTGATCCTTCCCCGCAGTCATCGTATTCTCAGCCATCATCGTTTGATGAATTGATGGGGCAGCAATGATAAAATCTGGTATGCTTGAAAGTGATTAACGTTACGGTGAGCGGAGCTAACCACGTGCCATAGCGGTTATAGAGTTCGCTGGCAGCGCTTTGAAGTGCGCTACCTAGAAACGGATCAGTTTCAAGATCGCGAATGAGCCCTTGTTGGTCCTGGATCGGGACGAACATCCCGACCAGACCCGCAAAAACCCCGAGAGCCGCGTTCAAAATCGTCATTGACTTGTCTGCCCCTAATCGGGCAGAGTAACGGGCGTATAGCCTCTCGACCTCAGAGTCACTCAGCTCCTCGGTCTGGTCGACGATCAAGGTTTTTCCGTGAGCCACAATTCCGTATTTCCTGGCCGACCCTCCTGCTACTGTTGCAGCGAGCCTTTCGCGGTATTCTCGCACCCTGTCATCTTTCCGTGGCACTTGTTGTTGCTCTGCAACATGTGAAACAACGTCGGCAACATGCGTGGCAGCGGTGTCTGACGCCGCCGGGTCGTCAAGCATCTGGTCTATCAGCTCGTCACAGTCCATTCATATCGTGGTTTTGCAACAAGGGCGGACCCGTTTAAAGTTGAGTCGTAGGCGTGTGCATGTTCGCAAAGCGAACATTTTTTATGTGCCTTATCGCCCGGGAAAGGACTAAAAAGACAGCGAAAAGCAGCGCCACATGCAGGCCAAATGCGACGATTATCAGCCATACAACCGCCTCTGAGCACATTGTTAGCGTTGCATCGCAACGGCTAATCAACGACGGCAATATTAATCACGTAATGACAATATATCCAGCGGGTTGATCAGTCTTCAACAGAAGCTTAGCGTGCCTTATTTCGGCTAGCTGCTGCCGCAGCAACTACCGTCCTCGTGCGAGGATCACGACATTTTCACACAGAGTGTCTTCGAACGTGTCACGATCCTTGCAGTGGAACAAACAGACACAGCGTGTCTGCTCGATGGATTCCCCATCTGTTGACAGATGAGCAGAAACAGACACGCATTCAGTGCGCCAAGAAGTTGCTTAAAAAGTTTCCAAATTACAATGCACGGTCTTTCGCTAATGTCGTCACAGGAGGTTCACTTTTTTGAGCCAAAACGAAAGATTCAGATCAAAATATGGCCAACAAAGTATTGCAAAAGATCATGCATTGCAAAGCGGACCATGAGCGTCAAGAAGGTAATGTATGCCATATTCTTTTCAAATCAGGGACCTGCTATTCAGGTTGTTGTGCCTAAAGGCAAATCTGTAAATGCGAAGTTTTACAAGAATAAAGTTCTTCGAAAATTGAAGAAATATTTCAAAGAACGAAGACCCGCAACTGGTCTGGCCAATGTCAGATTGCTACATGACAATGCGTCATCGCACAAGGCGTTCATTGTGCAAGACTATCTGAAGCAGGAAAAGGTTGTTGAACTCCCTCACCCCCCGTATTCCCCTGACCCTGCCCCGTGTGACTTTTTTTTTGTTCCCGCGGCTGAAAAAATACCTTCATCGAAATCTATCACGGAATCATTTTTATGTGCTGAGTTGCATTCATATTTGAACAGTCCTCGTACTTTCCCACAAAATGGCCAACAGGCTATCCAAATAAAATAATATAAGCGACACAAACACCCAAAGACAAACCATAACACAAATAACCGCGACAGAAGAACCGCATTGGAACGGTCGGCGGAAACGAATTCCACTGGGAGGCTTAAATCGATTTTACGTGGCCACGATTCTCGGCCTTACTTCCGTCGCGATTGAGACAAATAATTTGTTCAGTCCGCATGAAGTCCTAACTCATCAGTGCAACATCTCCGTGGACACAAAAATCAAACAACCGCAGAGATGAAACAACAGAAATGCTGGAACAAAAGAAAACCAACAGTTAGACTCCAATGGGCTCGACCAGAGACAGAGCATCAGGTACCAACCAACCATGAGCCATTACGTTGGAACCGTCATATACTCTGAGGCCTGACCCACCGGCGTGCAATTAAAGGGGGAGCAAATTGTCAACCGTAATTGGGTTGACTACCATGCATGCAGTCTGTCGTATAATATTTATGTTGTACCCAATCTTTTTATATCGAAGAATGAAGTTACGAAATTAAGTGCTGAAGTCATTTCGGATATAAATTTTTCAAAATTTACATACTAAGTCACCATAAAATTCGGGTTCTGATAGATCTTGTTGAAGAAGAGATTTAAGTCCAGTATTAAATTTTGAAATTAATAAGAATGGCGTCTATAAAATTTTGAAAAGGCTTTGCGTAGTTTATGGTACCCATAACCCTGATTAAGATGTTTAGCCGTTAACAATTTATTACGAGTGTTGAAGTCAGTTACATGACTACACACTCTGGCAAATAGAATTAATTGAGAAATATAAACGCCATAGGATGGCGTACGTGGAACAACAAAGTTGTGTAAAACTAATTCTAAAAATTTAAGCACTGTATACAGTGTACTGTAGTCTGTAGCCGGCCCGTTTATCATAGGTCACTAACCACTTGAGGTATATGGACTCGCAAAACAGAAGTGAAGGCAATGATCAGGAATCGATACAATTAATTAATTTTCTATGCTTTCATATAGATAGCAAGGTAAAATGTAATTTTAGAGTAAACTTGTCCCACTTTACTAACCATTTACTGGATAGTTTTAAGCCCTGTATACACTGTACTGTAGTCTGTACATGGCCCGTTTATCATAAGACAATATCCACTTCGGTACTGATTTGAAAAGAATATGGCATACATTACCTTCTTGACTCTCATGGTCCGCTTTGCAATGCATGGTCTTTTGCAATACTTTGTTGCCCATATTTTGTTCTGAATCTTTCGTTTTGGCTCAAAAAAGTGAACCCATGTCTCGTCACCTGTGACGATATAAGCGAAAGACCGTGATTGTAATTTGGAAACTTTTTAAGCAGCTTCTTGGCGCACTGAACGCGTGTCTTTTTCTGCTCATCGGTCAATAGATGGGGAATCCATCTAGCACAGATCTTTCTCATTTTCAAATCCGTTTCAGAATTGTATGAGCTGCTCCTAATGAGATGCCAACCTTACTAGCTATTTGCCTAGTGGTGTATCATGCATCGGTAGCAACTATTTCTTTCACTCTAGCAATCATCTTGGCAGATGCTGCCCTTTTCGGCCGACGATCATGTGGTGCATCTTCTGTTGAGCCTAGCCCACAGCTGAATTTCTTACATCAACGAAAAACTTTCGGAAAAGACATTTCATTATGCCCATAAACCGAACATATTTCATCAAAAATGTCTTTGCACCGTATACCAAGAATACAACGATTCTTAATATAGGACCGTATTTCAACGGCGTACTCTGAACTTCTTCCAACCATGTTTTGTATTAGTATACAAGAGTAGACAGTGTTTATCGAACGATATACATGGCTAAAGTCAACGGATTGTAACAGGTTTGGTATCAATGTATAGGTAAAATGTTTTTCTACGCTGTGATATTTATTTCCAGGTGATTTTCGCATTAGTGCATGAGAAATCGTTCTACTTGCATTCATATTTGAACAGTCCTCGTAACTGTCCTCTTGGCTTTCCGCTGTTGGTGTTTCCGTTGGGGTCTGTTGCTTCATGTTTGTGTTTCTTTCCCTTTGTTGTCTCTGATGGACGCTGTGGGTTAATTGTATCGATTCCTGATCATTGCCTCTACTTCTATTTTACCTCATAATCTGATTAAAGAAAACTATTTACTTTTTTCTTGTCCGTTAAATGAATGAAAAAAATAAACTACGAAATTTTATTAGTTTCTTCGCACATTACAATAACACACTCGTGCGACATATTGCATTTTTCCCATCTCGAAAATGGCTACTTTTCTTATGAAAATTTGTGATTTTGTTCTTATTTATACTGCAATCATTGATTGTCGGTGCTCGTTAGAACCGCCTCATTGAGGCTGTTCTAACGAGTACCCACAATCTATGTCTTGGAGCAGAAACGAGGACAATAATGTATACCCCCGTAAACCCCAGTTTTCTCTATATAGAGTGGTGTTTAGCGGGGTGGTCATTTCACGGATTTGTTCACGTGATGATTTCGTGCAATTTACTGGTTTCAAGGGCACATAACTAATTTCACAGACCATCTATCAAAAACTCCTCATAATTCTGCAACGACCAATGGTTCACAAGTGCTTTACCAAAATAATGTCAGACTTTCTTATTTGGTAGAGAAATGTACAGGGTTTTGGCAAAGTTGGTAGATGAAAAATATATCAAAATCCTAAAACTGCAAATGCAGTTATATATTTCAGTAACATTGAATGACAGGCACTAGAATCATTTTTCATGTTAATATATGTCTACAACTTAGGCATTATATACCAAAACGTTTAACCGGCCCCGATAGCTCAGTTGGTAGAGTGTCCGCTCCGGGGAACAGGAGGTCACGGGTTCGATCCCGGGCCGCGGCATACCAAAGTCGTAAAAATTGTACTAGCTGCTCCTCGCTTGGCACTCAGATGTACGGGGTAGAGCTAGAACTGGTCGACCCAGTGTCAGGATAATGTGACTGGATGTGGTATCATGTAATGTGTCTGGGACATGATACTTCAGTGAGGCAGCACTATAAAAATGAGCATTGAGCTCGTTGTCGCAACCAGACACCGTCGTGATATGACTGAAAAATTGTTGAAAGCGACGTTAAACCCGAATTCACACACACACACACACACACACACACACACACACACACACACACACACCAAAACGTTTAGTATAGCTATTATTGGAAGATGAAAACTCGCTCTTTTATTGTCTCAGGTTGGACGGATACAAAATTACCCCATCCACTTTAAATACACTATGAACACAAAACCTAAATTCCGTTCGATTCAAACTTTACAGGAATGGATGTCCCCTACATGAAACTATCCATTCCAAAAATATGATTGAAACATTCAGGTACCACGAAAACACTCTTATGGAAACCAGTCCCTTGTATTGCCTCCCTTGGCAAATAATTTTATCTCACTTTTTTATTATTTTATATAGTCATTATTTGATAGATCAAAATGGTGCATGTCGCTCATTTTACTATTATAAACAAACACATTAACAACCCCGATAAAAGCTAGTTTTATTATCAAAATGCATACGCAAGTGAACTCATATAAATTATCAAAACAACTGAATTACATGACATGTTGGAAATTAATATGTTCTGCGCAAAGAAGGAATCGGTACATTTCTGGAACTGTCTTGCGCAAAGTGAGAAATCCTACCTTGCGCAAGACAATTCTGGAATTGCACCTACGCAAAGTGAGAATTGGGACAAAGTAGGAATAATTAAATGTTTCTGTGTGTTTAATTCAAGAATTGAATTTAAAATTTACCGCTATTGTGAAATCTAATTTTAAGCAATATGCAATAAATTCTTTAGAAGTTAATCAGTGTTCAAACAATTCAGAAACATAATAAAAACATGCATTTTGAGAGCATATTTGGTGTAAAAATATCGTGAGGTAATTGAACACAAACAGCTGTCATGTGTCGTTAAAACTGATCCTTATACATGACCTGTCGCGGGTTCGATCCCAGACAGGTTTGGCAACATGCGTTTTGAAATATTTCTCTTTTTCGCTGATTAACGATGGGTAGTTAGTTTGCAACCAAAGAACATATACTGTACTGCATTTTCCGGCCTGGGGAAACCGTGCATACGTAAATTGACATGCTCGACATGGCCTTTTAAATGTGTTTTTAAACTCAACACCAATCAATACCTTTTAGCGGTACAGAAAACACAACGATGCTAAAGAAACTTCAGCTTTCACAAAATCTACGCTACCCGTGGTCTCTGTACTGAATAACGGCTTATTTATACGCTGGTCCAGGTTTCGGCTTTTTTTTCGGGTTTTGTCGGCCCAGTCAACACCACTACGGTCACTGTACTTAACCGCACATTTCCTGGGCCATCTTAAACATGAGCGGCGATCCAGTAGAATGTACATTCTTTCGCCAGACATTACGCAAATACCCCTATACAGATACATTGCCACCTTTATCGCCGAAAAAATGAAAATTTTATGATGAAAAATTGTGATATTTTTCTTATTTCTGCTCAAAATATAGATTGTGGGCACTCGTTAGAACCGCCTCATCGAGGCGGTTCTAACGAGTACCCACACTCTATATCTTAGAGCAGAAATAAGAAAAATAACTAATACTCCCGGAAGCCCCAGTTTTACTATAAAAGTGGGGTTCAAGGGGGTGAAAATTATATAGGCGTATTTTCGTGATGTACGCCAGAATTGAGAAGTGGATGTATGTTGGTTAACCGATGTTAGAGAGAGAGAGAGAGAGAATCAGTCATGCACTCTGATAAGTTTGGCTGCCTTTTGTCTTATAACAAGTTCAATTATCACGCTCAAGTCCGCATTTCGAATGCAGTTGTGATCCCCACTTCGTAAGGAATGGGTGGCGGGGGGTTATAATAGTATAAATTATCCCGTATATTTTTAAATAGTACATGTCAAAATCGCCTCATTGGGGGGTTTCATACCATCATATTTTATCTCTATTTGAAGCCAAAAAACACGACAAGAGATACATGAAGGACAACAATAAAATGGATGTGTTTTCATACCGATAATAATTTTATAACCATTTTAATTATTAAGTTTTTATTTATTGAATTTTGTAAATATTTGAGGGTCACTGATGAGGCCTAATTGGCCGAAACTAGCTAGTCTGGCCCAGAAAACATGTACACTTCATATTTTCCAGTTCAGGGGTGTATTCCTTGCTTCCAAAGGATAACCCTTTTATAGAACATATTTAACGTCACTACAGCTGGTGTCTGGGAATGTGTTGCTGCCGTAAAAAGTCCCCCCTGCCCTACACCAGTGCAGTTTATATTTTCTTGTCCTTTGGGATCATTGATTCCATTGTGGAATTTTGAAAATATTTGAGGGTCACTGATGAGGCCTAATTGGCCGAAAATAGCTAGTCTGGTCCAGACAACATGTACACTTCATATTTTCCAGTTCTGTGGTGTATTCTTTGCTTCCAAAGGATAACCCTTTAAAAGAACATATTTAGTTATTTATTCATTTTTGTTGCATCAAGGATAGTTTTATTTCCAGTCTCCTGTACCGAATAAAAGAGAAAAAACAACAACAACTGCAACAAAAAATGACAAGACTTCCCTTCATCGACAAAATCTACTTGATTTTATTCTTACTTTGTTCAAAGAATTCCTACGTTGGGCAGAGATATTAACCTAGGCAAATAATCGATAAGTTAACATGCGATCCGTTGCGCAATTCTAGAATTGTACCGGTACCACTCCGGAACTGTTGCGTAAAATTAGAATTCCTACTTTGCGCGAGACAATTCCGGAATTGCACCGATTCCCAATCTGCGCAGAATAAATGTAAATCTAGACGATCAATATGGTGAAATCAGATAATACTATTTCAAAACTGGAGCTGGTAACTGAATCAGGCAGATGTGAGATCATAAAAAATACACAATACATTTTATACTGCATGTGTTTGAAATATACACATCAGCGTTCGAATTTATTTCAAATCCCGTCGTTAAACATTATACTTTGCTGGTTATACATGCATTTGACACTTTGCTAGTGTAAATTATGTTTGACACATGGCATTAAAAAAGAGCGTGATGTTGGTCCCAAGATTATGTCTGAAACGACTGGAAAGACAAATAATTCGAATGCCATGTCAAAAAATAGATTGACATAGATGTTTTTAAGTGATTGATACAACACATCAGCTGCTTATTTGCCTACATATAAATCGCATACTGATGATCAGATCATGCCAAGCCGATATTATTTTACTCTCTCTTTAAATTTCAAGGCTCTACGAACACGACTGCCAAATACATTTTAAACATAGTTACATATTTGGATACATGCTACAGGTGTTTGATCAAGAAGAACTTGGATTTAGAGAGATGTCCAGCAATTAAGATTAAATTTCGTTTTAGCTCTTTGTTGTCAGTTAGACCATTCTGGCTATCCCCAGCCAAAACGAATTGACCTGCTGTCAAATATGTCTATAAAAGGGATTTCTTTTGGAGGCAAGGAATACACTACAGAACTGAAAAATATGAAGTGTACATGTTTTCTTGGCCAGACTAGCTAGTTTCGGTCATTTAGGCCTCATCAGCCTCATGTGATTAGACTTTACTTTCAGTCTCTACGACAGGTACGAAGTGCTGTACCAAGACCAATAAACGGTTCCCTGTACTTCGCCAAAATGTGAATCACGCAAAAGAAACAAAACTTCTACACTTTAACTATGTATTGCAATCGGCACTGTTACTGTATCAATCTGGATAATAAGCATTTCAATCTACTAACATTTGGTCCGATTTTCGTTCTTTATTGTTTTCCTTGTTTCAAAAGATAACGTTTTAGCTTTTTGTTTTACTTCACTGCAGCTGGTATTAAGTGCCGCGTGGCGGCCGTAAAAAGTCTCCCCGTATTTCATCATAGTGCAGATTATATTCCCCTTTCTTTTGGGATTATTGAGCCCATTCTGGTTGCCTTGAAAATCGAATATCGCTTAAGCTAGTGCTATGAGGCGTATGTAGCCTTGCAAACTATATCCGTGTGCATGAAGAGACTAAATAAAAACGAATCTCCGATTTTCGTTTTTTATAAGCAACCCTTTAGCTTTTTATTTAAACATTTTAATCTATAGTTAAACGTGGATCTACAAACCCGAAATTAGAAAAACAAGTGACGGACATAGTAAGATAAGTACCACCAAAAGCAGCTAACATCCAAATATTAACAAACAGTAGCAAACCCATTTCTCTAAATAAAAGTCGTTTAGTGCAGACGCTGTGTGCTACGTGTTGGTTTCTCCCTCACAGTGCGTTATTCTAATTTCATCTGTAGAATACAATTTCCGATAAAACATGGTACGCAAAAGACTTACAAGGGACACTGTCAATCCACTGAGTAAAATCTTCATGTTTTGTTTGTGTTTTTTGTTCGTAATCTATTTTGGTCCTATCGAGACGTTCAGTTTACCTATCCATTCTTTTCCTTGACATATACGTACGGTTATTCTAGTGCATGTTTTGTTCGCCAGTAATTCACAACTGCCCTTCTTGAATAATCGGAAGGGAGATATAGACTTTTGAAAAGATTTCATGATCAATCGCGACGAAAGAATGATGTTACCGACCCCGGTAGGTATCGAAACCGCGCCCCCTGATCATCATTTTTTTTATATAATTGATTCCATTGTAAAGTTTTGAAAATAGTTTAGGGTCACTGATGAGGCCTAGTTGTCCGATGGTAGCTGGTCTGGCCCAGAAACACTTTACACTCCAAACTTTTCGGTTCTGCGGTGTATTCTTTGCTTCCTAAGTCTAACCCTTTAATATAACATATTTAACATCACTACAGCTGGTATTAAGGGGATGTGTGAAGGTCGTAAAAAGTCTCCATGCCCTTTATCAGAGTGTAGTTTTGTATTTTCTTGTGCTTCCATTGTGGACTTTTGAAAATAGTTGAGGGTCACTGATGAGGACTAATTGACCGAAACTAGCTAGTCCATACGTTTTAGTTCTACGATGTATTCTTTGCGTCCAAAGGATAACCCTTTTATACGAGGACTGTTCAAATATGAATGCAAGTAGAACGTTTTCTCATGCACTAATGCCAAAATCACCTGGAAATAAATATCACAACGTAGAAAAACATTTTACCTATACATTGATACCAAACCTGTTAAATCCGTCCACTTTAGCCATGTATATCGTTCGATAAACACTGTCTATTCTCTTATACTAATACAAAACATGGTTGGAAGAAGGTCAGAGTACGCCGTTGAAATACGGTCCTATATTAAGAATTGTTGTATTCTTGGTATACGGTGCAAAGACATTTTTGATGAAATATATTCAGTTTATGCGCATAATGAAATGTCTTTTCCGACAGTTTTTCGTTGGTGTAAGAAATTCAGCTGTGGGCTAGGCTCAACAGAAGATGCACCACATGATCGTCGGCCGAAAAGAGCAACATCTGCCAAGATGGTTGCTAGAGTGAAAGAAATAGTTACTACCGATGCACGATACACCACTAGGCAAATAGCTAGTATGGTTGGCATCTCATTAGGAGCAGCTCATACAATTCTGAAACGGGATTTGAAAATGAGAAAGATCTGTGCTAGATGGATTCCCCATATGTTGTCAGATGAGCAGAAAAAGACACGCGTTCAGTGCGCCAAGAAGTTGCTTAAAAAGTTTCCAAATTACAATGCTCGGTCTTTCGCTAATGACGTCACAGGTGACGAGACATGGGTTCACTTTTTTGAGCAAAACGAAAGATTCAGAACAAAATATTGGCAACAAAGTATTGCAAAAGACCATGCATTGCTAAGCGGACCATGAGCGTCAAGAAGGTAATGTATGCCATATTCTTTTCAAATCAGGGCCCTGCTATTCAGGTTGCTGTGCCTAAAGGCAAATCTGGTTTGGCCAATGTCAGATTGCTACATGACAATGCGTCATCGCACAAGGCGTTCATTGTGCAAGACTATCTGAAGCAGGAAAAGGTTGTTGAACTCCCTCACCCCCCGTATTCCCCTGACCTTGTCCCGTGTGACTTTTTGTTCCCGCGGCTGAAAAATACCTTTCTGGTCGAAAATTTGTACATCGCAAACACTTCGGTTCTGCAATATTCCAGTGCCTTCATAGTATACCTCGAAAAGACTACCAAAATGCATTCAATGATTGGATCAGAAGACTGAAAGTTTGTATATCTGTTAAAGGGGAATACTTTGAGGGGACAAAATAAATTTTTTATCGAAATCTATCACGGAATCATTTTTATGTGCTTAGTTGCATTCATATTTGAACAGTCCTCGTAGAACATATTTAATATCGTATATGGCACTGTCATTCAGTGAACAACGTCATGCCATAAACATTTTAAGACCACACGTGTAAAAGCACGTGGTTAATGGCGCCTCACGTCATGACGCCTTCCGTGACAGCCCTATGCTTTCTTTTCATCGTCTTCCATTTTGTTGTGCGGACAACGTAATTTATCTTGTGCGGACAACATAATTTATCTTGTGCGCATCACGAATACACGCCTATATACTTTTGACCCCCTTGAACCCCACTTTTATACAGAAAAACTGGGGTTAGCTGGGGTAAACCTTATTTTTATTATTTCTGCTCTAAAATATAGATTGTGGGTACTCGTGAGAACCGCCTCGACGAGGCGGTTCTAACGAGTGCCCATAATCTGTATTTTGAGCAGAATTAAGAAAAATATCACTATTTTTCATCTTAAATGTTTCATTTTTTCGGCGATAAAGGTGGCAATGTATTTGTATAGGCGTATTTGCGTAATGGAACGACATATTATCTTGTGCGCACAAGATAATATCTTGTTCGCACAACTTAATATCTGTTGCGCACAAGATATTATCATGTTCGCACAACATATTATCTTGCTTTGGAAGACCTTGGGAAGTTGTGCGAAGATATTATCTTGCGTGCACAAGATATTAAGTTGTGCGAACAAGATAATACCTTGTCCGCACCAGATCAATATTGTGCGGACAAGATATTATCTTGTGCGGACAAGATTATATCTTGTTCAGACAAATTAATATCTTGTGCGCACAAGATAATATGTTGTGCGAACAAGATAATATATTCTCCGCACCAGATCTATATTGTGCGAACAAGATATTATCTTGTGTGGACAAGATTATATCTTGTTCGGACAAATTAATATCTTGTGCGCACAAGATAATATGTTGTGCGAATGAGATAAAAAAATATTTTGTGCGCAAAACTTATAAAAAAAAAATCATGTCCCTTCCCGGGTTCCGTATAAATGTGTGTGATGCAGCCAATAATTTTGGTGGGATTTCATGACGATAACACGCCCGTATGGCATAGTGCATTTTTTCACATCTCCAAAATGGCTTCTTTTCTGATAAAAATATGAGATATGTTTCTTATAAATACTACAAACATAGGCTGTGGGTGCTGGTTAGAACCGCCTCATTGAGGCGGTTCTAACGAGTACCCAAAACCTATGTCTCGGAGCAGAAATAAGAAAAATATTGTTTACTCCCGTAATTCCCAGTTTTCTCTATATAAAGTGGGGTGTAAGGGGGTGTTCATTCCATGGACTTGTTCACGTGATGTCTTCCTGGGAAATTTCGAAGGAAATAAAGAAAAAACAATATTGCTGCTTCAGTGTATTTGAATAGAAATAGATCAGCTTTAGTGTTTTTTGAGTAATAAATCACAGTTTCTCTGTAAGTTGTATGTAGATAAATACTTGGACGTACGCGCAAATAATTTGACCGTCTCTGCTAGATATGATCTATTTCTCATTACGATAACACTATCGGGCGACATAGGGCATTTTTCACATCTCCCAGATGGCTACTTTTTCTGATGAAAATCCTTGATATTTTTGTTATAAATGTTCAAAACATAGGTTGAGGGTGCTCGTTAGAACCGCCTCAATGAGGCGGTTATAACGAGTACCCACAACCTATGTCTTGGAGCAGAAATAAGAAAAATAATGTTTACCCCCTCAAACCCCAGTTTTCTATATATAAAGTGGGGTTTAGGGGGGGGTCTTCATTTCACGGACTTTTTCACGTAATGTTAAATAAGGAAGAAAATTTCATTAGAAAACAAACCATTACGAAAACACGCCTATATAATTCTGACCCCATTGAACCCCAATTTTACAGTAAAACTGGGGTTTACAGGGGTAAAAATTATTTATTTTATTTCTGCTCTAAAATATAGATTTTTTGGTACTCGTAAGGACCGCCTCATTAAGGACCACCTAAATTCTAACGAGTACCTACAATCTATATTCTGAGCACAAATAAAAAAAATATCACAATTTTTCATGTTAAAATTTCATTTTTTTATTTTTATTTTTTTTATTTTTTTTTTTTTTTTTGCATTAAAGTTTATAATGTACTTTTATAGGCGTATTTTCGTAATGCAAAACCTTGTTTGCATCCCAGAAAATGATATCTGGCATTTGCAAAGAGTATATTATAAGTCATTAACGTCGCTGTCAGGCTGGGAGTGTGGTCCCATTTTCCTCGTGAAGAATAAAGAAATAACAAATTTGTTATACTGCAAAGCTTTGTCCGCTGTTGCAACGTTTTCCAAAGAATTATTTATTTCCATTTATATTTATTTATTATTTTTTTTTTTTTTTTTATTTTTTTTACATTTTAATTCTTTGCCGGGGTCTTACCGAGGCTGCAGCGGTGAGGAACGAATGACAAACCCTTTGCTATCCAGCTACAACTGCATCAAAATAGCTCTTTTCTATATATAAAAATATATATATATATATATATATATCTGTGTGTACTGTATACTCGTCGAGTGCGGTAGAGCTTGGATTCTTCAATGTAGCCTAAGTTAGCCAAAAATGTTTACGACAATAATGCAGTATTGTGAATATCTTCAAAATAAAGTGTTTACTATCTGAAAAAAAGAATCTTCGTCAAACGACTTATTAAAGTAAATTCTGTTTATTCAACAGAATTTCTACCGAGCCATTTAATCATGATAATACGATTCTTTATGAAAAAAATGTCTATTTAGCAGTCCAATATTTGCTCAAGAAGTAGCAATATAGCAATATATATTTGGAGGATATTTACTTTTTTTTAGGTAGATACCAAACATATTTCATCGAGTGTGTTCAAAACATCCAAAGTTTCACGAGTGCAAAGCACGAGTGGAAATTCGGATGTTTTCAACACACTGATTTTACTGTTATGTATAAAATATAATGTGTAATTTGTGATAACAAAATGATAATTATTCCTGTTTCTCTGTATAAACCTTTGCTATGGTCATTCATTTGAACAACCTCGCTGAGGCCAACACCATAGTGTTCACGGATAATCATCACGTAAACAAGTCCATTAAATAAAGACCCCCTTTTTGAGTTATGAAAAATGTACTATATCACACGGATGTATTATCATAATCCGACAGAAATATTCTTTTATTATCACCAACTTCTCACCTTAACGTTTGCTATGGCGTACACCTGATTTATTTTTCGATTTTTTTTTTTTTTTTTTTTTTTTTTTGCAAGGGATGCTTTTTATGTGTTTTTTTTTTGGTTGTTGTTTTGGCCGTACACTCTACTGATTTCAGTTCCGTGCTGTAATGCTTGCTTCCAATGCATTACCCTTTAGTAGAATATATTTATGACAGAATACTATTGTTAAAGGGCGGAATTAGCCTCTGCGGGGATTGTTTGTATCTTTACGGGTATGACCTTTTGATAAATGAAGAAGAAAGAATCATCCTTGCACACCATATAAGGAAATCCATAGATTAAGCTTCTGATAGAAAGTCTGTACTGACTCTGATATTATTACCCAAAATCGACCATTCTCGCGTATCTGATAACCTCATATGCGCCGTAGTTAAGGTTGACGGCACAGCACGTTACGTGAGGTGACTAAAATCACTGTAGTGTCAGCACAATATGAAGGACATCGGCAACGGAAGTGACTGCAGCATGAAAAATATACGCTCAAAAATGGAAAAATGGAAATTAGGCAAGAAAAAGAATCATACATGGTTGTGAGGCGTGGATAGAAAAATCCCCCCTCAGGATTCACTGGCAAGCCTCGTAATGCCGGACAGTGACACTCGGGATGGATTTTCCGTCCACCCCTTACACCAACATAAGATTCTTATAGAGTGTGACAAAAAACAACTGAGTTGACCACCCTGATGGTGAGTAGATTTTCAACAAAAGTTACAACAGGAATTATGGGATAATAGAGAATAATTTAATGGGAACACATGACAGATTTGTCTGCCATTTTTCAAAAGGAGACACCTTACAGGACTTCCTTTTTGCTTTTCTATAAGCCATGGCCAACTGAAAAAGGCGTCAACCCTTAAAGGAAGGGATTTGCTCCTCATGAGTTGACCCCTATTGATATGGGAGACAAAAATACTATTCTAACACCGCGCGTCTATATAGGCAATGCAAAATAACTGTGTTTTATTCTGCAACAAATCACAGCTCGGAAGAGCGTGACGTGTGACGTCATTAAAAACTGCAAATTTATGACGTCACTAGTCGATTTACTTGACGTTAGACGGTGTAACGTCATTTTCTCGCATCGAAAACGTTAGAAAAGGATGTAAATGCATGTGATTCAGTCGATAATTTTAGCGGGATTTCTTCTAACAATGGCGAAAAGTTGTGAGATTTTGAAGGAAACAACAACATTATTGCCGATTTTCAGCGTGTTAGAATCGAAATAGATAAGCTCTAGCCAGTGATTTGTTGGGTAATAAATCACAGTTTGTCGGTCAGTTGTAAGTAGACAAATCACGCGCGCTACGCGCTTGTGATTTGTCTACTTTACAACTGACCTCCAAACTGTGATTTATTACTCAACAAATCACAGCTAGAGCTGATCTATTTCTTAATTACAGGGGTTGCTCCCCTGAAAGTGTATCACTTCCCCGTAAGCATCGTTAGCCATTTATTCCAATAAGTAGAAGTAAAACAAAGATCAGGAATCGATACAATTAGCTTACTCCACCCATCAAAGACACCAAAGGGAAAGAAACAAACACCAAGCGACCAGACCACAACAGCTGATTGGATTATGTGACATTAGTGACGTAACCGGAAGCACGCGCACAGTTTCCAATGTAAATAAAGAGCTGTCAGATTGACGCGAATCTTGTTTACCTACAAAATTACAAAATCAGCTGTTTAAATGCCTCTGAGGCTGCGAGATTTGTTTAAAGTTACAGAAAATATAGATAGACTTATACAATGGCTATTTCAGTTGGGTCTGGTTCTTGAATTAGGTGGTGTTTTTTGTGAATTCTGTGGAAAAGGACGCTTTGGGCTGCGGAAAGACTTGTCATTTAGCACATACCAATGTTGCTGGCGTTGCTTAAATAAAGATTGTGGTAAAAAGGTATCAATAAGGCACGGATCCTGGTTTTCCAATAGTAATCTGCCCCTTGCAACTATCGTCCTTCTTAGATATTTCTGGGTATACAGAGTTGAACAAACGTTTGTGGAGCATGAGTTAGAAATTTCGCATTCAAAAATCGTCGACTGGTTTAATTTTTCACGAGAAGTCTGCATATGTATATTGGAAAATTCTAGCAAAAAGATAGGAGGGCCTGGTAAAATAGTAGAAATCGACGAGTCCAAGATTGGAAAAAGCAAATATCATAAAGGAAGAAGAGTGGATGGAGTCTGGGTTTTCGGGGGCATAGAAAGAGATAGTAAAGGGTGTTTTTTCAAGTGTGTAGCAGACAGAACTGCTGATACATTGATAGGTATAATCAAAGAGTTAATATTGCCAGGCACTACAGTAATTTCAGACTGCTGGAAAGCGTACAGCTCACTGAATAATGAAGGATTTTCCCACCTAACAGTCAACCACTCTGTAAACTTCGTCGATCCCGAAACAGGTGCACATACTAATACTATAGAGAGTACCTGGAGGGCTTTGAAGAAATCTTTACCTAAACATGGGACTACAAAGAATTTATACGACACATATTTTGCTCAGTACTGTGTGAGGAAAAAGTTCTTAACTGAACAAGAAGATCCCTTCCTTGAATTTCTCAAGCTCGTCAAGACTGTTTACCAGCCCAACTTTGAAACAACAGAAGAGGACAAAGAGGCATATCGGAAGAGGAAAGCAGCGAAACTTCCCCCAGAAAAGTCAACCAAAGTGGCAAGAGTTCCCCTCTGCAACATTGTCAACTTAAATGTGTCATCATCCAGCCTCGGCGATTTTCAGATGTAAAACAGGTAAGACCGTTCGATCTGATATAGTTAGTGTGTTCTTTTCTTTATATTCTGTACATTGCTTGATGGGGGCTGCCGCCCCCACACCCGCGCTACACAACTCAATCGCCATTGGGCTCTTTGATTTGAGTTAAAAACCGTTAATATATGGTTGCTTTAACAGCCCACTTCGCCGGTTGCTTAAACAGCCAACTTCGCCGGTTAAAAACAAAATGGCGCCGCCATAATTTGTTTATCAGCGCGTAGCAACGTCAAGCATGCGCAGTGAACAATGCGCAGTAGAAGATGCGCAAAGAACTGGGGACCGCTAAAGTGGAATCTACCCGAGTAATTGAGCATTACGAAAAAACGCCTATACAAATACATTGCCACCTTTAGCGCCGAAAAAATGAAGATGTTAATGCAATGAAATGACCATGGATGATCGTTGTTCTTGCATAACTTACGATTCCGACAGCAAATTTTGACGAAAACGCCCAAAAGGTCCACATAAACTCCATATAACATGTAAACTCTTCAAATACGACCTGCGAACCAACATGGCGGCCAGTTCAGAATGTTGTTTACAATGACGTTGTTACGCAGTAACCATCTGACGTCATCATAGAACCCTAAAACGTTACGTTCAGGGCGATAACGTTACGTCGTTCAACGTAACGTAAACAAAGCAAGGCCCGTCTTGTGATATCAAAAGCTGAAAATCCATGTTCAAACAGCACGCGAATTGCATGATTTGAACATGGTTTTTGTTGTTTGAGCACGGCTTTCGGTCCATTTGATAATGGCTTCAAACAGCCATGCGCATAGATATTTATGCAAGAATTTAGTTTTAACGTCCCCGTCAACACTATTTAAGTTATTTTGAAGACGCTGCTTCCACTTTGTGGGACTTTTACCCAACATTGAGATGAAATGACATCTCAAATCCTGCCACCAAGTGAACCCAAAACGGCTTATATGCACTCGTCGGTATGACTCACTCCGCTTTGCCTGGGCGGTCTTAGTCCTCTTAAGCAGTTTACCAGTACTCTTGTGTGGCCAATGTCAGCTCTGCTTGGAAGCACCATGCAGCTTAATCTATTTCTCCAATCCCCGATGGGCGGGGGCGGGAATAATGGATTATGTAAGAGAAAGGGGAGGAAAAGGGGGACTAAGGAAAACAAATGAAAATAAAACTTGAATCGGAAAGAGAAGACAATAGAAAAAAGAAAATAAAAAGTACACAAGCAAATACGGAACCCGGGGAGGGACATGATTTTTTTTTATTTTATAAATTGTGCGCACTTCCCATGATCTATGTTGTGCAAACAAGATAATATGTTGTGCGAACAAGATATTATCTTGTGCGGACAAGATATTATCTTGTGCGGACAAGATAATATGTTGTGCGGACAAGATAATATATTGTGCGCACAAGATCTATGTTGTGCAGACAAGATAATATCTTGTCCGCACAACATAATATGTTGTCCGAACAAGATTATATCTTGTCCGCTCAAGATATTATCTTGTTCGCACAACATAATAAAAATAAAAAATCATGTCCCTTCCCGGGTTCCGTAAGCAAACGATTAGAACAAGAAAAGAAGAGACCGCAACAGAAGAAACATCACGATAAGAGGTCCATTAAAGGAAGACCCCTCTAAACCCAACTTTATATGGAAAAAATGCGGTTAATGGGGTATACATTATATGCCTTATTTTTGCTTTAAAAAATAGATTGTGGGTATTGGTGAGAACCTTTGAGGAGGTTTCTAACGAACACCCACAGTCTATGTTGAAAGCAGAAATAAGAAAGACGTTATAATATTTACCTATATTTTGTCATTTCTGACACCATGTTAGACGCCATTATTTCACACGGACATGTTTTCCTAATGAAGAGTAGAAGACAAGACGACGTGAGAAAATGTAGAAGACAATAAATTTATTGAGAAGACACTATAGTAGTGAATAAATATGTACAGTTGGATGGTTAAATGGTGGGGATCTGAACGGTTTCTGAGATATGAGTCCCTTTTATGAAGTGGAAGGGAGAAAAAAAACCCAAGACATGGTTGACTAAATGTGTCTAATAACAATGAACAAGAATATATGTGATTATAGGATGGTGATTTGAATGGTTTCTGAGATATATGGCCTATTATTAAGTGGAGTCTTATCATCAGGAACAAGAATATATATGATTTAGGGGTGGGGATATGAACGGTTTCTGAGAAATATGGATTTTAATGAAGTAAAGGGGTGGGGACTGTCCCGTGGCACCCCGGGGGACCCCCCCCCCCCCATGCTGGTGTCACTGTTTGCGTCATATCATAAGGAACAAGAATATATATGGTTTTGGGGTTGGGATCTGTAAGGTTTCTGGTATATTTAGCCTTTTATGAAGTTGAGGGGGTTGGGCATGGCCCCGCACATCCCGGGGGACCCCCAAGTTGGTGTAACTGAATGCAACTTATCATAAGGAACGAGAATGTATATGGTTTAGGGGTGGGGATCTGTAATGTTACTGAGATATTGGGCCTTTTATGAAGTGGAGGGGATGGGGCATGGCCCCGGCACATCCCGGGGAACCCCCAGGTTCGTGTCTTTGAGTCCATCTTACCATAAGGTACAAGAGTATATAGGATTTAGAAGTGGGGATCTCAATGGTTTCTGAGATACGAGGACTGTTCGAATATGAATGCAAGTAGAACGTTTTCTTATGCACTAATGCGAAAATCACCTGGAAATAAATATCACAGCGTAGAAAAACATTTTACCTATACATTGATACCAAACCTTGTAAAATCTGTACACTTTAGCCATGTATACCGTTCGATAAACACTGTCTACTCTTGTATACTAATACAAAACATGGTTGGAAGAAGGTCAGAGTACGCTGTTGAAATACGGTCCTATAATAAGAATCGTTGTAATCTTGGTATACGGTGCAAAGACATTTTTGATGAAATATGTTCGGTTGATGGGCATAATGAAATGTCTTTTTTTCGACAGTTTTTCGTTGGTGTAAGAAATTCAGCTGTGGGCTAGGCTCAACAGAAGATGCACCACATGATCGTCGGCCGAAAAAAACAACATCTGCCAAGATGGTTGCTAGAGTGAAAGAAATAGTTGCTACCGATGCACGATACACCACTAGGCAAATAGCTAGTATGGTTGGCATCTCATTAGGAGCAGCTCATACAATTCTGAAACGGGATTTGAAAATGAGAAAGATCTGTGCTAGATGGATTCCCCATCTGTTGACAGATGAGCAGAAAAAGACACGCGTTCAGTGCGCCAAATCAATTGCTTCAAAAGTTTCCAAATTACAATGTACGGTCTTTCGCTAATGTCGTCACAGATGACGAGACATTGGTTCACTTTTTTGAGCCAAAACGAAAGATTCGGAACAAAGTTTGGGCAACAAAGTATTGCAAAAGACCATGCATTGCAAAGCGGACCATGACCGTCAAGAAGATAATGTATTCCATATTCATTTCAAATCAGGGCCCTGCTATTCAGGTTGCTGTGCCTAAAGGCAAATCTGTAAATTAATAAAGTTCTTCGATGATGATGATGATGATGATTTCGTGTTTAACGACGCGTCAACCCTCTTGGTGGGTCATAAGCGTCAGTCGGTTAATGGTTAAACGGCATGAATAATTATGACGATATTAAAAGTAACAACTCAGAATGATAATGTATAAAAAGTAGAAGTAAAACAAAGATCAGGAATTGATACAATTAACTTACTCCATCCATAAATCTGAAACAGTTAAATCTTATGAAAAAGACTAATTTCTTTTAAGAATAAAATAATGTTATCAACAGGTACATCTCGAAACAGTTGTTGCAAAGTGTCAGCTTTGAAATATAAAATACGTGAGGGTGAAAAGTCAACACAGTCAATTAAGATATGTTTCACAGTGAATGGCTGATCACAACCTACACAAGAAGGCTGATCATCACCATTAAAAATATAAGAATGAGTAACTCTAGTATGGCCGATGCGGAGTCGTGTTAAAACTACGTCCTCTTTTCTGGAAAACTGTGGAGGAGAACATTTTGTACTAACAACAGGTTTAATGGCATGGAGTTTGTTATTTATTGCACGGTCCCATTCGCCTTGCCATTCCGACAAGATGTATCTGTTGATAAATGGTTTAAAATTATTAAAAGGAATTTTAAAAACAGATGGATCAAGATTGAGCGATTCCTTTGCTTTCTTGTCAGCATATTCATTGCCGACAATGCCAATATGGCTCGGAAGCCAACAAAACAAGATTTGGTGTGTTTGAGAAATTTCATGATGTTTTTCGATCAATTTTTGAATTTGAGGATTTTTAGATTATGAATGGTCTAAAGCCTTAAGCACAGAAAGTGAATCAGAAAATATAATTGCTTTTTGAATTGTTGAAGAACTGATAAAATCTAAAGCTAGGTCTATTGCTTTGGCTTCAGCTGTAAAAATAGATGAACCATCTGGAAGGCGCATGGTTTTGTGCGTATCTTTAGAAACATACGCACAACCAACTTTATCTCCTTCTTTGGAACCATCAGTATAGACTTGCTGGTAATCATTGTAACGTGACTGCAGTACCTGAAAGTTTTGTTTGAGAAGTATTGGATTTGATTCGGATTTTTTGCCATCATGTAAGTCGAACAGAATAGAAGGTTTTTAAATACACCAAGATGGAACTTCGGCCGTTTCATGTTTTTGAATATTTTTAAGGTCGATACCTGAATTTTCTAGCAGTGGTAAAATACGTAATCCAAAAGGTTTGATTGCTGTGGGTTTTGTTTCATACTTATCTACAAATTGAGGTGGAAATGAAATTTTGGATGCCGGGTTAGATGGATTTGCAGCAAGTCTAATAGCATACTGAAGAGAAAGTTTCTCTCTACGCGAAGTTAAATATGGTTCACCTGCCTCTACATAAAGCCTTAATACGGGAGAAGTACGGAAGGCTCCCATAGCCAGACGAAGGCCTTGGTGATGGATAGTATCCAAGGATTTTAAATAGAACTTTCTGGCAGAACCATAAACAACAGGCCCATAATCTAATTTAGATCTTATTAAAGACCGGTAAAGATGTAATAAAGTATACCGATCTGCTCCCCAACTTGAATGAGCTAAAACTTTCAAAAGATTCAAAGCTTTTAAGCATTTCGCTTTGAGATATTTAATATGGGGTATAAAAGATAACTTTTGGTCAAATATGACCCCAAGAAATTTGGCTTCTTCAACAACAGGAATTTGTGATCCGTATAATAAAGTTCTTCGAAAATTGAAGAAATATTTCAAAGAACGAAGACCCGCAACTTGTTTGGCCAATGTCAGATTGCTACATGACAATGCGTCAATGCACAAGGCGTTCAATGTGCAAGACTATCTGAAGCAGGAAAAGGTTATTGAACTCCCTCGTCCTCCGTATTCCCCAGACCTTGGCCCGTGTGACTTTTTTGTTCCCGCGGCTGAAAAAATACCTTTCGGGTCGAAATTTTGTACAGCGCAAACACCTCGGTTCTGCAATATTCCTGTGCCTTCATAGTATACCTCGAAAAGACTACCAAAATGCATTCAATGATTGGATCAGAAGACTGAAAGTGTGTATATCTGTTAAAGGGGGATACTTTGAGGGGACAAAATAAATTTTTCATCGAAATCTATCACGGAATCATTTTTATGTGCTTATTTGCATTCATATTTAAACAGTCCTCGTAAATGGCATTTTATGAAGTGGAGAGGGTAGGGCATGTCCCTGATACATCCCGGGGGACCCCAAGGTTGGTGTAACTGAATGCATCTTAGCATAAGGAACAAGAATATATATAGTTAAGGGGTGAGGATCTGAATGGTTTCTGAGATAAATGGCATTTTATGAAATAGAGGGGACAGGGCATGTCCCCGGCACATCCCGGGGGACCCCCAGGTTGGTGTCACTTAATGCATCTTATCATAAGGAACAAGAATATATGTGGTTAAGGGGTTGGGATCTGTAAGGTTTCTGAGATATAAGGCATATTATGAAGTGGAGGGGGCGGGGCATTGCCCCGGCACAACCTAGGGTACCCCCAGGTTGACTTAAAAGCATATGGCTGAGAGAAGTTTACTCAAAGAACATGTCTATGTAAGTTTGTCAAAATATCTGCAATGACTTGAATATTCTGAGAAATCAGAAATAAATTATTTGTTTAGACTCATGTTCTAGACAGGTTTTTAATCATTTGGACCCCATTTTGATTTATATCAGTCTTTAAATCGACTGCCTATTCGAAATTCGCAAAAGTGCAGTATGTTTCCTCTGGCTTTCTTTGCCGGATCATTACAGGGTCACTGATGAGGCTTTATTAGCCGAAACTACGTAGTATGACCCATCTTCTTTCTTATGAATGTTTTCATTGCTCTTAAAGGAACTCATTTTGATTTTTATTTGCCTTCACTGCAGCTGGTGTTGTGCCGTGTGGCGGCCGTAAAACGTCTCCCCGTACATCAACCATAGTGCAGTTTATATTTTACTTTTGGTCCTTTGAGATCAGCGTGAATATTCTGAGAAATCGGAAATAAATTATTTGTTTAGACTCATGTTCTAGACAGGTTTTTAATCATTTGGACCCCATTTTGATTTATATCAGTCTTTAAATCGACTGCCTATTCGAAATTCGCAAAAGTGCAGTATGTTTCCTCTGGCTTTCTTTGCCGGATCATTACAGGGTCACTGATGAGGCTTTATTAGCCGAAACTACGTAGTATGACCCATCTTCTTTCCTATGAATGTTTTCATTGCTCTTAAAGGAACTCATTTTGATTTTTATTGGCAGTAAATGCCATTTTTCAGTTTTCCCCATTATAAGTCAATGGAAACTCTAAGTTGCCGTAGCAACAAAACTAAAAGGCCAAATTTCATAAAAATCACAAAACGTGTAAAGGCAAATATGTTGAATATTTTCATAAAATCTCAGCCTCCTAGAGCATATGGTTTCTGAGGAGATGATTTTTTAAATATTTTTTTCTATTTTTTTGCATTTTGGTTTCCATGGCAACCAATAAAAATGAGCAGAAGGCCTAAAAACATAAGGCAGATAGAAGGTTACCTATGGAACATTTCTATGAAAGTTTTGTAAAAATATCTGAAGAGGCTTGGCAGTAAATGCCATTTTTCAATTTTCCCCATTATAAGTCTATGGAAATTACAAGTTGCCATAGCAACCAAACTGATGAGCCGATTTTCATAAAAAAACACAAACTTTCAATCTTCCAGCCCAAGGATGATACAGATAAAATTTGGGCTCAATCGGAACAGTGGCTTCAGGGTAGATGTCGTTTGAAAGTGTTTACGCCAGACGACGACAGACGACGACGGACGACGACGGACGACGACGACGGACAACTGCCTATCCTATAAACTCCCCCGGAGCCTTTGGCTCTGGTGAGCTAAAACACAAACCTTCAATCCCCAGCCCAAGAATGATACAGATAAAATTTGGGCCCAATCGACCTAGTGGCTTCAGAGGAGATGTCGTTTGAAAGTGTTGACACGCAGACGCAGATACAGACGACGCAGACACAGACGACGTCGGACAAATGCCTATCCTATAAGCTCCCTTGGAGCCTTCGGCTCTGTTGAGCTAAAAACATAAAACCTGTAAAGACAAATATTGTGAATATTTTCATAAAGTCTCAGCCTCATAGAGCATATGGTTTCTGAGAAGATGATTTTTAAGTTTTTTTTATTTTTTTTTTCATTTTGGTTACCATGGCAACCTGTAAAAACGAGCAATAAGCCTAAAATCATATGGCAGATGGAAGATTGCTTAAGGAAAATTTCTATGAAAGATGTGTCGAAATATTTGCCAAGGTTTGGCAGTTAACGCCTTTTTTTCAATTTTCCCCATTATAAGCCTATGGAAAATTTAAGTTGCCATAGCAACCAAACTTTAAAACCAAGTTTCATAAAAAACACCAAACCTGTAAAGGCATATATTGGGAATATATTCACAAAGTCTCAGCCTCCTATAGCATATGGTTTCTGAGGAGATGATTTTTTTAAGGTTTTTTTTCTATTTTTTTTTTTTTTCATTTTGGTTACCATGGCAACCTGTAAGAAAGAGCAAAGGCATAAAATCATATGACAGATGGTAGATTGCTTAAGGAACATTTCTATGAAAGTTGTGTCCCAATATCTGCAAAGGTTTGGCAGTTAATGCCATTTTTTCAATTTACCCATTATAAGTCTATGGAAAATCTAAGTTGCCAAAGCAACCAAACTAAAGAGACGAATTTCATAAAAAAAACACACAAAACCTGTAAAGGCAAATACTGTGAATATTTTCATAAAGTTTCAGCCTCCAAGAGCATATGGTTTCTGTGAAGATGATTTTTTAAGTATTTATTTTCTATTTTTTGCATTTTGGTTTCCATGGCAACCAATAAAAATGATCATATGCGTAAACCCATATGGCAGATAGTAGTTTGCCTAAGGAACAATTGTATGAATGTTTTGTCAAAATATCTGCAGAGGCTTGGCAGTAAATGCCATTTTTCAATTTTACCAATTATAAGTTTAGGCAACTATAAGTTACCATGGCAACCAACTGATGAGCCAATTTTCATATAAAACACAAACTTTCAATCCCCCACCCCAAGGATGCTACAGATAAAATTTGGGCCCAATCGGCCCAGTGGCTTCAGAGGATATGTCGTTTGAAAGTGTTGACGGACGTAGACGCAGACGACGACGGCCAGCTGCCTAACCTATAAGCTCCCCCGGAGCCCTCGGCTCTGGTGAGCTAAACTTATCAAGTATTTTCATCAGAAAAGTAGCCATTTTGGAGATGTGAAAAATGCACTATGCCGTACGGGTGTGATATCGTAATGAACTTGCCTGCGATGCTTTATATATATTTTGTTTTTCTAAATGCTTTTATTACACCTTATCGTTATGCATATGTTTGACGCGACTAATGTGTGGGCTTCTGCTGCTCAACTTACCGGCACGCTCGCCGTTCTCTCACCTTCCTGACCGAAGGGGAATCAGGTTTGATTGATCATTGATTCCATTGTGTGGAATTTTAAAATGTCTGAGGGTCACTGATGAGGCCTAAATGGCCGAAACTAGCTAGTCTGGTCCAGAAAAGACGTACACTCCATATTTTCCCGTTCTGTGGTGTATTCCTTGCTTCCAAAGGATAACCCTTTCTAGAACTTATTTAACGTCACTACAGCTGTTGTATGGGAATGTGTGGCGGCCGTAAAAAGTCTCCCTGTCCTACATCATAGTATAGTTTATATTTTCTTGTCCTTTGGGATCATTGATTCAATTGTGGAATTTTGAAAATGTTTGAGGGTCACTGATGAAAACTAGCTAGTCTGGCCCAGAAAAGACGTACACTCCATATTTGTCCGTTCTGTGGTGCATTCATTGCTTCCAAAGGATAACCTTTCTAGACTTTATATGACACAGAACTGAAAGTCTTCAGAGTTATGTTTATGTGAAACATGGACAGTTTACCAACGGGTTGTGAAAAGACTGGATCACTTCCTTACACGCTATCTTAAAAAACTTTAAGGCTTAAAGACTAAATGACAAGACAAGATTACAGACACGGATGTCCTGAAAAAGGGCATGGAAACAAAAGTGTACACACTCTTCTGAAACTAGCACACGTGCAGTTCAGATAGGCAGGCCATATTACCCGGATGGCCAAGGAACGTCTGCCTAAGAAAATTCTCTATGGAGAAATAGAAATTGACAAACGATTCCATGGTGGTCAGAAGCGCTAAAAAGCACCCTCAAATATGTTCTATAAAAGGGTTATCCTTTGGAAGCAAAGAATACACCACAGAACTGAAAAATATGGAGTGTACATGTTTTCTGGGCCAGACTAGCTAGTTTCGGCCAATTAGGCCTCATCAGTGACCCTCAGATATTTTCAAAATTCCACAATGGAATCAATGATCCCAAAGGACAAGAAAATATAGTCTACACTATGATGTAGGGCAGGGAGACGTTTTATCGCCGCCACACATTCCCACACACCAGCTGTAGTAAGGTTAAATATGTTCTATAAAAGGGTTATCCTTTGGAAGCAAAGAATACACCACAGAACTGAAAAATATGGAGTGTACATGTTTTCTGGGCCAGAATAGCTAGTTTCGGCCAATTAGGCCTCATCAGTGACCCTCAAAGGCTCCCAAAAGGACTTTAAAATACCAACAGAGTCGTTGGAACAAATTGCAGAAGACAGAGCAAAGTGGTGAGGCCTGATCAAAACCTATGCTAGTGAATATTAGGCAAAAAGAACAAACGAAGCTGAGCAGAAACGGGCACAGTGCAGAGTCAGAGCTGAGATATCACCAACAGAGCTGTCTTCCTCTAACCTCTGTTGCTCTATCTGCAACAGACAGGTCGGAGCTTTAATTAGTCTCATCAGCCACCTTAAAACACACAAACATTAATATCTGGGCCCTGTCAAGCGATTTTGGTACTTATCGCCTATGCGAGCAGCGAATGTTCAGACGAGCCTGCGCATCCGCGCAGTCTCGCCAGAACCTTCGCTGCTCGCTCATACAAGCAGTGAATCAAGAGGAACCTTCAGACAGAAAGCCATATCTCTGGCCACTCTGAATGGCTGGGCATGCGCAGTTAAAATTTGTCATGACGGAATGCTCGAAGACACTAATTCGCTTGGCGGGGCTCATTTCACAAATGTGTTTAAGATTGGTCATTGTCAGTAATGGCAGACTAACTATTATTACTTTCTTACATATTAACTTACCTACCTACTTACCTACCTACTCACTTTTGCCATGAACTTATACAAGTTTTCCCAATCTTGTAAAAAATATGGATATCAACGTACATATGGGTTCCAATTGGGGTAAAGTTGCTTTGTAGGTCATGTTTTAATAAAATTCTGATCATATTCGTCGTATTTTTTACGCTCTGCATCATTACAACATTACACCAGTGAAACATTCCTTCATAACTACAACAGGGTTACTTTCTCATGAAACATTGTAACATATTTGATTATTTATACGCCAAGCAAAGGTTGTGGGTACTCGTTAAAACCGCCTAATTGATGCGATAGCCGCCCTCGGCAGTTCATTGAAATGTGCGTCTGACTGGTGATCAGGATACCTGCCGAGGTCGGAAACATTATTTCGTGAAGATTGATCACGGGCCTTCTCTCCCTTTCGTTGATTCAAAAAGGGCAGTTTCAAGTTTCTGGCGAAAGAATGTGCACTGTACTGTTTAACCGCACGGCAATGATCAGGAATCGATCCAATTAACCCACAGCTCCCATCAGAGACACCAAAGGGAAAGAAACACAAAGTTAACATGAAAAACTAGACCCTAATTGAAACATCAATAGCGGAAAGCCCAAAGGAATAGTGCGTTTTCACATCCCCATAATGGCTACTTTTCTGGTGAAAATATGTGATATCCTTCCCACAAAATGGCCAAACCGCTATCCAAAATAAACACAATACAGTCGCACTTCAATGGCTCGAACACCTTTGGGACCTCGAAAATCTGTTCGAGACAGGGGTAGTTCGAGCCACTGAGGGTTACTGTCAGGGGGCAAAAATAGATACTATAGACACCTTTTCGGTGTTCTATAATGAAAATGTATGCTGTTTGTACTAATTAGAATCGTCTCATCGAGGTGATTCTAATGAGTACACACAGCATACATTTGCAAGATAAAGACTAAAATCTCCCTAAATATCCCCCAATATTTCTTATTTAGAGGATTTTCCTAGGGGCTCAAGAATGGGTTCGACTCAGCCATGGTAAACGAGCCATCAATGTTCGAGCCATCGAATTTCTACTGTTTAAACAATACATACATGCAAAGACAAACTGCAAAAAGAAAACAAACGCGACCGAAGAACCGTCTTGTAACGGTAAGTAAAACAATATTTCACTTGCAGGGGGGTTTGGGCGACTTAAATCGATTTTACATGGTCATAACCCTCGCCATGGGTTCTGGCGTGGCTAAGACAAATATTTATTTTTCAGTCCGCATGAAGCCAATTTAGCTCATCAGTGCTACATCTATCAAACAACTACAGAGATAAATCAATGATGTGGACACGACAGTATGAAATAACTAAACTGCTGGAGCAAAACAAAGCCAACAGTTAGACCCCCGATGAGCCCATCCAGAGACAGATTATCGAATACCAACCAACATTACTTATGTACATAAGTAATATAGAAGTGAAGGAAATGATGAGGAATCGATACAACTCACCAAGACACCAAAGGGAACAAGCACAAACATGAAATAAAAGACCCTAATGGAAACATCAATAGATGACAGCCAAAAGGACAGTTACTTTCCAACAAAATGGCCAATTGGCTATCTAAAAATAATCCGCGACAGAAGAACCACGTTGGAACGGTCAGTGAAACGAATTCCACTGGGGGGGGGGGGGGGTGCTTAAATCGATTTTACGTGGCCACAATCCTCGCCCTTCCTTCCGTCGCGATTTAGACAAATAATATAATAATATAATCAGTCCGCATGAACGGCCCCCGCCCATTGGGGCTTGAAGAAATATATGGGCTGCATGATGCTTTCACGCAGAGCTGAATCCGACCCGCACAGGAGTACTGGTAAACCGCTTAGGGGATCTAAGCCTTGAGGATAGACATAACTGCGTTTGTTTACTTGTTCCTTTCTTTAAGGGCTACATGCTTAAATACTCTCACTTACATCATGGGTTACCGGATTCGTTCAAGGCAAGATAGCAAAACTCTGAGTCTTTACAATTTCAGGTATCAGGAGAATCAGTATCGATATCAAGATTTGAAACACTGTTATTGAAATTGAAATGATAGTTCAACAGGATAGTTGTATAGCAAATTATGGGTACTTCAATATTTTAAAAATAATTAGGAATGGATGAAATCTGCGAACTGTCCCGGAAGATACTAGGCAAATCAATAAAACACATAATTCTATTTATGAAAGATATTTTGGTTCATATGATTAGCTGATTGTTTTGGGTTTAACGACACGTCAACCCGTGTGGATCATTTTGTGTCGTCTCCCAGAGAAAGGCAGGGAAGGAAAACAAGAGATGGTATATGAGATGAAAGTGAGGGACAGTGGAGAAAAAGGAAATAAATGGACGTGTAGAAACAGAAGAAACAACAGTATCCTCCTCTACACTTACTGCTGCAAGGACAACAGAACTTGCCCAACTGTAAGCAAATATCAGCTGGGCGCCCCAGTGACACAAGATACACGACATCTTTGTCCCACCAAATAACCCCCATTTTTATGTAATAACTTTTGTGATTAATTTCAGAATCGATGTGAGAACGAAGAACATGTTGAGTATACCCTCGAGTTTAAAGAGTTCCATCATTTAACTGATTGAACTATCGTAGAAGTTATTTCCCTCGGTGTCCAAAATACGTAATACAGAAATGGGTAATGAACTTCGAAATGCAAAGATTGAGTGCATTCGTGATTCAATATTGTCATAGACAGTCACTCCAGCCTTGAATTGTCACCATCCAAGAAAGGAAAATTTACAATCTCAAATTCAGAATTATCAGGTTGTCATAAATTTTGTAGCAAACAAACCCATCTTCGTTGTATAAACGCAAATCCAAATCTGGGCTTCGGTATTAGAAGAATTTGCTTTAATTAACTGTAATTCTGGAGGGGAGATTTGACTGATCAAATCATCGAAGTAGGTACATATTGTATTGATAATATTTAAAAAAAGTCACGCAAATATCTAGACGTCGAGTTAAAAGCTTCAATGAATTGGGATTCCAACGGAACGGGACATAAAAAATATCTTTTATAAAATAACAAGAAAAAATCAGCCACGAGGGGTGTGCAATCCGTATCCATCGGAATACCGTAGAAAGGTGAAATCATTTTGACGCCAGGACTACAGAACATAAATGAAGAATGTAGAGTGTACAAGTGGTTTCTAGGCCAGTCTAGCTAGTTTCGACCAATTAGATATCAGTAATGACCCAAAATTCCGCAATTGATTCAATGATCCAAAAGGACGAGAAAATATTACCCACTATTAGGATCAAAAGTCGCGATACAGTGTAAATTAATGACGAAATTACAAAGTATGCAAATTATGCAGATGTACATGTACATGAGTTTTCAGTGCATATAACGTACAAAACGCATTCCGGGATTTACTTCTGGAATGAATTTCATTTTTTTTTATTTTATCGTGTGTAAGCTCCGGCGAATCACTCACAAACTGCATAAAGCTAATCGATAAAATCTACAAATATGATAGAAGGGCTGTATGCAGTTTGTAAGTGATTCGCCGGAGTTTACACCTTCAATTAATTCCTTATAATTCCAATTAGTATGTAAATGAAATATTAAAATTGCCACCGAAATGGTACTTTTTAAGAATTATTCCGAAAGCGTAAGAATGAACTTACCAACGGCCATCGCGGAATGATTATTCAAATAGAAGCTGCTATCTTTGAAAGAAGCCCAAGCGAACAAAACGTCAAGTCTGTAAACTCAGTTTTTTTGTCTTCTATCATTTATGTTTGCAATAGTCTTCCATCTGTCCAGTGGCGGTACAATACTGGAAATAGTTGGGGCATTGACCCAAATGATAGAGGCTGTATAGGATATAAAGAACAAGAGCAGTTTTATGACTGCACTGATGTTGTTATAGGTTACGATTACGTAGTATTGGGGAAACCTAATGTATTGCTTGTTACAGTACCAGAAGGTGATGTGGATGAAAGAACGTGGGCTGAAGAAGACACGGAGGTGCAAAAGGGAGACTGCAACTGTCAATGTTCAGCTGCTGCTAAGGGTTACCGACGCCCTAGAATATGGTTGTCCTGCTAATTTTCAGTGTAATCTCACTCTTCACTATTTTCGCCTTATTAGTAGCAAACACATTCCTGGTGAAGGATTGTCTATGGACGTGTCACCAGTAAACAATTCTGAATCTGAACACCAGCTGCTTGGAGCCAATTGGACATGCAAATATGTCCGAGATAAGGTTAATTCGAGCCATGAAGAGTATATCAAAGTGCAATGTCAGGAGGCATAATATGGATGACTGGTAAATAGCTTTTTTTTCATAAAACATTTTCAACACCCTAAATTGTCTGTTGTGTGCTCTCATAAGAATCGCAGTTAGCTCTCATTAGAATCGCCTTTTCAATGCAATTATAATGAAGACAGGCAACGTGCATTCTTAAAATGTAATAAGGAAACAGTCACTAAGTTACCAAAAGACGCCTATATAATTTTGACACCTTAAACCCCATTTTTATATAAAAAATCTGAGGTTTACAGGGGTATAAATTTTTCTTCTTATCAATGCTCAAAAACATATATTCTGGGTACTCGTTACAACCGCCTCGCCGGTTTGGTTCTAACGACTACCCATGATCAATATTTTGAACAGAAATAAGAAAAATTGCCCGACTTTTCCATCTTAAACTTTTCGTTTTTCTATGATAATTATGTATTTATATAGGAGTGTTTTCGTAATGTCTGAAGTTCTGAGAAGAGACTGAAGAAGAGCTAGAATCAACCACTGTGAGGAAGTTATCGGCGTTCAAGTCACTCAAGTTTCAGTGAGTAGTTTAGTCTTTATTTGTGTGTTGTCTGAGTATTGGACAGAAAAAAGCCTGAATTTTGATTGTTTGATTTGATGTTTAAGGATAAGTCATATTGGAGACGCTGCTTCCAATTTTGTTGGGCTTTTACCCGACATTAAGATGAAATGATACATCAAGCCCAATGAAACCAACAGGGTTTATAAGCATGAATGGTCCGACTCGCACCGCTTTGCCTGGACAGGCTTTGATCCTCTAAGCGATTTACCAGTACTGATGTTCGGTCGTATACAGCTCTGCGTGGAAACACCATGCAGCCCATTTATGTATTCAAGCCCCGAGTAGCGGGGGCACTCACAATTTAAAGTGCTTGTATTTGCAGAGAAACAAAGCATCAAATTTTTAGTATAAAAATGGTTTATTCTATATAAACTACAGTTATATTACAATAATGAAATACAGATGACCCTCGTTATAACAACAGTAGTTGTTCCTTATTATTGTGCCGTTATAAAGAACTGGCCGTTATAAAGAATCCCAGTTAGGAGTATGATAGATAATAAAAGGCCTTTTCCCTAAGTATTACTCCAAGATACAAATATTGGAGATATTTGTTAGAATCGCCTCACAGATATCTATAACATTTTTTCTTGGAGTATTAGATTACAAGAACCTTTTCATGACTATGGACTCGATTTGTTCATTTCAAACCCGAGGGAAGCCTACGCCGCTCAAATCCAAGGCTAAGTTTTTAGCTAAGCAGTCATAGCATTCAAATTGCCGTTATAACGAGTTTTGCTGTTATAACAATTGTCGGTATAAAGAGGGTTGACTGTATACAAAAGATAAACAGGATTTGAAAACAAGCAAACAAGCTTATTTTTTATTCAATAAAAGAACAAAATCAAAATTAAAACACCGACGCCACCTTTTTCAATTTAAGACCCTACCCAGTATCGTCTTTGCTTTTTCTCATAGGAATTTTGCGTTTAAGATTAAGTACTTTTCGTGATTTCTGGCATTTAAATTTTTGAACATCTAAATGAATGATTATAAACAGTGCAAGTCCCAACAAGACAAATTTGTTAACAAAAACATGTACAAAACCAAAAACACCTTGTTTCATCGGGAGAAAATATAAAAAATAACAAAAAAATGCTCCTACCTACCGACCAAAATTATTTCAGCATTGTAGCAGAAACAGCTATTTCTGCGCCTTATACTATTTATATTCTGCAACAGAACATTGCACCATAAATTTTCCATATTTTAAATGTAAAAAGTCGAACCTTTCTAAATGCATTTTTTTCAAAGTTCTGGAGATGTGCATGAGGTGATTCAGTTATCCAAAATCTGTTTGTTATATCTCTTGTTTCACACCTTTACCCTTATCCACAAAACCGTCATGCACCTATCTATTAAAGATGGAACACTGTACCAAAATATATTGTACATTCATTCAATGAGTGTCATCTTCAGTTGTCTATGCGTCTGTCAGACCGATCAGCAACTTTTCCTGAAAAAAATAAGAGATGTAAAAAGCAACATAACAAAAACAAACTAAAAAACATTAAATACGTCACGAGAAACCCTACCTTTCGCCGTAAGAGGTCTCCCTCGTCTCCATCCTGGAGAATTATTTACAAGACACACATGTGCAACAGCTATGCCCCGTACATAACATATGAGCCGGGACACCTCAAAACAAACAGGTGCAACAATAGTATAATGTTATTAATCAAATAATTTCGTATTGGACCAGTTACAGGTCCGAGGTCTGCTGTATTGGCACGAGGCCGAAGGCCGAGGCCAATACAGCTGACCAAGGACCTGTAACTTGGCCAATACGAAATTACTTGATTAATGACAATTTTATTAATTGACCCAATTAAAAACATGATTTATGATTTTTGAATATTGGTTGACCTGGGGTAATACAGGATAATCAATTAATAACAACCCGGAACTATCATGAGCCGGGGCACGGTAAAACACAAATGCAACAGCAACAATTCAGACCCAACACATTAACCGGAGCGCTGCAGTGTATACAGGTGTAACAGCAATGACATAAATCTTGCATACGGGCCAGAGCACGGCAAAATGCACACGTGCAGTTCTAACGTATGAATCGGGGCACGGCAAAATGCGTATGTGCAATATAAACAGCCAAATCAAGACCAACCTATACCCCAGAACTTTAATCACCGCAACACAGACGGCTGTGTGTGTGTGAATTCGGGTTTAACGTCGCTTTCAACAATTTTTCAGTCATATCACGACGGTGTCTGGTTGCGACAGGGAGCTCAATGCTCACGTTTATAGTGCTGCCTCACTGAAGTATCATGTCCCAGACACATTACATGATACCACATCCAGTCACATTATCCTGACACGGGATCGACCAGTCCTAGCTCTTCCCCGTAAACCTGAGTGCCAAGTACCATTTTTAACGACTTTGGTATGTCGCGGCCCGGGATCGAACCCCAGACCTCCCGTTCCCCGGAGCGGACACTCTACCAACTGAGCTATCGGGGCCGGTACACAGACGGCTGAATCATGTATATGATCGACCTAGTCTACGTCATCACGAAAACAGGCCTGTATAATTTTGACCCCTTGAATACAACTTTTATATAGTTAAACTGGGGTTTGCACGGGTAAACCTAATTTTTCTTATTTCTGCTCTAAAATATAGATTGTGGGTTCTCGTTAGAACCGCCTCGACAAGGCGGTTCTAACGAGTAGCCACAATCTATATTTTGAGTAGAAATAATTAAGATATCACACTTTTTCCTCTTAACATTTTCATTTTTTCGGCGATAAAGGTTACAATGTAGTTGTATAGGCGAGTTTTCGTAATGTTTTAATTCAGGGTTATTTTGCCTTGCGTCGGCTCATTAAGGATATAAATCGAAATAAGGAGAGAACATCCTAACGTTTGTTTGATTTGAGGTTTAACGTCCCCGCAAACACTGTAAAGGTCATTTTGGGGACGTTGCTTCCAATTTTCTGGGACTTTTACTCGACATTGAGATGAAATGACATCTCAAGCCCTGTCGCCCAATGAAACCAATAGGATTTATAAGCATGGACGGTCCAACACTCACACCGCTTTGCCTGGACAGGCTAAAATAGCGTACATTGTATTCTTGCAATAGACTGGCTCAAAGACTACGTCAAACGAGGAATGATCGCGTCAAACTAATTTCCCGTATCACAGGTCCTGGTGTATAATAGAAGTGAAGGCAATGATCAGGAATCGATACAATTAACCCACAGCTCAAATCAGAGACACCAAATGGAAAGAAACACAAACATGTAACAACAGACCCCAATGGAAACATCAACAGCGGAAAGCCAAAAGGACAGTTACTTTCCCACAAAATGGCCAATAGGCTATCCAAAATGAAATAATATAAGCAACACCAACACCCAAGGACAAAACATAACAAAAATACCCCGCGACAGACGAACCGCCTTGGAACGGTCTCAGCGAAGCGCAATAGCTCGATAGTCTATTTGTGCTTGTCACGGTTCATCTTGTCGTTTACATTCATGTAAATAACAACAGAGCGTGTTTCTGTTCAATCAGATGTATCCTTGGTTGTGATTTGAGCATGCAAACAATGCAGACCCAGATCAGACAACGCAATGCACTGCTAATGTACCACAAATGCCTTTAAAAAAGCATCCATTTTTAAATTAAGCGCGTGCCACGATACAGTCCACCAGTAACAATTCTGAAACGGGTATAACCCCTTTCTTGACAGCACTGTTTCCTTAAAGAACAGGAAATTTTGTAATACTTACAAAACATAAGACTGTATCGTGACACTCGCTAAATTTAAAATTGGATCTTTCCAAAGGCATTTGAGGTACACTAGCAGTGCACTGAGTTGTCTGATCAGATTCTGAATTGTCTGCATGCTCAAACCACAACCAAGAATAAATCCGATTGAACAGTCTTACTATTAACACTACTGTCATCGTGTCATTGTTCGATAGGTTATCGAAAAACTGCGCTTCGAGAAGATCGAAATCAGCCGGAATAGCCATGCAGATGGAATGCAGCCTTCCCGGCCCACAAAAAGAAAATGTAGTTCCCCATACATCCATATAGTGCAGAGCGAAAACTACAATAAGACTGCAATAAGACTGCACGTATGCGCAGACCAACCTGAGTCACGCTCACAAAGCCCGTTTCGCTTGGTGCGGATCGAATGTTCGAATGATACCACGTGGTTTGATTTTTTATATAATAATTTTATATTTATATATACTCGGTCAAAAAAGTTCCTATACCTTAAATTGCTTCTATCACCATAGGTACTACAAATAAAAAATACATAAAATTTGTTTTGTTTTGGTTACAGTACTCATTTCTCCATGCAAAAGCCCAAACTGTTTTTGTTTATGTAAAGTCGCCAGCCTGGGCTATTGTTTTAAACACCCCAGGGGTCACTGTGACAGTTTCGCAGAACAAATCATTACAAACGCCAAGATTCAATGCCATTAAAAATTACACTTAGCACAAGATTTCTGAAATCTGACACATGTAACCTTTCATTAGATACCCTGTGTGTCTATTCACAAAAGATTTTGAACTTAAGCGCCATTTGCTAAGAGAAACAGATGATCACGTATAGGCCTCCAATTCTTTGAAGGTGGGTGCAAAACGCTGTTTTCAATTGAAACTCCATAGAAAATTGCAATTGACAGGTCTACATGCTACATGAATTTTCTACAATATTTTCCATCATTGTTAACAGCAATGGTGGCACCAAAGCGCTTTTTAAAGAAATTGCAAAAATTGAATGGCAGGTATAGAAATAACAACAGTTTGAAAATTGCTATATTTTAATTGAAAGGGAGATAATCTGAGAAGTTCACAAATTAAAGTCTTGATTGTAGAGAATATCATGAGATATTGTAAAGGTAAAGTGAGTTTCGATGGATATGATCTTTCATCTCAGGCATAAAATGATCATCTGGGCATGCGCGATGTCAAATTCCTTGCAATACCGTTCTAGGCACATATTGGAAGACAACTCTTGAGAAGAATACTATGGTCAAATGCAAATTTATGCATTTTGGAGCTAAACGTCCGATTCGTATGTTAACAGCCATCTTTAGCTGAATATCCACCGGATAGCTACTAGAATTTATCCGGAACTTGGTAAAGTTACTTTTATGACTGGGCATATATATATTTGTCTTAGGTCCCTGTCAAGATCAGTTCACTATTTCGTGCCGATCGGTAATTAGAGGTGGACGAAAACCAGAGTACCCGGAGAAGAAACCTGACCTTCCGTTGCAAAACTTGGGGGGTTTAGTTGTATCTGACCGCCATAGTCAATAAGTTGTTAAATCCATGAAAGTAGGTTATGATTTTAAGAGCAAAGTTTACAAGTGTATGTTAACGTTTACGTTCGAAACGTCCGTGTGAAGATCGCCACCCATGTGAAACCCTACTTTGCACCACCATGACTCCGGTGCCATGACATTAACTGGTTCGTGTAATAAGCAACCCATAAATCTATATATACGGAAAGCTGGGGTTTATAGGGCTATATATTATTTTCTTATTTCTGCTAAAAAAACATAAGGGTTACTTGTAAGAACAGCCTTACCTTTTCCTTCTCAAAAAGTGATATATTATTCTAATTTTTGTTAGTTCGTCGTCCGCCGTGCGTTGTGTGTCGTGCGTAGTCCGAGCGTTACATTTTGTTGTGAACCGCTAGAGGCCAAAGATTTTGACCAATGAACTAACTTAGAACGATCACCTTGACAATATCACGGAAAAGTTTGTTAATGGGTCATGTAGGACTAAAAAGTAGGTCAGCAGGTAAAATACTAGGAAAAACACTGTAAACACTTTATCGGACACATTTTAAATTTGAACAGACTTATTATCATCGCAATAATTCGGTGGAGTATGATTATGAATCATGTCGGATAAAAATGTAGGTCAGTAGGTCAAATCATAGTAAAACCTTTTGAGTATCGAGAGGCAACAGTTTTGGCCAGATCATCATAAACCTTGCTCAGAATGATCATCTTGACGAGCACTCAGTCAAGTTCGAATATGGATTATGTTGAATCAAAACGTAACTCAGTAGGTCAAATGATAGAAACACTTTGTAAACACTCTTCAGGCAACAGTTTGTTCCCGTCATCCTCAAACTTGCTCAGAATGATCATCTTGACAATATCTCGGTCGGGATCACAAAGTTCTCACAAATGTAGGGATTAATTATATCTCAAACGCCAATACAAACAAACAAACTAACAATCTCCAGAGAGTTCGAATTCAGGGTTCTGGGCACAAGGTCTTTGTGGCTATTGTAGCCAAAAACTTTGGCATCACTCTAGCGCCACCATTTATTGATGGATTGTATAAGTGTTGTTTGACAAAATCACGAGCAAGCTCGACTATTAGGTGTTAGCACAAAGTTACGGTCACTGTAGTTATTTTTAGAAAACCTTTGTTTTGATATATTCGCACAAATGTCGGATGTGATAATATATCGAGCCAGTTCGACTTTCGGGGTCCCGCCACAAGGTCACGATCACTATGGTTATTTTTAGAAAAAGTTTGTTATCACTCTAGCGCATACATTGATTGATGGATAACACAAATGTTGTGTATGATACTATTTTAGCACGATCGACTTTCAGGGTGTTAGGCTCAAGATCAATTATTGATAAATTTTAATGCAACTTTAAACAAATATTTGGTCTGATAATATATCGAGCAAGTTCGACTTTTAGGGTCCTGAGCTTAAATCAAGTTCACCGTGGCTATCATGAGAAAAACAAAACATTTCCATGGATCTAGCGCCTGCAAAAATCAATGGATTTTGATGCGACTTCAGGCAAATATTAGGTATGATAATGTCTCAAACAATATCAACATCAAGGGTCGTAGGCTCAGAGTCAAGGTTAGTGTGGTTATTTTTAGAACAACGTTGCTATGTCTCTAATGCCTATATTTATGGGTGGATTTTGATGCTTCTTCAAACAAATGTTCGGTATGATAATATATCGAGCAAGTTCGACTTTTATGTTACTAGGCTGATAGTCAAGGTCATTATGGCTATTCTTAGAAACAAAGTTTACATCGTTCTAGTGCTTCATTTAACATTTGATTTTTATATTACTTCACATAAATGTTGATAATATCTCGAACAAGTTCAACTTTCAGGTTGCTTGGCTAACAGTTAAGGCAACTGTGCCTATTTGTAGAAAACGAATTGTGATCGCTCTTGCCCCTGGTTAATACATGGTTTCACAAGACTGATTGTTGGATACCATCTGTCAAAAACCTGTAAATGTTCCAAACTGCTGAACAAGATGGACGCAAAACTTAAGATAAAAATACTTTTAAAAGACTTCTTCCTGTATAAAGAGAAACTAATTTGAAAAAAAAATGTTTGATAGGTCATACTCTGATAAAGTTTTCGAAATCCTTTTGCTCGACGGAACATGATTGCCACATATATAATATACAGAAATCTTAAAATGGCTCTACTCCTTAATAGCTAGACTGATCCACCTTAATATTACCTACCATTTCATTTGTACAGTATGAATCAGGTGAGCCAACACTGACCTCTATAAAGTGTGGGTAATCGTAAAAAACACCTCGTAAAAGTACACAGAATTCTTCAATAAAGGTAAGGGAAATAGTGGCGGTTTGAACGAGTAACCACAATATACGTTCTTTTTCAATTAAAAGTATCAAAATGTATACCTTTGTAAATCCAACTTTTCTCTATATAAAATCTGATTTACAAGTGTATACGTTACTCTGACTTGTTAACGTGATGACACACATTTTCGTCTTTTTTGCTACAGCATACATTAAAGGAGCTCGCAAGAAGAAACACTTATTGCGGCGGATCTAAGGATTACCTACAATGTATGTTGTTTTGTAATATTACATTAAGAATTTACGATGTAGCTTCGTAAATCCCTTCCCATATATAGTGAGGTTTCACAAGGCAATGCATTGTATATACTTGTTAATGTGATGGCATGCAATTTTCGTGAAAAAATCCACAATTTGTCACCAAACGAAACTAAAAAAAAAAGTCTATTCATCAGTAAAATAGGTATATTTACGCGAAAATGTCGATTATCATGTTGCTTAGAAAGATTTAGGCCTCGGCTTCGAATATTAGGTTAGTTAAGTACCTATGCTCACAGTAGACGTTTAGTGTCTATATTGGTTTACTTTAGCCTTCATGTTCGTCCTATCGAGGGAGTCCATAATCCATTCACAGTACAGAGGACCTTCGTTATAACGGCAGTATTTGTTCCCTATTATTGTGCCGTTATAAAGAATTTGCCGTTATAAAGAATCCCAGTTAGGAGTATGATAGGTAATGAATGGCCTTTTCCCATTATTACTCCAAGAAACAAATGATAAAGACATTTGTTAGAATCGCCTCGAATATCTATAGCATTTGTTTCTTGGAGTATTAGGTTACAAGAAGTTTTCATGACTATGGACTCAATTTGTGCATTTCCAACGCGAGGGGAGCCCACGCCGCTCGGAACCAAGGCTGAGCCTTTAGCTATGAAGTCATTCCATTGAAATTGCCGTTATAACGAGTTTTGCCGTTATAAGGAGTGTCGGTATAAAGAGGGTTGTCTGTATTTCGCTGTTCAAGATTTTCTCGATATACTACAATGGAAGAAAGCGACGTTCCTTTATTTGAAGTTAATCAACGATCACACTGGTAGTGTTTGGATGGGGGAGCCGGTGATTTTTTTTCTTTGTTTCTCATCGGCCATATTGCTTTCATTATTATTAGTAAAGTAGAAGTAAAACAAAGATCAGGAATTGATACAATTAACTTACTCCATCCATAAATGTAATTTCTTCCACAGTAATAAGCATGAGCAACCCATAGTGTCTATCAGGTACCCATACGCCAAACTATTACTCAATCCTTCTGTTAGTCGTGAGAATTATCGATTTACTTGTCACCTGGGTCGATATCGCTATCGGGACAAAACAAGCTGCTCAATCGCACAACAATGTATGCAACCGCTAAATCTAATTTCTTCCACAGTAATAAGCATGAGCAACCCATAGTGTCTATCAGGTACCCATACCTCAAACTAATACTCAATCCTTCTGTTAGTCGTGAGAATTATCGATTTACTTGTCACCTGGGTCGATATCGCTATCGGGACAAAACAAGCTGCTCAATCGCACAACAATGTATGCAACCGCTAAATCTAATTTCTTCCACAGTAATAAGCATGAGCAACCCATAGTGTCTATCAGGTACCCATACGCCAAACTATTACTCAATCCTTCTGTTAGTCGTGAGAATTATCGATTTACTTGTCACCTGGGTCGATATCGCTATCGGGACAAAACAAGCTGCTCAATCGCACAACAATGTATGCAACCGCTAAATCTAATTTCTTCCACAGTAATAAGCATGAGCAACCCATAGTGTCTATCAGGTACCCATACGCCAAACTATTACTCAATCCTTCTGTTAGTCGTGAGAATTATCGATTTACTTGTCACCTGGGTCGATATCGCTATCGGGACAAAACAAGCTGCTCAATCGCACAACAATGTATGCAACCGCTAAATCTAATTTGATGTGACAGTGTATCTTTGAAAGGGGCACACAATGATAAATGTTTAATTAAATTTCAAACTTTTCCCTTCCAAATGATATCTTTTTCAATAAAATGTGAACAGTGTTTTTGTTTCTTCCCGGTCTTTCAGTATTTAAAGGTACACTTCTATCTAAATGTATGACAAATTGATGCAAACTGCATACAGTTGCATGCGTACCATAAATGCCAATCATGTTATGTTTACAAGTTTCTACATGTATTTTTGTCGACTCTATTCCAGACTTTACACTGATATAATATTCATAGAAAGGATTAATGGGGAAATTGCTTCCCTGTATCGCCACGTCTGCACTTTCAACACGCTACAAAGTCGGTTTTTCTGTCGCCCGATTATTTTTTGCTATGGTTTATCTTGTGTGTTTCGCTTATAATATTTTTGTTTTGGATAGCCAGTTGGCCATTTTGTGGGAAAGTAAATGTCCTTTTGGTTTTCCGTTATTGATGTTTCTATTAGGGTCTAGTTATTTCATGTTTGTGTTTCTTTCCCTTTGTTGTCACTGCTGGGAGCTGTGGGTTTATTGTTGTGATTCCTGATCATTGCCTTCACTTCTAATTTGTGTACCTGAGTAAATTCGCAAAGTCAGGTCAATAAAATCCATCAAAAATAGCAAGAGGAATAACTTTGTTTTACTGAGCGTGACAAATTTACCTAGGCAAAAATGGGGGCAATAATCTTGTTAACTGAAGCTAATTTCTATATATGTAGACACATGTCAGTTTCGGTGAAAATTTCACCACGTCGCATTATTGGTGTGTAAAATCAAAGCAGGCGAAAGCGACGGAAATAAAACAAAGTTGCCTTTTTGTATATCTTACAGAATGAATGTCGTTTTTTTTTTCTATTCCTTTTTAAAAACTGGCTTATACTTATTGTGTTAAAGAATGGCTTCAGCGAGAGTTCTTAGTATAACAGAAGCCAGTTCCGTAAATAACTAAGATCTTATAATGCATAAGTCTGAGTTAATTTTCTTTCCTGCTCTCTTCTGTTCTACTGTTCACATATATTTTTGTAACTAGGTATTCAAGAATTTCATAAGAAGTTTGTTTTGGCCCCTGCAGACAAGGCCGCTAACAACGTCGTTGTTGTGTGACGGCTCAACTATGTTAACACGCTTAAGCAGGAGCTTGGTGGTACTAAGGCCTATGAACTTCAGCCTTTGGCTGAAGAGAGAGCTATAGTAGATAAACATGTTTGTCTTTCAGCCACCAAGTTTGCTGTGTGTGTTAACGAAGGCCAAGACAAGCTTCCTACGCTATACTGGTTACCAAAACTTCATAAAAAACCTTACAAAGCACGGATTATTGCAAATTCTAGTTCTTGCACTACCACTGAACTTTCTAAATTATTAACTTCCTGTCTTACTGCTATTAAAACGCATGTCATTAAATATTGTGATAAAGTCTTTGAGAGGTCGGGAAGAAATCTGTTTTGGTCTATAAAAAATTCGAATAAGGTTTTAAATAAATTGAAATCTAGACAGTTTCGTGCTTCTAGTCTGTCTACCTACGATTTTTCCACTCTTTACACTACACTTCCTCATAATCTTATAAAAGAAAAGCTTAATGATTTAATTGAATGGGCTTTTCACAGAGAAGATTCTCTCTATCTTGCATGTAATGTCAGAAATGCATTTTTCACTTCTAAAGAGCATAAGAGTTATACACTTTGGTCATGTCAGAAAGTGTATGATGCCCTCACCTTTCTACTTGACAATATTTATATTAGATTCGGTACTAAGTTATTTAGACAAATTGTGGGTATTCCCATGGGTACTAATTGCGCACCTCTTGTGGCTGATCTGTTCTTGTATTGTTATGAAAGAGACTTCATTTTGTCGCTTTCCATTGATAACCAATCTGAAATTATTGAAGCTTTCAGCTCTACTTCTAGATATTTAGATGATTTATTAAATATTGATAATACCTATTTTGATGGTTTGATCAGTCAGATTTACCCCCTAGAACTTCAGTTAAATAAAGCAAATTCTTCTGATACCGAGGCCCCGTTTTTGGATTTACATCTATCTATTGTAGATGGATTTGTTTCGTGCAAAATTTATGATAAACGCGATGACTTTGATTTTGAGATTGTAAATTTTCCTTTTTTGGATGGTGATGTTCCTCGTGCGCCATCCTATGGCGTTTATATTTCGCAATTAATTCGATTTGCTAGAGTGTGTAGTCATGTAACTGACTTCAACACTCGTAATAAATTATTAACGGCTAAACTCCTCCTTAATCGGGGTTATCGGTACCATAAACTACGCAAAGCCTTTTCAAAATTTTATAGACGCCATTCTGATTTAATTTCAAAATTCAATATTGGACTTAAATCTCTTCTGCAACAAGGTCTATCGGAACCCGAATTTTATGGTGACTTAGTATATAAATTCAGAAAAATATATAACCGCAATGACTTCAGCACCCAATTTCGTAAAATCATTCTTCGATATAAAAAGATTGGGTACAACATGGATATTATACGACGGACTGCATGCATGGTAGTTAACCCAATTACGGTTGGCAACTTTGCTTCCCTCTTTAATTGCACGCCGGTGGGTCAGGCCTCAGATTCTATGACGGCTCCAACGTAAAGGCTTATTGAAAATTAAAGAGATAATGTTGGTTGGTGCCTGATGCTCTGTCCCTGGTCGGGCTCATCGGAGTCTAACTGTTGGTTTTCTTTTGCTCCAGCATTTCAGTGGTTTCTTGCTGTCGAGTCCTCACCGTTGTCTCACCTCTGTGGTTCTTTGATTTCTGTGTTCACGGAGATGTTGCACTGATGAGTTAGGAGGCCTTCATGCGGACTGAACAAAATTTTTTTGTCTAAATCGCGACGGAAGTAAGGGCGAGGATTGTGGCCACGTAAAATCGATTTAAGCCTCCCAGTGGAAATCTTCCACTGACCGTTCCAAGGCGGCTCTTCTGTGGCGATTTATTTATGTTGTTGTTTGTTACTTACTGTGTGTATCACTTGTGTCTTTTAATTTTGGATGGCCATATGGCCATTTTGTGGGAAAGTAACTGTCCATATGGCCTTCCTTTGTTTAGGTTTCCATTATGGTCTGGTCGCTTAATGTTTGTATTTCTTTCCCTTTGGTGTCTTTTATGGATGGAGTAAGTTAATTGTATCAATTCCTGATCTTTGTTTTACTTCTACTTTGTTGTAGTTACCGTTTTAACTGTTATTACTCTGCTGCTGATGATGATCAAGATGATGGTGATGATGATTACGATGCAGTCGATGATGATGATAATAATGACGATTATGATGATAGGTGCCAGCGGTACCCCAACAACTACCATACAGCGGTTTTTACACAGACATGTATTATGCCGACATAAAGCGACAGGCATCATGTTCATATGCTTTCGCAGCACACGGTGGTTAATGTGGTTAATGAGATTTTCGAGATTTCTTTGCCGTGTATTTATTTTATTGTCAACCAAACATTAATCGAATTTACAAAGTACTTTGTATACATGTAAATATAGAAAATCATTTTGGAATCTTCTTGGCGCAATGAAGGGAGTTTTTTTTGCTCACATTCTTAAACAAATCATGAAGGTAGCAAAAATTGTTATTTATTCATTTATTTAATTCATTTATTTATGTATTTTGCCCAAAATTGAAAATTGTTTATTTTCCCACCAAATAGATTTCAAGGCAATGTTCAGCAATCGATACAATTACCTCACACCTCCAATCCATAGAAGTGCAAACATGAATCAGCTTCTAGTACAACATCTGCAAGAACATAACAGATCAAACGAATACAGATATGAAACAACGATGAGGACTCTGAAATATATGAAAGACTGGAGCAAAAGAAAACCAACAGTTTGGCATAAAACTGGAAATATTTGTAGAAAAGAACTACTTCTCTCATAAAGAGAACTACTTCCCGTAACAAAAAAGTGTCCCAAAACAGTATGTGACCTTGACAATGAGATCAACCTCACCAAAAACAATCAAGTCCTTGCTTTGCTGCCATGATATACTGTACAAATATGTTCTAGAAAGGCTTATCGTTTGGAAGTAAGGAAAACACAACAGAACTGGAAAATATGGAGTGTACATGTTTTCTGGGCCGGACTAGCCAGTTTCCGCCAATTAGGCCTCATTAGTGACCCTCAAATATTTTCAAAATTCAAAAATGGAATCAATGATCCCAAAGGACAAGAAAAGATAGACTACACTATGATGAATTTGTTGGAATTCTAAAATGGATTCAAATAATATGGTGCAGACAAGCAAACATGGAAAAGTCTTAGGATCCGCTTGACCTGTAGAAGAAGGTCAAGGCTATTTAAGTCAAAACCAGTCTTAACATATTATACAAAATTTGGCCGAATTCGATAGTCAGTTCTCACGATATACTCTCTGCTTAGTGCAATAACGATGTAAGTAAAAAAAATGCAACTTTTCAGGAGAGACAAAAACTTTTAAATTTAACAATGGTAAAGAAAATCGTCCTATAAGCTGGTTACTAATCTTAATTTTGATTACTTTCATTTGTGTATGAAGCTGATTGTTGAAAAATGACATCTGAAAAACGTATTCAGCATTTAAACGTTGATACACACTTCCTGTCCCGAGTGTGCTGACGCAAAACAGTGATAGTGCATTCAGCGTTAAAACAGTGTAAAAGCCTTATTTATTCAAACATTCACCTTGTAAATCAGTAAATGTAAGGCACTTGGTAGATAAAATGCCACATTTTATACATTCTGCATGGTACTTACACTCTAATGCAGCAATATCAAGCAGCAGGATTCAATATTTTTGAGTTTTAAATAATGTTGGCTGATAAAACGGTGAAAGTGCACATACACTATTTTTGCGCCAACATTTGTTTCAAACGGTAGGAGCAGAAACGGTGTAACTGACAAACAATAACAACAAAATGCTGATTATGGTTCAGGCGAAAAAAAGTAATGATTTAGGCAGAACCCTGCTGAAGTTTGTTTACCAAGTGTATTATGTCTTTAGACATCAATATTTGAAAAAAAGACATTCGGCAAAAATATCAGTTACACATTTATTGAACCAAACAGACGATATTGCAAGCAGGGCCACATCTTAAAATTGAAGCCATGGCCACCAAAGTCTTTGGTATGCTGCAGTGGTGCATTATACCAACTTTGACTGTAATTCATAAACGCAGTCAGGATTTGGGTGCAGGTAAACCTTTGTTGGCCAAAATGTGGCAGTTTGGGAGCGTGTAATCTTGACAATTATACCAAGTCCATCAAACTTCTGCACTTTTTCTTCCAATCCTGATATTATCATGGAATTCTGGTGAGAATCCATCAAACAATTTAGGAGATATAATGCTTTAAAAAGACCAACCCCGGTGCTGATGCAGACCCCAACGCAAACGGGGTCCGCACCCGCTTTTTTAGGGGACACCATATAGCAGAAGTTCGGATAAAGTGTACCTTTTCTTAATGTGATGTACCAAATGGCAGCACCAGTCCCAATCAGAACAGAGGCAATTCCAACGGATGCAATAATTGCAACATTGCCTGACTCACTGAAGAATCCATTCGGGCCCTGTTTTGCAGAAAATGGTGATGAGTTATTGGGTGGTGTAACTGCTGTGCTTGTTGGTGCCAAAGTGGAAGGTTCAGATTTTCCCGACGAAAGCACCCATGTTGTAGCAGAAAACCTCTCTGTCGTGTCAAGATACGGAGGAGTGCTTAAAGCATGAGCTGACGAGGTCAACGGTGCATGGGGCAGTAGCTTAGTTGATTGAATATTGTTTATCAAACGAGTAGTTGATGATATAGCAGTCTTAGTCGTCAGAAGAGTCAGGTCATCCGTCTTTGTCGTTTGGAGTGATGAACCAGTTTTTGACCATCTTTCTCTTAAGGTTGATAGATAAAATAAAATGGAAGCCTTATCTGTTGCTGGGTTGATGGTCGTCATTGGAGTCGTTCTACGTTCTCTCGTAGTTCTCCAGCTTGCAGAGGGTAAAGGCAAAGTCATGTTTAGAGCAGCAACAGAACCGCTGGCGAAAGTAGGAGAATTTGGATTGGCTGCTGATAATGTCGATGTTGTTGTGGTACTCATAATGGCAGTGGTATGCCAAGTTGATCCCGTTGATGGCACTGAAGACAAAGGTGGATTATTTAAAGAATAAGACACATAAAACGAACCTTAGGCTAAATAATGTTGCTGTTGTTTTTATGTTTGTTTGTTGTTGTTTTTTCGAACTTCTAGGCCAATTCCAAGTTTTATTTTATACATAGCAGTGAAATCAATGCATATCTGAAACAAATAAGAAATATTTTCACAGTTTGATATTTTCACAGTGTGAAAAATAATATGACCATGTTATTTTCACAGTTGCAGCCCGGACTACTTTTCTCGCCAAAATTCATATGTGATCTATAAAATTATTCTGTAAAATACCTTGAAAAGCACTCGTTGAACTGTACAAATGCTGTATTCAAAATGGCGATCTGTTTATGTTTTGAAACTGATATTTGTGACGTCTTAGGCAAGCAAATTTGTGACGTACAATACGATTGATCAATTACCGCAAATATCCGCATAAAATTATAAAATAAAAAAGAAAATTTACTCTTTTTTGGCAGATACCAAATAAATATATTTCTTAGCGTGTGTTGAAAACATTCCAATTTTAACGAGTGCTTCGCACTCGTGAAAATTCGGATTTCAACACATTCCATGAAATATTTTGGTATCTACCTAAAAAAGGAAATATCCTCTATTTCTGTAATGTCGACAACTTCCCTCTGATTTTTCAAATGGGCTTATGATTCGATCGTTTCCTGAAATATCTTTACTCATTTATGTAGCTTAGTAATACAGCGTTTCGAAGCAATAGACTAATGGCTGAATCAAACTCGAGAGGAGATACCCAGTAAACTAAATAAAGAGAGTGATTAAGTTCAGTTTGGAATATTAAAAAAGATCAGCTGTAGCAGTGATGTTTTGGGTATTAAAAAGAGTTTGGAAGGCAGCTGCAAAGAATATCAAATCACGAGCAACAGACAGTGATTGATTACTCAACAAATCACACAATAAAGATCATTTTTGTATTCTAACTCACTAACGATTATAAATGACATCTCAATCCCTGTCGCCCAATGAAACCAATAGGATTTTATATGCATGGACGGTCCGACTCGCACCACGTTGCCTGGGCAGGGCTTAGATCTCCAAAGCGGTTTTCCAGTACTCATATGCGATCGGTATCAGCTCTACGTGGAAGCACCATGCAGCCCAATCTATTTGTCCAAGCACCGGTGGGCGGGGGTGGGTGTGTGCGGTTACACATATGTCTTATTGGACTTTCTGTTATGCACAAGGTCAATTACTGTTTCTATTATATAGAAGATCTTACATAAGTCTTCATGCATTTGGCATTTATTAAAGGAGCTGCGAAAAAAAGAAAATATGCGAGCCTTCGCCGTGAATTGTATTCTTTTTCCTCGACGAAATTAATAAATTAAATAATAAATAATCTCGAATGCAAGATTTTGTTTATCATTCAAAACGCATTTGTATTAGGTTCATTCACGAAAAATGTCAATATTCCGCCATTAGTAAACACGTAGTCGTTAAGGACGCCATACGTGTAACGTTGCGGGGCGCAACAGACTGATTTGCAATTTTAATCCACCAGTGGATTACAGAATTTAATACATGGCGTTATTACAGTCGCAGATGCGACGTCATAAGACATACAACGTGCATATATGTCCGTATTATTTTACAAGGTACGCAAATTACGGAGTTTCCCGTTCGCTTTTCTATGAACTGTGCACCCATGAGAAGCACTTTGTTCTTAACCATTATCCTGCTGCAAACTTTAAATGTCCCAGCCAATCACATAAGATGATATAATGTTTTTGTTTAAATTCAAAAACGGAATGACAGTGTAGATACTGATCAGATGGCTTCTTCGTTAGAAGCCATCTGATCTAGGTCTATACTGTTTGAAAAGGTAGGCTTTATCAGCCGAAACTACGTAGTATGACCCATCTTCTTTCTTATGAATGTTTTCATTGCTCTTAAAGGAACTCATTTTTGATTTTTATTTGCCTTCACTGCAGCTGGTGTTGTGCCGTGTGGCGGCCGTAAAAAGTCTCCCCGTACATCAACCATAGTGCAGTTTATATTTTACTTTTGGTCCTTTGAGATCAGCGTGAATATTCTGAGAAATCGGAAATAAATTTTTGGTTTAGACTCATATTCTAGACAGGTTTTTAATTATTTGGACCCCATTTTGGTTTATATCAGTCTTTGAATCGACTGCCTATTCGAGGTTCGCAAAATTGCAGTATATTTCCTCTGGCTTTCTTTGCCGGATCATTACAGGGTCACTGATGAGGCTTTATTAGCCGAAACTACGTAGTATAACCCATCTTCTTTCTTATGAATGTTTTCATTGCTCTTAAAGGAACTCATTTTTTATTTTTATTTGCCTTCACTGCAGCTGATGTTGTGCCGTGTGGCGGCCGTAAAAAGTCTCCCCGTACACCAACCATAGTGCAGTTTATATTTTACTTTTGGTCCTTTGAGATCAGCGTGAATATTCTGAGAAATCGGAAATAAATTTTTGGTTTAGACTCATATTCTAGACAGGTTTATAATTATTTGGACCCCATTTTGGTTTATATCAGTCTTCGAATCGACTGCCTATTCGAGGTTCGCAAAATTGCAGTATGTTTCCTCTGGCTTTCTTTGCCGGATCATTACAGGGTCACTGATGAGGCTTTATTAGCCGAAACTACGTAGTATGACCCATCTTCTTTCTTATGAATGTTTTCGTTGCTCTTAAAGGAACTCATTTTTTATTTTTATTTGTCGTGAAAAGCAGGATAACGGTTAAGGGAAAGCATTTGCACCTTTAGAAGTAGATACAGTCGATGTTTTGAAACATCTGCCACCGGTAAAGGTGTATCCGTATCTCAAACAGTATTAATATATACTTACATTTACAAGTTATTGCCACAAAGTTGAGGTCGTCATATAATTGTTTGTAGTCGCATGAATGTAAATCACAAACGCCATATGGAGATGTCGTCACTCCCCTGCAGCCCGGCGTATCAAGACAGGCAGACAAACAGTTTTCTTTCGTATCGGTTTCGTAAGTGACACTAGAGTCAGGAGGTAATGTGCCACATGTCCCCTTATGCATTTGGTACTCAGTCACCTCAAATTCCATGCAATCTGTAAGAAAACGTCCAGTGTATTCTTGCTTTGAACTTCATGCTTGCATATAAAAAAATTGAAGTGGAGGCAATGATCAGGAATCGATACAATTAACCCACAGCTCCTATCAGCCACACCAAAGGGAAAGAAACACAAACATGAAACAATAGACCCTAATGGAAACATCAATAGCGGAAAGCCAAAAGGACAGTTACTTTCCCACACAATAACCCTTTTGTTTGGCAAGGTCATCACGGACTCCCGTCCATCGGGGCTTGGAAAAATAGACTGGGCTGCATGGTTGCTTACATGCAGAGCTGAAACCGACCACACATGAGTGGAAGATCTCAGCCTGTCCATGTAAGTGGTGCTAGTCGGACCGTCCATGCATATAAACCCTACTGGCTTCATTTAGCGACAGGGCTTGAAATGTCATTTAATTTCAGTGTTCGGTGCAAAGCCAAAGTAACTGGAAGCAACGTCACCCAAATGACCCAAATAGTGTTGGCGGGGACGTTAAACATCAATTTACACAAAACAAGGTCATCATACAAGAACATCGAAATGTACCTGGTTTTTATGTATTATTAAATATATTAAAAGTGTGGAGGAAAAGGGATAAATCCTCAGAAAGCCTCGCATTTTATCCCTTTTCCTCAACTCGTTAAGATCCTCTATATAATACTTGTCCAAATGCAAGTTTTTATTTATCATATGACATTACAACGTATTTTGTTCATGATTTTTTAACAAAATACCATTATTCCGCCATTAGTAAACGCAACATCGTTACATATAACGTGTAACGTTACGGGTAGTATCTAAGTAAATTGCACATTTAATTCACCAGTGGATCGCCGAATATACGAGGGAAAGTCAAACAGTAAACAGCCTATCCTTTTTTCCGATTGATCGACACAACCAAGATTTTCATGCCTTGTTTCAATACATGTTTTAGACATGAGAGAAATATTGCACCCTTATCGTGTCATTCCCTCATACGATATTGAACGTCAAACATGGCTAGCGATGCAAAAGCAAGCTTTCCGTCAAAAGTTGATTACCGTGCTGTAGTTCGGTACTCGTGTTTGAAAGTAAAACATGTCGGGCAATGGATTGCGAGCTGACCCGTATTCATGTGTAGTCTGCACCATCGTATGCACAAGTGAAATTCCCTTTTGGGGAATTAAAACGTGTTAGAACGTCTTTGGAAGACAAAACCAGGTCTGGACGCCCATCAGATGTCACCGATGAAGAAATTTGTAACACCGTACGGGATCTGGTGTATTCTGATAAACAAATTAAGGTGGAAGAAATAGCAAATGCATTAAACAGTTCACATGGTAGCGTTTTAAAAATTGTACAACGTCGCTTGTGTATGCGCAAGCTAGCAACCCGTTAGATCCCAAAGCCCCTTAACGGCGAGTAAATGACAGCCAGAGTATCAGTATGTAGTGCATTGTTGACGCGGTTTATGTCAGCGGAGTATGATTTTCTTTTACGTCTGCTGACTGTAGATAAGACCTGGGTCCACTATTATGAGCCAGAGAATATAATTCAAAGTCGCCAGTGTGTAGAACCAGATCTCCGAGGCAAAATATTTTCAAAACGCAACCCTCTGCTGGCAAGGTGATGGCAACTGTATTTTGGGACGCACAAGGCGTTATTATGCTGGACTTTCTGATGGAATTCGTTTCACTGACCGTTCCAAGGCTGTAATTATGTCGTGGTTCATTTTGGTTTGTCTTTGAGTGTTTGCACCACTTATATAATTTTGTTTTGATAGCCAATTGGCCATTTTGTGGGAAAGTAACTGTCCTTTTGGCTTTCCGCTACTGATGTTTCCATTAGGGTCTGCTGTTGCATGTTTGTGTTCCTTTCCCTTTGGTGTCTTTGATGGGAGCTGTGGGTTAATACCGTCGTGATATGATTGAAAACTGTTGGAAGCGACGTTAAACCCGAATTCGCACACACACTGTGGGTAAATTGTATCGATTCCTGATCATTGCTTTCGCTTCTATTTCTAGCAAAGAAAAGTACAAAAACAGGTGCAATTTTGCAAATTTTCTCGACCAGCTGGGAACTGCGATCCGTGAAAATCGCCGAGGTAAACTCTCCTAAGGGAGTCTGCTCAAACAGAACAATGCAAGAGTCCACACTTGCAAAATTGCAATGGATGCTTTTGAGCAGAATGGGTACGAGCTAATACCGCATCCCGCCTATTCTCCAGACTCAGCTCCGAGTGACTATTTCCTATTCCCAAACTTGAAACAGGATATCCGTGGACGCCATTCCCGGTCCAACGAAAAAGTCTAGGCGGAAGTTGAGGAGTGGGTTGAAGACAAGAAACCTGGTTTCTTCAGGTCTGGGCTAATGACACTGGAACAGCGTTAGTCCAAGTATATTATTATAGAGGGCAATTACATCGAAAGTGAAGAGTTCGATTTCACCCAGAAATAAGTTAGGTTGTTTGAATTGACTCGCCCTCGTGATACTATAATGTTATTAACCAAGTCATTTCGTATTGGCCAAGTTACAGGTCCTAGGTCAGCTGTATTGGCCCGAGGCCTGAAAGAATCTCCAGCTAGAAGTCACGCGCAGGGACATCAATTATCATATGCCCCTGCAATAATCCTCTTTGATGTCACTGCTGAAAATTGCATTTATTGAAAGGATCTGTAGAAGTTAGGATTCGGTACAATGAATCATTTGATGCCCTTATTTGAGGGGAATATGGCGATTTGTTCCCAAGGAGGAAATATTATAAGAATCTTATATGGGTGTGAGGGTTGGATGGAAAAATCCGTCCCGAGGGACACTGTCCTGCATCACGAGGCTTGCCGAGTGATGCCGGACAGTGATCCCGAGGGACGGATTTTTCTATCCACCCCTCACACCCATATAGGATTCTTTTTCTTGCATACCTTCCATTTCTATTGCGAATTTTTAATGCTGCTGTCACTTCGGTTGCCGACGTCCGCCATTTTGTGATGACACAACAGGAATGTTTAGTGACGTCACGCATGACGACGCCGCGCATGAGGTTGTAATCAATCAGTGCATTTATCAAACACGCGATTATATTCGATTTGGGGTCGGAACACCAGGGTCAGAACATAAATTTCTATCCCCGGGTAAAATCACGGATTTCCTTGTCTGGTGTGCAAGAATATCTGTTCAGGTAAACAAATCGTCATTTTCCACTCACACATGGGCAACAAAAAAATAATATTACCTGGACGTATTAACCTAATGGTAACTGGCTTTGATTTTAAAATAAGATGTGTCCTCAGTATATAAATGACGCCGACCAAGAAGTGTCATAGTAAAAGAACATGCGCAACCAATCGTACAAAAATGAAAGCCATATAAACGTAACGTTTATCATATAAAGTCGTCGTTATTTAGTGGATAACGTCATGACATAAAAATCACATGACCACCCGTGTACTTAAGAAACGAAATTTATTTATTTTAGGTAGTAACCCCATGTTGCCTGTCTCGATAAAAAGCCATCGATTCTTACCTGGAAAGAAAGACAGATGATTTTTTTGCATATAAAATGCTTAACCTATAGGTAATTCAAAACCACTGTATGGACATCCGTTGCGGATTGCGAATTGGCATTAAAATGTTTTTGTATGGAAAGCCGTTTTACCATTAGAACAACTAAAGTGACTTCAACGTGTTGTAAATGTTGCAATACATAACGCAAACATGATTATAAATGGCATTTAATCTGCTTAATATATACTATTGTATGTTCTGCCAAGAAGAGACGACAGTTTGTTGTGAAAGTGTTAAACATCTCGGCTGAAAATAAAAAAGAAATAGGTTATACACATAAAAACAGCAGTTATAATGCCAACTCCAGTAAACCCATTGAGCATACAACAGTTAAGCGAAATATTTGCCCCACAGCGAATAACACTATGTTCAACAGGCTCCAGACCCATTTAATCTATGTCAGGTAATATCTTTCACCGTTGTGTGTGTTTTAAATTAGCCTCGTAAAGCATTGTATTAATGCCATTTGAACGAGTCACTTATTGAATATAACACAAAAGACACGAAATACCTCATCGATTTGGGCATTAAAACTATTTCAATTCCTCTTCGAGTCATTAGCAGGTGGCGATTGCAGATTTCATGAATAGAAAACCGAAGTTAAGGGATATTATTTTCAGTATGCTATTCTGCTGTAACATATAATAAAGGAATTATATAACAGATATCCCCACGATAGTTTTTATTTTTTATTTATTTTTGTTTATATTTTTTATTTGTTTGTTTGTTTGCTTTTTTATTTTTTTTATTATTTTATTTGATTTTTTTATTTTTTTTTTTTATTTCATTCTTTTTTATACTTTTTGTTCAGCTTTCATGTTTAAATAAGTTATTGATTTTGGTTTTTACACCAACATTAGAGAGGAGAGAAGTACACTTCAAAGATAGTATATGCTTTAACCTCAAACATCCAGAAAAAATAGAGGAAAATTCTCATCCACAACTGTATTATACAGATATTTTACAAACGTCAAACAAAATTTAAAAAACCTGGACAGATATAGAATTTGTTGTACTACAATGTACAGTATATTCTATAAAAGGGTTATCCTCTTGAAGCAAGGAATACAGCACAGAACTCGAAACTGTGAAGTGCACGTGTTTTTTTTGACCAGACTAGCTAGTTTCGACCAAATAGGCCTCATCAGTGACCCTCAAATTTTTCAGAATTCCACAATGGAATCAATGATCCCAAAAGGACAAGAAAATATAAATTACACTATGATGTAGGGCAGGGATACGTTTTACGACCGCAACACAGTCCCGGCATCAGCTCAGATATGTTCTATAAAAGACTGCTCACTTCAGTTCACTTTGAAATCAGCCAACCGTTTAGTTTTACTTGTCTATTCATGTAGTGTAACACAAAATGTCATTCGATAATATTTCTATCCTAGCTATAGGCTTTTCTTCATCTTTACAATGCACAAGAAACTGTTTAAGATATATCAATATATGTTAGATCTATTTGAAATCCTGGTTCGTAAAGCAATGATAGTGATTAAGGGAAACTATTAAATGAGTTATTTTGAAAAAGAAATTGAAAGTTTTGTGTTAGAACTTCATTTCGAAAGGGATATTGGTTGCATCGGTATTTTGATAGAAAGACGTCTAATCCAATATCTACTAAGCAACGTGGAAACCGGATTACATAAATTTGACATAACCATAGTACTGTTTTATATGAATAGACACCTAAAACTAGTTACCATGAAGTTTTAATTAAAATGATTTAAGTGAGCGAGTGAGTAATACTTAAGTTCCTTAATCTTAATTCAATAATCTTCAGCAATTTTATTAAGAGAGGGTTGCTTGTTTAGTTATACCAATCTTCCACGAGACCCTCCATAAATCATACAATATCAACAACTATCAATAAACAAAATATGGATATAAACATAAGAAGCGTATGCATGAGAAACTTGACAGTTGTAAATGTTTTATAAATATAAAAAAAATAGCAATGGTGTTTAAAAGATCCTTGCAGGACTCCGCATTTTATAATACCTCTTTCTCACATTTAAATTGGTCATTTGGAAAAAACTTAAACTGCATAAACTTTTATATGTAGTGGTTACAAATCTGAATCCGGCTCAGTTCAAGCGAATTCATTTTTTGGCCAGACATGTCAAATTCAATGTGGCTTAAAGTCTCTGTTTTGCACGGGAATTAAAAACCGCTGTATGATGTTGACAAACGGACGTGTCACTGTATACGTATGCAGTTATAGCACGGCCATTTAAAAGTTTACGGAACTGTTTACCAAAAAAAAGTTAAGATGACCTATCCAAATGGCAGCCATATTGGAAAAAAATCTCACCACTTTTGGCGATAATTGGATCTTAGGACAGTTATCAATTGTGTGGGGAAATGATCTTGTATGGTCATCTCATATACAAATGAGAGTTAAGAAAACTTTATTGTTTTTCTTTTTACGTATAGTACACAATTTTGATTGCGTCAGGCTAATGATTGATCGCGTCAATGCCATTACGGTGATATATATATATATATATATATATATATATTATTTGGCGTACAATGTCGGAAGGCCGCGGTGGTGTAATGGTTAGCACGTCTGCCCGGAATGCAGGAGATCCGTGGTTCGAGTCCAGGTTGCGGTGCGACCGATTTTTGTGCGCTAATTCATTTGTCTATTTAACTGCCTGTATCGTGCTTTACTTTGATTTTCATATATATATATATATATAAATATGATTAATCAATAGAACGGTCATATTTCAACTTCTGAACGCTGTTTTGTTACAATATGTTAGCGCATAATTGAGATAATATCGAATTTTTGAGGCTCATACAAGAATATTGCATTAACGGACTACCATACTTTATTATCTGTGGCGACGTTATGCAATTCAGAGGAGTTGTCCAAAAGTAGTTTCATCATGCAGCATAGATTCAACTTCAAAGGCAAATCATCAAAAACTGTCCTACTTTCAAGATAACCATTTTCGAAAAATAATTCTCTGGGCCCCTGCCTATGTTTTGCTGTTTATGAGTGGGTCGCCTGAAAGCAAATGCTATTTTTTAATACAAATAGCGGAACACCGTTGACGTCACTAACGCCCAATCAGATCGCACAGAACCATGGTTTAAAATGATGTCACTTGACGTCACCAAAAATCATGTGACTGGATGCGTTAATGGAAGTATGAACTACATTGTTTTCTACAGGTTTACATTAGGTTTTAGGTACACTGGAAATGTAAATATTTGCATATGATGACTGGTACGTTGTCTACTGAAATTCTTTTGAATTTCTTTGGCAAAACAGTCTCATTACAATCCGACATATGATAATAAGAATATCATAATCGTGGCGTTTTCAAATGAATATATGAAACCCGCCGAAGGCGCGTTTCATTGATTTCATTTGAAATGACTACTCTTATACTATTTGGTAGAGTGTCCGCTCCGGGGAACGGGCGGTCACGAGTTCGATCCCGGGCCGCGACATACCAAAGTCGCTACAAATGGTACTAGCTGCTCCTCGCTTGGCACTCAGATTCACAGGGTAGAGCTAGGACTGGTCGACCCAGTATCAGGACAAAGTTACTGGGTGTGGTATCATGTAATGTGTCTGGGACATGATACTTCAGTGAGGCAGCACTATAAAAGTGAGCATTGAGCTCCCGGTCGCAACCAGAAACCGTCGTGATATGACTGAAAATTGTTGAAAGCGACGTTCAACCCGAATTCACACACACACACACACACACACACACACACACACACACACACACACACTTAGACTAGTACATTCTCTATATACAGATCAATCACAACGGAAAGCAAAACAACCATCCTTCTCTTTCTCGATGGTATAACTGCAAGGCTATGAAGGAAATAAACACAACGACGGTATATTACGAGGGCAATTCAATAGGTAACCAGCGTACCCCATTTCCATCTGACCCAAACAACCATGATGTCCATGCTTTGTTTCAATACATGTTTTAAACATGATGGCAGCATTGCACCCGTATCATGTCATTCACTCATTAGATATTGAACGTCAAACATGACTAACGATGCAAAAGTAAGCTTATCGTCAACAGTTGAGTATCGTGTTGTAATTCGGACGTGTATTTGAAAGGAAAAACAGGGTGGTCTTTCGTTTGCAGTATCAGAATATGCCAATTGGATTTCTGTAGTTGATGCACTTGTTGGTTAAGAAATAGATCAGCTCAAACAGTGATTTATTGTGTGATAGATCATTCACTCCATTAATGACGGGACTAGAGTTGATATACTCTAAAAGTCGACGAATATGCTATTGGTTCATCAGATTCTCTCTATTTTCCGCCATCGTGCCTGCCAAAATAACTATTTTTATCATACATTTAGTATAAAATACTAAGTTTTTGAATATGCGATACGAACGTGACACCAATGCAAGTATCACTCTTGCACGTGCTGCCATATCGCACGGGCTTTATCACACCCAAAAAATCCATATCAAAACCCTTTATCGCACCCTAAACCTTTATTATACCTCTGATGCTACCCTATTCGGAACACGCGGCGTTCTTTCTTTTGCGGCATTTCGCATTTGTTGTTCAGGACGCCATTTGCAATTGGCATTGTAACTTTGGTATTAGGCAGATGCAATTAATACAATTTATTTTGAACATTTTTTTTAAAAGTGAAATGACTTGTATGAAAAATAAATTATGATATGACATTTTTCATATCATACCCATATCAGCCCTTTGGCCCTCGGGCTGATATGGGAGGCTCGGGCTGATATGGGGTATGATATGAAAAATTTCATATAATAATCTCTATGTATCACATGCGTTTACCTGTTTTCATAGCATATCTCATGTTTCACTATCTAACGTCAAGGTAACAATGAATGCCGTCATGAAACGTGATAAAAAGGCTGATCTTCGCATCGCGCTCTTCCGCCCAATGGTTAATCACTCAATTTGCTTGTTTGAATTTAGGTTTAACGCCCCCGTCAACACATTAAAGGACATTTTGGAGTCGTTGCTTCCAATTTTGAGGGACTTTTACACGACATTGAGATGAAATGACATCTCAAGCCATGTCGCCCAATGAAACCAAAAAGCTTTTATTTGACGGTCTGTCTCACTCCACTTTACATGTGCAGGCTTAGTCCTTCTAAGCGATTTCCGGTACTCATATGTGTTCAGTTTCAGTTCTGCGTGGAAGCTTCATGCAGCCCAATTTATGTCTTCAAGCCCCTGTGGACGGGGGCGAATTGTCACGCAATATGTCACAAGATTGAATCATCGCCTAAAAATGCGACGGTAGAATCTGTGTTTTTTTTTTTTTTTTTTTGTTTTGTTTTGTTTTTTTTCGGGGGGATGAGTGGGGGTGGGTGGGGGAGGCGTGTCGTCATGACACTAAGAATTGTTTATCTTTTGGTGTTATTTATCATGTCTTGTCATTTTCATATCAGATTGCTTTGCAAAGAAGGCTATCTGTAAACCATTGCCTTTCTCATATGCTGAGTCATTGGCAAACAGTCTAGACCCGGTTCAAACGCAAAAAGACACGGCGTCTGATCAGGATCTTCAATATTTCCTTAAAATACAGTAAAATTCCGCTATTAAAATTTGGACTAATTCTGCTTTAAACAGCGTATTGTGAAGGTTTCACTTAATTTGCCCTTGTGATTTCTGCCCATAATGTCCCCTGGTCATGGACCACCTTTGGACCTGTTCAAAAATGGTCTAAAAGACCATTTTTGAACAGTCCCAAACGTGGTCTTAATATAGGAATTTTGCTATACTAGAAGTTATGGGTTAGACGAAACAGTATTAGTGACCGTCCCGAACAAGGTTTCTTAACCTAAACTCATAGACAATCGACATTCAACCCATTTTGTACCAGAAACTCCAAAACGGGTACCCTGGCAAACAGTGCCGGCCCAGATCAGACGCCGCAGAACGCGGCGTCTGATCAGGGCCTCCACTGTTTTCTAAACGTTCAGTCATTATCCAAATAAATTTTGATGAAAACAACCTGACACCTCTATATTTTGAAATGGACTCCTGCTATATATATGGAGGAAGATTCCATTTGGTACAAAAAGAGTTTATCAAAATAGTTGATTTCTTATAATAGAATGTTGAGTACCTGTATTACATGCGCGCCTGACTGAAGTATATCCAACCGCTACTTCTACTGCGTTGCAAGTTCCGTACAGAACACATGTGTTTGAGAACGTATCGACTTGTCCAAGCAGGCAAGATGAACCTGGCGATGCCAAACATGTTTCACTACATTGGGAAACATCCATGTTGTTCAATGTCTCAATGACGCTTTCGCAGTTTCGAGAAGCCTTGCAGTTCACGCACATCTGTTCAACAGTCTTGTGACATGCTGTAGATAAAGACATGGTACATACTCGTATATACACGGACTAGTCACTACACTGCAAGTGATGCTCGGCCCCCGCCAATCGGGACTTGAAGAAATAGATGGGCTGCATGATGCTTTCACGCAGAGCTGAAACCGACCCACACACGAGTACTGGTAAACCGCTTAGAAGAACCACAGCAAAGCGGTGCGAGTCGGACCGTCCATGCTTATAAACCCTATTGGTTTCATTGGGCGGCAGGGCTTGAGATTTTATTCCATCTCAATGTCGGGTAAAGTCCCACAAAATTGGAAGCTACGTCTCCACAATGGCCTATACAGTGTTGACAAGGACGTTAAACCCCAAATCAAACAAACAAACAAACAAACAAAAGCAAGTGATGCTATTTGTCGGAAAAATGCTGTCGTGGCTGGGCCTTAAATTTTTTCAAGATATAGTTTCATAGCTGCATATATACTTTATCACTTTACCTCAACTCGTTTAATAAATTCAATAATACATGAGCAAGAATGCAAGATTCTATTTATCATATGACATATAAAGCGCATTTTATTCACGATTGTTTACAAAAATGTCAACATTCCGCCGTAAGTAAACGCGACGTCGTTAAGGACGTTGTACATGTAACGTTACTGAACGTACCTAGCTAATTTGCATATTTAATCCACTAGTGGATTATCGAAAATATTACATGGCGTTATTACACTCTCAGACGCGACGTCATATGATAAACCTCTTATTTTAATAAATTTGAATTGTTTTATGTTAAAAAGCAATAGTTGAATGTATTGCTTGTAGAAATGTAACATTATTTTAATGAAAAATGCAACAGGTTTTGTTTATTCTAACAAGAAACCTAGGCACCAATTATAGACGTTTTCTGCACTTTTGGCATAAATTCGTCATAAATTCGTCACATGTAGAGGCCATATGGCCATTTTGTGGGAAAGTAACTGTCCTTATGGCCTTCCTTTGTTTAGGTTTCCATTATGGTCTGGTCGCTTAATGTTTGTGTTTCTTTCCCTTTGGTGTCTTTGATGGGTGGAGTAAGTTAATTGTATCGATTTCTGATCTTTGTTTTACTTCTACTTTAAGCTGCATTCAATTCAAGTTTAATCAATACACTACTAAACTCTTTCACAAAATTGACAACTAACATTAAATTATTGATAAAATGAATTTTCATTAATTTTCGAAATTAGCTGTAAAATAAAGACAGGACAGCATATTTTCGCAACTCAATCAGTTACTAGTCCGTGCATATTTGGTCCGAGATATATATTAACTCATTTGGTAGAGGAAATCGCAAAACGGGTACCCGAGCAGGCCCAGATCAGACGCCGCAGAACGCGGCGTCTGATCAGGGCCTACTTTTTTTGCAAAAAGTTAAGCCATTTTCCTAATAAATTTCGAAGAAAACACAACCTGACACCCCTAAATTTTGAAATGGACTCCTGCTGAATATAAGGAGGAAGATTCCATTTGGTACGAAAAGGGTTAAGATTCAAAATGAGCAACGAAAAAAAGAAAAAGAAAACTAGTCACATATTTCTCTGAATTAAGAGACATTTACTGAATTAAGGTTTGAATATAATGTTATTAATCAGGTCATTTCGTATCGGCCCAGGTACAGGTTCGAGGTATGTTGCATTGGCCCGAGGCCTTCGGCCTCGGGCCAATGCAGCTGACTGAGGACCTGTAACTGGGTCAGTGCGAAATGACTTGATTAATGACAATTTTATACATTGACACACTTAAAAAAAACATGATGATTGATTTTTAACCTCACTTGACCTCAGTTAATATTGGTTGACCTGGTGTCAATACGGATGACTTCCGATCAATACTATATAGTCAATTAATAATACCTATTATTAATCATTGCGGCCATCACAAATACACGCCTATATAATTTTGACCTCTTGAAACCCACTTTTATATAGCTAAACTGACCCGTCTCGATGGGACGGTTCTAATGTGTACCCAAAATCTATATTTTGATTTTGAGCAGAAATAAGAATATTATCACAATTGTTCGTCTTAAAATGTTCGATTTTTCGCTGGTAAGGTTTACAATGTATTTGTATAGGCGTGTTTTCGTAATGGTAATCTGAGTGACCAATTAGCTACAGTTGTTGGGTAATTATATCACGTAGACGGTGTTTTACTGAAGTTCTTTTTGGACGGAAAATTCAGAGCGGTCATTAGCTTGATTCACAAAGGGTTCTCTCTCTCTCTCTCTCTCTCTCTCTCTCTCTCTCTCTCTCTCTCTCTCTCTCTCTGTGTGTGTCACAGGCACTTGGCCCGTTGATTTGTCTGAAAAAAATGTCATGAGTAATAAAAATAAAAAAATCCAGATTTTTTCATACTGGTATAGAAAGCTAGACAAGGTTCTCAACAAAACAGTGCCATTTTCTCGGTACATATAAAATGACAATTGGCACAGGCATATTTCTTGACATAGGAAAGTACATTTTGTATGAACTTCAACCTAAGACAAGCAGAATTTCATCAAAATAATGCAGAAATCCTGGTTCAAGCCCCATCTTAGTCTAAATGTCAAATTACCCCGGATAGACCTTAGTAGGACAACTAACTGTCACACCCACTCAATGGTTTTTCACTGTTTCCCTGCGATTTCCTGCGGAAATCCGATAATGTCAGCACAAAAGCCAACATTATTATAAATATCAATGAATATGCTCTCATCTTATGCAAAAGTTTTCTCCAGATAACCGTTATTACCAGCAAATTTCACCTTTTTTCTTGCGAGCAGGCATTTCTCATTCCAATTTTGTTTTCATTCTGTATCTTGAAGATGATGTAATCTGCGAGCTGATTGGTCGAAATTGGGGAACTCCAGCGATTTCGACCAATCAGTGCTCGGATGACATCAGCTTCAAGATATATAATGAAAAGAAATGCCTCCTAGCACACAAAAAAGGCGAAAATTGCTGGTAATAATGGTTAACTGGCGAAAACTTTTGCATTAGGTGAGAGCATATTCATTGATATTCCAAGGTGTGTTGGCTTTTGTGCTGATATTATAGGATTTCAACAGGAAATCGAAGGGAAACTGTGAAAAACCATGAAGTTGGTGTGACAGTTAGTTGTCCTACTAAAGTCTACCCGGGGTAAATTGACGTGTAGATCACAATGGGGCTTGATCCAGGTGTTCTGCATTATTTTGTTGAAATTCTGCATGCCATAGGCTGAACTTCATACAAAATATACCTTCCTGTGTCAAAAAATGTGCCTGTGCCAATTGTCATTAAATGTGTACCGAGAAAATGGGGCTGGTTTGTTGTGAACCTTGTCTAGCTTTCTATACCAGTATGAAAAAAAATTTTTTTTTTACTCATATTTTGACTTTAAACACATTCCACATATTTTTCCGACAAATCAACGGGCCAAGCGCCTGTGGTGTGTGTGTGTGTGTGTCAAAATTTTCCGTCAAAATGATGTGATCTCCGCAGATTCCGCCTTTGCATAAAAAGTCTTCAGATTCTATAACGGTTCCAGCGTACAGGCTTACTGAGAATTAGGGAGAATCTAATTCTGTGTAATGTTGGTTGGTGCCTGATGCTCTATCTCTGGTTGGGCCAATCGGAGTCTAACCGTTGGTTTTCTTTTGCTCCAGCATTTCACTGGTTATTTGCTGTCGAGTTCTCACCGTTGCTTCATCTCTGTGGTTGTTTGATTTTTGTGTTCTCGGAGATGTTGCACTGATGAGTTGGTAGACCTTCATGCGGACTGAACAGATTATTTGTCTAAATCGCGATGATAATAAGGACTAGTATTGTCGCCAGGTAAAATCGATTAAAGACCCCCACCCCCGCCAACATGGTTGAGCGTTGGGGCATCTCCGAGGGTGGTGGAATACAGAACACAGTGGAAAGATATTGGAGATTGTCATGAATACATCAAAGATTCCCCTACGACCGTCACGATTACGGGAAAAATGAAGTAAAGCTCTGGTAGTCATATTGGTTCCTCGAGCTGAACCATTTAAGCAATTTTGGAAACGAGACATAAGTGGAAAAGTTCTGTCAATACTTTTAAATTTCAACATTAGCCTATGAGGAAATATTGTGCGTAGATATTTCTATTTTAGTTCTGGTGGCAATTTTGTTCAGCGGAGCGGGACCATTATAGCAATTTTGGTGAAGATATATAAGAGGAGCCTTTCTTTGAAATCAGGCCATTGGCCTAGGAGAAAACATCGTTTATTTTTTATTTTTTTTTTATTTTTTTTTTTTTTTTTTTTGTTGTTGTTTTTTTTTTTGTATTTTTTTTCTATTTTAGCTTTGTTTGTCAAAATTCAGCGTATAGCGGAACATTTTTTGTTTTCATTTGTTTATGGGGCAAAGGCCTTAAGAAGAACATTTCTGTGATTTTTTTAATCTGGCCATTGACCTAGGAGAAGATGGCGTTTAAAGTGTTTTCAATCTTTAGCTCAAGCGGCCGTTTTGTGCAGCGGACAAAACCAGTTTTAAATAAGCAATGTTGGTCATTGGGCATTAGTGAAAAAAATCTATCTATGAAAGTGTTTTGAAATCCGCCCATTGGTCTAGAAAAAAGGTGTCTTTTATCTAGTCTTAGCTCTGACGGTCAGGTTTCAGCGGAGAGGAACCATTTTTAATTGTGATTACCTTTCAACATCCATTCGCCGATTTAGGTGTGATGTCATTTGAGTAAATTGTTGACGGGTCATTTAAAGGTTGTTCTGTCTGTAGCTCCGGAGAAAGAACCGTTTTATCAATTTTGCTGAAGGATCATAACAGGAATATTTCTTGAAAAACTCGTTTGAAATCGTGCCATTGGTCAAGGAGGAGATGTCGTTTAAAGGAATATTCTATAATAAGCTCCGATGGCTATTGTGTTCATTTTTGTACAGTGTCACCCAAGGCGTACTGCTGTAGAATTATTTTAAACTCGATACACTGGTTTAGAAGTTATCGTTTGATTATATTGTTCACGGACGACGCACGATGACGGACGACGGACACAGCGTGATCACAATAGCTCTCCTTGAGTAATTCGTTCTTAGGTGAGCTAACAATCGACCGATAAACCGCTTTCTTTGTTTATAAAAGAAATGTAAACTTGAAACCATAACTCAAAATGCTTTAAAAGGGCCAAATTTGGGAATGTATGATTAATATCTTATGATATGTCATTTTCCATATCAAGTCCCACATCAGGCGTCGACTCACCTCAGTCCTCGGATATTGGAGTTTCGGGCTGACGGGCTGATATGGGGTGAGTGAGTGAGTGTTTGAGTTTTACGTCCCACCAACAGCTAAGGTCATACGGAGACGGGACCTCGGTTTAAAGACTCATCCGAAAGTCTGGAGAAGCCCGGGATCGATCCTGCGATCCCTGGTTTACAAGGCGAGTAGCGTAACCACTACACCACGGAGGCTTCTAGGCTGATATGGGGTATTATATGAAAAATGCCATGTGATAATCTCTTTATATCTATTTAGCTGGCACTGCATTTTGAATAAGATAAAAGACACTGTTTTTGCAATGATATCGTTGAGTTAAAGGCAAGAACGTTTCAGTCCCGTCGACGTCACCTTAATGCCGACTGAGAAGATATCAACGAAATTTGTACACTCGTTTCTTTATTGGATTGTACGCCATCCGCACTCCCCCCCCCCCCCGCCCCCCAGGGGGGGGGGGGCTTGAAGAAATAAATGGGCTGCATGATGCTTCCACGCAGTGCTGAATCCGACCGCACACGAGACCTGGTAAACCACTTAGAGGATCTAAATCTGCCCAGGCAAAGCGGTGCGAGTCGGACAGTCCATGCTCATAAACCCTATTGGTTTCATTGGGCGACAGGGCTTGAGATGCCATTTCATCTCCTCGTCGGGTAAAAGTCCCACAAAATTGGAAGCAACGTATCCAAAATGACCTATATAGTGTTGCGGGGACTTTAAACATCAAATCAAACAAACAAAACAAAACGCCAACCCCGTTTATAATCCCATAATCTAAACAATAGGAGTATGAATAAGCTCTATAAGCGTACATTTACAAGTTATTGCAACAAATCTGAGATGATCAGCGAACATCCTTGTGTCGCAGGAATGTAAATTACAACCGCCAGTTGTCGCTGTCGTCACTCCCCTGCAGCCAGGCGTATCTAGACAGGCAGACAAACAAGCTTCTTCTGTATCGTATTGGTACTTAACACTAGCGCCAGGAAGTATCATGTCACACAATCCTGCATGCATTGGATATTCTGTCACCTCATATTCCGTGCACCCTGTAAGAAAACTTGTATTGTTTTACAGTTCAAACATATTACGTGTATCCATAGTGAGTCACTACCCCGAAGAAAATAACACAATGAAAGAACAGTTCAACCTAATGATGCCAAAAACAGACAAAACTTATTGACGCAAATGCATTCATTAATAAGAATACCTACATGCAATGCTAACACAGGGTGCCTATATATAGGAAATGGAAAATAGAAGTGGAGGCAATGATCAAGAATCGATACAATTAACCCACAGCTCCCATCAGAGACACCAAAGGGAAAGAAACACAAACATGAAAAACAGACCCTAATGGAATCAATAGCGAAAAGCCAAAAGGACAGTTACTTTCCCACAAAATGGCCAATAGGCTATCGAAAATAAAATAATATAAGCGACACAAACATCCAACGAAAAACCATAACAAAAATAAACCGCGACAGAAGAACCGCCTTGGAACGGTCAGCGGAAACGAATTCCACTGGGGTGGTGGGGGGGGGGGGCTTAAATCGATTTTACGTGGCCACAATCCTCGCCTTAGATTTATCGGAGTAATAACTTGTAGTCTACAGCAAATATCCTTTGTATCGATTTTGGCTATTTGCTGTTCACTGCAACTAGGCTCTTTCTAGACTTATTCTCCACCGCATCACAAGACAGAAAAGTGTGGCGCGAATGAAGATTTTATCGCATCCAAAACGTAACTAAGTGAAAAAATGCCTGCGATGTAATCAAATATAAGAGGTTTTCTTTTTATAATGTTGAATGTTTGGAGAATTTTTAGGAAACGACAAACTTATTGTAAGTATGTACTGGGTTAGATTCGAAATAGATCAGCTCTCGTGTGTATATTGTTGCATATTTTATGGTTTGGGTCTTACGGTCCTTTCAAGATTATTGCACTTATTTCGAACCGATCGTTAATCAGAGTTGGCGAAATCAGAAGTACCCGGATAAAAACCATCTGACTTTCCGTTGCACAACTTGACGGCTTCCATGTTGCCAAAGCCAAGCTCGAAAACACAGCGGTGAGAGACCTAATGATTAAGAGCCAGCACCCTTACCCATTATGTCACGGAGTCCCGTCAATCATTGAGTAATAAATCACAGTATTTCAGTCAGTTGTAAGGAGACAAATCACGAGCGTTAGTACGTGCTCGTGATTTGTCGACTTACAGCTGATCGATAGTCTATCACGATTTCAAACACGCCTATATAAGTTTGCCCCCCTTCAATCCCACCTTTATATCTAGCAAAACTGGGGCTTGCATGGGTATAAATTATTTTTCTTATTTCTGATCAAAAACATAGATTGATTTGAGCACAAATAAGAAAAATATCATAATTTATCTGAAAACTTTCATTGTTTTGGTGGTAAATTTCTAACCAGGTTTTCTAATGGTTTTCTTGAACCCCACTTATATATAGAAAACTGGGGTTTGCAGGGGTATACTTTATTTTTCTTATTTTTGCTCTAAAATATAGATTGTGGGTACTTGTGAGTACTCACAATCTATATTCTTAGCAAAAATAAGAGAACAATCACTATTTTTCATCCTAACATTTTCGTTTTTTCGTCGGTTAAGTTAACAATGTACTTGTATAGGCGTATTTTCGTAATCGTATGAATCTGCAATTGATGCTTGTTCCAAGGGAGTGCTTAATGTCACAGGTGAATATGTATTTCGGTTATCTCTCTTATTTTACATTGCGTAATGTGCGTAAAGAGCGCTACGTGCGTGTGCGTTTGTGCGAGACTCATACTCAAACAGTCAAGCTACGTGACGCTTTAATGTATACAGTTTTCGTGCTTGAGAGAGAGAGAGAGAGAGAGAGAGAGAGAGAGAGAGAGAGAGAGAGAGAGAGAACGCGCGCGCGCTTGTGCATTTGCTATCTCATTTTGCTTGTTTTTCCCATTAGGTCACGGAGTCCCCTCAATCTTTGAGTAATAGAATCTTCATATCTTATTTTCTCAATCATTACCCATTCATATGCTTTGATTGCAGCCGCTAGACAAATGAAAAATCGCTAAGGAAAAAATGCCGCGGTACATTTCGATTACGTTTTTATACAGCTGTACTTTATATATCGCGTATAAAGCAGTGTGCCTACATCGTTAGTATAAAATATCAGCTCCTTATATTTTCGGGCTGTTTCAATGTTCCTTTTGCGAGATTACCCATTTTAGCTTTCTTACTCAATGTAAAATGTGCTAGCTTTTAATTTACCGCTGATATTCCTTGGACACACCGTTTCAGACGATTTCCAGACACTTCGGCCCCACTACCACCTCGGCCCCTAGACAGGTCGGCCCAAAACCAAGTCGGCCCTAGACACCTCGGCCCTAGTCACCTCGGCCCTAGACACCTCGGCCCCACTGTCACCTCGGCCCCTAGACATCTCGGCCCCAAAGACACCTCGGCCCCACTTTAGATATCTGTTAGGGTATGAGCATTTATATCATGTTAAAATCGGCCCCGCCCATCGGGACTTCAAGAAACCGACAGCCTGTGGCATCAGTACTGGTAAATCGCTTAGAGATCCTTAGCCTGGCCACGAAAGCGGTGCGAGTCGGATCGTTCATACTTATAAACTCTATTGGTTTCAATGGGCTGCAGGGCTTGAGATGTCATTTCATCTCAATGCCGGGTAAAATTCCCACAAAATTGGAGGCAACGTCTCCAAAATAACCGATTTAGTGTTGATTGGAGCGTTAAACGTTAAATCTAACAAACAAAACATCATGTTAACCAGCCCGTGTAATGAAGCCCCGCTAAACTCCAGTTTATATGGGGAAAACTAGGGCTCATATGGGCATACATTATTTACATCACGAAGACACGCATTTATAATTTTGACTCCCTTGAACCCCCCTTTTATATAGTAAAATTGGGGTTTACAGGGGTAAACCTTATTTTTCTTGTTTGAGCAGAAATAATAAAAATTCTACAAACTCTTCCTCTTATAATGAAGATTTTACGGCGGTAAAGTTTACAATGCATTTGTACAGGCATGTTTTCGTAATTCTTATTTCTGCTCCAAGGTACAGGTTGTGTGCTAAATAATTTTGGTTTTACGGAATCTTCTATTAAGTTGTTAGGAAACAAGATCAAATTAATTTATTGCTTTTTTATTTCATATAAAAATAACAAATAACCAATGAGACGTTTATATTAAATATTACAAAGCATACACGACATTTTCATGTTAACTTGGACTACACTCTTAAGGACAGCTAATCCCCCGCCGCCTTCAGCCGTGACGTTGACCTTGGGTAAGCATTACGAAAAGTGGGGTTTAGCGTTTGTTCGAATTGTGAATATTTGATACTGATTGTCAAGGAGCCTTTTCTAAAAGAATATATAGGGCCATGAAGACTTTGCACTCAGTGCATATCCAGAGCCATCTGATCTGGATCTACACTATCATTCAGTTTGCGAAATTTAAATGAATACAATATACATGTATCAAGTAATTTGAGGGTCTGATAGTCAGAAATGTGACTAATAAATAAATTAAATAAATAAATAAATTATACAGTATACTTGTTACTGTCCATCTTTAAATATGAGCTGATATGACAATCAAATAGGAATTTCTAAATGTGTGAAAATTGATAACAATGAAAACTTACTGAGACATTCCTACAAAAATACGAGCAGTGAAGACTTTGCACAAATTGCACATCCAGATCTACACTGTTTGCCACTAATATATACATATAGTACACATGTATAAAATAATTTGAGAAGCTGATAGTCAGAAATGTGACTAATAAATAAATAAATAAATAAATAAAGTATACAATAAACTCGTTACTGTCTTTAATAAAAGCTAGAATGACAATCAAATGTGTGAAAATTGATAACAATGATCTGTTTATTATCAAGGATCCCTTTATTGGGGTAAAGGGATTAGTAACGCCTGGTTGTTTATTGAGCTTCACACTTTACTTGTTCTTGTAAAACTTTTTGCTTGATAGTGTACTAACCTGAAATTCATTAATCCTTACCCCGCTGAACACGATAATCCTTATCTTTGCAAACAGTGTAGATCCTGATCAGATTGCTTCTGCCCTCTAAACCGGATCTGCACCGTTTTCATGCAGTTTTTGAATTGCATGCATACATAATATTAATTGGTTTACTTACGAGGATACTTCTAGTTCAGCGAACCTGAACACTGATGATTACCTAATGAATACATTAATAAAAAAATTGTTTGTTTGTATTGGAGTTTAGCGGGCCAGTCAACACTATTTTAGTTCATGTTCGAGCCGGTCAGTTTACCTATCCACACTTAACCTGGGCAGGCTTATACGTAAGCGGTTAACCATTACAGTGCTCATTTTTTTCGCCGGAAAGTGACAAGTGCCCTTCTTGAATCAGCAGAAGGGAGAGAATGACCAAAGAACAGATTTCATAATCAAGCTCCACAAGGAAAGTTGCCGACCCCGGTAGGTATCGAACCCGCCTCCTCCTGATCACCAATCCTACGCGCATCCGACTTAGCTACCGAGGCCGGATAAATAAATAAATTAACGAATAAATATAAATATGTTAACAAATATAAGATTATCCCTCATTATCACCATGGTTGACGAAACCGAGGAATGTTTTTTTGTGTGTGTGTTGGAGGGGGGGGGGGCGGCCCATCCACCGATCCATCCAGATTTCCATCCAATTAGTAAGGATAACTGATTGAAATTAATTTAAAAAGTATTTTAGCGGTGTGGAATTATTTCGGTTAATAAAAAAAGCCTATAGATGATCAAAAGAGCAGAAAAGTAGAAAAAAGCCTGCTCTAAAGCATGTCGGAATGCAATTAGAATTATACATTGAAATAAAAGAAGGGAATTTTCAAATATATCTTCCATTCTCCTTAGATTAACATATAGATATTCTATTTAGTAACGTTATAATATATAATAAATACATATATCTATTATAGGTTAAATATTCGAGGCTCCCTATCAAAATAATCCAATCAGCATAAAAAAAAAACAACAACAAAAAAAAAACTCATCGGGCATCCAACTCGATCTCTAATTTAAGTGGAAGCCCCGTGAAAAGCAAAGAGGGGCCGAAGTGTCTAGGTATATGGGGCCGAGGTGTCTAGGGGCCGAGGTGTCCAGGGGCCGACCCGTCTAGGGTTTCAGTTTTATGTGGGGCCGAGGTGGTTTTGGGGCCGAGGTGTCTAGGGGCCTAAGTGCCTAGGGGCCGAGGTGGTTTTGGGGCCGAAGTGTCCTGTTACCTTTCAGACCAAGATACAAGATACAAGATTTATTTAGAAAACCGACATAATAGACGGTGTCATCCAAGACATGTATACAATATACGATAATTAACAATGCAATTCGAGATGAATGTGGTGAAATTGTATGAAATAATAATGAGCATTCCAAATTATCTTAGGCTGAGAGATGCCGTTATAAAGTCACAAATATATTTTGTCTCCTCTACAGTTACTGGGTTCATTAAGCGGACAAGAGCTTTCAATGATGCGTCAGTATTTGGAATCAAGCCATAGTATTCAATGTTCAATTTCTGAAATAAATTAATTCTTATATCAGAATTTTTCGTACAATAAAGTATAAAATGTTCCTCGTTTTCTATTGTATCACAAGTGGTACAAATTCTACTCTCACGAGGAACAGGTGGTCTAAAGTAACGACCTCGCTCTATTAGTAAGTTGCTACACACCACAATGAAGACAATGGATTGTTGTGATGTGAACAAACTTTATGAGAGATCAACGTAACGTAACGTTCCATTATCATATGCCTACGCACGTCTGTTAATATCAAACGTGCGCCGTGATGCGGCAAAATAACTTCTATCCTTCATAAACCATAAATAGATTGAACAACAAACAACGCGTTAATATCATCATGGAACTTACATTTCATTTTTCTCTAAAGACACATCGTGTCATGAACGTTGAAAAACAAAATTTCCATTTTGAAATATAGCATAGCCTTATTTATCAGTCGCCAACTATATTAATCGCATTATAACACACTGACCTGATAAAGATATGCTATCTCAGGACAAGTGAGCTTTATCAGGTCAACGTGACATTGCACTTTTATGAATGAACGGGACTACTAGAAAAATTGACAAAATGTTATTATTACTGAAAAATAATGGAAAAAAATTACTTATTAAATATCATAGAAAAAAAAATCAGCTGATACTAAATATATCGACCGCCGGAATGTCTGGACCCACTGAGAACCATCGATAAATGATCATAAATTACTAATTTAAGAGTGTACATGGGGATAAACTGATAAATAGAATTCCAGATTCGTGTCATTTGATATCAAGTTTATCAGGCTCGGCTTTGAGAACGCATGTAGAATCGCTCGGCAAGCCTCGCGATTCTACAAGCGTTCTCAAAGCCTTGCCTGATAAACTTGATATCAAAAGACACGAACCTGGTATTCCCTATTTATGGAAAAGGATAACACAATGCAGAGTACATGTACCTGAATCACAACTTCGCCTGATCAAAGTATACCCAGCGGCCACTTCTATGAAGTTGCAGGTTCCATAGAGTACACATGTGCCTGTAGCAGCGTCCACTTGTGCTTGATAGCATGTTGAAGCTGGCAGTGCTAGACACGGTTGACTACAGTGGGGTACATCCCTGTTGGATAATGTCGCGATGACATTTGAGCATTTCATGGTTGCTTTGCAGTTCACGCAAATTTGTTTAGCCATCCAACTACAAGCTGTAGCTGAAACGAAATGCATGACATGAGTAATGGATAGAGAATTGTTTCATTGTATTGGCTAAGGCATTACGAAAACACGCCTATACTATCTATCTATCTATCTATCTATCTATCTATCTATCTATCTATCTATCTATCTATCTATCTATCTATCTATCTACCTTCTCATACTGAGTCGGTCATATTTGGCCATTACCTCAGTATACAAATACATTGCCACCTTTATCGCCGAAAAAAGCGAAAATTTTGAGTGGAAAAAATGTGATATTTTTCTTATTTCTGCTCAAAATATAGATTTTGGGCACTCGTTAGAACCGCCTCATCGAGGCGGTTCTAACGAGTACCCACAATCTATATTTAAGAGCCGAAATAAGAAAGTGGGGTTCAAGGGGTTCAGAATTATATAGGTGTGTTTTTGTGATGGTTTTTCGATGTAGACACTTTGCAGTGGGAACCAAGAGTAAAACGTGCGTAAAATACAACACGCTTAACCGAGCGAACTCCTACAACTTAATAAGACCAAGGTCAGCCTGCGCTTCCGCACAGTTAGTTCAGGGTCTTCGAGTAACCCCTTACAACTTTTGGGCTATCCAGTCTGAGACACGCGAAGACGTTGCCAAGGATGATGGGGAAGCTAATCTGAATCTTTGCCGGCCACACCGATGTGTTCGTCACGAAAATACGCCTATATAATTTTGACCCCCTCGAACCCCACTTTTATAGGCGTGTTTTCGTGACGAAGACATCTATGGGGAATAGTGCATATTTTCGTATCTCAAATACGGACATTTTTCTGATGAAAATAAGTATCATGTTTCTTTTTTTTACTCCAAACATAGGTTGAGGGTGTTCGTTAGAACCGCCTCAATGAGGCGGTTCTAATTATTACAGGCGACCATTGTCTTGGTTCAGAATTATGAAAAATAATGTATACCCCCGCAAATCCAACTTTGCACTATATAACATGGCGTGTGGGGGTTTTCGTTACACGGACTTGTTTACGTGATGTTTTGGGTTGATAATTTGTTTCTAGGTTGGACAAACAAAAGAGACGTGCATGTAATGAACAGAAATCGACACAATTACCTCAAACCTCCCGCTCAAGACAACAAAGGGAAAGACACATGAACATAAATTAACATCACTAAAATGAAACGTCACAGGTGGAAAGCCAAAATGAGTGTTGCTTCCCCCACAAAACGACCGAACGGCCATCCAATATAATAAGATATTAGCAATACACAAAATAAACGTTGATCCATAAAAATAATAACCAACCCCCCCGGAAGGGTCAGTAAAAAGTTTTATACTAGGGAGCTTAAATCTGTTTTACGTGGCCCATTACGAAAACACGCCTAAACAAATACATTGCCATTTTTTGGCCAAGATGAAAAATTGTGATATTTTTTCTAATCTCTGCTCAAAAACATAGATTGTGGGTACTCGATAGAACCGCCTCGTCGAGGCGGTTCTATCCAGTACCCACAATCTATGTCGTCGAGGCGGTTCTATCGAGTACCCACAATCTATGTTTTTGCCTCGACGAGGCGGTTCTATCGAGTACCCACAATCTATGTTTTTGAGCAGAAATAAGAAAAATAATGTCATTTCTGCTCGAAAACATAGATTGTGGGTACTCGATAGAACCGTTTCGTCGAGGCGGTTCTATCTTGTACCCACAATCTATGTTTTTGAGCAGAAAAAAGAAAAACATGTTTTCTTATTTCTGCTCAAAAATATAGATTGTGGGTACTCGATAGAACCGCCTCGAAATAAGAAAAATAATGTATACCCCCTTCAAGCCCAGTTTTACTATATAAAAGTGGGGTATGAGGGGGTGGAAATTATATATATTAAGCGTGTTCTCGTAATGACAATCCTCGCCCTTGGTTCCGTTGCAGTTTAGATCAATAATTTGTTCAGTCCGCACGAATGGTTTCCAGCTCATCAGTACAACATCTCCGAGAACATAAAAATCAAACGAGTACAGAGATGAAATTACGATTAGAACCCGACAGCATGAAATAACTGAAATGCTGGAGCAAAAGAAAACCAACAGTTGGACTCCGGTGAGCCCGACCAGAGACAAAGCATTAGTCACCAACCGACATTTCTTTTCTTAATTATACATAAGTCACCATAAAATTCAGGTTCCGATAGGGCATGTTGCAGAAGAGATTTAAGTCCAACATTGAATTCTGAAGCATAATCGAAATGACGTCCATAAAACTTAGAATAAGCTTTGCGTAGTTTATGATACCGATAACCCTGTAATTGTATAGGCGTGTTTGCGTAATGAGAAGAATTTTTGTGGATTTTATTGATTTGTAAACACCGGCGAACACTCACACCTGGAATTATTTAAGAAATAGATCAGCCCTAACTGTGATTTGTTGAGTAATAAATCACAGTTTGGAGGTCAGTTTTAAAGGAGACAAATCACGAGCGCCTAGCGCGCGTGATTTGTCTACTTACAACTGACCGTAGCGCGCGTGATTTGTCTACTTACAACTGACCGACAAACTGTGATTTATTACTCAACAAATCACACACTAGAGCTGATCTGTTTCGATTCTAACACGCTGAAAATCGGCAATAATGTTGTTGTTTCCTTCAAAATCCCACAACTTTTCGCCATTGTTATAAGAAATCCCGCTAAAATTAACGACAGAAATACATGCATTTACATCCTTTTCTAACGTTTTCGATGCGAGAAAATGACGTTACATCGTCTAACGTCAAGGAAATCGACTAGTGATGTCATCAATTGGCAGTTTTTAATGACGTCACTCGTCACGCTCTTCCTAGCAGTGATTTGTTGTAGAACAAAACACCGTTGTTTTCCATTGCCTATATAGGCGCGCTGTGTTAGAATATTTCCTAAATCATCCAAATATCTAGATGTTGAGCTAAACAGACTACTTTTCAACAGATAGGGACATCATGAAAAATGGAAGTGAAGGCAATAATCAGGAATCGATAAAATTAACCCACAGCTTCCATCAGACACTAAAGGGAAGGAAACACAAGCATGAAATAACTATACCCTAATCATGGAAACATCAATAGCAGAAAGGCCAAATGGCTATTCAAAACCAACAAACAAACATACAACGATACACACTCAACGACAAACTATAACACAAATAAACCGCGACAGAAGAGCGCAATGGAACGGTCAGTGAAACGAACTCCACAGTCTCTGTTTGTGTGTTGGGCGGCTTAAATAGATTTAACGCGGCCGCAATTTTAGTACGTACTTCCGTCGCAATTTAGGCAAATAATTTGTTCAGTCGGCAAGAAGGCCTCCTAAGCCCTCAGTGCAACATCTCCGAGAACACGAAAATCAAACAACAACAGTGAGGACTCGACAGCAAGAAGCCACCGAAATGCTTAAGCAAACGAAAACCAACAGTTACACTCCGATGAGCACGACCAGAGACAGAACAACATTACATAGAATTAAATTCTTTTTCTATGTAAGCCTTTACGCTCGATCCATCATAGAATCTGAGGTCTGACCAATCGAAGGGGAAACAAAGTTGTCAACCGTGATTGGGTTAATTACCACGCATGCAGTCTGTCGTATACCATTTATGTTGTACACAATCGTTATATATCGAAGAACAGTTTTACGAAAGTGGTTGCTTAAGCCATTGCAAGTATAATATTTTTTATATACTTAGTCACCATAAAATTCGGGTTCCAATAGACCTTGTTGCAGAAGAGATTTAAGTCCAACATTAAAATTTGAATTTATATAGGAATAAAATCCATAAAATTTAGAAAAGGCTTTGCGTAGGTTATGATACAGATAACTCTGATTAAGAAGTTTAGCAGCAAACAGTTTATTACGAGTGTTGAAGTCAGTCACATTACTAGACGCTCTTGCAAATTCAATTAATTGCGAGATTTAAACGTCATAACCCCGCACGAGGAACATCACCATCCATGAAAGGATGTCTCTTCTTTCATAACAGAACGGGAACAAATCAGCTACAAGGGATGCTACATACGCATCCGATTTCCCACACTTTGTCTTAATACGTTTGTACCAATCTTATATACATATTGTAAAGTAGAGAAATGTGAGAGTTTCAGCCACTTTCTGACATGACCGTAAGGTATAAAATGTTTGCTCTCCAGAAGTGAAAAAAAAAAAACAACAACAAAAACGTTTCTTTCATTACATGCAAGATAGAGGAAATCTTCACTATGGAAAGTCCACTCAGTGATTTCATTGATTTTTTTTTGTACGATAATTAGGCAGTACAGTATAATGTGTAAATAATAATACGCAGACAGACTAAATGCACGAAAATGTCCGGATTTTAGTTTATTTAAAACGCTCGAATTTTAATAGACCAAAATAGATTTCTCCCTCATCTTTCAAGGCTTTCAAGGTTCTTCTGTCGCGGTATATTTTTGTTTTGGTTTGTCTTTGGGTGTTTGTGTCGCTTATATTATTTTATTTTTGGAAAGCCGTTTAGCCATTTTGTGGGAAAGTAACTGCCCTTTTGGCTTTCCGCTGTTGGTGTTTCCGTTGGGGTCTGTTGCTTCATGTTTGTGTTTCTTTCCCTTTGGTGTCTCTGATGGGAGCTGTGGGTTAATTGTATCGATTCCTGATCATTGCCTCTACTTCTATTTTTGTCGCAATATTTAATCACATGCTTTTTTATGCCAGTACAATGTCAAAAATGAATCTAATAATTAAGAAAGTTCAGCAGTGGTTCAAGAACTTGAATTTGCTTTAAACCGAGCTTTTTATGAAGATAAGACACTTGTAACCAATGTAGCGTAGGAAGCCTGTCTTGGCCTTCTTTAACACATACAGTAAACTTAGTGGCTTCATGATAGATATGGCCATTAACCATAGACCTCTTTTCCGCCCATCACAAACATGCCCATATAATTTTGCCTCCCCCCCCTGCCCCTTGAACCCCACTTTTATACAGTAAATCTGGGGTATGCAGGATTACACCTTGTTTTTCTTATTTCTTCTCTAAAATATAGATAGTGGGTAGCCGTTGGAACCGCCGAGTAACAACAATCTATTTTGTGAGCAAAATAAAAATAATATCACAATTTTTCATCTTAAAACTTTCGTGTGTGTTTTTTTCTTGGCGGTAAAGTTTACAATGTATTTGATGTATTTGTGTAGGCGTGTTTTCGTAATGCAAAGGCAGTAGATCATAGGCATTTGTACCGCCCAGTTCTTGCTGAAGTGTGTTAATATAGTGGAGACGTCGAAAAATGGCATCTTTGTTTGCGGCATTTTCTGCCGAAGTCTAATTCCAGGGCTATATTCTAGCCTACATTCGAAGACAATCGACCCACCAGTGAATGCTATATATGATTCTGATGAAAAACACACAAACGTGCAGGCTGTTTTGAGAATTCGCTGGTTTCATTGGTCTTCCTGTGGGTTTTGTAATGTTCGCCTCTCAAAGTTTCCTTTTCTGAATCTTGTGGCGATAAAGTCTGCCCGACGGACTTTTCTGTCGAAGCAAATTTTGCAGTCGTTTAATATGTTCTCCTATGGACCTGACAGGGTGTAGAAGTTTCTGATCAGACTGATCAGAATGATATGGTATATTTGGCAGAAAGCATTTAAGTATACATAATCACGCAATGTGTATTTGAAACAGTGTGGCACTGAAATAGAATTTCGAACATCATTGAATCACAAGCTTTCTCCTGGATTCTCTAGTTTAAAATTTGGAAGCCAAAACACACACACACACACACACACACACACACACACACACACACACACACACACAATGATACCTACTGAGCATGAAACAAACCTGTCCACTCCAACCAACACATTACAAAGGGTATGGCGTCCGCATTTATTGGTCTGACTTGATATCCAAGTTATACTGCGAATTGCTTTAAGTGTGTGGGTTGCTGAGCTTCTTCTGTATTTTGTTTTTCGTGCATGTACATGATTATGGTGCAATTTGTTTCAAACCGATTTTATTCATCTCATTGATATTGGCTTTTAAACATTTGGGGGTAATTTCTTATAAACTTAATATAAATATTTCAGTGTAAAAAAATCAAATTTTGGTTATGTCTGAATAAGTACTAAATAACCGTTCACTCCGACATTACGATAACTCACCCGTGCGTCAGAGTGCATTTTTTTACATCTCCAAAACGGTACATTTTCTGAATATTAATCTTATTTATACTCAAAACATAGGTTTTGGGTGCCCGTTAGAACCGCCTCATTGAGGCGGTTCTAACGAGTACCCACAACCTATGTTTAGGAGCAGAAATAAGAACAATATTGTATACCCCCGTAAACCCCAGTTTTCTCTATATAAAGTGGGGTGTAAGGGGGTGTTTATTTCACGGACTTGTTAACGTGATCATAAATGCTTAAAATGCGCATTTAACAGTAGAGCCGGAAACGCCATCACTTGTCACGAATACAAACAATTTGATAAATAGACTGCAAGGATCAACAGATTATCGGTGCTGATTTTGATAGATCATGAGCTATGACATAAATCAATTTATTAGCTATTCCCTATATTAATTGCAATGTAACACGTTGACCTGAGAAAGATATACTACACCCGGACGAGTGAGCTCTATCAGTTCAACCTGACATTGCACCTCTATGCACTGGAAAACTGACAATTTTGTACTAGGGGATTAACTGATAAAATACCGGATTCGTGTCATTTATCGTCAATTTTATCAGGCTCGGCTTCGAGAACGCATGTAGAACGGCTCGTAAAGCCTCGCGATTCCAAACGCCTCCTCAAAGCCTTGCCTGATAAACTTGATATCAAAAGGCATGATTCTTGTATTCTCTATATCTCATGCAAAAGCAGGTAAAAGCTTAGATTGGTTCCCTTGTCGTAAATGTCTCCGCTAGGTGGCTACAACATAACGATTGGTAGCTAGCAGAAGCCATTACGTCTATTTATAGCATAAGCACTGACGCGGTATTGGAAATACCCGAGTTCAACAAGGTTAACTGCTGAGTCAGTCATTCCTGATGAAACAAAAAAAACGATACTTAGAATACTGAAATAATTTATAATAATTTATTTCACATAGACTAGTGACATTCTTATCATTATCTTGAAATATGTATCTTTTTAACACTCGCAGATACAATTTACAATGAGTAATACACAGCCAGCTGGCCCACTTCTGCAATATTTTAAATTAGCAGACGCGCTCTTGTAGGCATGCGCAGTGGTAAGAGTAGGATTCTCTACCTCAAATCAATTTACTCGCTACCTATCGTTATGTGCGTACAAAAGGGGAGGTTATAACGAATGGTAACCAATCTAGTAAAAGCTGTCTTTTGTAATGTGGGATGAGAGAGAATAGAGAAAAAAGCTTCTTTACGGTGCTTATCATTGTCATTATATGCCTTGGAATATATGCAATGCTAACAATGTTTTTTTTTTCCCTACATGGCCAACTTTATCTGACATTTAATCTATTCACCTGTTCCCTGAAAGTCACACTACAAGTCAATATTGGATTGTCTCCCTTTGACAGAGGCCTATAATAGGTACCTGTTGTGTAATCTCAACTGTGTTTATAAGCCGGCTGTGTGTGAAATCAGTTTCGCTTTTATGACCCCTGGGGATACTGAACGAGAATCGCTCATGTCAATTGATATCTAGTTAATTTCGGACTGGCTGCTTTGGTGTGGTCTGAGTTTATCTCCAAATAAAGTTCTGTTCTGTCGTTACTAAAAAAATTACTCTTTTAAAAGTGAGACTTTTTTGTGCCAGGTGGGTGTCAGTTGAATTATTTTAATTGACATTGTTTAGAAATGCCACATAATCACAAGTACACGTAATGAAAACCCCTTTAACCCCTACTTTACATAGAGAAAACCTGTATTACAATTCTAATATCTGCAACAAGACATAGTAGATAACCGTTTGTGAGATATGAATTGCCATTTTGGAGATACGAAAAAAAAAAAAAAAAAAAACACTATGTCACGAAAAAAAAAAAAAAAAAAAAAAAAAACACTATGTCACGCGGATATGCTATCTTAATGGGGCCTGTCTAATACGCTGAAAAACCTGCTGAATTTAGCAGGCTGCGGATCAGCAGAAAGTGACTAAAACGCTAATCTGCTGAAATGTAAATGTAAATGTTACTTTATTTTGTGTCACAATACTGGCCGTGCATATTGATAATATATTTATTAATAACATTTAATAATTATTAAATTTGTTTTACGCCACAGACATTAATATTGTTGTAATATCGAGTATCGGGTTGTATGCCAAAAATACAGACAGTGCTTTGCTGAAGATTTCGAATTAAAAGTTTTCCAGACATATTACTGGTCGCATATTTTAAAGCAGTTATATAGAAGTATATATTTTCTATTGTTGTCTACAAGGTTTACGTACCGGCCTGTGAAATAACTGTTATATCGAGCTACATCCCGAAAGCATGGCGATATAAATTTGACCCCTTAAACCCCACTTTCATAAGTAAAACTGGGGTTTGGAGGGGTATAAATTATTTTTCTTATTTCTGCTCAAAAACATAGATTTTGGGCACGCGACAGAACCGCCTCGCCGATGCGGTTCTAACGAGCACCCACAATCAATGTTTTGCGCAGAAATATGAAAAATAACACAATTTTTCAGCTGAAAATTTTCATTGTTTGGTGGTTAAATTTACAATGTATTTGTACAGGCGTGTTTTCGAAATGTATCCGTTAAGACGAGAACCTTGAATCTGAGTTGTAAGCATAGAAATACAGAGGAGATACTCTTACTGATTTTAATGCGGATAAATCTCTCTTGACACAATAATGGCCGATTATCTATCTGTCTATTTAATGACTCAGTAAGCCTTATCATGCCATCATACAATTCTAGTTTTTAGTTGTTCACAAATAATATTCATCTTTATTTATTTATTTATTTAATTATTTGAAAATACAAATGAAATATTGTTATATTCTCATTTATGATGATAACACAGAGTTTGAGCACACGTACGAACGCCTCGTCGAGGCGATTCTAATGAGGTCCAACAGTCTATATTTTAAACAAGCAACAAGCAATAAGAATACTTTATTATTCTCTTTCCCGTGAAGAGGTAATTGTGGCGGCCTGTGCTGCAAATGTCTGTTAGCTAGTTTATATGTTTCTCTTCCTTATTTTTTTTTCGTGCAAAACGAGTAAATCTTTCTTTTTTTTCTTAACTGACGATACATCTTTGACGATAACTTCATCATATGCGCCCTTTCTTTCTTTCTGCTCAGGTATATGACGCTCGTCAATATAATCGTTCATGATGGATTGTAAATCGATCAATACATTGAGTAAGCACACTTCCGACTACCTGTCGATAATCGAATTATCACCAAGTGTCGTGACGCGCGCTGTTAAACACAGTAGTCACAGTAAGTGGCAACTTGACCTGTAGTTGTATTTAAAAAGTAATATCATATACCAAGAATAATTCATCTAAAATGAACAATTAAGACTCCGGGTCTCATCCAAGATTACACTTCTTGCTAAAAAGAATCACCGATTTATCATCACGATAACAAGTTCGTGTAATGAAAACCCTCTTACCCCCACTTATATAGAGAAAAGTGGGGCTTCGGTGGTATACATTATTTTCTTTATTTCTGCACCAAGACATAGGTTGTGGGTACTAGTTAGAACCAACCGCCTCAGTGAGGCTGCTGAAATGCTGAATATTACTTTTGTTGTTGTTGTTGTTGTTTTCCTAGACATATTACTGGTGCCACATTTTAAAGCAATTACTGAGTTTCATGCGGGCAGATCTTCATTGACACAATAATCTATCTATCTATCTATCTATCTATCTATCTATCTATCTATCTATCTATCTATCTATCTATCTATCTATCTATCTATCTATCTATCTATCTATTAGGCCCCCGCCCATAGGGGCTCGAAGGAATATATGGGCTGCATGATGCTTCCACGCAGAGCTGAATCCGGCCCGCACACTAGTACTTGTAAATCGCTTAGAGGATCTAAGCCTGTCCAGGAACCGCGGTGCGAGGCGGACCGTCAATGCTAATAAACCTTATTGGTTTCATTGGGCGACAGGGCTTGGGATGTCATTTCATCTCAATGTCGGGTAAAAGTCCCACAAAATTGGAAGCAACGTCTCCAAAATGACCTTTACAGTGTTGACGGGGACGTTAAACCTCAAATCAAACCAACAAACAAATCTATCTATCTATCTATCTATCTATCTATCTATCTATCTATCTATCTATCTATCTATCTATCTATCTATCTATCTATCCATCCATCCATCCATCCATCCATCCATCCATCTATCTATCTATCTATCTATCTATCTATCTATCTATCTATCTATCTATCTATCTATCTATCTATCTATCTATCTCATTTCATCTCAATGTCGGGTAAAAGTCCCACAAAATTGGAAGCAACGTCTCCAAAATGACCTTTACAGTGTTGACGGGGACGTTAAACCTCAAATCAAACCAACAAACAAATCTTTCTATCTATCTATCTATCTATCTATCTATCTATCTATCTATCTATCTATCTATCTATCTATCTATCTATCTATCTATCTATGCGAGTTGGATCGTTCATTCATATAAACCCTATTAGTGTAATTAGGTGGCAGGGCTTGAGAAGTCATTTTATCTCAATTTCGGGTAAAAGTCCCACAAAATTTGAAGCAACGTCTCCAAAATGACATATACAGTGTGGGTGAGGGGGGGGGGGCAAAATAAAGACTATGTTGTTTCCAGCAATCATCCCAAACCTTTTCTTCTGTACAAGACATAGGTTGTGGGTACTCTATAGAACGGCTCTAGCAAATCTTGGATAATATGTATTTGTCTGTTGAAACAATGTAAATAAATTTCAAAGCAACGGTTCTAGCAAAAACCCACAACCTATAAGAAGGCACTATGTCAAACGGATGTATTCTCGTAACTTGGACCCAGTATACATGTATATTTCACGGCCCGCCCATCGAGGCTTGAAGAAATAGATGGGCTGCATGATGCTTCCGCGCAGAGCTGAAACCGACCGCACACCAGTACTGGTAAACCGCTTTTAGGATCTAAGCCTGCCCAGGCAAAGCGGTGTGAGTCCATGCTTATAAACCCTATTGGTTTCAATGGACGACAGGGTTTGAGATATCATTTCATCTCATTGTCGGATTAAAGTCCCACAAAATTGGAAGCAATGTCTCCAAAATGACCTATACAGTGTTGACGGGGTCGTTAAACCTCAAATCAAACAAACAAAACAAACATGTATTTTGGATCCGAGATATAAAAATAATAATAATTATAATAATAGATAGATATCTCATTATCTTAATAGTACCGATTCTGCTTAGAACTTAATGCATATGAATAAAGTCATTCGATAAATTTTAATCTCTCCGGAAAGACGGTAATACAGTATACATTGTGCGCGTGTCCATTAATCGTCAGGCTTCCTGACGGTCAGTAGCCGGTATACAATACACATTACGTGTGTCATAAAAAGCGATAATTGTCTTCAGTGATGTTTCCCCCTGAGTGAGCTGAAAAAATATATGGGCACAGAACCGCCAAACTGATATGGTTCTTTCAAGTACTTTCTACCTATGTTTTTGTGTAAAATCACACTGATTCCTGATTATCTGACTGTTTTGTATAAAGTTTGGTTTACATGCATATTCTTTTTCACAGCATCATGGAAAGAACACAAGAAAAAGGGTACCCACATCATTTAACATTTGAAATAAATAAATAAATAAATAAATAAATAAGAAACTTTTCTATTAATCATTAGATTATACATAAATGAATAATAATAATATTAATAGTAATAATAATAATAATAATAATAATAATAATCACATTACGATAATACATCCGTGCGGCATAGTCCATTTTTGATATCTCAAAAACAATTAATTCGTCAAAGTAAACTCATCAATACTTAAAACATAGTTAGAACCGCCCCATTGAGGTGGCTCCAACGAGTACCCACAACCTATGTTTTGGACAAGAAATAAAATGAATACCACAGTAAACCCCAGTTTTCTCTATATAAAGCAGTTTTTAATGAGGTGTTCATTACAACCAAGATGATAATAATGAATACGAAACAATTAACATAGGCATTAATGGCATCTTTACGTTTTTTATATTTACCAGACTGAATTCACAATAGCATTTAAATAATCAAACAGTGTAACAAAAAGAAAAAAAAAAGTAATATAAAACAAACATTCCTCTGGTATTCCAGCAAAACAATGTGCGAACAACGAAATGTCAGATTAGCCTGTATCTGAGTAATGTAAATAAGATATATTTTTAACTTTTTAGAAATTTAGTGACGAATTCACATGGGCTTCTTTCTTTCTTTCTTTCTTTCAGCTGTAATCATACAAACATACAAAACAAACAAATGTAATCATAAATCTTATTACTAGCAATGTTTATTTAAATTTGCGAAGTAAGTATAAAGAATGTGCAAAAATCTAATCAGGACATGGAAATAAAAAAGCTACGTGAATAAATCAATAAATAAATAAGATGCAGATCAGACACCGCATTCTTAGATTGATTTACATTCCAAGGAGATGCCTAGGCGAAGATGTGTTGATTTTACCGTCGATTGAAAATGACCCGCTTTGGGATTACACGCGTGTGTAAACGATAAAGCTTTTTCTGAATAAGCTCCAAATTTAATCGCAAAATGCCGTTATTAAATATTATCTTGAAATATTATGATTGCTATCAAATTCCACACAATTGTAAACACATTGCGTCTGATACAGGCGTTTTTTCATAATATTAACATAAAGTGCAGATTTTAGCCGTTAAAGTAGGGTACTGTCGTTGTTTTTCCACAGTTTTGTATGATTCAAATAAGGATTAAGGGTTATTAATTTGAAAATAAAAATGCCGGCAGCTAGTTAATTAAAAGTTCCACTTATTTGATATCGTTTTAAAGGAATTTAAACGTACACTTATATTAAATCGGAACATGTTTGTTAAATTGTAAAATAAAACAGTTATATTTGTTTAAAAATTGTTTTCCATTAAAGCGCCTGCTATTTCCAACAAGAGATTCTGTACAGGTAAGCCGAGAAGGTCAGCGCACAGTAAAAGGCTTAATCCTTTGCGCCAAAGGTATAAATGTCAAAAATAGTTGCGGATGCAAATGCCGTTTTCCTACTTTCCCGTTTGTGTCTTTGACAGAAGGGGCAGGGTAATTATATTAACCCTTATCTTGCTGTTCACGACAACCACTATCTTTAAAAACATTGTACACTGTTTGGCATTCAGGTTATTAATTTGTAGCAATTAATTACATCAAGTAGTTTGATTGGTTGATAGACGGAAATAGGTGTGGTTTAAATGAATATTCAGCAAGATAAAGGTTGATTAAATTCTTGACCGCTGTCTCCTCTTCGACAACTATGACTCGGCCAAAGTAGTGCTACACACACGGCTGAGTATATGTTTCCAATGGCAACGATATCATGCACCAAACCTGATAAGTACAACCCCGGCAATTTGCAATGATCACGGAATAAAAGAATTAATTTCAGCCATGTTATAGTAGTCGCAGATAAGATAGGCAGGTCAGAGCTATTGTTTGCACCTACCTGTCTTTGTATTATTCTATTAACAAAATTGTAAACCAAGTCACATGATTATGTATATCCAACTGTCACATAAACAAACTATGAAATATATGGACATTCGGTCCGCTTGCAAAAATATGAGAAAGTCACTTTACCGAATCTTCTTGTGGGCTTAGTACAATGTTCATATATTGACAGCGCATGGATTTGTACGCCTTTTCAGTCGAATCAACATTCGGTGTTCGATAACCTCAACATCTCTGGGAAATTGAGTTTCTCTTAAAATTCAATTTTTTTCCTAAACAGTAGACTCCTTTAGATAATGGAAGCAAAGTTATTGTTTGTTTTTACTTTAATATAAAAATGGGTACAACACAAATGTTCTAGGACAGACTGCATGCATGGTGGTTAAATGTATGTTCTGAAAAAGAGTTAATACTCTGAAAGCAAGGACTCCAGCACATATTTCAAAACTATGGAGTGTACAAGACTTTCCTCTGCCAGACTGGCTGGTTTAGACTAATCTCGCCTCATCAGTAACCCTCATCCTTAACTAGGTTGATAACTTTGCTTTATCTGAAATTGCACACCGATAGGTCGAGCCTCAGACTCTATGACGGTTCCGGCCTACATATAATTTCTTGTTCTTTGGGATCAATGATTCGAATGCGACATTTTGAAAATAGCTGAGGGCCACTTATGAGGCCTAATTGGCCGAAACTAGCTAGTCTCACCTAGAAAACTGTACGTTCCATACTTTGTAGTTCTGTGGTGTATTATTCGATTCTAAGGATACTCTTTCATAGAACAAACGTCAGTTGGTTCCTGATGCTCTTTCTCTGGTTGGGCACACTGAAGTCCATCTATTGGTTTTCTTTGCTCAAGCGTTTCGTTTATTTCATGCTATGGAGTCTTCATCCGAGATGTTGTGCTGATGAGCCAAAACTCCTTGATGTGGACTGTAGAAATTTTATTCGTCTATACCAAGACAGAACCAAGAGCGAGTACTGCGGCCACATAAAATCGATTTAGGCACCCACCCCACGCCCGAAGTAAACAAAAACAAAACATATTGACCTTTCCAAAGCGGTACTTCTGTTGTGGTTTATTACTTGTATAGTTCGTCTTTGCATGCAGTCATTGCCAATATTACAGTAATTTAGTTTTGGTAGCCGCTTAGCCATTTTGTGGGAATATAAGAATCCTATATGGGTGTGAGGGTTAGATGGAATAATCCGTCCCGAGGGACACTGTCCGGCATCACGAGGCTTGCCGATTGATGCCGGACAGTGATCCCGAGGCACGGATTTTTCTATCTACCACTCACACCCATATTGGATTCTTTTTCTTGCATATCTTCCATTTCTTAGCGCGGATTTTTAATGCTGTAGTCACTTCGGTTACCAACGTCCGCCATATTGTGTTGACACTGCAGGAATATTTAGTGACGTCACGTAACGTGCTGTCACGTCAACCTTAACGACGGCGCATACGAGGTCGTAATCAACCAGTGCATTTATCAAACACGCGATTATAATCGATTTTGGGTTGGAACACCAGGGTCAGAACATAAATTTCTATCCCAGGTTAAACTCGCAGATTTCCTTGTCTGGTGTGCAAGAAAGTAATAGTCCTGTGGGCTTTTCGCTTGTGACGATTTCATCATTGTGAAATTGTTTTATGTTTCTTTCCTTTTGCTTTAAACTTTATTTTAATTGCTTCAATGACGTGTGTATGTAACAGACAAATATATATTATCCAGGATTTGACATTAAGACAAAACGATAACACACGATGCTTCCTTTATGAATCAATCAAATTCTATTCATTCAAGCATATACAGTCAATTGTTATATAATATACATATAAATGAAAAAAAAAACACTAAAGAATAGCATGAAATGGAATTACTGGATGGGCAAAAAAACGCATCAATTGTAACAAAGCATATTATGACTCGCAACGGTTTATCCTTCGTTTGTGTACGCAGGAGACAGTTTTATATTAAATTATAAGTACCTTTAATACTGATCCGCTGGCCTAATAAGCCAAGCAACCAGTCACTTAAAGGCATTTATGCTGTAACAGTAGAACTAACCATGTGTTCATAATTGTTTTATTGCCCCCTGTGATATACTGACTATAGCAGATCAAAGGCGGCCCTTAATAGGGTGATTAGTAGCTCTTGTTGTATCCCCTGACTGAGGCACTTAAGGGGCAAATCAATAATGTACACCAGTCAACAGTAAGTAATTTATTGATTTTCCCCAAGGAGACCCCTTACCTGTTGAAGACAGAGGACTTCTCTCCAGTCAGCTCTGAGGGCTACATAATATTATGTAATGAAATGATAGTCTTCAACAATCAAGAATAAATTCCTTTAAGCTGTTGCACTTCAAACAATGTCATTGGCATAGAGGACAGCTGTTAAAAGTTTCCCGTGTGCTTAGTCACTAATTATCTGTTAAAACCTAATAATAATAATAATAATAATAATAATAATAATAATAATAATAATAATAAAAATAATAATATTGATAATAAATACATGTAGTATTAACCATAAAAGCACAAAAACACACCGTTATCTGTTCCTAAATCCTGCAAGAATATTTCATTTGCTAAGGAATTTCTGTGTTAGATACTTGAAAAATGTGTTTGCCCTTATTTTTCAAATGTGTTATAATTGAGTAATTGTGTCCATTTGCATGTAAATAATATTTCCTAATCAACGTTTTTTCTCTTAATAACATTGAGGACAAATAAGAATGAAGAATGCAAGGTTTGATTTCTTTTTCTTATTTCTGACATTTTTTGATTTTTATAAGAATTATCTCCGGCATACTGCAAATCTTCTCATTAAGCAAAGAGCAAAATATGCAAACAAAATATGCAAACAAATGGCGTAGTCAATAACAAGTACTAGTTGGAACGAGAATAACCATTAGCACACTTTTCAGAGCCCACACGTCAAGGCGATTCGCCAGGATCCCCGCTGAAGACGGATCAGCAGAGGCACAGAAGAGCATGCTCTTCAATGAAGTTTCACCAGCAGCGCTATAGTTGTTTGATTGATTGATTTGCGGTTTAACGTCCCGTCGACACTGTATAGGTCATATTGGAAACGTTCCGTCCAATTTTGTGGGCCTTTAACCGACACTGAGATGGAATGACATCTCAAGCGCTGTCGCCCAATGAAACCAATAGGGTTTATAAACAAGACTCGCACCGCTTTGCCTGGGCACGCCTAGATCCTCTTAGCGGTTTACCGGTACTCGTGTGAGGTCGGTTTCAACTCTGCTTGGAAGCATCATGCAGCCCATCTATCTCTTCAAGCCCCGATGGTCGGGGTCGAGCAGCGCTATGGATGTTTGTTTCTTCTTATATGGTTTTGCCTGGGTCCGAGGCTACAAACCCCTCCTACGCCCAACCCAGCCGAGCACGAAACTTGTCCCGTTCATAAACCTCAAAATGCCAACACATCACGAAACACGCCTATATAATTTTGACCCACTTGAACCCCACTTTTATAAAGTAAAACTGGGGTTTAAAGGGGTAAACCTTATTTTTCATATTTCTGCGCTAAAACATAGATTGTGGGTACTCGTTAGAACCGCCTCGATGAGGCGGTTCTAACGAGTGTCCACGATTTATATTTTGAGCAGAATTAAGAAAAATATCACAATTTTTCATCATAACATTTTCATTTTTTCGGCGATAAAGGTGGCAATGTATTTGTATAGGCGTGTTTGCGTAATGAGTCCACATCAAGGAGTTTTGACTCATCAGCACAATAACTCCGATGAAGACTCCACAGCATGAAATAAACGAAACGCTTGAGCAAAAGAAAACCAATAGATGGACTTCAGTGCCCAACCAGAGAAAGAGCATCAGGTACCAACCGATGAGGCGGTTCAAACGAGTACCAACAATCTATATTTTGAGAAGAAATAAGCAAAATATCACAATTCTTCATGATAAAATTTTCATTTTTTCGGCGATAAAGGTCACAATGTATTAGTATAGGCGTGTTTTCGTAATAAGTTGTTCACAGTACACTGCATTTATGTGTATGGGTAAAATAAGGGTTTTGTATACAAAAATGAGTAAATAACACAGATGTCTTGAACAGACACCCATGTAAACATTCCTGGACATAAGTCCAACAACTTTGCCTTGATTTTCAATATAAGAATCTTATATAGGTGTGAGGGTTAGATGGAAAAATCTGTCCCAAGGATCACTGTCCGGCATCACGAGGCTTGCCGAGTGATGCCGGACAGTGATCCCGAGGGATTGTTTTTTCTATCCGCCCCTCACACCCATATAGGATTCTTTTTCTTGCATACCTTCTATTTTTAGCGCGGATTTTTAATGCTGCAGTCACTTCGGTTACCAACGTCCGCCATATTGTGATGACACTACAGGAATGTTTAGTGACGTCATGAAACGTGCATGACGCCAACCTTAACGACGGCGCATACGAGGTCGTATTCAACCAGTACATTTATCAAACACCCTTTGGGTCAGAACAACAGGGTCAGATCATAAATTTCTATCCCAGGGTAAAATCGCGGATTTCCTGGTCTGGTGTGCAAGAAACCCATGTAAACATTCCTGGACATAAGTCCACCAACTATGCCTTGATTTTCAAAAGGCTTTCTGCTGCGATCCGAAACATAGTCATTTGGCCTTTTGCATACAGTCGTCTGATCGTCCTGTCACCAGACTAATGCACTGTTCAGGAGCCCCTGGAGACGCTTGCAGCTTTGGCAAAGTTTGGAAGATCTTCCGCGACCCTGACGACAAATCAGGACTGTTACATATGGTTGCAGTAAGCATGCCGTGGTTTGTCTCAGTAACGGAAACTGTGCACTTACCTGTGAAAGGCAACAGAATCGAAGAGAAAAGGAAAATATAGATCATGATTTCGCCTTGCCGTTTTATCCGTAAACCATTCCCTGGCATACTACACAGTATAAGACCAGTTTATTATATTATAGGAACCAAGGGATTCATAGGGACAGTGTCGCTCGTCTAGTTCCTATAGTAAAGAAAAAAAAAATGAACTCTGCAAACCATCACGATAACACACCCGTGCGATATAGTGCATTTTTTTCACATCTCCAAAATGGCTACTTTTTTATGTAATCTTTGATATTTTTCTTATAATTACTGCAAACATAGGTTCTGGGTGCTCGTTAGATAACACACCCGTGCGATATAGTGCATTTTTTTCACATCTCCAAAATTGCTACTTTTTTATGTAATCCGTGATATTTTTCTTATAATTACTGCAAACATAGGTTCTGGGTGCTCGTTAGAACCGCCTCACTGAGGCGGTTCTAACGAGTACCCACAACATATGTCTTGGAGCAAAAATAAGAAAAATAATGTATACCCCTGTAAACCCCAGTTTTCTCTATATAAAATGGGGTATAGGGGGGTCTTCATTTCACGGACCTGTTCACGTGATGCAGCCGCCTCAAAACTGACAGAAGAAGGCACTATGTACGAACATGAATTGAGATGATCATAAACCATTGTTTAGGACTCAGCAAGAACCGCCCTAACAGCAGAAAACCTACTGTAAGATCAAGGAACTCAGGATACAAAAGTACGGCCTCCGCCCTCTTAAAAAGCTTCAGAACGGAGACTTCACATAGAGCGAAGACAGGCCCTTCTTAAATGCAGGACCAACAGGTGAACAAACCCATGTCATGAATAAATAACTCTGTGCACCCCACTTGACACTGGGTGTAGAAACACAACTCAATACACTTATTCAAACAGATTTAATCTTCATTAACTACCCTGTCTTACAATAAAGATTGGACCGCCTTAATTAACTATGTTTGCACTGAGCAGAAATAAGACATCACGAAAACGCTCCTATATAGATTTGACCCTTTAAACTCCCACTTGCATATAGTAAAACTCGAGTTAATAGGGGTAACTATTTGTCTTATTGCCGCTCAAAAATATATAGATTGTGGGTACTCGAGGTTCTAACTATGTTTTCGAGGCGGTTCTAACGAGTAGCCACAATCTGGGCTTTGGGCAGAAATATGAAAAATATGAGAATTTTTCATCTGAAATGTTTCCTTTTTGGCTTTCTAATGTTCAATATGTTTGAATAGACGTGTTTTTGTAATGAGCAAAACTATTACAAATTTCCTACAGACAAATGTGAGATAAGTATATATGAAAGACAATTTTATATTCAAGACTGTTGGGATCCTGATAGTAGCATATGTAACTTGTCTATGATCAGAATAGTATATGTGAATTGTCATGTCATATGCTCCATAAAAGGGTGATCCTTTAGAGCACAAAACATAAAACTATAGAGTGTGCAAGTTTTTATCTGGGCCAGACTAGCTCGATGCGGCCTATTTGGCCTCACCAGTGACCCTCAGATATTTTCAAAATTAAGATTGGAATCAGTGACCTCAAAGGACATGTAAATATAACACTATGATGAAACTCAAATAAAAATAACTGAAACCTACTCAATTTGTGTATCATATAATATCGCGTCTGAGAATGTAACAACCAGATAACGTCATGTAATACATAGAGGATATTTACTTTTTTGAGATGAATACCAAAAATATTTCATCGGGTGTGTTGAAAATATCAGAATTTTCACGAGTGCGGAGAACGAGTGAAAAGTCTGATGTTTTCAACACACGAGATGAAATATTTTTTATATTTATCGAAAAAAAGTAAATTTTATTTTTATTTGATAATATTTTAGGACACTTACTGTAATTGATCAGTCGGATCTTACGTCACAATTTTTTACTTGGCTATGACGTCACAACTGTCAGTTGCAAACCATAAACAGATCGCCATTTTTAATATAGCATTTTTACAAATCAAAGAATGCTTTTTCAAGGTATGTTACAGAATTATTTTATAGATAACATATGAATTTTGGCGGGAAAAGAAGTCCGGGCTGCTACTGTGAAAATAGCATTCACAGTGTGAAAATATCATTTAGTGTGAAAATATCACTTTTATTTGTTTCAGATATGCATTGATTTCACTGCTATGTATAGAATAAATTCGGTAATCCGCTAGTGGATTAAGTATGCAAATTAGTCAGATAGATCCCGTAACGTTACATATACGACATTCTTAACAACGTCACTAATGACGGAATATTGACATTTTTGTACAACTATAGTGAATTAAATGCGTTTTAAATGTTATATGATGAATAGAATCTTGCAGTCGTGCTCCTGTATTATTGATTTTTAAACTAGTTGAGGCAGAGATAAAATGCTCGGCAAAGACTCGCATTTTAACTCTTTTCCTCAACTCCTTTAATGAATTCAATAATACATGAACACTCATGTAAAATCCTCTATAAAAGCAGATTCTGCCTGAATTTCAGGTGGTCTTAATAGTGGGATTTTACTGTAATTCCAGCAATGAACGCATATGGAAAACACCTATATATATATATATATATATATATATATATATATATATATATATATATATATATATATATATATATATATATATATATATATATATGTTCAGCGCAAAGTAAGAATCGGTACAATTCTAGAATTGTCTTGCGCAAAGTAGGAATTCCTACATTGTTGCGCAATTCTAGAATTGTACCGGTACAATTCTAGAATTGCGCAAGGGATTCGAATGTTATATGAAACAGGTAAACTCTGCGCAAAGTGGGAATCTTTTGGACAAAGTGAGAATCGAATGTTTCATCCGTATGGACAAAGTGGGAATATTTGGGACAAAGTGAGAATCGAATTTTCATCTGTGGGAATAGCATTTATCATCTGTATAGTCTGGGTAATATTACTTTGATGGTTTTGTGAGTAGAAAATTATTTGCGATTGTGGGAGCTGAATGTTTTGTATATTACATGCACACAATGCATTTGCTAATTTCACTTTTTATTTTTCAAATCGGTAAGTCAAAAAAAAGACATAATCAACACGTGTGATTAATTTCAAGTATGAAAAGGGGACCATCATCGTCTTAACGATTTCGATTGGTAATTATCTCTGCCTTATTAATGCAAACAAACTATTTGGAATTAGGGATTCTCAGGTGAATTTCCTTCGGGTACTCCGCTTTTCGCCTACCTCTGATTAACGATCGGCTCGATATGAGTGTAATAATTTTGAATGGGCCGTTAACCAAACCCAAAAAAAGAAACAAAAACATACATTGTGGGTACTCCTTATAACCGCTTCAGTGAGGCGGTTTTAATGAGTACCCTCAATCTATGTTTTGGAGTAGAAATAAGAAAAAAAAATGCGCACCCTGTAAACCCCAGTTTTACTTTTTTACCTCCAAAAAAATGAAAACTTTCAGATCTTGAAAATGTTCTGATATTTTTCATATTTCTGCTCAAAACAATGTGGGTACTCCTTATTACCGCTTCAGTGAGGCGGTTTTAATGAGTACCCACAATCTATATTTTGGAGCAGAAATAAGAAAAAAAATAATGCATATCCTGTAAACCTCAGTTTTACTGTTTTAATTCTAAAAAATGAAAATTTTCAGATAAACTCTCATCAAGAGGGCCCAAAAACGAAATTAACAGTACGAATTATGATGTCAAAAAGCGAATAATTATGTTCTTTTTCACCTCCAAAAAATGAAAACTTTCAGCTAAAATGTTCTGATATTTTTCATATTTCTGCTCAAAACATGCATTGTGGTACTCCTTATAACCGCTTAAGTGAGGCGGTTTTAATGAGTACCCACAATCGATGTTTTGGAGCAGAAATAAGAAAAATAATGCATACCCCTTTAAACCCCAGTTTTACTGTTTTACCTCCAAAAATGAAAACTTTCAGATAAAATGTTCTGATATTTTTCATATTTCTGCTCAAAACATACATTGGGAAAGGAATTCAATAAGCACGATGCTTCCATTCCAATCCCACCTGTGTCATTGTATGTAAATATCATATGCATGTCAATTGATTGATCAGAAACAAATATGTTTAAACCAAACATACATTGTGGGTACTTCAGTGAGGCGGTTTTAATGAGTACCCTCAATCTATGTTTTGGAGTAGAAATAAGAAAAAAAATGCGCACCCTGTAAACCCCAGTTTTACTTTTTTACCTCCAAAAAAATGAAAACTTTCAGATCTTGAAAATGTTCTGATATTTTTCATATTTCTGCTCAAAACATTGTGGGTACTCCTTATTACCGCTTCAGTGAGGCGGTTTTAATGAGTACCCACAATCTATGTTTTGGAGCAAAAAAATGAAAACTTTCAGATCTTGAAAATGTTCTGATATTTTTAATATATATCAAACTAAGACCGTTCCAGTCTGCATGAAGGTGCTTTGTGTCAATACGGTGCATATCAAAATCGCACACAGGCTTGCTATCCTAATGGCGCTCACAGTACGATAACTTACCCGTGCGACATAGTGCATTTTTTCACATCTCCAAAATAGTCATTTTTTCTAATGAAAATCCGTGATATTTTTTCTTATAAATACTGCAGACATAGGTTGTGGATGGACATAGTTTGTGGATGCTCGTCAGAACCGCCTCAATGAGGCGGATCTGACGAGTACCCACAACCTATGTGTTGGGGCAAAATTGATAAAAATAATATACACCCCCGTAAACCCTATCTTGGAGCAAATTTAATAAAAGATAATATATCCCCCGTAAACCCCATTTTTCTCTATATAAAATTGGGTTTAGGGTGGGGGGGGGTCTTCATTTCACGGACCTGTTCACGTGATGCAGGCGAGACGCAAGTCAGACTAGGTCAATAGAGAGACTGTTTGGGGTCTTCGACGAGTGTACATGTTCTCAAATAAATAGATATTTTTTATTATTATTACGGCCCTTTCATGATTATTTAACTTATTTCGAGTCGATCGTGAACCAGAGTTAGGCGAAAACCAGACTACTCGAGGACAAACCACTTGACCTTCCGTGCAGAGCCTTGCATCTCAAATGTGATCTTAGACTTTGCCCCAAAGTATGAGTTTCAGTTTTTAACAAAGAAAATGTTATCCACCTTAACGTTTTGTCTGCAGTTATTAACTTCCTTAGCTGTCTGAAATTCAGAACCTATCAGCCAAACCAGTGCGAAACCCTTTGCTCACGAACGATTTTTTTACATAAAAATAAAACATTTTCAGTGACTACCTGTTTTTGTTTGATTTGATGTTTAACGTCCCCGTCAACACTGTAAAGGTCATTTTGGAGACGTTGCTTCCAATTTTGAAGGACTTTTACCCGACAATGAGATGAAATGACTTCTCAGGCCCTGTCGCCCAATGAAACCAATAGGGTTTATTAGCATGGACGGTCCGCCTCGCACCGCGGTTCCTGGACAGGCTTAGATCCTCTAAGCGGTTTACCAGTACTATTGTGCGGACCGGATTCAGCTCTGCGTGGAAGCAACATGCAGCCCATATATTTCTTCAAGCCCCTATGGGTGAGGGCCGGATTTATGCAAAGTAAACTGGGGTTCATGGCCCAGGGGTATGCATGGTTTTCTTTATTTCTGGTACAAGACATAGGTTATGGGTACTCGTTGAACCGCCTCAATGAGGCAATACATAGGTTATGGGTATTAGCTACAATGAGGCGGTTCTAACGAGCACCCTCACCCTATGTTTGGAGTTTGTTTGGCTGTTTGTTTGATCGGAGGTTTAACGTCCCCGTCAACACTTTAAATGTCATTTTGGAGACGTTGCTTCCAATTTTGTGGGACTTTTACCCGACATAAAGATGAAATGGCATCTCAATCCCTGTCGCCCAATGAAACCAATAGGGTTTATAAGCATGGACGGTCTGACTCGCACCGCTTTGCCTGGGCAGGCTTAAATCCTCTAAGCGGTTTACCAGTACTCGTGTGCGGGTCAGTTTCAGCTCTGCGTGAAAGCATCATGCAGCCCATCTATTTCTTCAAGGCCCCGATGGGCGGGGGCCTCTATGTTTGGAGTAAAAATAAGAAAAATATCACAAATCTTCATCAGGAAAATTTACGTATCTGACATATGAAAAAATGCACTATGCCCCACTGTCATGTTATCGAAAGGTAATGCTTAAGAGACAGCTAAGCCAGGGTGGGGTGGGGGGTACACAACGCGGCTCATTTATAAGATACGGTCAGTAGAGCTCGTTTATTTATTACATTAACCCATTTCAGGCTGGAAACCCCTTAACGGGTACCTTGGCAAACATTGCAGGCCCAGTTCAGACGCCGCAGAACGCGGCGTCTGATCAGGGCCTAAACTTTTTGAAAAAAAATCAGCCATTTTCCAAATAGATTTTGAAGAAAACACGACCTGTCACCCCAAAATTTTGGAATGGACTCCTGCTATATATAAGGAGGAAGATTCCGTTTGGTACAAAAAAGGGGTTATTTTCTGAAATTATTGTATCTTCTGTATCTAAATCAAATGTTTTCTGAATAGCTGTAAGAGCTTCTCAAGTATCACTGTTTCATAAGAAATAACATTCTAAGTGCTAAGTAAACTTCTTCAATGAAGTGGATCTCTCATTTTTTTTTTATTTTGTTGTTTAAGCGGATCTCTCTATTTTATTTTTTTTTACTTTCAATTTAAAATAAAATTCTGTTCATTCCTTTAAACTCATTTATACAAAGCGTTTCAAACAAGGACACTGGCCGACAAATAGGGAAAACACAGATCAGCTGTCGCAAAACGCGGCGTCTGGTCAATGTTTTTACTGTTTATATATAGTTAAAGGGCTTTGCACAACGCACTGAATTCATAAAAGTAGTTAGACGCCCATTTCATTGAAAATGTTACATTGTATTAGGTAGAAGATGACACATGTGCCCGGTGTGGGTCAGTAGGACTTTGATGTTTGACCTATTGTGTATCTAGCTCTTGGAAAAAAACGTAGAATGTCAAAGTGTGGGCTTTTCAAAGAGCAAGTTTACCGCCAGAACGAAGCCAATGTACGACAGTTTATTTACAAGTACTTGCGAAATAGAGGGTACTGACTTTGATAGTTTACTTTTGTTTACTTCAAAGACTTCGGAACTAATGTACACAATCACGCTATGAATTTATATTTTGCTTTCATTGGTTTTAATTTATTGCTGTTATTATTATTATCATCATCATCATCTTTATTAATATTATTATTATTATTATTATTATTATTATTATTATTATTATTATTATTTTTATTGATAGCTTTAGAGGTGTAATAATGTTTTGCTTGTTTGTTTGAATTGAAGCCATGCATCCCCGTCAACATTATTTAGGTCATTGCGGAGACGTTGCTTCCAATATTGTGTGACTTTTTCCCGACATTAGAATGGAATGACATCTCAAGCTTGCCGCCCAATGAAACCAAAATTGCACGACCCGCAGAAAAAGCGACCGACTGTGGTCGGTTGATTTCTAAGAGTGCCCTAAAATCACCGTGTCATTCTGTCAGTCTGTCTGTCCGTCCGTAACCCGTTTGTGAAAATTGGTGATAGTGACTTAATCGCTTGGAATATTTAAACAATTTTTGGCATACTGATAGATATCAACGAGATCTAACCAATGAACTTGCGAAATATTACATTCCATTTAGTATAGCCTCGCCGAGGCGAAAAATGTGAAAATTTTCAAACTGCTTCTCCTCGGAAACCGTTGGGCAGATTGAAGTCAAATTTCATATGGAGCCTCTATGGGATGGGGGAAACCAAAATTTGCTCATGGGGTCCAGGTCACATGACCACAATGGCCGCCAAGCCATATATGGTCTGTTTGACTGTCCGTCCGTAACCCGTTTGTGAAAATTGGTGATAGTGACTTAACCGCTTTGAATATTTAAACAATTTTTGGCATACTGATAGATATCAGTGAGATCTAACCAATGAGCCTGCGAAATATTACATTCCATTTAGTATAGCGTCGCCGAGGCAAAAAATGTGAAAATTTTCGAACTGCTTCTCCTCGGAAACCGTTGGGCCGATTGAAATCAAATTTCATATGGAGCCTCTATGGGATGGGGGAAACCAAAATTTGCTCATGGGGTCCAGGTCACATGACCAAAATGGCCGCCAAGCCATATATGGTAAAAACCCTTCAAAAATAGTCTTCTCCAGAACCACTGGGCAGATTTCTACGAAACTTGACAAATAGCATCTGGGACGTAGGCCCATCATAAATTGCTCGAATGGTGACCCTGGGTTGACCTTGACCTTCTTTGTGCCTAGGTCAAACTTTGACACATATGCTTTTGTATTGGAAAAGTGAGAATGCATTTTATCCTGCAAACGATTCAGAATACAGCACTAAAGTATAAGATATATTTTTGCTCCTTACGATAAGGCGCATTTATTGGGGGAACCGTTTTAGGTCCAGGTCACATGACCAAAATGGCCGCCATACCTATGTATGGTAACACTCATAAAGCTAAAAGCATCCGGCGGGTCGTGCACTTCAGCTGAAGCACTGGTTCTATTATGCATTGGGGAGTTTATTGCCTGGGCTGGCTTTGCCCTACTAAGCGGATTACAAGTGTTACTACTTGTACCGGCCCCGATAGCTCAGTTGGTAGAGTGTCCGCTCCGGGGAACGGGAGGTCATGGGTTCGATCCCGGGCCGCGACCAACGTCGTTAAAATGGTACTAGCTGCTCCTCGCTTGGCACTCAGATTTACGGGGTAGAGCTAGGACTGGTCGACCCAGTGTCAGGATAATGTGACTGGGTGTGGTATCATGTAATGTGTCTGGGACATGATACTTCAGTGAGGCAGCACTATAAAAGTGAGCATTGAGCTTCCTGTCGCAACCACACACCGTTGTGATATGACTGAAAAATTGTTGAAAACGACGTTAAACCCGAATTCACACACACACACACACACACACACCAGTGTTACTACATGCACATGTACCACTGCGCCAGGCGTGTAATGACCAGAAGGGAACGAGAGGATTAAGTGGATTGCGTTTGGTATCGGGGGTGGGGTGGGGGCGTGTGGAAAGGTGGATTGGGATCGTCGCGAAGCTTGCAGGCATGTAATAAAGACAAAAGAGATATTAACTTCACGCAAGAATATAAATGTCTACCACTTTTACCCATATCTGCCTAGCGGCCCTTTTATGGGACAGTGGCAAACAGTGTAGATCCAGATCAGACGCCGCAGAACACGGCGTCCGATCTGCATCACGAAAACATCCCTATACAAATTTGACCCACTCCAACCCCACTTTTATATAGAAAAACTGGCGTTTACAGGGGTAAACCTTATTTTTCTTGTTTCTGTTCTAAAATATTGATTGTGGGTACTCGTTAGAACCGCCTCGATGAGGCGGTTCTAACGAGTACCCACAATCTATATTTTGAGCAGAAATAAGGAAGATATTTCAAATTTTCATCTCAAAATTTTCATATTTTCGGCGATAAAGGTAACACTGTATTTGTATAGGCGTGTTTTCGTAATGTGGGTCTACAATGTTTTCTTAAAGGCCTTACATTTTTGAAAACCTTAACACAAACAAAAAAAAGCCTGACACCCCTTTGATTGGAAATGGACCATTCCAAATTCATTAAGTGGAATATTCCATTGTCATATGTGGGTTAAGTTGGGTGCGCGCGCATGAAGAACGTAAACTACAGAAGTGCTACTAGCCCTGGTCTCGTGAATGGGCTTAAACAGCTATCAATGAACCCAGAAGCCCCTGAATAACAAACACGTCCTTAGAAATGGTAATGCCTAAATGACTTACATGAGTGGCCTATAGTTTTATCCGCATCCGTGCATTTGTATATACGAACAAATATACTACTCAAAGTTTGATAGGGATCACTTTTTTAATGCAAAATAAAGTTATGGATGAATTAATCAGCTGAATCCAAATTTGATACATAATGATAGAAAACGTATCCTTCACAAAACCTAGTGATTAATTTTGTCAACTGGTACTGCAATCAAGCGTGACAACAGCAACCGTCTTGGCACCCCCAAAATTTGCCGTAGCACGAAGGGATTTGGACAACTGATTTTTCACAAATTTCAAAATTTGTTTAGACAAACGTACCTAATAACGTGTATGGCGTCCACGGGGATCAATTTCAGTACGACATCGCCTGCGCATGCCCGTAATCCGAGTCTGTATCCGGTTTTGTGGAATCAGCTTCCATTCAGCAACCAATGCATCTTTGAGCTCCTTTAAAGTCCTCGGATACACAGGTCGGGCTGAAACAGCACGCTGTAGCATGTCCCGCGCATGCTCAATCAGATTTAAGTTCGGTGACCGAGCGGGCCAGTCCATACGAACGATTGTCTCACGTTCTAGATAGGAATCAGTAACTTTGGCAAGGTTGGGACGGGCATTATCGTCCATCAGAATAAAGTCCGGGCCGATAGCATCTGCAAGTGTTCTCACAAACTCATCAAGAATCTCATTACAGTACCTCACTGCCATTAACGTTCCGTTTTCAACGACGCACAAGTCAGTTTTACCGTTCACGCTTATCCCAGCCCAAACAATGACTGACCCATTTCCATAGCGATCATGCTCTGCCACATTCAAGTCATCGAATGGCTCTTTAGACACTCGTCACACTAATTGACGTTTATAAGTGAAGTTTAGACAGAATCTGGACTCCTCAGTAAACAGTACTGGCGTCAAGTCACGAACCGTCCATCTGACGTGAGTTCTGGCAAAGTCCAACCGGTCTAGCACGTGCTGTCTCGTCAACGGAACACGTACAGCAGGCCTCATGGCATTACGTCCGAACTCGTGGAATCCGTTTCTGACAGTTTGTGTAGAAATTCGTACTCCAGTTCCGTTCCTAAGCTCGTTATGCAAACGCGAAGCGTTCAGGAACCGTTGATGTCGAGACTGAATCAACAAGAAACGGACCTGACGTTGAGTTGTAGCCCTTTCTCGACCCCGTCGTGTCTGTGTAAAGGATTTCCGTGGGTAAGACACCGACTCCACATTCGGAAAACCACGCTCTGAGACACTTTCAGAATCCCAGCAACACGACGTTGAGAGACGCCAGATTCCAACATTCCAACGCCACGATTCATTTCTTCGGGGCTGAGACGGTTTCTTAATTGTCCCCTAGGCATTTTAGTGTTTCACAAATCAAATGAAGTCCTTTTAATGCTTGGTAAAGGAACACTGACAAGTTTCATTGGTCTGCTGGAAAGCAGTGCTAGGCAAGATTTTGGGGGTGCATGAATTCATTTGCGAAGTGTGAGAAGTGTGGACTTTTATGAGTACTGAACTGCACATGGGTTTCTGCTTAAGATATTTATCAATATACCGAGTATAAATTCTGTCAAGAAATTTTAAATTTTCAGTGCAAAATTTGGTATATAAAAAGTGATCCCTATCAAACTTTGAGTAGTATACGTCAGGACGTACTCCGATCGTCAAATTATAGAGTACTGCTCGTGTCAAAACAACAGCTTCATTTTTCGGACTTCGAGATCATTACCAGGAATATCGTCTATGAGACGTCGTTAACAGCAGTCTGAGCACAAACTTGCACAAATCTTGACGGTCTTTGTGTGAGTGTTTAAGTTTTACGTCGCACCAACAGCTAAAGTCATATGGAGACGGGACCTCGGTTTATAGACTCATCCGAAAGTCTGGAGAAGCCCGGGATTGATTCTGCGACCCTTGGTTTACAAGGCGAGTAGCGTAACCACTACACCACGGAGGCTTCTTTGACGGTCTTTAAAAATGCTTATTATCAATTCTATGAATTGGCCACGTTCTTGTATTTCATCAGTTTGGTAGACGGAACACACAAGAACGATGGTTCGCTATAGTTTCTTTCTTTCTTTCTTTTTCTTTTTCTTTTCTTTTTTTTTTTTTTGGTCAGTGCGTAGATCAGCAGACCGCATCTTGTTCGATTCAATGAACTTCTTAGTATAACCTTGAAAGTCGTCTGAAAGATTCTTGCCTGAGCTACCACAGTGAAAGTAACTCTCTTCTATGACAGTAGGTTTTGGAACCCACACGATCCTAATCAGCAAATGATTTGGTTATCAACTCACAAAATAATTCAAAGTAGAGCTAAAATAAATCACCTTCGTTGGCAACGGTGCAAAGAAACGAAGAAACAAAAAAAAAAAGGAAAATAAAAGATAATCATATGACGTCTTTGATAAGCAGTGGATAACGTCGTGTAATGCAAAATCGTATGACCACACGTGTAACAACACTTTGGCGGGATTAAGTAACGTCATGACGACGTCCGTGTCAAGCATTTATTTTTTGTGAAAATCTGTCAAATTCAAAGGCGATAAAATCCAATTTAAAGTGGTCATATGATAAACAGAATCTTACACTCGTGGTCATTTCATATGAAATTTATGAAACTCGCTGGAGAATTTATGAAATTCGCCGGAGGCTCGTTTATTAAATTTCATATGAAATGACCACGAGTGTAAGATCCTCTATATACGTGATTGTAAAGCAATAAACCATCTTTACATTTCAAATGTAAAGTCTAATGTAAACCAATAAAAAACAATGAGGTCCATACTCCCATGAACGCATCGAGTCACATCATTTTCATTGACGTCAAGTGACGTCATTCTAAACCATGGTTCTCTACGGGCGTTAGTGACGTCAACGCCGTTTCACTCTTACTAGAAAAACAGCGTGTAAATGTTTTTCGCTTATAAAGTTTGCCCTATAAGCATTTTTTTTCGCCCAGGCATAAGTGGCAAAGAATGTAAATAAAAAAAAAAATAAACTTATTTTTTCTGCTTTTACTAAAAGTATGAACGACAGCGAGTAGCTAGCAAAGTTTACATGAATCCCTTCGGGTTCATTTACTTTGCAGGCGGCCCACTGCATTCATACTTTCATGAACAGGAGAAAAATAAAATTCATTTCTTAAATAAATTCATAGACTCTGATAACAATAATTGTGACCTCTTAAAATGATTCCTATGTGATATCTGTAATCTAAAGTCTGGATGGCTTCAAAGCGATTTGATGCCGTACTTGCGTTTTTGTTCAACATGAGAACCAGTCCGTGAAATGAACACATCTAAACCCCACTTTATATGGTGAAAACTGGGGTTTAAGGGGTATACATTATTTTTATTATTTTTTCTCCAAGACATAGGTTGTGGGTAATCGTTCGAACCGCTCCTATGAGGCGGTTCTAACGAGCACTCACAACCTACGTTTGAAGCATTTATGAGAAAAATATCACAGATTTTCATCAGAAAAGTAGCCATTTTGGAGATGTGAAAAATTGGACTATGTTGCACGGGTATGTCATCACGAAAAATGCCTATATAAATTTGACCCCCTTGAACCCCACTTTTATATAGTAAAACTGGGGTTTCCGGGTGTAAACCTTATTTTTCTTATTTCTGCTCTAAAATATAGATTGCGGGTACTCGTTAGAACCGCCTCGATGAGGCGGTTCTAACGAGTGCCCACAATCTATATTTTGAGCAGAAATAAGAAAAATATCACAATTTTTCGTCATAAAATTTTCATTTTTTCGGCGATAAAGGTGGAAATGTACTTAGGTGTGTTTGCGTAATGTCATTGTACTGTTACGTGAAAGACTATTTGTAGCGCTGTTTTGTCAACCTGAACCAAGCACTAGTGTCACCCTCTAGCCCCTATCATTACGAAAACACGCCTAAACAAATACATTGCCACCTTTATCGCCGAAAAAATGAACATTTTAGGATGAAAAATTGTAATATTTTTCTTATTTCTGCTCGAAATATAGATTGTGGGTACTCGTTAGAACCGCCTCGGCGAGGCGGTTCTAACGAATACCCACAATCTATGTTTTAGAGCAGAAATAAGAGAAATAAGGTATACCCCCGGAAACCCCAGTTTTACTGTATGAAAGTGGGGTTCAGGGGGGGGGGGGCAAAATTATATAGGCGTGTTTTCGTGATGGTTGCACGGGTATGTCATCGTACTGTTACGTGAAAGACTATTTGTAGCGCTGTTTTGTCAACCATCACCAAGCACTAGTGTCACCCTCTAGCCCCTATCTTGCTAAACACGTCAAACCCAACCTGTCCGGACCAGTGTTGATCCAGATGAATAAGCAATCTGATCTGGAGCAGCACTGTTCGTCATGTAGTTTGTGAAGTGGATGATTACTCGTACATAGAGGATCTTACACGAGTGTTCATGCATTATTAACTTTATTAAACGAGTTGAGGAAAATGGATAAAAGGACTCCTTACATGTTTTTTTGTTTGTTTGATTTGAGGTTTAACGTCCCCGTCAACACTGTAAAGGTCATTTTGGAGACGTTGCTTCCAATTTTGTGGGACTTTTACCCGACATTGAGATGAAATGACATCTCAAGCCCTGTCGCCCAATGAAACCAATAGGGTTTATTAGCATGGACGGTCCGCCTCGCACCGCGGTTCGTGGACAGGCTTAGATCCTCTAAGCGGTTTACCAGTACTAGTGTGCGGGCCGGATTCAGCTCTGCGTGGAAGCATCATGCAGCCCATATATTTCTTCAAGCCCCTATGAGCGGGGGCTGCTCCTTACATGTAACGTTACGGAGCGTATGAAATTAATTTGCATATTCAATCCACTAGTAGATTATCGAATTTATTACATGGCGTCATTACATTCTGAGACGTGACGTCATATGATATATTATTAAATTGATGGTTCATGTCAGAAAAGAACTTGGCTATATCAATTTATTCAGCAGGATAAGTATCAACAAGACCAACAAAATGAATGACGTGTTGTTTACTTACTAATATATGATACATGGGATGGATACGTGCATACAATTGCCCTGTCCATCGGGGCTGCGTTGCATGGTGCTTCTGCGCAGAGCTGAAACCACCCAACTTGAATACTGTTAAATCGCTTAGAAGTTCTAATCCTGCCAAGGAAAGTGGTGCAAGTCGGACCGTTCCTTAAACCGTAGCGGTTTCTTTAGACGGTAGGGCTTGTGATGTCGTTTCATCTCAATGTCGGGTAGGAGAACCACATAATCGGAAGCAGTGTCTCCAAAATAATCTACCAAATGTTGTCAGGGACGTAAAACATCTCATCTCAATCAAACGTGCATAAAAGCCGGAGACCTATGGTTTACTTCTTTATATCATTTATTTATTTGTTTTCCGATCTAACATGGCGTAAACATTTTCCCACTGCGTAGTGCGTGCAGAAGGGCGCGGTTCATGATGTTAAATATGAACGTACTTCTGACAAAACAAAAGAATCCCATGGAAAACATTGCAGCAATGTACAAAATGTCGTCAAAAACAAATTCGTTATTTTGATCCTTGGCGGGGAACATGGGATCACAGTCCCCGCCTGAAAGCGATAGTTACCCTCGCCTAACGGCTTGAGCAAATATTACTGTCAGAAGGGGATGTGTTCCCCGTCAAAAATCAAAATAACTTATAATGTCCCGGAAGGGTTTGAGCCATTGAATACGACGTTGTGTTGTTTCCATATTTTATGCGATTTGGACAAAAAATTAATAATACTTCTTGTTTCTATCACTGTTTTCGTATTTTAGTAGGGGAGACGTAAAATGGAACCCTTGAGCAGAATGTATGTGTGTGTTTAATTTTATGTCCCACCAACAACACAGCTCATATGGAGATGGAACCTCGGTTTAAAGACTCATCCGAAAATCTGGAGAAGCCCGGGATCGAACCCACGACCCCTAGTTTATGAGGGGAGTAGCGTATCCACTACACTACGGCGGCTTCTTGAGCAGAATGTACCATTGTATTCCATGTACTTCTGTGTTTGGCATAATTTCGGACGAAAAACAATCTTAACCCGCCTTTTTCTGCTCAAAACACAAATGTTATCAGTATCGGCTTGATTTTGAAGTGGGGAGGCGGTAGTTACGTTAAACAGCCATTCTTCTGTGTCGAAATTGGCGAAACGACCAGCTTATTATTTGTGTACTTTGTATAATCGAAATACAGTTGATATACCTTTGGGACGATGTACATTTGTTTAACCCTTATCCTTCTATTCATGACAACCCCTATCTTTGCAAACAGTGTAGATCCAGATCAGATGGCTGGAAGCCATCTAACAAGATCTGCACTGTTTGATATTCAGTTTTTGAATTTGTAGGAATAAATTACATCAAGTAATCTGATTGGTTCAAAGTCAGAATGGGTGTGGCTAAATTGAATATTCAGCAGAATAAGGGTTAAGATCCGGCTAGTTTGAACTACTCAGGGTTAATCATGGCGCGAGTCATGCGACTCATTACGCAAACACGCCTATACAAATACATTTACACTTTAATCGCCGAAAAAATGAAAATTTTATGATGAAAAATTGTGATATTTTTCTTATTTCTGCACAAAATATAGATTGTTGATACTCGTTAGAACCGCTTCGGCGATGCGGTTCTAACGAGTACGCGCAAGCTATGCTTTTGGTCAGAAATAAGAAAAATAAGGTTTACCCCCGGAAACCCCAGTTTTAGTACATAAAAGTGGAGTTTAAGGGTGTCAAAATTATACAGGCTTGTTCGTGATGATGACGAGGATGAATTGGGGATATCTTCTCGATCCTCCACAGGACCAATTTGCGTCACTGGGGCGTCCAGCTGACATTGGCTTACAGTTGGGCAAGTGGGGATGGGGTGGATGGGTATGGATGTTGCCATTGCTCATTAGGAAAACACGCCTATACAAATGCATTGTAAACTTTACCGCCGAATAAAACGAAAATTTTAAGATGCAAAATTGTGATATTTTTCTTATTGTCGCTCAAAATATAGATTGTTGGTACTCGTTAGAACCGCCTCATCAAAGTGGGTCCGTGAAATGAACACCCCCTTAACCCCACTATATAGAGTGGGGTTTAAGTGGATGTTCATTTCGCGGACTTATGTCCGTGAAATGAACACCCCCTTAACCCCACTATATAAAGTGGGGTTTAAGGGGATGTTCATGGCACGGACTTGTCCCCGTGATGAATTATTAATTTAGTGTGTGAGAACATACAAAATACATTTTTACAAGACAAAAACAAACAAGCTTCCATTAACTATCCTAAAAACATTTATACAGTAGAACTTCGATGGCTCGAACACCGATGGCTCGTTTACCATGGATGTGTCGAACCCATTCTTGAGCCCCTAGCGAAATCCTCTACATAAGAAATAGTGGGGGATAATTGAGGAGATTTTAGTCTTTTATCCTGCAAATGTATGCTGTGTGTACTCATTAGAATCGCCTCGATGAGGCGATTCTAATGAGTACACACAGCATACATTTTCATTATAGAACACCGAAAAGATGTCAAAAATTATCTCTTATGCCTCCTGAGAGTAACCTCAATGGCTCGAACTACCCCTGTCTCGAACAGATTTTCGAGGTCCCAAAGGTGTTCGAGCCATTGCAGTTCGACTGTATATGATACTATTGAAAGGATTCTCTGGGGAACCGAGAACAATTTTGCATTTGCCGTGGTAAACGGGTTATCCGTTTTCGAGTTATATAAATTTCACTCTACAGTGGAACTTCGATGGCTCGAACACCGATGGCTCGTTTACTATGGATGCGTCGAACCCATTCTTGAGTCCGCAGGGAATTCCTCCAAATACGATATAGGGGTACTTTAGGAAATGTATGCTGTGTGTACTCATTAGAATCGCCTCGATGAGGCGATTCTAATGAGTACACACAACATACATTTATAATACAGAACACAGAAAAGATAGCCACAATTGTATCCATTATGCCTCCTGGTATGGCACTAATAGTATCCCTCTGTGGCTCGAACTATCGCTGTCTCGAACAAATTTTCAAGGGTCCCAAAGTGGTTCGAGCCACCGAAGTTCGACTGTATATGTATTTATAAGCCTCTCATATCAGTTTGCGCACCCGCAATATCTGAACAAGTCATAAATAATCGGTGGATTCTAGAATTACCAAGATTAATCTATTGCTGCACGACAATAGATCTAGCAATCGTTCGCGCTTACGTCATAAAACTTGAAAACCATATCTACATAAAGCTCGACGGCCCCCGCCCATAGGGGCTTGAAGAAATATATGGGCTGAATGATGATTCCACGCAGAGCTGAATCCGACCCGCACACGAGTACTGGTAAACCGCTTGGAGGATCTAAGCCTACCCAGGTAAAGCGGTGCGAGTCGGACCGTCCATGCTTATTTTGTGCTATAGATTTTGGGTTGTTTCGATGACAGGGAATTAGCTGAGTCTGTGGCAAAGAGACCCGCTTTCTGGCAGCACTGAAATAAGCAAGGAAGGCCGTTTAGATTAAAACGTCTTTATTGTCCGCGGACCGAGTCCAGAGTGTTAAAGCAATTTTGGAATAAGCATCAACACAGATATGTTAACTTCAATGGGGTAATGCATGAGGGAAAACAGTGAAGGGCATGTGATGATTAGACCCAGTGTGAGGCACAACAATCATGAGGCACATAACAATAAAATCAGTTTACAAACCATCCACATCTCCACCAATAGCTCGCCAGACTTTGGGGAGATGCTGTGGCTTGCAGACAACATTTCACATTCTTAACTTCAAACGAGCGTGTCAAGGGCGATCCCACGGTGTGAGAACGCCATTAACCGACATGTTCGGGGGAACTGAGCTCGTAATCACTAATGAGTTATCGAATGCCTGAAACGGGCTTACAGACTTTCGGATGAGTCTTTAAACCGAGGTCCGGTCTCCGTATGACCTTAGTTGTTGGTGGGACGTAAACTTCAAACAGTCCTGAAACGGGCTTAGTGTCTCTTAATAATGTACAGACAATGAAATGCAAATTTCCTCAGCACCAGCTGTGGTGTCTGCTATGGTTGACTTCTCAGATTCATTTCTACACCACATGGCTATCCACCACTGATATGTCATGTGCCATATCTCGCACCATTTACAAGATCAGTGCACCATCATCATGATAATTTAACCCCTCATTGAAGCTAACGCCTGTACATACAAACAAAAGCAACTTTAATGACTTGCAAGACGAAGTACTACCTTAACAGAAGAAAGATATAATATTTCACTATCTAAATTAAAGATTGAGCTATCCATTCATTGTATTAGTTTGGCGATCGATGGCAATTGATTAAATGACTGATTACGTAAAGTGACTGGCACACTTGCCAACCGCTTTTTGTCTACAAGGTACCCATCTGAATAAATGACCAACAAATAGATTGATTGATTGACTGAGTGATTGTTCATGAATGATCAGGTGGCTGACCATTGTTCAGCATTAATGCACTGCGACCAGACGCAGTGAAGTAGCATGTGAGAGAATTTACAGCGTGCTGACTGATGATTGATCAATCGATTGATCATGATTGAGTGACTGATAAAGTGATTCATCAAATTAACTATCCAGTGATGTATCATAATTAAATAATAGCTTACTCTAGATGGTTCAGTAACTCATTTTGATACAGGGCACCAATTGATAAGGTAAATGGGTAAATGAGTGTGATCGATTCACTAATCGATCATGTGAATGATTATCATTAAGGGGTTGTACATTGAGAACATACAAGGTAATTAATAACAATGTGTAAAGTGACTGCACAAGTGATTGATCATAATGGATCAAGTGAATGATCGGGATTGATCAGCTGACCACTGAGTGATTTGGCACAAAGTAAGGTATGTGTCATTTGTTCGTGTATATGTGAGTTTATACGGCCCAGTAAATACTACTTAGCTCATTTTAAGCTTGTCAGATTACCTATCCGCACTTTTCCTTGGCATGCTTATGTGTGTGTGAATTCGGGTTTAACGTCGCTTTCAACAATTTTCCAGTCATATCACGACGGTGTCTGGTTGCGACAGGGAGCTCAATGCTCACGTTTAAAGTGCTGCCTCACTGAAGTATCATGTCCCAGACACATTACATGATACCACACCCAGTCACATTATCCTGACACTGGATCGACCAGTCCTAGCTCTACCCCGTAAATCTGACAGCCAAGCGAGGAGCAGCTAGTACCATTTTTAACGACTTTGGTATGTCGTGGCCCGGGATCGAACCCCAGACCTCCCGTTCCCCGGAGCGGACACTCTACCAACTGAGCTATCGGGGCCGGCTTGTACATAATCAGTTAACCAATACTGTGCGCATCTTTTTGCCAGAAACTGACAACTGCCCTTCTTGAACCAAAGCATGTGTCATTCTCAAAACATGTGTTCAGGCCATAATTTGTTCAATATTTAACATTGGCATCTGCTCAAATACATGTTCTTCATTTATACGAACTAGCCCTTATGAGTTCCGGACTAGCTCTTTTCTGACAACCCAATCGGTTACTGACAAAATATGTGTTTGAGCCGCCAGTCTTTTCACGACAACCTTAAAACAATCATAAAGTTGGTGGCCATGTCTGACAATGTCACATGCGTTTGAATGAAGGATATACCTCTTTAGCTTTGCTCCTAAAAGTCATTTACAAAATGCAACCATTGATATCCGACTGCGAATATACAAAACCAAAAAAAAAGCTATAAATAACTAGCTCAAAACTGCCAAGAAATTTGTCCCTATTGACGACACGATTTTATTGAGTCCTTCAGTCTCACATGTACAGTATAACGTTAATATCTCGAACACCGACAGCTCGATTGTCATGCCTAATTCGTACTTTTTAAGTTCCTAGGAATTCTTCTGAAAGCTCCTGATAAGATATAGTATGGGTAATATACAGGACACACGCCGCGATTTTTTGGAACCCGCGCAACCCCGCGGTCTAAATGTTTTGGTCCGCCGCCTTTTCACGCATGGCCCCGCGAGTATAGTTCGAACCAATTGACCTGGGACTGGTGAACTCTATTAACATAATTTCACACCCGACTGAATGCATGTATTTATCTTCGCCGTCTCCCGAAAATGGCGATATTGTTATTCAATACATAGAGGTCGGTAATGGGTCGCAATTCACGGGATGCCGAAAATTCACGAGAAGTTTATGAAAGCCGACGTATTAGGCGATAACATTGACTAATTTATTCTTTGCATAAAGGTCAGTCTCAGGTCAATTTGTTCGAACTATATACACCGCGGATCCGCCGCGTTTCACTTATTCACATTTGAGAGAGGTATGACAGGTTACGCGAGTAGTAAGGGGGTCACTTGGGCATCATGGACTGCGCATGCGCAGCATTTGTATCACTTCCGGTGAAACGTAAGCGAAACGATTAGATGACGAAACTACCCTAAATATCGGACGAGTGTTCGAATGACGTAAATTACCGTAATTACGTCGTAAGTATCCTAAATGTTGAGGCGAAAGATGTTCCCGCGGATTGGCAAAGTTCGCCGTCCCTGATCAGGTCGGGGGTGATCGGGGTCTACCCCGTTCGCTCGAGCGATCCTATCCCAATATTTAGGGAGATACTACCCGGTATAGTAGCGATGAAATTAAGTCTCTCACCCGCAAAACAATTATCGCCTCGAAAACCGGGAAACAATGGAAGGTGTTGGAGGAGCTCGACTCGATGAACTTCGATTACGAAGAATGGACCGCGTCCCGGAAAAAAAAAGTTTGGTTCGTTCGATTTTAGGTTTCACGTCCCCGTCAACGCCGTATAGATCATTTTGGGGGGCGTTGCTCCCAGTCGCGCGAGACCTTTACCGGACATATCTACGACATTTGTATCTCGGAGAATCTTTCTCGGCTACGGAATTTATACGGATATCGCGGGGGCGTAGCCAGTATGCATTATGAGAGTGGAGCGTAAAATGAGAAGCAAATGATGATAGGATTTTTGATCAGCTGTAATTACCCTAAAAATTGGGGCACCTGAAGGGAGGTCACCGTAAATATCCTAAAGTTTGATCTCAAGCGATGTAGCAAACGTGTTCTGGTGGAATAGTGGAATGACAAACAGTGCAGACCCTGGTCAGGGTGATCGGGATCTACACCGTTTTTTTCTGTCCCAATATTTAGGGTAATACTACCCGGTGCAGTCCTGCGATATTGACAAATCGATTGTCTCCGACACTCAGCGCGAAACGCTTATCGCCTTTAAACTAGAAAACAATGAAACTCGCTGGAAGATAGCGTTTAGAAGGCTGATGTTATCGTTTAAATTTCTAAACACGCTCGCTTCTGAATGGGCTGCAGCTGAGAAAAAAGTTTTTATCAAACATGTTTGTTCGATTTGAGGTTTAACGTCCCCGTCAACATAATTTAGGTCATTTTGGAGACGTTGCTTCCGAGCCGACATTGCGCTGAAATGACATCTCAATCCCTGCCGCCTAATAAAAACGATAGAGTTTATACGCGTGGCCGGGCCGACTCGCGGCTCTAAGCCCCTGATGGGCGGGGGCGGATCAATCATTTTGCCCCGTTTTCGACATAGAAATATTTTTACCCAAACGAAATAGATTTAATACGTCCGCAAAGTCTGCGCGGTGTGACGGGACTTTTTAGGCCTTATACCATATTTATTTGATTTGGGGTTTAACGTCCCAGTCAACACTATTTTGGTCATTTTGGAGACGTTGCTTCCAAATAGGTGGGACTTTTACCCGCCATTGAGATGAAATGACATCACAATCACTGCCACCCAATGAAACCAATAGGGACTTTATGCATAGACGGGCCGACTCGCGCCACATTGCCTGGGCAGGCTTAGACCGTCTAAGCGTTTTACCAGTACTCGTGTGTGATCGGTTTCAGCTCTGTGTGGAAGCTCTATTTCTCCAGACTCCGATGGGCGGGGGCTAGTAGTAGTAGTAGTAGTAGTAGTAGTAGTTTGTTTGTTTGTATGTTTGATTTGGGGTCTAACGTCCCCGTCAACACTATTTAGGTCATTTTGGAGACGTTGCTTCCAAATTTGTGGGACTTTTACCCGACATTGAGATGAAATGACATCACAATTTCTGCCGCCAGATGAAACCAATCAGGTCTTTATGCATAGACGGACCGACTCGCATCCCTTGCCTGGGCAGGCTTAGACTGTCTAAGCGGTTTACCAGTACTCGTATGTGATCGGTTTCAGCTCTGGGTGGAAGCATTATGCAGTCAGATCTATTACTCCTGGCCCCGATAGGCAGTGGGCAAAGTAGGAGTAGTAGTAGTAGTAGTAGCAGCAGCAGCAGCAGTAGGAGTAGTAGTAGAAGTAGTAGTCGTAGTAGTAGTAGTAGTAGAAGAAGAAGTAGTAGTAGTAGTTGTGGTAGTAGTTGTAGTAGTAGTAGAAGTAGTAGTAAAAGTGGTGGTGGTAGTAGTAGTAGTACTAGTAGTTGTGGTGGTAGTAGTAGTAGTAGTAGTAGTGATGGTAGTAGTAGTAGTAGTAGTAGTGATGGTAGTTGTAGTAGTAGTAGTGCTGGTGGTGGTGGTTGTAGTAGTAGTAGTAGTAGTAGTAGTAGCAGTAGTAGTAGTGGTGGTGGTGGTAGAAGTAGTAGTAGTAGTGGTGGTGGTAGTAGTAGTAGTAGTAGTTGTGATAGTAGTATTAGTAGTGGTGGTGGTAGTAGTAGTAGTAGTGGTGGTGGTGGTGGTGATTGTAGTAGTAGTAGTAGTAGTAGTTGTGGTTGTGGTGGTGATTGTAGTAGTAATAGTAGTAGTGGTGGTGGTTGTAGTAGTAGTAGTAGTAGTAGTAGTAGTGGTGGTGGTTGTGGTGATAGTATAGTTCTTGTTGTAATAATGTTAACGTCCGTGGAATAAATATCCTTTGTTAGCCTCACGTATATAAAAGAAAACTCTTCGATGATGAGGCGGTTCTAACGAGTACCCACAATCTATTATTTGCGCAGAAAAAAAGGAAAATTTCACAATTATGAAACTTCACATACATATTAACTTAACCTCGGTCAAAACTTCAAAAGTATTTGCCCTGCTCTCACACACATACATACCATCACAAGACCTACATTCTGACGACAAAGGGTCGTAATTACTTATTTTCACTGAATTATCGCCCCTGTTTCAAAATAAATATCTCCTGTTGTTTCATAACCATGGGTAATAAGGCTTTCATCACACGCGTAATCCTTATGACAGTCTGCATTGAAAATCGCTTACTATTTACAGGCCCTTGCAGGGAAGGGATCTTACATTTCTCCTTATTTTTGCAGTCTTTGTTGAAAATCGCTAACTAGGAAATTCTTAGACTTTTGGTTTAAGAGTTACAACAGGCGGCTACTATATTTAGTTTTTTTACATCTGACACTTAGTTCATTGATTAACTCATTGTATGCGGGAAACCCCGAAAGGAGTACCTTGGCAAACAGTGCTGGCCCCAGATCAGACGTCGCAGAACGCGGGGGTCTGATCAGGGCCTACACTATACACATCCGCATACACTCACACCTACAAACGCGCACAAACTGCTTCAAACCCTAATATAATTTGAAAAGTTTATATAGGGCTTGCGACGGAGAGGAGTGCATCGCTTACGTCCTTGGTCTCTGAGCATTCAATAAGTCAGGGTATAGTGGGATACAGTGAGGATACAGCGGGGGGTACAGACAGGATACAATGGGGATACAGTCAGGATACAGTAAGGATACAATGGGGTATAGTCAGGATACAGTCAGGATACAATGGAGGGTCTAGGCCAAACATCCCACTTATTAAGCTGACCATGACACCGCACCACAGTTGACAGTAGTTATATCCTAAATGTTGGACTGGAAGAGTGCTGCTGCCGTGCACTGGCAAACGCCGCGCGTACAACGTTAAAACGACGTCGTTTCGTTTAACACGCGCAACAATTCGCGTGAACGACTGACCGACTGCCCCTGACCAAACGGAGCTAACCCTGATCGAGCGCGTCTATCGCTCCGCCTCCGCTATGCCCTCAGTCGTTGGTCAGTTATAAAAATGACATCTCAAGCCCTGTCGCCCTATGAAGCCAATAGGGTTTATTAGCGCGAACTGACAGACTCGCACCGCTTTGCTTGGACAGGCTTAGATCCTCTAAGCGGTTTTACCAGTACTAGTGTGCGGACCGGATTCAACTCTGCGTGGAAGCATCACGCGGCCCATATATTTCTTCGAGCCCCTATGGGCGGGGGCCGTTGTGATGGTAGGTATGCGAAGTTGAATCCGGTCCGCACACTAGTACTGGTAAAACCGCTTAGAGGATCTAAGCCTGTCCAAGCAAAGCGGTGCGAGTCTGTCAGTTCGCGCTAATAAACCCTATTGGCATCATAGGGCGACAGGGCTTGAGATGTCATTTTTATAACTGACCAACGACTGAGGGCATAGCGGAGGCGGAGCGATAGACGCGCTCGATCAGGGTTAGCTCCGTTTGGTCAGGGGCAGTCGGTCAGTCGTTCACGCGAATTGTTGCGCGTGTTAAACGAAACGACGTCGTTTTAACGTTGTACGCGCGGCGTTTGCCAGTGCACGGCAGCAGCACTCTTCCAGTCCAACATTTAGGATATAACTACTGTCAACTGTGGTGCGGTGTCATGGTCAGCTTAATAAGTGGGATGTTTGGCCTAGACCCTCCATTGTATCCTGACTGTATCCTGACTATACCCCATTGTATCCTTACTGTATCCTGACTGTATCCCCATTGTATCCTGTCTGTACCCCCCGCTGTATCCTCACTGTATCCCACTATACCCTGACTTATTGAATGCTCAGAGACCAAGGACGTAAGCGATGCACTCCTCTCCGTCGCAAGCCCTATATAAACTTTTCAAATTATATTAGGGTTTGAAGCAGTTTGTGCGCGTTTGTAGGTGTGAGTGTATGCGGATGTGTATAGTGTAGGCCCTGATCAGACCCCCGCGTTCTGCGACGTCTGATCTGGGGCCAGCACTGTTTGCCAAGGTACTCCTTTCGGGGTTTCCCGCATACAATGAGTTAATCAATGAACTAAGTGTCAGATGTAAAAAAAAACTAAATATAGTAGCCGCCTGTTGTAACTCTTAAACCAAAAGTCTAAGAATTTCCTAGTTAGCGATTTTCAACAAAGACTGCAAAAATAAGGAGAAATGTAAGATCCCTTCCCTGCAAGGGCCTGTAAATAGTAAGCGATTTTCAATGCAGACTGTCATAAGGATTACGCGTGTGATGAAAGCCTTATTACCCATGGTTATGAAACAACAGGAGATATTTATTTTGAAACAGGGGCGATAATTCAGTGAAAATAAGTAATTACGACCCTTTGTCGTCAGAATGTAGGTCTTGTGATGGTATGTATGTGTGTGAGAGCAGGGCAAATACTTTTGAAGTTTTGACCGAGGTTAAGTTAATATGTATGTGAAGTTTCATAATTGTGAAATTTTCCTTTTTTTCTGCGCAAATAATAGATTGTGGGTACTCGTTAGAACCGCCTCATCATCGAAGAGTTTTCTTTTATATACGTGAGGCTAACAAAGGATATTTATTCCACGGACGTTAACATTATTACAACAAGAACTATACTATCACCACAACCACCACCACTACTACTACTACTACTACTACTACTACTACAACCACCACCACTACTACTATTACTACTACAATCACCACCACAACCACAACTACTACTACTACTACTACTACAATCACCACCACCACCACCACTACTACTACTACTACCACCACCACTACTAATACTACTATCACAACTACTACTACTACTACTACCACCACCACTACTACTACTACTTCTACCACCACCACCACTACTACTACTGCTACTACTACTACTACTACTACTACTACAACCACCACCACCAGCACTACTACTACTACAACTACCATCACTACTACTACTACTACTACTACTACTACCATCACTACTACTACTACTACTACTACCGCCACAACTACTAGTACTACTACTACTACCACCACCACTTTTACTACTACTTCTACTACTTCTACTACTACTACCACAACTACTACTACTACTTCTTCTTCTACTACTACTACTACTACGACTACTACTTCTACTACTACTCCTACTGCTGCTGCTGCTGCTACTACTACTACTACTACTCCTACTTTGCCCACTGCCTATCGGGGCCAGGAGTAATAGATCTGACTGCATAATGCTTCCACCCAGAGCTGAAACCGATCACATACGAGTACTGGTAAACCGCTTAGACAGTCTAAGCCTGCCCAGGCAAGGGATGCGAGTCGGTCCGTCTATGCATAAAGACCTGATTGGTTTCATCTGGCGGCAGAAATTGTGATGTCATTTCATCTCAATGTCGGGTAAAAGTCCCACAAATTTGGAAGCAACGTCTCCAAAATGACCTAAATAGTGTTGACGGGGACGTTAGACCCCAAATCAAACATACAAACAAACAAACTACTACTACTACTACTACTACTACTACTAGCCCCCGCCCATCGGAGTCTGGAGAAATGGAGCTTCCACACAGAGCTAAAACCGATCACACACGAGTACTGGTAAAACGCTTAGACGGTCTAAGCCTGCCCAGGCAATGTGGCGCGAGTCGGCCCGTCTATGCATAAAGTCCCTATTGGTTTCATTGGGTGGCAGTGATTGTGATGTCATTTCATCTCAATGGCGGGTAAAAGTCCCACCTATTTGGAAGCAACGTCTCCAAAATGACCAAAATAGTGTTGACTGGGACGTTAAACCCCAAATCAAATAAATATGGTATAAGGCCTAAAAAGTCCCGTCACACCGCGCAGACTTTGCGGACGTATTAAATCTATTTCGTTTGGGTAAAAATATTTCTATGTCGAAAACGGGGCAAAATGATTGATCCGCCCCCGCCCATCAGGGGCTTAGAGCCGCGAGTCGGCCCGGCCACGCGTATAAACTCTATCGTTTTTATTAGGCGGCAGGGATTGAGATGTCATTTCAGCGCAATGTCGGCTCGGAAGCAACGTCTCCAAAATGACCTAAATTATGTTGACGGGGACGTTAAACCTCAAATCGAACAAACATGTTTGATAAAAACTTTTTTCTCAGCTGCAGCCCATTCAGAAGCGAGCGTGTTTAGAAATTTAAACGATAACATCAGCCTTCTAAACGCTATCTTCCAGCGAGTTTCATTGTTTTCTAGTTTAAAGGCGATAAGCGTTTCGCGCTGAGTGTCGGAGACAATCGATTTGTCAATATCGCAGGACTGCACCGGGTAGTATTACCCTAAATATTGGGACAGAAAAAAACGGTGTAGATCCCGATCACCCTGACCAGGGTCTGCACTGTTTGTCATTCCACTATTCCACCAGAACACGTTTGCTACATCGCTTGAGATCAAACTTTAGGATATTTACGGTGACCTCCCTTCAGGTGCCCCAATTTTTAGGGTAATTACAGCTGATCAAAAATCCTATCATCATTTGCTTCTCATTTTACGCTCCACTCTCATAATGCATACTGGCTACGCCCCCGCGATATCCGTATAAATTCCGTAGCCGAGAAAGATTCTCCGAGATACAAATGTCGTAGATATGTCCGGTAAAGGTCTCGCGCGACTGGGAGCAACGCCCCCCAAAATGATCTATACGGCGTTGACGGGGACGTGAAACCTAAAATCGAACGAACCAAACTTTTTTTTTCCCGGGACGCGGTCCATTCTTCGTAATCGAAGTTCATCGAGTCGAGCTCTTCCAACACCTTCCATTGTTTCCCGGTTTTCGAGGCGATAATTGTTTTGCGGGTGAGAGACTTAATTTCATCGCTACTATACCGGGTAGTATCTCCCTAAATATTGGGATAGGAGAGCTCGAGCGAACGGGGTAGACCCCGATCACCCCCGACCTGATCGGGGACAGCGAACTTTGCCAATCCGCGGGAACATCTTTCGCCTCAAAATTTAGGATACTTACGGCGTAATTACGGTAATTTACGTCATTCGAACACTCGTCCGATATTTAGGGTAGTTTCGTCATCTAATCGTTTCGCTTACGTTTCACCGGAAGTTATACAAATGCTGCGCATGCGCAGTCCATGATGCCCAAGTGACCCCCTTACTACTTACGCGGACAACCATTTTATACCTGTGTAACGCCGCGGAAATACCGCGATTACCCAATTCCCCCGCGATCCCGCCAGGGCCGATACCCCCCCCCCCCCCCGCCCCGATAGGCTCGTATCCGCGGGGTGGTCGTCACGTCGTCAAGACTTTAATCCTTTTTTGTCAAGGCCCGCTCAACATGCCTCCAGTACTGTCATTGCGTTGATTATTTCTTTTGTTGAAAAAGACACATGCCAGTTTGTCGTGGAACCGCTGTCACGTGAACAAGTTCATGAATTACATGTCCTCATTACGAAAACATGCCCATATAAATGCTGTAAACTTAGCCGCCGAAAAAAACACGAAAATTTTAAGAAGCAAAATTCTGGTATTTTTCTTATTTCTTCTCAGAATAATATAGATTGTTGGTACTCGTTAGAACCGCCTCATTGAGGCGGTTCTAACGAGTACCCACAATCTTTATTTTAGATTAGAAATAAGTAAAATAAAGTTTACCACTACAAACCCCAGTTTTACTATACAAAATTGGGCTCCAAGGGGTCAAAATTATATAGGCGTGTTTTCGTGATGTTATTATGCCGTTATGCCCATTTTGCACAGAGAAATGTTTGGGTTTAAAGAGTACATACATTTACTATACAGCTTGTTTTTTTATATATATTTTACCCAAAATATATAGTATGATTATTCATAAGAACTCCTCTATGATGAGTTGGGTCTAACTAAGATCCACAATATATATACATGTACTTTTGAGTAGGAAGTAAGACTAATTCATCAGCAAAAACCCAACATAAGAGATGTATAGCCCGACAAGGAATTCCTTGCAGTTACGTCATAATTAGTTTACTCGAATATTCATATGATATGGCCTTTACTTGAAACCTAGGACTAAGATTATCTACATAACGCCAAAGCCTTGTGGACTTCGTGGCCGAGAGAGTAGAGGGGTCGTTCTGCAGACAAAAAAGTGTCTGGTTTGAAACCCACGTAAATTGAATGATTTTTTTTGGCCTCGTAATACACACACACGCGACATGTGAAATCTGCTTTACCCGTGTGGCATGTTAAAAGTGGATAATTACAACGTGTACAGAACATATTTCTTGATCATTTTCAAGCACATATCATGTGACTGCATAAAACTTGTTTATGAGAAACAAAGATGAAAAAAGGGAAATAGAAAAAAAAAATAAATATATACAAAACAATTTACTAAAGATTTTAAACCAGTAAATCATTAAAATATGAAACAATGAGCATTTTATTAATATAAAAAAAGATAAGACAAATATATAATAAAAAATGCCATCAGTGAGATTCGAACTCGGGCCGTCAGCATGACAACTAGCGTTGACATCCCCTGTGCCGATGTGACTGCTGTATAAGCAGTGGACGTGTCCTGTTTATACGATAAACCCAAGCGCAAAGTTATACTGGGAAATCCTTTCTATTTCTAGCTTTGTTATTGATTTGACGTCACTGCCAGACCTAGTGTGTTACCCAGTACAAGATGTAATTATTTTGAATGAGCGTGCCATACTGTAGCTAATCATGTTTGAGACGGCTAAGTAATCCAGTCATCAACGTAGAACGAGGGAGAGGTTTTTAATCCTTAAGATGCCAAGAAAAACTGCATCTGAAGATGTCGCTTGTAAATGGCGTCTACAAACTTTATTTCAAAATACTTCTATATTTTTGCACACAGGCAAACGTTGTGGATTCTGATCAGACTCAATGGGCCTGTCTAATCTGGGTCCAAACTGATTGCAACAATGACTTTTAAATGTAACCAACAGCCAAACCAGCAGACGACAATTGTTGTGATTGGCACCTTAAGTGCTATGTCTCTTGTTTCATCATCTTTCCTGAAAAGAAAATATAAGAAAATATATTTATCATATGACGTCATCAATATGCAGTGGATAACGTCGTGTAATACAAACCGCATAACACTTTGGCGGGATTAAGTAACGTCATGACGACGTCCTTGTCAACCATGCATTTTTTGTGGGAAAATTGTCTTAAAGGCAATAAATTCCAATTTAAAGTCATATGATAAATAGAATCTTACACTCGCCGAAGGCTCGTTTCATAAATTTCATATGAAATGACCACGAGTGTAAGATCCTCTATTTGAGTAATATTGAGAGGGAATATGTTTTGTAGGGATCTCCGAATGAGTGACGATCCTGGTTAGGCTATGGGTATGGAAATCAAATATACTGTTGACCCTCAATGGCTTGAAGCCTTTGGGAACATGGAAATTTGTTCGCGACAAGGATAGCTCGAGCCACAGCTGGTTACTACATGTAATAGTGCCATCCCAGCAGGCACATCACATAATTGTGACATCATATCGACGTCGGTACAACGGCATGACGAATATGTAACGCCACATCTACGTCGGTGCACGTCATGGCGTTGCGCCGACGTTGATTTGGCATTGCTCTAGCGACGAGTGCCTGCTGGGATGACAGGAGGCATAACGGGGATAAATTTATAGTAACTTTATGGTGTCCTGTAATATAAATGTATGTTGTGTGTACTAATTAGAATCGCCTCTTCGAGGAGATTCAAATGAGTACACACATCATACGTTTGCAAGATAAAAAAAAAATCTCCTTAAACCAGCCCTCACTATATCTTATCTTGAAGAAATCCCCAGAGACTCGAGAACTGGTTCGACTCAAACATGGTAAACGAGCAATCGGGGTTTGAGCCAACGAAGTTCTTCTGTATTTGGATAGCACACCCGTGTGAAGTAACGCTACTGACTAACCAAGGTCTATCACTGTAGCAGACCCGCTACTGACCCTGAGTCGTTAACACCCCGCCCGACCCTCACCCCACCCCAGTCTGTCACTGTGACGAAATCGCTAATAACCAATCACTGTCGGTCAAGACCGATCCCGGCGATACTCCGATCTGTTATTATATATATCAGATTCAATGAAAAAGCACCGATAGTACTATACCTCAAATTTGAATTGATTCACAATATTTCCAGCATTTGATCACGTTTAATGAATTATCACTAACTTATCCACAGACTCACTACAGAGTTACAGCATTTCATTGGATGCAGAGATACGGAGACTTGAATAAGACCACACACCCGAAAAATCAAAATCACATATCCTAATACCGGGTATGTCTACCATTAGCATCAAGTGTTGCTTGGCATCGAGGCTTCGAATTAAACGCTGTATCTGGTATTGTGTGATGGTGTCCCATTCTGCCTGTAGCGCCACGGCAAACTGCTGACGGCTGGTTGGCGGGTGACTTCGGGTGTACACACGTTTTCCGAGCTAGTCACAAAGGTGCTCAATTGGGTTTAAATCCATCAAAGGCCAAGGAAGAACTTGTACACCATTTTGATTCAAAAAGTCCATGGTTAGCCTCGCAGAATGAGCACGTGCGTTGTCCTGTTGGAAAAGCGTAAAGGACCATTACTGCTTAAAACGGTACCACGTCAGGCTCTAAGATTTCATCGATGTACCGACGTGCCATCAAATTGCCGGGAACAAAGATGAGTTGGGTTTTGTGGCGCCATGAGATCCTTCCCCACACCATTACGCGACCACCACCTGTTTAACACAACAGTCTTGAAATCCCTCCCCCCGTCGACGCCATACTTTACGCCGCTTATCAAACATTTCAACACAAAAACGGGACTCGTCCATGAACAGTACACCACGCCAACGCATCTGTGTCCATCGGTTTTGCTGTCGACACCAATTAAAGCGACTGATTCGACGTTCCGCCGTCAACACGTTCCACTATACGTCTTATGGCTAGAAATACCGCGTTTCTGGAGACGCGACCGTATAGTAAATGCAAATACGCGTAGGTTATGGGTTCATACGGTTTCCACAGACGTCCTGAATCCATCATGAAAGCACACCTATATTATGTTTAACCCCTTGAACCCCACTTTTATATAGTTAAATTGGGGTTTACAGCGTATACCTAATTATTCTTATTTCTGCTCTAAAATATAGATTGAGCAGTAATAAAAAAACATATCACAATTTTTCATCTGAAAATGTTCGGGTTTTTTTTTCGACGAATCAGTTTACAATGTATTTGTATATGCGTGTTTAGGTAATGCGGTCGAGTTAATGACCAAAAACAATGTAGTAACACGTTCACATCCAGGGAGTTGTCTATCGTCCGCAGACCCCGTAGCGTTGTGCCTTTCAACCAATCGAGCAATCGTAGTGTGCGAACGGCCCAAACGCTATGCAACTTGGTGGTATGAAATCCCAACTTCAACCATATCGAGGGCACGATGACGATCGACGTTACTTAGACGTCCTATTGGCTTGTTCTTATGAGCTTTTTTGTTGACTTGTAACGTAAAGAATCCGGACCTTATAATGACAGTAAAGAAAGTGCCAAAAATATCTTGATTACGAAAATTGTGCATTTTTGCATTTTGCATGTGCACATGCACATCATGAAAAACTCGACGTATTCGTGTCAAACAAACTCATATTTCGGTGACAACTTTACGATACCGTATTTATCAGTTGAAAAGTCAGTCATTTTTACCGTAAACTAAAGAAGCAGAATTCATAAAATTGATGCGTTTTCATTGAATCTGAGTATACATGTATGTAGCAGATCCACTCTCGGTTTAGTCCCACCACAACCTTACTCCTGTCTGGCACTAAAACAGACACGCTACCAACCAACCAAAGTGGTTGAAGCTCCATCGTGATCTAACCCCTGTCTGCCACTGTAGCAGACAAGCTACTAGCCAACCAAAGTCGGTTGAGCCCAAACCATTAATCCAGTCTGTTACAGTAGCAGACTAACTAAAGTCAGTTAAGTCACAACCGGACTTGCCAGAGTCTATCACTGTTGCACACTCGCTACTGATCAACCGAAGTCGGTAAAGACCTACTCCAACCATTCCCCCTAGTCTGCAACGGTAGCAGGCTCGTTACTGGCAAACCAAATGCGGATGCCCAGGTGCAGTTTGTCGGTTTCGTACTTTTGGTAGTCCTACCGATTAAGATCAGATCGTCGATAACTAAATGATCCCGATTACATAGTTATCTTGAGCAGCATTTTAGACAAACATTTTTATACGAAAAGAAAGGAAAGAACTGTCAACAGTCTATGGCACCTGTAACGCGACGCCTGATAGGATACATGTAACGGCAAACATTTATGGCAGTAATTTTTGTCATATACCTCGACTAGTTCCCTCACCCTATAGCTCTCCAGCTTTCGCATATACATGAAGAACACAAGCATCCGGTTAGTCATATACTGTCGGAAACCCAACGCCATCACGTAACCATTTTTAACAAAACCAACCGGTATAACTGTATTGAAATTTGTCATTTGGTAAGGTAAATTGTCGGTTTCACGGTCGGAAATTACGTTTCACGGCTTCGCTGGTTCGTCGCCATAGAACGAAGGTGTCGACCGTAAAAGCCGATATACCTCCTGAAATGACAATTTTAAAATTAATAAAGTGATGACGACGGCAAATGTACAAAATCGCTGTTTGAGGAGGTAATTTTTGTAGTTCCGGGTCAAGTTATGTAGTTCTTGATCACAAACGAAGTATGGAACAATTTCGAAAACCTTTCAAATTCGTCGGATGATTCGTGTCTTCCCAGTCTGCAGCAATTCGCGTATTTTGGGTTATCTGTATCGCATAATATCTGATCTCCAAGATGTACTGAACGGAAGCTAGGTGTTTACAGTATATTACAGAACAAGCAGCAAAGGCAGGGTTTTCTAGCAAATGATTCCAAAACGTTCATCGTTTTCTTTTGTATATATACATTTTAAATAAAAAGTTCACGCGAATCAAGGATGAGCCTATGCCAATCTCTGCATGCGTTTGTTTGGAGTGAACGGAACTGAACCGGAATACCAGAAAGGGATTGAGACGATCAAATGCGCTGTATATGCTCAGTATACACTCGAATTCGGAAATAGTCTTCCGTAACTTCATCACGATGACAAGTCCGTGACACGAAGACCCCCCCCCCCCCCACCCCCCAAAAAAAAAACAAAAAAAAACAACAACAAAACACTTTATATTAAAAAACTGGGGTTTACGGGGGTATATATTATCTGCATTATGCTTGCTCAAAAACATAGATTGTCGGTACTCGTTAGAACCGCCTCATTGAGGCGGTTCTTACGAGCACCCATAATCTATGTTGAAAGCAGAAACTAGAAAGATCATTTGCACTTATATTTGTCATTTCTGACACCATGTTGGACGCCATTATTTCACACGGACATGTTTTCCTAATGAAGAGTATCTATACATTGTTAGATTCCGACATCCTACAGTCTATAGTTTTCGTTGCGGTTGTTGATCTGTTAAAACTGTAATTCTATGACAGTCGCATTCGGTTTGTCACGCACAAGGGTGCAGACAATAACACTGTCAGTAAACATTGGGTTGAGTGTCTGCATAAGAGAAGACTGATAGTGAATGTTTATACAACATACGTTTTGTTTCAAATATATGCCGAGCGAAAGATAATAAACTGACCGATCCTATGGCACTCATGATCCGGTTCCCTATAATCAACTACATATTCGGCAATTCATTGTTAAAAAGCTGCAAACTCTGTCCGAAATAGTCTACTCTGTCCGAATTAGTATAATTGCATTGAATGGTACGAATATTTGGGACCAAAATACATACGGAAATTTCGTTCACAGTTTCGTGTTATGTATTAAATAGATGCTGAAATGAATATATTCTTATCGGCAAGAGAGGACATAAGTCTACATAACAGCTTATAAGATATTAGTGACTCGTTCCCCTTAAAACATCTTCAATTTGGTGTTGGACCGCTAAGCCTCTTGCAAGATTGATTTTAAATTACTTACACAACTATCAGTGTTTGTAGCTATTATTTGTACACGAATATTTGACTAGAATTTGAACTGATTTAATAACGTAGATCCTTACCTTTTCTTGATATCAAATAGCAAATGGCAGAACTAGCACCACCTAATGTAAGAACGCCACCGACTGAGGAAATTATAGCGATGTTGGCTGGATTATTAAAGAAGCTTTCTGAAGGTGAAGGATCTGTACAGTTCGATGTGCTTGTTTGTCCCACGTTCGAAGGATCCGTTGTTTCAGCGAATGTAAGAGGCGCTGTTGTTGTTGGAAACGTTCCTGATCCATGAGGTGAAAGCTTAGTCGAAGCTCGACTAGATGCGTTAGTTGGAAACAACTGCATTAGTGACACTCCACTGACTGACTGAGGTGTATTTGGCGAAAAAGTAGCTCCAGGTGACGATGGTGATACATGATTGTATAAAGATTGTGTTTCCATCTGTACCTTTTGAGACGATGACAGTGCAAGTGTGGGCGTGGTTGTTGATGTTGACAGAAGGGAGGTAACCATAGAAGTGTCTTCTGTTGGATTTGCTGTTGTCGCTAGTTCATTCGTGGTTGTTATACTAGTGGAAGTTGTCGCAGGCGTAGAGGAAACGGTAATGGAAGTAGTTGCCGTAGGCGTGGTTACTGTTGTTGTTGTTGTTGTTGTTGTCGTCGTTGTAGTTTTGGTGGTGCTTGTTGTTGTTGTGGTTGTGGTTGTCGTTGGTACTGTGGTAAAATAGTCATAACAGGATGCTATTAAATTATTGGAAAGGTCTATTGCCAGGTAACTGGCAATAGCGATTTTTCGTTAACTGGTAATAGCGGTTTTACGAAAAAATCGCTATTGCCATATGGCTTGCAAAATTATTTCATTCCGGTTATTACTTTTACAAAGGGGTATAAATTAGTTCTTTTTTCTTCTCTGAATTTTTTATTTATGCTAAATGGCAATAAGATATTGCTGTAAGATATTTGTGCTATAACCATTTAAACTGGCGATAGCTGTTTTTACATTAAAGTAACTATTACCATTTAACTGGTAATAGCGGTTTTACGTTAAAATGGTTATTCTCAGTTAGCTGGCAATAGCATTTTAACGTAAAGCCGCTATTGCCAGTTAACTGTCAATAGCCAATTCGTATATTAGTTTCTAATAAGTACAAGTATGTTGGTCAGGCAATTATGAGGGCATGTTACGATGTAAAATGAACTTCAATGACTTGACCGCCTTTGGGAGTATACAATTTGTTCGAGACAGTGATAATTCGAGTCACCGAGTGTTGATCTTAGAGCCCGGTCAGGAGGAATAATATGGATACATTTTCAATTTGCTTCATAATAAATGTTTGTTGTGTACCCTCATTTGAATCGCCTCAGTCGGACGTTCTAATGAGTAAACACAGCATACATTTTCAAGATCAAATATAGATTTTTTCTAGGGACTCAAGAATGAGTCAGAAAGAGCCGTGGTAACCCAGCAGGTACATGACGTATTATGGACGACACATCAACGTCTTTGCAACGTCATGATGTTTATGCAACGTCGTATCAACGTCGGTGTAACGTCATGGCGTTGCACCGACGTTGATTTGACGTTGCACCGACGTTGATTTAACGTTGCCCTAGCGACGTGTGCCTGCTGGGAAGCAAGTTATCGGTGGTCGAGCGATCGAAGTTTCACTGTATTTGGTTCGAAAAAAGCCCTCCTTAAGTGAGCCACGAGAAGCACAAATATGGCTTCGGACATTTGTGTTTACAACTTTTCGAAAACACGCCTATTAAAATATATTGAACATTTTACCACCAAAAACTGAAAATTTCAGAAAAATAAAACATTCAAATAGTTTTCATATTTCTGCTCAAAACAAAGATTGTGGTCGTTAGAACCGCCTCGCCGAGGCGGTTTTAACCAGCATCCCTCATCAATGCTTTTTAAGCAGAAATTAGAAAATAATGCACACCCCTGTAAACCCCTGTTTTACTACATAAAAGTGGCGGTTCTTACTAGTACACACAATCTATTTTTGGAGCGGAAATATGAAAAAAAAACTTTTTTTACCTGAAAAGTTTCAGTTTGTGGTGGCAAAATTTTCGGTATATGTGAATAAGCATGTTTTCGTAATTAACCGTGGCCGATCAACAGAAATTAGTTGTTTACGGGTTGGTTTTCCATTTATCATCTTATTGCTTCCAACGCAGTAGAAACACCAATTAGATAATGGAGGTCTGAACAGAGAACGTTAAGTATCGAAATGTTTCAGACGGACGGACAGACGCACGGACGGACGTACGAACGGACGTACGGACGGACGGGCGCCAGGGGGTATAACATAATACGTCCCGTTTTTCAAACGGGCGTTCACAATCGACTTTAGTCCATTTTATTAACCAATCGATAATTATATGACTAAACTCGTATTCTGGCATTAACAAAAGTAAATGAAGTTACCCAAGAAAAAAAAAACTATTGCCATAACGAAAACACGCCTATATACTTTTGACCCTATTGAACTCCACTTTTATATAGTAAAACTGGGGTTTACAGAGGTAAATCTTATCTTTCTTATTTCTGCTCTAAAACTGAATTGTGGGTACTCAATGAGGCGGTCCTAATGTGTACCCTCAATCTATATTTAACAAAATAAATTGTGGGTACTCGTTAGAACCACCTCAATGAGGCGGTTCTAACGTGTATCCTCAATCTATATTTTTAGCAGAAATAAGAAAAATATCACAATTTATCATATGAAAATTTTCATATTTTTATGCGGTAAAATTTACAATGTATTTGAAAAGGCATGTTTTCGTAATGGCGATCAAGAGCACCGCAAGCCATGCTCGTCTTTTTTCCCGTATGTCACAAAGGGAATTAAATCAGTCAAATTGTATGATAGAGTTATAGAACTTAGTCAGAATGTAGCTCTTGTGATGATACAGATGTGTGTCAAGTTTCACGAGGCTGGGCCAATCAATTTTTGAAATATTGGCAAGGTGAAAGTTTTTTCTGTACATTTTCGAAAAATAGGTCAAAGTTCAAACGTCAATGTCAAAGGTCAAAACGTTTGATATCAGTGGAAAGGTCCCGTACATCAACCATAGTGCAGTTTATATTTTACTTTTGGTCCTTTGAGATCAGCGTGAATATTCTGAGAAATCAGACATAAATTATTGGTTTAGACTCATATTCTAGACAGGTTTTTAATTATTTGGACCCCATTTTGATTTATATCAGTCTTTGAATCGACTGCCTATTCGAAATTCGCAAAATTGCAGTATGTTTCCTCTGGCTTTCTTTGCTGGATCAATAAAGGGTCACTGATGAGGCTTTATTAGCCGAAACTACGTAGTATGACCCAACTTCTTTCTTATGAATGTTTTCATTGCTCTTAAAGTAACTCATTTTTGATTTTTATTTGCCCCAAGGAACACATATATGAATTTTGAAAGTTGTATTGAATGTGGTATTAAAAATTTCGTATGTCACAAAGGCAGATAAAATAAGTCAAATTGCATGATAGAGTTATTGAACTTGGTATGAATGTAGCTCTTGTGATCAGTTTCACGAGGCTATGACAAATACTTTTGGAAATAAGGCTAAATCTAAAGTTTTGGTTACATTTTCGAAAGATAGGTGAAAGTTCAAAGATGAGTGAGTGAGTGTTTGAGTTTTACGTCTCACCAACAACTATGGTTATACGGGGGCGGTACCTCGGTTTAAAGTCTCATACGAAAGTCCGGAGAAGCCAGGGATGGATCCTACGACCCCTGGTTTACAGGGCGAGTAGCATAACAACTACACCACGGAGGCGACTGAAAACTCAAAGGTAAAGGTCGCACCTCAAAACGGTTGGCATCAATGAAAAGGCCTTGTCCTAAGAAACATTCATGTGAAATTGGAAGGCTGCATTGGTAGTGGTATTAAATCGCGTCACAAAAACAACGTAATTGTTTCAAAAAAGAAAACACACGGAGAGCAAATGGAATATTGCAATACAGAGTTACAGGACTTGGATAGAATGTAGCTCGTGTGTGTGAAGTCGCATGAAGATAGGCCAAAGTTCGAAAGTCAAGGTCATAGGTCAAACATCTCTGTGGTTGTTTGATTTTTTTTGTGTTCACAGAGATGTTGCACTGATGAGTTAGGAGGCCTTCATGCGGACTGAACAATTTATTTGTCTAAATCGCGACGGAAGTCATGGCGAGCATTTTGGCCAGGTAAAATCGATTTAGTGGATCCCCAATGGAATTCGTTTCACTGACCGTTGCAAGGGGGCTCTTCTGTTGCGGTTTATTGTTGTTATGGTTTGTCTTTGAGTGTTTGTATCGCTTATATTATTTTGTTATGCCCCCAACTTCGAAGAAGTTGTGGGGGCATATTGGTTTTGCCCTGTTCGTCCGTCCGTCCTTCCGTCCTTCCGTCCTTCCGTCCTTACGTCCGTCCCACTTTTTACTGCATAGCATAACTTTAGAACCATGGGTGCTAGGTTTTTGAAATTTCATATATGGATTCCTCATGAAAAAATAATTGACCCGTGTTTTTTTTTCTCGTCAGGATTATGCCCCTTTTTTGAGTTATGCCCCTTTGCAAAAAATACTATGAAATCTTGTAAGCAAGATATCTCAAAAACTGTTTGAGCTATTGCCCTGAAACTTTACATGCTGGTTGGGGATGATGAGTAGATGAACTGATTAACTTTTGAAAAATATCCGAAGTTTTTTTCTTGAGTTATGGCCCTTTGAAATTTTTCGCGTTTTAAGTTTGTAAGCAAGATATCTAAAAAAACTATTTGAGGTTTTTCCCCGAAACTTCACAGACTTGTCGGGGATGATGAGTAGATGAACTGATCAACTTTTGAAAAAAATCCGATTTTTTTTTCTTGAGTTATGGCCCTCAGATTTTTTTAGTGTTTTCAGCTTGTAAGCAAGATATCTCAATAATTGTTTGAGCGATTGCCCTGCAACTTTACAAGCTGGTTTGGGATGATGTGTAGATGAACTGATTAACTGTTGAAAAAAAATCCTATATTTTTTTCTTGAGCTATGGCCCTTTGAAATTTTTCGCGTTTTAAGTTTGTAAGCAAGATATCTCAAAAACTATATGAGGTTTTTCCCCAAAACTTCACAGACTGGTTGGGTATGATGAGTAGATGATCTGATTAACTTTTGAAAAAAATCCAATTTTTTTTTCTTGAGTTATGGCCCTTTGATTTTTTTCGTGTTTTCAGCTTGTAAGCAAGATATCTCAAAAATTGTTTGAGCTATTGCCCTGAAACTTTACAGGCTGGTTGGGGATGATGAGTAGATGAACTGATTAACTTTTGAAAAAAATCCGATATTTTTTTCTTGAGTTATGGCCCTTTGAAATTTTTCGCGTTTTGGCGTCCTTCCGTCCTTCCGTCCTTACGTCCGTCCCACTTTTTACTGCATAGCATAACTTTAGAACCATGGGTGCTAGGTTTTTGAAATTTCATATATGGATTCCTCATGAAAAAATAATTGACCCGTGTTTTTTTTCTCGTCAGGATTATGCCCCTTTTTTGAGTTATGCCCCTTTGCAAAAAATACTATGAAATCTTGTAAGCAAGATATCTCAAAAACTGTTTGAGCTATTGCCCTGAAACTTTACATGCTGGTTGGGGATGATGAGTAGATGAACTGATTAACTTTTGAAAAAAATCCGAAATTTTTTTCTTGAGTTATGGCCCTTTGAAATTTTTCGCGTTTTAAGTTTGTAAGCAAGATATCTAAAAAAACTATTTGAGGTTTTTCCCCGAAACTTCACAGACTTGTCGGGGATGATGAGTAGATGAACTGATCAACTTTTGAAAAAAATCCGATTTTTTTTTCTTGAGTTATGGCCCTTAGATTTTTTTCGTGTTTTCAGCTTGTAAGCAAGATATCTCAATAATTGTTTGAGCGATTGCCCTGCAACTTTACAAGCTGGTTTGGGATGATGTGTAGATGAACTGATTAACTGTTGAAAAAAAATCCCATATTTTTTTCTTGAGCTATGGCCCTTTGAAATTTTTCGCGTTTTAAGTTTGTAAGCAAGATATCTCAAAAACTATATGAGGTTTTTCCCCAAAACTTCACAGACTGGTTGGGTATGATGAGTAGATGATCTGATTAACTTTTGAAAAAAATCCAATTTTTTTTTTTCTTGAGTTATGGCCCTTTGATTTTTTTCGTGTTTTCAGCTTGTAAGCAAGATATCTCAAAAATTGTTTGAGCTATTGCCCTGAAACTTTACAGGCTGGTTGGGGATGATGAGTAGATGAACTGATTAACTTTTGAAAAAAATCCGAAATTTTTTTCTTGAGTTATGGCCCTTTGAAATTTTTCGCGTTTTGGCGTCCTTCCGTCCTTCCGTCCGTCCCACTTTTTACTGCATAGCATAACTTTAGAACCATGGGTGCTAGGTTTTTGAAATTTCATATATGGATTCCTCATGAAAAAATAATTGACCCATCACGTAAACAAGTCCGTGAAATGAAGACCCCCCTAAACCCCACTTTATATAGAGAAAACTGGGGTTTAAGGGGGTATACATTATTTTTCTTATTTCTGCTCCAAGACATAGGTTGTGGGTACTCGTTAGAACCGCCTCACTGAGGCGGTTCTAACGAGTACTCTCAACCTATGTTTTGAGCATTTATAAGAAAAATATCACGGATTTTCACCGGAAAAGCAGCCATTTTGGAGATGTAAAAACTGCACTATATCGCACGGGTAAGTTATCGTAATGCGTGTTTTTTTTCTCGTCAGGATTATGCCCCTTTTTTGAGTTATGCCCCTTTGCAAAAAATACTATGAAATCTTGTAAGCAAGATATCTCAAAAACTGTTTGAGCTATTGCCCTGAAACTTTACATGCTGGTTGGGGATGATAGGTAGATGAACTGATTAACTTTTGAAAAAAATCCGAAATTTTTTTCTTGAGTTATGGCCCTTTGAAATTTTTCGCGTTTTAAGTTTGTAAGCAAGATATCTAAAAAAACTATTTGAGGTTTTTCCCCGAAACTTCACAGACTTGTCGGGGATGATGAGTAGATGAACTGATCAACTTTTGAAAAAAATCCGATTTTTTTTTCTTGAGTTATGGCCCTTAGATTTTTTTCGTGTTTTCAGCTTGTAAGCAAGATATCTCAATAATTGTTTGAGCGATTGCCCTGCAACTTTACAAGCTGGTTTGGGATGATGTGTAGATGAACTGATTAACTGTTGAAAAAAAATCCTATATTTTTTTCTTGAGTTATGGCCCTTTGAAATTTTTCGCGTTTTAAGTTTGTAAGCAAGATATCTCAAAAACTATATGAGGTTTTTCCCCAAAACTTCACAGACTGGTTGGGTATGATGAGTAGATGAACTGATTAACTTTTGAAAAAAATCCAATTTTTTTTTCTTGAGTTATGGCCCTTTGATTTTTTTCGTGTTTTCAGCTTGTAAGCAAGATATCTCAAAAATTGTTTGAGCTATTGCCCTGAAACTTTACAGGCTGGTTGGGGATGATGAGTAGATGAACTGATTAACTTTTGAAAAAAATCCGAAATTTTTTTCTTGAGTTATGGCCCTTTGAAATTTTTCGCGTTTTGGCATATTGGTTTTGCCCTGTTCGTCCGTCCGTCCTTCCGTTCTTACGTCCGTCCCACTTTTTACTGCATAGCATAACTTTAGAACCATGGGTGCTAGGTTTTTGAAATTTCATATATGGATTCCTCATGAAAAAATAATTGACCCGTGTTTTTTTTCTCGTCAGGATTATGCCCCTTTTTTGAGTTATGCCCCTTTGCAAAAAATACTATGAAATCTTGTAAGCAAGATATCTCAAAAACTGTTTGAGCTATTGCCCTGAAACTTTACATGCTGGTTGGGGATGATGAGTAGATGAACTGATTAACTTTTGAAAAAAATCCGAAATTTTTTTCTTGCGTTATGGCCCTTTGAAATTTTTCGCGTTTTAAGTTTGTAAGCAAGATATCTAAAAAACTATTTGAGGTTTTTCCCCGAAACATCACAGACTTGTCGGGGATGATGAGTAGATGAACTGATCAACTTTTGAAAAAAATCCGATTTTTTTTCTTGAGTTATGGCCCTTAGATTTTTTTCGTGTTTTCAGCTTGTAAGCAAGATATCTCAATAATTGTTTGAGCGATTGCCCTGCAACTTTACAAGCTGGTTTGGGATGATGTGTAGATGAACTGATTAACTGTTGAAAAAAAATCCTATATTTTTTTCTTGAGTTATGGCCCTTTGAAATTTTTCGCGTTTTAAGTTTGTTAGCAAGATATCTCAAAAACTATATGAGGTTTTTCCCCAAAACTTCACAGACTGGTTGGGTATGATGAGTACATGAACTGATTAACTTTTGAAAAAAATCCAATTTTTTTTTTCTTGAGTTATGGCCCTTTGATTTTTTTCGTGTTTTCAGCTTGTAAGCAAGATATCTCAAAAATTGTTTGAGCTATTGCCCTGAAACTTTACAGGCTGGTTGGGGATGATGAGTAGATGAACTGATTAACTTTTGAAAAAAATCCGAAATTTTTTTCTTGAGTTATGGCCCTTTGAAATTTTTCGCGTTTTAAGTTTGTAAGCAAGATATCTAAAAAACTATTTTAGGTTTTTTTTTGGATAGCCTATGGGCCATTTTGTGAGAAAGTAACTGTCCTTTTGGGTTTCCGCTATTGATGTTTCTATTAGGGTTTGTTGTTTCATGTTTGTGTTTCGTTCCCTTTGGTGTCTCTGATGGGAGTTGTGGGTTAATTGTATCGATTCCTGATCATTGCCTTCACTTCTATTTTGTATTAATGGCAAGTCCTTGTCACGTAGAATTTGAAGGATCTGTTTTAAACAGTTCTGGAATGAGAAGAAGAATCTGTTTCAGAATAAAAAGAAAACAATGGAGATGGTTCAGCCAAAATCAATCATACAGTTATGTTCCTGGTTCAGAATGTAGCTATTGTGATGGCGAGTATGTGTATGGAGTTTCTTAAGGCTAGGTTTTTTAAAATTATAGCTATGTTAAAGTGTTGTTTTTTTTTTCGGAACGAAAATGACGACAACAACGACAACGCGGATGCCGGAGTGACGACAATAGCTCGACAAGTCTTCTAAGGAAAACAGACGAGCTAAACAAGACAGTCAGGAACAGAATAATCGAAGATCACATACCAAACAAGGTACCAACAGGATGCACAATAATGCAAACACTTGCTAATGTACTCGTATACGTTTCGGCATGCGAATCAGACAGGTCAAATAGAATGAGTGTGTGTGTGAATTCGGGTTTAACGTCGCTTTCAACAATTTTTCAGTCATATCACGACGGTGTCTGGTTGCGACAGGGAGCTCAATGCTCACGTTTATAGTGCTGCCTCACTGAAGTATCATGTCCCAGACACATTACATGATACCACATCCAGTCACATTATCCTGACACTGGATCGACCAGTCCTAGCTCTACCCCGTAAATCTGAGTGCCAAACGAGGAGCAACTAGTACCATTTTTAACGACTTTGGTATGTCGCGGCCCGGGATCGAACCCGAGACCTCCCGTTCCCCGGAGCGGACACTCTACCAACTGAGCTATCGGGGCCGGTCAAATAGAATGAGGATTTATGTTTTGTTCCGAATAAAAAAGAATAAAGTATGCTCTGCAGATCGTTCTCAACAGCCTGATCAAAGTGTTACGCTGACAAAATATCACATTCAGAGGCACCAGATAATCGAGTTGGAACCTATGTAAGGAAAGAAGACAATTGCAATATGCAAAGGTCATCTGACTAATGTTGAGACATATATCATTTTCCTAATATATAAATGCACGAGTGATATGCTGATGCGACAGTACAGGTAGCATTAAACAACTTCATTTACTGCTAAAATTATAAACTTTGGTCTAAATATCCGGTTTCAACATCGATGGGAGTTAACGATAGACAAAATATTGCTATTGAAAAAAAAAACAAGCCTGAGCTAAGAGATTTGCAGATTTTATATTCAGATTTCACAGGGTACATTGTTTTAAGACTTTGTATGGTTTTTGTTATCTCAGGGGTATTATTTGAACAATCTTGGTACAAATCCTGGGCCTTCTAGTTTCAGGCAAGAAGAGGATTAAAGGTTTCCTTATATAAGTCAATGTAAAACGTGTCGGCACCTGGGCGGGCCCATTTTAGCTACAGGGCAATAATTGTAACACTCTAGGTAGAGTTCCTCTAAACTAGCCGTGTACCATATATCAAAGACTTCTAGTTTCAGACTAGCAGATTTTTAAACGTCTCCCCGTACATCATCCTAGTGCAGATTATATTTTCTGGCCCTTTGGGATCATTGGGTTTATTTTGAATCAATTAAAAATAGAGTTCTGCTTATGCCGGCGCTAAAGGCGTGGCTAGTGTTGCACTTTTCAGTACTGGTCATGAACAGACTCAATAAAACCGAGTCTGCTATTTTCGTTTATTTAGTGCATTCCTTGCTTCCAAAGGATCTAACTACTCAGAACTTATTTATCTTCACATGCAGCTGGTGTTGTGCTGTGTGGCGGTCGTAAAACGTCTCCCTGTACATCAGCATAGTGCAGATTATATTTTCTGGTCCTTTTGGATCATTGAGTTCATTTTGAATCATTTTGAAAATAGAGCTCTGCTTAAGCCGGTCGAAGAGGCCGTGGCCGGTGTCGCACTTTTCAGTAGTGGTCATGAATAGGCTCAATAAATCCGAGTCTGCTATATCCGTGTATTTTTTGTGTATTCTTGGCTTCCAAAGGATTTAACTACACAACTTACTTTAAAGGTCTTAGTACAGAAGAACTTGAAAACCTTTCAGAAAAAATAGTAAACGTTACAGACGCAATGATTACAATATAAATATTATTTCACAGTTTGCATACATTGTGTTTGACCCAGTCACGCTCAGATATTATGCTTCTCTGTTTAACTGCACGCCCGTGGTTCGGCTTTCAGACTCCATGATGGCACTGGCTTAAAGCTATTTATTAGTTAGCCGGAGCCGGAACTTTTATGTTTGTTGCTTGGTCGGACGGGGTTTAACTGTTGTTTCCTTTTTGCCGCAATGTTCCTGTAGCGTTGTGTGCAGCGCCGGGTGTATAAACGCGTTTTACTATCGAGTCCTCATCATTGTGTCAACTTGGGTTTAATTGTGATTTCTTTGTTAACCGAGTTGATTCACTGATGAGTTAGAAAACCTTCGTTTGGACCGAACAAATACATGTTTGAACCACAGTGAGAGCGAGGGTGGGGGCTGGGATCCCGTAAAGTATACTTTAGCCCAACAGTAATTTTCGTCGGTTGTTTTGCTGTGGTTCCTTTCTGTTTTATATCGGTGGTTCTGATTCTTTCCCTAATTATTATGTATGTTGTGATTTTGATTATTCCCATTTTTAGTTGTGCATTTTAATTACATGTGTCCTTCCTGTTTAATATTTATTATGTTTGTGATTCTGATTTTTCCACATTGTGTGTGTTGTTCCTTTTTATTTGCGTTTGGGTTTATTGAGTCACCATCTGTTTTGTGAAAGAGCTGCTGACTCGGTTTACCAGTGGTCTGTTTTGTTTAAAATACCGTCTTCACTCGGTGTTTCGCCTGCATCACGAAAACATGCCTATATAATTTTGACCCCCTTGAATCCCACTTTTATATAGTAAAACTGGGGTTTGCATGGGTAAACCTTATTTTTCTTATTTCTGCTCTAAAATATAGATTGTGGGTACTCGTTAGTGCCCACAATCTATTTTTTTGAGCAGAAATAAGAAATTTTTTCTTATTTCTGCTCTAAAATATAGATTGTGGGTACTCGTTAGTGCCCACAATCTATTTTTTGAGCAGAAATTAGAAAAATAATACAATTTTTCATCATAAAATTTTCATTTTTTCGGCGATAAAGGTGGCAATGTATTTGTATAGGCGTGTTCGCTTAATGGGTGTTTCGCCTGACTCCTATAGCGATATATTGAGGGATGATTTTGGATCTGATTGTATCAGTTTCTGATCGAGTCGCTTTACAATTTCTCTATATAAGTTTATGTAAAATATGTGGGCCCCTGGGCTGGTTCGTTTTGGGCCCCAAGTGCTATTATGTGAACATTCTTTGTAGAGGTCTACTAGACGAAGTTACGTATCAAACATCAAAGATCCGGAACTTCTGGGTTCAGACAAGAAGATTTGTAAAGGTTTTCTTCTATATGAAAAATAGAAGTAAAGGCACTGATCAGGAATAGATACATTAACCCACAACTCCTATTTGAGACACCAAAGGGAAAGAAACACTAGTCTATTTAAAACAAGTGGGCCCTTTTGCGGGCCCATTTCTTGGACAAAAGGCTATAAATTGAACAATCTTAGCAGGGGTCAACTAGAAGAAGCTGTGTTCCAAAGTTCTGGTTTCACATGAGAAGATTTTCAATGTTTTTCCTATATAAGTCTACGTAAAACATTTGGGCCCCTGCGCCTGGTCATTTTAGGTTCCAATGCTATAACTTGAGCATTCTTGTTAGAGGTCTACTAGATGAAGCTTTATACCAAATATCAAACCTGGGCCCACTGGTTTCAGACAATTATTTTTAAGATTTTCCCTACATAATTTTATGTAAAACAAATGGCCCCTTATCGGTTCATTTTGGTCCAAGCGCTATAATTTGAACAATCTCGGAAGAGGTCAACTAGACGAAGCTGTGTAAGAAATTTCAAAGGCCTGGACCTTCTGGCTTCAGATGAGAAGATTTTTTTAAGGCTTTTCCTATATGATGGGAACAATTGTGTCTCCATGGCAATAATTTGAACAATCTTGTTCGAGATGAAGCTACACACCAAATATCAAACACATGGGCTTTGTGGTTTCAGACAAGAAGATTTTTAAGGCTTAAAATAGATTATGCAATGAAGAGTTAGGAGCCCTTCATGCGGGCTGAACAAATTATTTGTATAAATCGCGATGGAAATAAGGGCGAGGATTTTGTCGCCGCGAAAAATCGATTTAAGCCACCCAGGGAAATACTTTAATACTGACCGTTCTGTTTTGGCTTCCCGCTATTGTAGTTTCCATTAGAGTCTAGTTATTTCGTATTTCTGTTTCTTTCCCTTTGGTGTCTCTGATGGGAGATGTTGGGTAACTGTATCGATTCCTGATCATTGCCTTCACTACTTTGCCCTATATAAGTCAATAGAAAGTGTGGGCTCCAGAACTAAAATTTGAAAAATCTAGGTAGAGGTCCACTAGAAAAAGCTACACACGAAATATCAAAGGCCTGGACCTTCTGGTTTCAGACAAGAAGATTTTCGAATGTCGTCCCTATACAAGTCTTATTTAAAAAAACATGGGCCCCTTGGTGGTGCCAGTTTTGACCCAAAGTCTATAATTTGAACAATTTTGGCAGGGGTTCGCTAGACAACGTTTTCGACCACATTTCAAAGGTCTTGGCCTTCTGGTTGCGGACAAGAAGATTTTTAAAGGTTCTCTTCAAATCATGTGGGCACAGGACCAGGTCCATTTTTGGCCCCACGGCTATAATTTGAATAATCTTGGTAGAGCTTTACTAGATGAAGCTACATACCAAATATCAAAACCTGTACCCTCTGGTTTCAGATAAGAAGATTTTTAAATGTTTTCCCTATAGCAGTCTAGGTAAAACACGTTGGCCCCTTGGCGGGGGCATTTTTGGCCCCTTTTCTACAATGTGAAGAATCTTGGCAAGGTCCACTAGACAAAGCTGTGTATCAAATATCAAAGGCCCTGGTCTTCTGGTTTCAGACAGGAGGATTTTTAAATGTTTTCCCTAAATAAGTTTGTGTAAAATAAGTGGGCCTCGGGACGACCAGTTTTGGCCCCAGTTTTACAATTTGAACAACCTTGGTAGAGGTCTACTAGATGAAGTTACAATGCAAATATCAAAGTCATGGGCCTTCTGGTTTCAGACAAGAAGATTTAAAAGGTTTCCCCCATTGAAGTCTATGTAAAACATGCTGGTCCCTTGGTGGGGCCATTTCTGGCCACAGAGCTATGGTTTGAACATTCTCGGTAGATGTCCACTAGATGAAGTTACATATCAAATATAAAAAACAGAGCCTTCTGATTTCAGACAAGACGATATTTAAAGGTTTTCCCCGTAAAGGTCTATATAAATCATGTGACCCCTAGGGCGGAGCCAATTTGGACCCAAGGGCTATAATTTGAACAACTTTGGTGGAGGTCCACAAGGTGAAGCCACATACCGAATACCAAAAATCTTGGCCTTTTGGTTTCACACAAGAAGATTTTTTTAAATGTTTTTGCTAATTTGCCCCTAGGGGTTGCCATGGCAGCCAGAGTTCTGCATGAAATGGAATATTGTGAACAATTTTGAAAGGGGATCAACCAAATATAATATCTGCCAAGTTTGGTCATGATATGTTCAGTGGTTTATGAGGAGATGCCGTTTGTATCGTTTAAAGAAATTGTGAATGGACGGGCGGACAGACGACGACGGACGGTGACTGAACACAATGGCTCCCCAGGAGCCTTCGTCTCAGGAACCTATAAAGATATATATTGTATTACTCTCCAATTTTCATAGCAACCAAAGAAGCTATTTCAAGGTAATTGAAAAAGAAACTGCTCAATATATATTATTATACAAATTAGGTGGCATTTTGTGTGGCAATCAATTAACAATTTCAGATTTAAACTTTATCGTTGCAGTTTGATTGATGTCCATATTTGTTTTACAAGGTTACTTGAATTCAGTTACTCATCACTTGAACAAGTCCGAGAAATTAACAACCCCTTAAACCCCACTTTATATAGGGAAAACTGGTGTTTACGAGGCTATTCATTATTTTGCATACTTCTGCATCAAGAGATCGTAGGACCGCATCAATGAGGCGGTTCTAACGAGCCCACCGCAACCTACGTTTGAAGAAAAATGACAAAAATATAACAGATTTTCATCAGAAAAGGAGCCATTTTGGAGAGGTGAAAAAATGCAATATGTCGTACGGATGTGTTAGTAAAATAGCAAATGTAATGACTTTCAATGTATGCTCATAATCGTTCATCTCATAATGCACACTCCAAAATCAAATGCAAAATGTGTTAACCAAACCGTCGCCAAGACAATAGCAAATGAAAGTTGTAAACTGAAGATTCAATTTTCCGCTTTCGAACCTGTATGAACTAGGAAAAACTTTCGAACTGGAAATAAAGTTGCGACATATATCACTCCGTAATCAACATGAAAACAAGAGCTTCGCAAGAGAGGCAGTATGCGCCCGTGACAAGCTAACATCTGTTGTACTACAACTTCGAAACAGTATGCACTGAACCATATCTATCAAAATCCAGCTTGGGCATATGAATATTTTGTGGATCATAATCTCGAAAACAATATGCGCCGCCTAGCGTCATAGTCAAACTATCAAGTTTTAGCTTGATCTAATGTTACCTGCATGAGAAATTAGCCACAAACAAAATGTTTACATAAATTTTCAAAGGAGCATGTTGTGGACTGCAACCTCGAAACAATATGCACTGCTCCAGTTAATGGTCTAACTTAATATCTAATTCAGCTTAATCCGATCTAAATTGTAGGCGGGGTAAGCCACAAACAAACATTTTACAGAAATTTGCAAAGGGACATAACTCTATAAATATTTGCTAAACAATAACCTCAAAACAATATGCGCTTGGCCACATTTTTAGCTTAATCAAATATTAACTGTAGGAAGAGTTAGCCAGGAACAAAATCATCACATAAATTTTCAAAGGGGCATAACTATGTAAATATTTGCTGGGCCGTAACCTCGAAACAATACTCGCTGATCCACATCATGGTATAGCTATTTATTAAGTTTCAGCTTGCGGATCTAACTTGCAGGCGGAGTTAATTGGAAAAAAATGTTTTCAGAAATTTCCAAAGGGGAATAATTTTGTTTTTATTTGTTTGACCGTATGCGCTGCACCACATCTTGGTTTAACTATATAGAAAGTTTTTGCTCGATCGAATGTTAATTGTAGGAGGATGTAGCCGGAAACAAAATATTTACAGAAATTTTCATATGGGCATAATTATTCATATTTGATGGACGGTTAACCTCGAAATGTTACGCGGTAATCCACATCATAGTCTAACTTTCTACTAAATTCCAGCTTGGTCCGATGGAAACTGTAGGAGAATCTATCTGGAAGCGAAAAAATACGGGCGCAGGGGCATACGTACGTACGGACATACGACGACCTCAAAACCTAAAACGACCGTTTTTTTTTTTGTTTTGTTTTTTGTTGTTGTTTTTTTTTTTTTTTTTTTTTTTTGTTGTTGTTATTTATTTTTTTTTTCCTTTTCTTTTTCCCTCCAAAACGGGCGTATAAAATGAACAAAAGCACGAGCACTTCACCACAGTGACGTCATGTAAATATTATAGAGTGTTGATGATACAACGCATCATCGATGCTATCTCGAATGTGGAAAAATTAGACAGCTTACCATCTGCATCAAAGTACATCACGAAAAAACACGTTTATAATTTTGACCCCCTTTAACCCCACTTTTATATATCACAACTGGGGTTTACAGGGGTTAACATTATTTTTTCTTATTTCTGCTCTGAAATATAGTTTGTTGGTAGAGGCGGTTCTAATGTGTACCTACAATCTATATTTTGAGCAGAAATAAAGAAAACTATATCGTTTTTTTTTCGTCTTAAAATTTGCATTTTCTCGGCGGTAAAATTAACAATGTATTTGTATAGGCTTATTTTCATAATGGAAGTGAAGGCAATGACGCGGAATCGGTACAATTATCACCCACCACCCATCAGAGACCCGAAATTGTAAGAAAGAAGCACGAACATGAAATAACTAAACACTAATGAACACCTCACAAGCGGAAAGCCAAAAAGACAGTTACTTTCCTACAAATTGGCCATACGGCTGCCCAAAATAAAAATATATAAGTAATACATACGAGCTCGTATAACAAAAACAAATGTTCATTTTTATACATATTAATCTTACAGCATTTTTTGTGTCTCTTCATGTGAAAGAAGGTAGTCTCTAAGGTTCGCGAACATTGACAATTATAGTCCATTATACATGAACCATTGCCACAAAAGCTTCTTACCAGCTTGGTGCGCAGGTGTGATTTGCGGATTCTAATGCTGATTTTCGACTGCCGTAAACCTCTTGCCAGATGGCATAAAACAATGTCAAATTACGTTATTTTGAAAACGCTTCCACGTGGTGGCAAAAAGTCTTTCCAACTATTAATTTCTGTTTAATAAGATGTATAAATTTGCTTAATCCCTGAATATGTATTCATAAACAAGAGGTGGCTGTTGAAATGAGAAAAGGTTTGTAAAGCTGATACCATTTAAGTGAAATCTTCATCTGTCCATGAGTAAATTGTTCTAATAGCAATGGCCGCTAAGCAACCGTGACTAGTTGAACCATTTTGTTTTGTTACTGTCACGTATGTCATTTCAGGGTGCTTTAGCGTATACGTTGGATTCTTATTATTGCCCTCTGTACCCTGTTTTTTTTTTTTTTTTTTTTTTTTCCTTCTTGTTGTGTATTAATGTTGAAGCATTTTTTGAATATAGGTAAACAAAAACGCAAGGGGAAAAGGGGGGATAGAGAATAAAACGTGTGCAGCAGGGAAGCCAAAACAAATTAAATATCATAGTTAATAGTGAAATGTTCACAAAGAAAGTTTATGAAATTATTTTCACTGCAGCTAGCCAAAACATCTCGCCGAAGGAAATACCGTCTAAGACTCAACAATCATATTTAAATTCCTTTAGTTATGCCGCATTAGGAAAATCACGAGCTGTCTTCACTATTGGCGAAAGAAGCAACAATGGTTGCAGATAATGCAGGAGATTTATCTGATTTCAATTCCGCGACACGCACACATATATTGTGCCGTCCAAGGGTATAATGTTCTGACGTCATCGTTTAATAGTGACACCAGAATCAATACGGTCGTTCGAAGAACGGATTCTTAGCATTGTACATGCTGTGCGAAAACGTACAAATAAACTATTTATTTAAGCACTGAAAAATATTTTCGAGGTTTAGATTAAACCGCAGCAGAAATGCGCATTTATTCAATGGGCTGTTCAACCAGAAAGGCCTATGAAGATAACAATCCAGCCGAAATTTCTGAAAATGTATTTAAATAGGAAGTATTTTTTATATTCATTTCTAAAAAAGTTAATTCCCTCTCTAGATTCGTTTGTAATAATAGTTTTTACAGACATCGTTTCCTAGGCTAATAGTAGTTTCAACCTCCGCCGCGGTATGTCTTGGCGGTTATCAAATTCTATTTCGCAATGAACAAACATGGTGTACCGGTGTGATGGCGAAGGTATGCTTTAACGAAATTATCTACGTATGTTTAGATTAAACATATTTTATTGTTCTTCAGCACAATGGGATCGGACACAAGTTACGATCAACAATTAGATACTCCTCTCCCTACCATAACATCACAATTATTCTGTTAAGCGTAATGGTGTTGGTGGTATACAATCTATATGTTTATGGTGAGAAATTAACACATCAAACACTCCCCTTACTTTCATTCACCCATTCAATGGTAGCAATACTCTTTCTCTGCTAGCCATGTTAGGCTTATCAAAGAGACGATACAAGTGCGTAAAATATAGAAAGCTCATTCTTCATTTTCACATATCTATAACAAATACTTTTATGCATTTATTAATATTTATACATGTCAATATATTACTAAGATACGCTAGTCAAACCTATGTGTATCCTTAATGAATTTAAGAACAGATAATATTCTTTTATGTTAGTTGCGAAATCATAATACGGACTATCATCACTCAGTAACTGTAAGTTTATTATAATATTGTGGTCTAAGTTCAAAAAATGCTATCTCTTTGGTCATTATACAGATTGCATTCGAAAAAGAAATGTTCAGCAGTTTCACTTTGAGCCCCGCACTTGCAAGTGGAATTAGGAATTATGTAAACATTACATAAATCAACCTTTAGACTACTACTTTTATGCACTATTTCTAAGGTTATATGAAATTGTTTCGTTTATTCTATATGCTTAAAGATCTTAAAGATAAGATGGTACATCGTCGTTAATAATTTTATAAACAAGAGTTACGTACGTTTACAGGTTATTGCAACAAATCTGAGTTGGCCAGAGAACATCCTAGTGTCGCAGGAATGTAAATCACAACCGCCAGTTGTCGCTGTCGTCACTCCCCTGCAGCCAGGCGTATCTAGACAGGCAGATAAACAAGTTTCTTCTGTGTCGTATTGGTAATCAACACTAGGGCCAGGAAGTAATGTGCTGCACAACCCCACTTGCGTTTGGTACTCTGTCACTTCATATTCCGTGCACTCTGTAAGCAAACGTCTCTTTTTAAAAAAAATAAAATAAACATATTACATTTACATGATTATGTAAAAACAGCATGGAAACATTATTCACGAAGGCAAGAATTAAACAACTCCGCCATCTCATGCCACCGAAACAATATTAACAGCTGATTAATGTACGGGACGCGCCAAACTGTACCGAAATTTTTCCTTCACATCGCCGGACGGATATAATCATTCAATCATTCCATTTCAAAGAAAAACATCATTTGGCTACAATCCCTGTTTGCCAAGTGTATGCATATCCGCAATGTCGACTTAACGAGATTTCATAATACACAAATCCAAATTAGCCAAAAAAAGCGAGTTTTGAAGCTTTTAGGGTAGCAACAATATATGTTTAATAGTTATAAAATTGGTATTATTTTCACATATGGAAGACAATATATCATACTGTAAAATCGAAAACCATCTACGAACACCGTCAATTTTATTTTATTGTTTTTCTATTTTTTTTTTTGCAACAAGACATGGAATGTCGCGTATTTCAAAATTTCACTTCAAGGACAAGATAATAAGGTCTATAATTATTCTATCACCGGAAAGGATGACAAGGACTTCACATGTGAAATGTGAAAGCTGTGACGTTAAAGCCAGCAAATCAATCAATATATCACTTACCAGTCGGAAGTTATGGCAAATGTTAAAGTTTGTAAAATGTAGGTCTGATCTCAAGATCATAAGATCAACCATAATGGTATTACTAAAAATGTTTAAGGCAAGGAATGCACATGTTAAATATATCAGCTGTATCACTTACAAATGGACAGTTATGGCCATTGATAAAGTTTTAAAATTGTATGTCAAACGTCAAGAATAGATCATAAGGTTAACAAATGACCAGAAATGTATCGTGACAAGAAATGCACAGGTGAAATATGAAAGAACCATCTTTTATCATTCGAAAGCTGTGGTCAATGTTAAAGGTTGTTAAAATTAGGTCAAAGGTCAGCCACATAGGTCAAAAATTATGGTGCCGCTGATAAGCATTTGTAATAAGAAATACACATGTTAAACATGAAGCTACGCCACTTATCTATCAGAAGCTATGGTCAGGAGATGATTAGTATAAGCGTTTCGCTTGTTTTCAAATCCTGTCATTGTAAATTGTACATGTACTGTTCGAATTGACTTGTCGAAATGAAATGAATAAATATTGTTTAAACCAAGTTATGGTCAATATTAAAGTTTTTAAAAAGTAGGTCAAAAGTCAAGGTCAAAAGCCAAAAATTTTGGTATCACACGAAAGGTCTTTAGACAAGAAATGCATGTGTGAAATGTGAACGCTCTACCGCTTACCAGTTGAAAGGTATAACCAATGTTAATTTTCTTAAGTAGGTGCAAAATAAATGGCAAAGTCATAAGGTCAAAATATGGAACCACTGAATGCCCTAGCGACAAGGATCATGCATATGAAATATGAAACTTCTTTTAGTTACCAGTTGAGTCAAATTTGAAAGTAAACTCATTTTGTAGCGTCAATGGTGTGATGATGAGAGGTGTTGGAGTTTATATTCCATGGAATGCGAAAAGGCAATTATAAATTTAAAAGAAATAAGTCCAGTACATGTAGATTTTAATGGAAGAAGAGCAAAACAATGCGGAGTACCTGAAACACAACTTCGCCTGATCAACGTATACCCTGTAGCCACTTCTATGAAGTTGCAGGTTCCGTACAGGACACATGTGTTTGAAGCAGTTTCCACTTGTCCTATATAGCATGTTGAAGCTGGCAAGGCTAGACAGGGTTGACTGCAGTGGGCTACATCCTTGTTGGATAATGTCGCGATAGCTGAGCATTTTATGGTTGCTTTGCAGTTCACGCAAATTTGTTCAGCTGTCCTCGTACAAGCCTCGGAAACTTAAATGAAAGAAAACATTATGAAGCTACATGAGTACATGTCACCGAGAAAACTGTTTTCAGATTAATTCAAATGTGAAAGCAATAATCAGGAATCGATATAGTTACCTCACACCTCACATCTTAGACACCCTATGGAAAGAAAATATAAAATAACTTCACTATAATGAAACGCCACTAGCAGAAAGCCAATCGGACAGTTATCTTTCCACAAAATGGCAAATATCCAAAATAAAAAAGAAAATAATAATAAATTCAAGCAAAGACGAACTATAACAATAAAAAGCCACAACATAAGAAAGAGATTTGTAACAGAGCATACCAGAGCCACAGTTTTATGGAGATTAGGTGTATAAATTAAAAAAAATGAAGAAATATGATTTTCGGAACCACTTTAAACAGATCATTAAACGCTATAAAACAATGGGGTACAATAATTATTTTTTATCGTATGACGTCGCGTCTGAGAGTGTAATAACGCCATGTAATATTTTCGATAGTCCACTAGTGGATTAAATATGCAAATAAGCTAGATACGTCTCGTAACGTTACATGTACGACGTCCTTAACGACATCGCGTTTACTAACGGCGGAATATTGACATTTTTGTTAACAATCGTGAATAAAATGCGTTTTAAATGCCATATGAAAAATAGAATCTTGCATTCGTGCTCATGTATTATTGAATTTATTAAACTCGTTGAGGAAAAGGGATAAAATGCTCGGCAAAGCCTCGCATTTTATCCCTTTTCCTCAACTCGTTTAATAAATTCAATAGTACATGAACACTCAAGTAAGATCCTCTATATTCGTGTTATGCGACAGACAGGATGCCTAGTTTTAACCAAGTCATGGTTGATGACTATGCTTTTCTCTTTCATTGCATGACGGGAGTGTATGTGTGGGCGGGGTCTTGTCTCTAACTCGATGACGGCACCAACTTAAAAAAAGTATTTTTATTAGTGGTTGGTGCCTGATGATTTGGCTTTGGTTTAACTCTTCGTAGTCTACCTAGTGTTTTTCTTTAGCTCCAGCTTACAGTGTGTAGAGCAAACTACGAGCCATCCTCTTTGATCCATCACAGTTATCCAATTCTATTTGAATTTCCGTTTGTTCTAATTTGTATGCAATTCTAGAATAGTCTATTTATTGAGTTAGTTACCATCAGGTGGACCAACTTTTGTATGTTTTTTTGTTTGATTTGACGTTTAACGTCCTCGGCAACACTGTAAAGGTCATTTTGGAGACGTTGCTTCCAATTTTGTGGGACTTTTACCCGACAATGAAATGAAATGATATCTCAAGCCCTGCCGCCCAATGAAACCAATAGGGTTAATAAGCATGGACGGTTCGACTCGCACCGCTTTGCCTAGGCAGGCTTAGATCCTCTAGGCAGTTTACCAGTACTCTTGTGCGGATAGGTTTCAGCTCGGCGTGGAAGCATCATGCAGTCCATCTATTTCTTCAAGCCCCGATGGGCGGGGGCCGATTGTATGTGTTGTAAATAATATTAGAAACTAGAGAGAATGTTTAGCCCATAGTATCGACAAGACTCCTGAGTCGTTCTCGCTACTAACCGTACTAAGGCGGCGGTTCTAACCCTTCTCTTGCTGAATATTCATTTTAGCCACACCCATCTCTGACTTTGAACCAATCAGATTACTTGATGTAATTTATTCCTGCAAATTCATAAACTGAATGTCAAACAGTGTAGATCCTGATCAGATGGCTTCTTCAGAAGCCATCTGATCTGGATCTACACTGTTTGCAAAGATAGGGGTTGTCGTGAACAGCAAGATAAGGGCTAATGTTGTTTATTTCAAATGTAGCTTTGTCGGATTTTCCGACGGAGCATTTCATGTATTATGTGCTTACGTTTGTGTATTAGTAGTATTTTTATTAGAGTTATTTTTATTTGTTCAATTTTCATTTTTGTGCGGATTGCCTCTTGATCACCCCCATTCCACTGTGGGGAAGAGTTAGCTGGTGGCTTCGCTGTTTGCCATCACGTGAACAAGTCCGTGAAATGAACACCCCCTTACACCCCACTTTGTAAAGCGAAAAATGGGGTTTACGGGGGTAAACATTATTTTTCTTATTTTTACTCCAAGACATAGGTTGTAGGTACTCGTTAGAACCGCCTCAATGAGGCGGTTCTAACGAGCACCCACAACCTATGTTTGCAGCATAAATAAGAAAGATATCATGGATTTTCATCCGAAAAGTAGCCATTTTGGAGTTGTGAAAAAATGCACTATGTCGTACCTATGTCTTACGGGTGTGTTATCGTAATGCGATTGTTTTTTCTTTTCTTTTTTTTTTTTTGTTGGTTTTGTTTTCCTCATTGTTGGTTACTCTTTCTCTTGATGCTATTGAAAGGCTCTAATCTCTGAGTGTTGCTTTTCCTTGTCATGTATTTCTCATTACGATAACACACCCATGCGACATAGTGCATTTTTTCACATCTCTAAAATGGTCATTTTCCTGATGAAAATCCGTGATATTTTTCTTATAGATTCTGCAAACATAGGTTGTGGGTGCTCGTTAGAACCGCCTCATTGAGGCGGTTCTAACGAGTACCCACAACCTATGTTTTGGAGCAAAAATAAGAGAAATAATGAATACCCCCGTAAACCCCAATTTTCTCTACATAAAGTGGGGTATAGGGGGGTCTTCATTTCACGGACTTGTTCACGTGATGTATAGTTGTTTGATATACGTTGTAACCTGACGTGCTGCAAATGTGGAATGCAGTACGTCGGAAAGCGAATCGTATGTTGAAAACTAGATTAATATTCTAGAGCCTACAAAACACACATTCCTATTCTGTCATTATAAACATACAAATCATTCAGAAAATGATATTCTGCAGAAACAGTGGGAAAAAAAATAAATTATACAGTTAGATTTTAACTCATTAAAAGACTTGAAGCTGAATTAAAATGGCTTAAATCATTACAGGCAACTTTTCCTCTGGGTTTTAAAGGCAACATTTGTCACAAGGGTAGTATTTCTAAAATGCCTATTCTGCTATTTTCTCTCTTTCGAAATGTCGAAAACATATAACTTGGTCTCTTGGCACCAGGAACAACGGCAACTATAAACGGTAATTATGCTCATTTATCATATGACGTGGCGCCTTAGAGTGTAATAACGCCATGTAATATTTTCGATAATCCACTAGTGGATTAAATATGCAAATTAGCTAGATACGTCCCGTAACGTTACACGTACGACGTCGCGTTTACTAATGGCGGAATAGTGACATTTTTATAAAACAGTCGCGAATGATATGCGTTTTAAATGCCATATGATAAATAGAATCTTCTTGCATTCGTGCTCATGTATTATTGAATTTATTAAACTCGTTGAAGAAAAGGGATAAAATGCTCGGCAAAGCCTCGCATTTTATCCCTTTTCCTCGACTCGTTTAATAAATTCAATAATACATGCTCATGTATTATTGAATTTATTAAACTCGTTGAAGAAAAGGGATAAAATGATCGGCAAAGCCTCGCATTTTATCCCTTTCCCTCAACTCGTTTAATAAATTCAATAATACACGAGTACTCGTGTAAGATCCTCTATTTGAAAGAAATAATACCAAGGGCGAGGATGGTATCAACATAAAATCGAATTTTAAGTCATTCCCGCTAAAACGTTTTACTGACCGTTCAACGGCGGTTCTTCTGTCGCAGTGTATTATCTGCTCATATACGTATTGCTAATATCTTCTTGTATTTCGGCTAGTAAGAGCCGTATTGGCGTTCTGCCTTTGACGATTATATTATAGTGAAGTTATTGAATGTGTGTGTTTCTTTTCCTTTGATATCTTAGACGGGAGGTGTGAGATTATAAGAATCTTATATTGGTGTGCGGGGTGGACAGAAAAATTCGTCCCAAGGGTCACTGTCCGGCATAACGAGGGACGGATTTTCTATCCACCCCTCACATCCATATTGGATTCTTTTTCTTGCATACCTTCCATTTCTTAGCGCGGAGTTTCAATGCTGCAGTCACTTCGGTTACCAACGTCCGCCATATTGTGTTGACACTGCAGGAATGTAAAGTGACGTCACGGATCTTGCATGACGTCAACCTAAACGACGGCGCACACAAGGTCGTAATCAACCAGTGCATTTATCAAACACGCGACTATATTCGATTTGGGGTCGGAACACCAGGGTCAGAACATAAATTTCTATCCCAGGGTAAAATCGCGGATTTCCTTGTCTGGTGTGCAAGAAAATTGTTTCGATTCCCAATCTATTTTTAAACGGTGAGTAAAAGGCTTTAATGTTCTTATTCGCCTTCGCCTCAAACGAACATAAATCATTTGTTTTCTATTGTAATGACCCTTTCTACCTACACCTCCGTCCTCGACAAACGTTCTTGTACTGACGTTACACTTATTAACCTTTTTCATCAGTAAAATATAAAATAGCATACATTCTAAAACAGCGCGCCTATATAGGCAATTGAAAATAACTGTGTTTTATTGGCTAAGAAAGAGCGTGACGAGTGACGTCATTAAAAACTGCCAATTTATGACGTCACTAGTCGTTTTCCTTGACGTAAGACGGTGTAACGCCATATTCTCACATCGAAAACGTTAGAAACGGATATAAATGCATTTGTTTCAGTCGATAATTTTAGCGGGATTTCTTCTAACAATGGCGAAAAGTTGTGAGATTTTGAAGGAAACAACAGCATTATGGCCAATTTTCAGCCTGTAAGAATCGAAATAGATCAGCTCTAGTTTGAGATTTGTTGAGTAATAAATCACAGTTTGTCGGTCAGTTGTAAGTAGACAAATCACGCGCGCTACGCGCTCGTGATCTGATCTACTTTACAACTGACCTCCAAACTGTGATTTATTAGTTTGTCGGTCAGTTGTAAGTAGACAAATCACGCACGCAACGCGCTCGTCATTTGATCTACTTTACAACTGACCTCCAAACTGTGATTTATTACTCAACAAATCACACTTAGATAAACATAAAATATAACATATACTATTGGTGGTGTCAGCGGCTTACTGCCGTTGATCAAAGCGTATAGATAAATATGCAGGTAGAAATGCTTCGCTCGCCGTACCGGCACACCTGAGACCAAACATCTCTTCGTATAACCTAAACACATCCACACTACACGCCATAGTGATAGAACCATTCGCCTGCAGGAATTCTATAGAAAAATGAATGATCATCAATAAATCTGAAAAGGACTGAAACATATTTCAGAAAAGTGTCTTTCCGCAGCAAATATTGTCTTTGTTCGTTTCTTTGTTTGATTTGATTTGAGGTTTAACGTCCCCGTCAACAGTGTAAAGGTCATTTTGGAGAGGTTGCTTCCAATTTTGTGGAACTTTTATCCGACTTTGAGATTAAATGACATCTCAAGCCCTGCCGCCCAATAAAACCAATAGGGTTTATTAGCATGGACGGTCAGACTCTCATCGCTTTGCCTTGGCAGGCTTAGATCCTCTATGCGGTAACAAGTACTCGTGTGCGGGTCGGTTTCAGCTCTGCGTGGTTCCAAGCGTCATGCAGCCCATCTATTTCTTGAAGCCCCGATGGGCGGGGACGCCATTGTTTTTGTAGTGCTCCATGTAAGTTACAACTCAGTGCCGTACGCGTCTGAGTTATTCCAACATGCCATTTGCAAAGCATCTGTATTTGTTGAGTCTTGTAACGTATCAACTTAGCTGTGAAAAATACGATATTCTGCAAGGCAGCACATTATTAAATTAACTTGAGCAAAGCACACGGTCAGCTATTGCCATGACCGGTTGTCGTGCGTCCGTCGTTATTTGTTTTCTTTTCCAGACAATAACCACTTTATTTTTGATCGGATCCTCAACATTCCTGTAGGAGATTACCTTCGCACAAAGAATTGGCTTTTTGTCAATTCCTGGACCATATGTATTTGTCTGTTTTGTATCCTTGTATGTGAAGCAATCAAAATAAAATTTAAAACAATATTCCTGAGGTAATGAGGACAGCCATAAATTCTTACGAGAGTTACTTGCCCTTTACTTTCGCAGAGACTTATACTTGGGAAAATGTTGTCCTGGCGATAGACGCTTTAGTTGGATCCCCAAGAAACCTCTAGGCAATTAGGATAAATATTAAAACATTGACAAGTTCAAGTTTGGGGTAGATTGTATTGTTCATGCGAGAGTTACTCGCCCTTTGTCCGGACAACAGTAAATTTATTTTTGAACGGATTCTGTACATACTTATAGGTAATAAGGAGAGCAATAAAATCTTGGACAAGTTCGAATTTTCGTGTGAGTTTTACTTGCCCTTTAACCCCCATAATTTAAAATGGGGAAAATGTTGACCGGGTAATAGTAACTTTGTCCTTGATTGGATCCTCATCATATTTGTAGCTAATAAAGACAGTCCAAACATCTTGGACGAGTTCAAATTTGGGACGGATTGGATTGTTCTTGTTACAGTTACACTTGCCCTTTAGTCCCATATGCTTATAATGGGGGAAATGTTGTCCGGGCAATAGTGACTTTGCTTTTGATAGGATTCTAAACATACTTGTAGGCGATGAGGACAGCACAAACTCTTGGACGAGTCCAAATTAAGGGAACATGGGACTGTTCGTGTGAGATTTACTTGCACTCGAGTCCCCAGTAGACTTTGTCGAGGATTGCGGCCACGTAAGATCGAATTAAGCTCCCCAACACCCTCAGTGGAATTCGTTTCACTGACCGTTCTTAGGCGGTTCTTCTGTCGTGGTTAATTTTTGTTCTGGCTTGTCTTTGACTGTGTGTATTGCTTATTTTATTTTGTTTTGGATAGCCAATTGGCCATTTTGTGGGAGAGTAACTGTCATTTTGGATTTCCGCTATTGATGTTTCGATTAGGGTCTGTTGTTTCATGTTTGTGTGTCTTTCCGTTTAGTGTCTCTGATGGGAGCTGTGGGTTAATTGTATCGATTCCTGATCATTGCCTTCATTTCTATTTTTTATAACGGGAAACATGTTGTCCGGGCGATAGTAACTTTGTTTTTTATTGGATACTTAACATAGTTTAGGGTATTAAGGATAGTTCCAAAATCTTGAACAAGTTTGAATTTGGCGCAGATTGGACTGTTCGTGAGAGAGTTACATGCCTATTACACTCATATAGACTTATAATGGGTAAAATGTTGTCCGGGCAATATTAAATTTGTTTTTGATCCGATCTTCAAAAAGCTTGTAGCTTATGAGGACAACCGTAAAATGTAGAACAAAATCAAATTTTGGGCAGATTGCATTGTTTGTGGGAGTGTTACTTGCACTTTAGTCCCCATAGATTTATAGTGGGGAAAATGTTGTTTTATTAGCACACCTGGAGCACAGCTTGAGGTCAGCTTATGCAGCTGTCTGTTGTCATTCATCCGTTCGTCCGGCTCCCTTCGTCGTCAACTTTCGTTATCCTGGCAATAACAACTTTTTTATATATTTTTTATCAGCATCAAACATGTAGATAAATGGGACAGCCATAAAAGCTTGGACATGTTCCAATATTGGGCAGATTTGATTGATTGTGTTAGAGTACCTTGCCATTTACTGTCCCATAGACTTATAATGGCAAATTGTTTTTTCGAGCGATAGTAACTCAGATTTTGATTGAATCTCCAACAAACTTGTAGGTAATTAGGACAGCAATACATTCTTGGATAAGATCTAATTTGCGCAGATCGGATTGTTCATTGCGAGTTTCTTGCCCTTTAGTCTCCCATAGACTTATAATGGGTAAATTGTTATCCAGGTGTAGACACCTTATTAGCTCAGCTTATGTCGTGACCCGTCGTCATTCGTCCGTCCGTCGTCTGTCCGACAGTCCATCGTTATTGGATCTTCATTAAACCTGAGATAATAAAAACAGACTCAAATGCTGGACGCGTTTGAATGAGGAGCCGATCTGATTATTTACATGACAGTAAATTGCTCTTTCGTCTCCCACAGACAAGTAATGGGGAAAATGTTGAACGGGCGACGGCGATTTTTTAATCAGACCCTTGTTTTTTCTTGAAGATATTGAGCACAGGCATAGAATCTTGGATGAGCTTGAATAAGTGACAGACCGGATTATTCACCTGAGAGTTACTTGCCCTTTTTTCTCCCATAGACAAATAATGAGGAATATGTCCCACATTAAACTTGTAGGTAATTAGGACAGCTATAAAATCTTGGTCGATGTCGAATTTGGGGCAGCTCGGATTATTCATATGCAAGTTATTTAACCTTTAGTCACCATAGACATATAATGAGGAAAATATTGTCCGGGCGATAGCGATCTTATTTTTTATCTGTTCTTCTTAAACTTCTAGGTAACGAGGACAGCCATAAAATCTTTGACGAGTTCGAGTTGGGGCCAGATCGGATTATACACAAGAGATTTATTTGCCGTTCCGTCTCCAATAGACATAAAATGGGGAAAATATTGTCGGGGCAATGGCGACTTTATTAGCTCACCTGGGGCACAGCTAATGCCGTGGCCTGCTGTAAGGCGTCCGTCGTCCGTTCGTCATTACCTTTGTCCGTGCGATAACTTTATTTTTGAACGATCCTCAAGAAAGTTGCGGGTAATGAAGACAGCAATGAAATTTTGGACAAGTTCGAACATCGATCAGATCGGTTTGTTCGTGTGTGAGCTACATGCCCTTAAGTCTCTCAAGGACTTAATATGGGGGAAATGTTGTTAGGCCGATAACCATTTTCTTTTTGCTCCAATCCTAAACAAACATGTCTGTAATGAGGACAGCCATAACATATTTAACGAGTTCGATTGTGGGGCAGATCGGATTGTTTATGTGAGGGTTACTTGCCCTTTAGTCCCGTATAGACTTATGTTGGTTTCCTTTTGCTCCAGCATTTCAGTGGTTTCTTGCTGTCAAGAGCTCACCATTGTTTCATCTCTGTGATTGTTTGATTGTTTGTTTTCACGGAGATGTTGCACTGATGAGTGAGGAGGCCTTTATGCGGACTGAACAAATTATTTGTATAAATCGCGACGGAAGTAATGGCGAGGATTGTGGCCACGAAAAATCGATTTAAGCCCTAAGTGGAATTCGTTTCCTCTGACCGTCCCAAGGCGGTTCTTAAGGCGCGGTTTATTTTTGTTATGGTTGGTTTTTGGGTGTTTGTGTCGCTTATATTATTTTATTTTGGATAGCCTATTGGTCATTTTGTGGGATATTAACTGTCCTTTTGGCTTTCCGCTATTGATGTTTCCATTAGGGTCTGTTGTTTCGTGCGTGTGTTTCTTTCCCTTCGGTGTCTCTGATGGGAGCTGTGGGTTAATTGTATCGATGCCTGATCATTGCCTCCACTTCTATTTTATAATTTGAAAAATGTCTGGGCGATAGCATTTTTTATCAGATCCTCAACAAACTTGATGGCAATGAAGACACCAATAAAATCTTGGTCTTGGTCAAGAACACACGTGGGACAGACCGGATTGTTCATGTGGGAGTTACTTGCCCTTTAGTCTCCCATAGACTTATAGTGGGGAAATTGTTATTTTTCATCAGATCCTCAACAAACTTGTAGGTAAAGTGTTGTTTGGGTGGTAGCAATTTTGTTTTTTATTAGATCCTAAACACAATTGCAGGTACTAAAGACAACCGTAAACTTGGACACGTTCAAATTCGGGTCAGATCGGATCGTATAAGTTTGATTTCGGGGCAGATAGAATTGTCTATGTGAGTGTAACTTGCCCTTTGGTCTCCCATAGACTTATACTGGGGAAATGCTGTTCATGCGATAGCGAAATTCTTTTTGATTAGATCCTTAACAAGCAGCTAATGAGGACAACCATAACATCTTGTACAAGTTCGATTTTGGACCAGATCTGATTGTTCATGTGAGAGTTATTTATACTTTAGTCACCCATATACTTATAATAGGGAAAATTTTGTTCGGTCGACAGCAAGTTTATTTTCGACCTGATACTCAAGAAACATATAGGTAATAAAGACAGCCACTAAGTTTTGAAAAGGTCTGAATTTGGGGCAGATAGGATTGTTTGTGTGAAATTTGCTTGCCGTTTAGTCTCATCCCTTTAGTCTCATAGTCTTGAAATTCGAAAAATTTTGTTCGGGCGATAGTAACTTTTCAACAAACTTGAGGGGAACGAGGACTCTCATACAATTTTTGGACAATTTTGAATTTGGGGCAGATCGGACTAGTCATGTGATTAGGCCCCAATAGACTTACAATGAGAATTTTTGTCCTATCAGTGGCAGCGTATTTTTATCAGAAAGTCCACGCACTTGCAGGTAATGCGGACAGCCATAAAGTCTGGGACAAATTTAAATGTTGGGCAGATCAGATTGTTCATGTGACAGTTACTTGTCCTTTATCTTTTTTGATAGAATCTTCATCAAACGTGCAGTTAGTGAGGATAGGCATCAGATACGCACAATTTCAATTTTGGCCTTGTTTAGACATTTAATATTACAGTTGCCTGCCCTTGTGGCTCTCATACACATAGAAAAATGTTGCATAGATGATAGCGATTTTATTTTAGATGAAAGCTTTGTATGAATTGCAGGTTATGAGCACATCTTGGAAGTGGTATATTTTGGGATAGTTTGGACTTTTTACATGAGAGGTAGAAATCCTATACTTGAGGAAATGTTGTCTGTGCGATAACAGCTTTATATTTAAAAGGATCCTCATGAATGGTGTAGGTAATGAGAACAGCCATAAAATCATGGGCAGGTTAGAGTCCGGGGCCGAAAGGACCATTCACATGAAAGTTACTTGCCCTTTAGCCTCCATAGACTTATAAGCAAATGTTGTCCGATAGATAGTGACATTTTTGATAAAAACTATATCAAACTTCCACTGAACGAGTACCCCAAATTACAAGTCAGAAGGCGGCATCAGGGTGACACGGAGATACAATATTGCTAAATTTGTTTTGTTTCCATATCCCATATGGCTGCTGTTGGTCATCTTGAGAACCTTTAAACCTTTAAACAACATCTGCAGCTTAATGAAAATCACATTAAGCTCAAACCTAATGAGAGACAATTAGACAGCGGAGAGATTCAGAAATGATATAGTCCAAGATGACTGCCATTGTTTCCATCCTGAAATTCCTCAAAGGACATCTCCCAAAACTTAAGACTGATTGAGCTGAATGTTGATGGCAGACATCAGGGCGACATAGCGATTCAGAGTAGCTAAAATTATTCCTTTTGTAGTGATAGCAGTCGCCCACGTAATGTTACTGGTATTATTCTATTCTATTCTGTTCGTCTCAAAACCGAACGTAGGTTAGAGCTCGATTTTCACTTCGTTTGGTTGGTAAATAGATATGTCATTCCATGTTTTTAATACTTACATCTTCTAACTTGATTAGATAAAATGCAGACAGCATTGAATATGCCAAAATCTATTCTAAACGGCCCAAAATAGTGTTTTATTATCTTTTATCTGGGGTCCGGTAGACGCTTTACAAGTCTGTTGAATGATAAATACCGGAACAGCATTGGCGACCGGCCGGAGCTTCTAAAGGTATCAATAGATATATACGCGACAGGGAACCAGTCACAGGGTTCAAGAGTATAAAAGGCGCGGTATCAGCGCGAATTAGTCAGTATGCCACTAGACGCCAGAGTGTGCAGATCGCAGGAAATAAGTACTCATTTTAAAGGAATTATTGGCTTGGGACTTTGTGCCAAACTGTCTCGAACTAGTTATCCGAGTTCTCTTGCGAGCATAGCTAGCAGGAGAGGATAACAAGTAGTAGACAGTAGAGAACGGGTCGCAGCCAATAAGATTTCTTGTGTTCAGCTGTAGCTGAGAGAAGCTCCAGCCGGTCTTCAGATGAAGATTATTTTAAGTTCAGCTGTAGCTAAGAGAAGCTCCAGCCGATTCTTTTCATTACTTTTGTGATTCATTTTTGGTGATTTTTATTATATGCCCGAATATATCCAATCATTTGTAAGCTAATCAAGTGGCAAGGCAGCCCATCGGAAAATTATTATACTTCGTTCTTTATATGTATGTGACATAGTTCAACAAGCCACGTTGAAATCGGAAACACGCTACAAAATTTGGTGGCAGCGTCTGTGAGATATTGATAGTCTCTTTCTATCACGAACCGCCAGCTTAGTGTAGAATAAGGTTATTATAAAATGAATTCAGCATCAAGTTTTGACAGTTCAATGCAAGCGTTGAATAAACGTATTGAAGTTATTAGAAAGAAAAGTGAGTTGAGCTTATTGCAAAGTGAAATTCGGAGGCTGGAAATTGAGTTGGTGGAAATGGAATCTGTTGGTGAACAGACATTGGAAGGCAAAACTAAAGCTGAGAGACCAGCGCGACGTTTGCCTTCTGTACCGGTTGGCAGAAATCAGCCTGATACAAGTAAGCCACCCGAGCTGCATCTATATGATGAAAGTAGTATAATGAGTGCTACAGGCGAGAAGTTAGGACCTGTGGCAATAGATTCTTTTGTTGAGCCACAGATAACATTCACCCCAGGTGTAGAAAAGCCAAAACTAGCCACGAAAATAAAGCCAGCAACTTTTGATGGGACTGGGCACTGGTCAGACTATAAAGCGCACTTCGACGCCTGCGCTGAAATAAACAGATGGACAGAGAAAGAGAAGGGACTGTATCTGGCAGTTTCTCTGAGGGGACAAGCCCAAGGTGTATACGGGAATTTGGCCACTAAGTCCTGCAAATATGATGACTTGACGAAGGCTCTAGAAGAACGTTTCGCCCCGCCGAACCAGACCGAACTGTACAGAGTTCAGCTAAAGGAACGGCGTCAGCGAGCTTCAGAAACATTAACAGAACTTGGCCAGGATATATGGAGACTAACAAATTTGGCTTATGCGACAGCCCCTATTGATGTTCGAGAGACATTAGCTAAAGAACAGTTCATCGACTGTCTCCACAACTCAGACATGAGACTAAGAATCAAGCAGGCTAGACCAAAATGTCTAAATGAAGCAGTTCGTCATGCCGTTGAGCTGGAAGCGTTTAACAAGGCTGAAAAGAAGCATGAAGGTACTGGTTTTATGCGGAATACAGCCCAGCAGATGGTCGAAACTACGAAAACTCAAGATGAAGACATGAAAGCTCTGCAAGGTCAGATGAGAGACATACAGTTAACATTACAAGGTCTCACAAAACAAAGACAATTCCAGTCTAACATAGAGGCTAGCCAGCCAAATTCAAATGGTAGGGGTATGGGTCGAGGTAGGACTAATTTCTCGCAGAGTTTTAAACGTAGATGTTTTGGCTGTGGTTCTGAAAACCATTTGAAACGAAACTGCCCGAAAAATCAGGGAAACAAAGAAAATGACGTTAAGCCTGATCATCAAATGAAGAATGTGTCAAATGCTGGGGCAGGGTTATACGCGAACTGCAAAGTTAATAACATTCAAACACAATGTTTAATAGATACAGGTGCAACTTTAACACTACTGTCCATACCTATGTGGGAATCTTTAAGACCATGCAGTTCCCCAATACTGGAGAAATATGAAGGCAATGTGTTCACAGCATCGGGAACTCCTCTTGAAATAAAAGGTAAAACATCCGTGTTTATTGAAATTAATGGCATGCATTGTCTGTGTAAAGTCGTAGTTGCCAGCATTGATTTAGATTTAATTTTGGGCCTAGATTTCTTTAGGGACCATAACTGTCTAATTGACGTTTCAAAGAATACACTCACAATACAAGGCAAACCGTGTAAGTTGGTTTGCAGTGGGTCAATTGGTTGTTACCGCATAGCTTTACAAGAGAAAATAGAAATCCCAGCAATGTCGGAAATGGTCATCGAAGGGAAAGTTTTAGGCCTAAGGCCAGATGTTGGTGGACTGTGCATCGTTGAACCAAAAGATCAAATTCTTGAGGATAGGAAAACAATGATTGCAAGGAGTTTGTCATATTGCAAAAGTAAAACGCCAGTTCGCCTTATGAACTTGTCAGCTGAGCCACAGGTTTTAAATCGTGGAACCAACATCGCCACATGTAGTCCTATTGCTGAAGTTTACAAAGTAAATAAGCTAATAGATGATAAAACTGGGAATGTTCCAAAGCATCTGAAGGACTTGTATGACAGAACCATTACAGAGATGAACATGAAACAACGTCAAGAAGTTGCCCGGTTACTATGTAAATATTCCAATGTCTTTTCGGAATCAGATGACGATATTGGAAGAACTGGTATAATAAAGCATAAAATACCAACTGGCGTAAACCGACCTATTAAACAGCAACCAAGACGAATACCAGTGCATATGAATAACGAGGTTGATCAGCAAATTGACAAAATGTTGCAAGAGAACATAATTCAGCCATCAAAAAGTCCATGGGCTAGTTGTATAGAGATGGTTAAGAAAAAGGATGGGACGAATAGATTTTGCGTGGATTACAGAAAGCTAAATGACGTCACAGTAAAGGACTCTTATCCGCTTCCACGCATAGATGAATCCTTAGATCAGTTAGCCGGTTCAAAATGGTTTTCCTGCTTGGATCTTAATGCTGGTTACTGGCAAGTTGAGACGGATCCTCAAGATAGAGAAAAGACGGCTTTTACTAGCAGGAAAGGACTGTTCGAATTCAAAGTTATGCCGTATGGATTATGTAACGCTCCGGCAACATTTGAAAGGTTAATGGAAAGCGTTTTGGCAGGGCTACACTGGCAAATATGCTTAATATATCTTGACGACGTGATTGTTACAGGAAAAACATTTCAGGATATGGTAAACAACCTGGGTCAAGTATTTGAAAGATTTCAACAAGCCGGCCTTAAACTTAAACCAAGAAAGTGTAACCTTTTCGCAAAGCAAGTGGAATTTCTCGGGCACGTAATTTCAGAGGCCGGAATCAAAACTGACCCAAGGAAAACTGAGTGTATTAAGATGTGGCCATCACCAAAGAATGTTCATGAAGTAAGAGCATTTCTTGGACTATGTGGCTATTACAGAAAGTTTGTGTTTCGTTTCTCAGAAATAGCAAAACCATTATATAAATTAACGGAGAAGAAAACTCCGTTCAGCTGGACTGATGAATGTAACCAGGCGTTCCTGACTCTGAAAGACAAGCTTGTTGAGGCTCCTATCCTAACACACCCTGACTTTACAAAGTCTTTCATACTTGATGTTGATGCAAGTGATAAAACTATAGGAGCTGTGCTTTCCCAGAAGACAGATACTGGAGAGTGTGTTATTGCCTATGGAAGCAGAACACTGAGTAAATCAGAGCGTCGCTATTGTGTCACCAGAAAAGAGCTTCTGGCTTTAGTCAACTTCGTCAAGTTTTTCAGACATTATTTATACGGAAAGAAGTTCCTAGTTAGAACGGACCATGGATCACTGAGGTGGCTGATGAACTTCAAGAACCCGGAGGGTCAAGTTGCAAGATGGATTGAATTTTTGTCAGCATTCCATATGGAAATAGAGCACAGGCCTGGAAGAAGTCACGGTAATGCGGATAGAGTAAGCCGAATTCCGTGTAGACAGTGTGGACAGAACAAAGATGAGGATGATCAGATACTGTACCATGTTGCTAAGGTAGCATCTTCAGAATATGAAATCATTTCAGGATTAAAGAGTGCCCAAGAAAATGATAGGGATATAATGGACATAAAACAGTGGCTCACGAAAGAAGAAAAACCTACATTTCAAGCACTTGAGAGTAAGAACTGGTTTCTGAAAAGCCTAATTAACCAATGGTCCAGGTTAAGTATAAAGCAAGATCTTCTTGTACGTCGATGGGACGAGATCGGTACTGGTCGAGTTATATGGCAAGCTATTGTGCCGCTTAACTTAAGAAGAGAAGCATTAAAATTTGCTCATGATATTAAAGCATCAGCACATTTAGGAATCAAGAAAACTCTGAGTAAGCTAAGACAGAAGTACTATTGGCCTGGTCTACAGAATGATGTAAAAATATATGTAGGTGGGTGTGACAAATGTTCTAGAAAGAAAAATCCCAATCCAAATAAAATAGCACCTATGCAAGTAGTTCGTAGTGGTTTCCCAATGGAAAGGCTTGCAATGGACATTCTTGGTGAGCTACCAATGACGGAACGCGGCAATAAATACATTCTTGTGATCTCTGACTATTTCACTAAATGGACAGAAAGCTTCCCAATGGCCAACATGGAAGCTAAAACATGTGCTGCGATTTTAGTGCAAGAAGTCATAACGCGCTTTGGAGTTCCGAATAAAATTCATTCTGACCAAGGTCGACAGTTTGAGAGTCGCCTTTTTGCGGAACTTTGTGAAATTTTACAGATAGAAAAGACAAGAACAACACCATACCATCCTCAGTCTGATGGTATGGTTGAACGATTCAATCGAACCCTTTGCACTATGCTTAGCACACTTGTGGATGAAAATCAGCGCAATTGGGATACCCTTCTGCCTTTCGTTATGATGGCATATAGGTCAACCGCGCATGAGACCGTAGGCATGTCACCAAACGCTTTGATGTTAGGTCGCGAAACAAGTACACCCCTTGATATTCAGTTCGAAATGCCTCTTTTCATGAAAGCGCCTAACGTGAATGACTGGGTTTGGGAAATGAAAGAAAATTTGGAAACAAGTCACACATTTGTTAGGGAATTTACGGGCACGAATATGTTTCGCCAGAAACGATACCATGACACGAAAAGCAATTACAACCGATTCATGCCTAATGATTATGTATATGTGTATTTTCCTGTTGTGAAAACAGGTCAGTCAGCTAAACTAACTTCATTTTGGAGAGGTCCATATAAGATAGAAAGTAGAATCTCAGATGTTCTGTATAAAATTAACTGTGGTAGAAACAAAACATGTCAGGTCATACATGTTGATCGGTTAAAGAAAGCAAAAGAGCAAAGGTTAGACGAGGAACCCGAGACTGGTCAGATATCTAGAGATCAACCACTACTAGACCAAGCTGTTGGTGGGGAAAGTGTAGATGTGTCAGCCCATGAAGACGCAGCGGTGTCTGTTGATGGAGAAGAAGAGCCAGAAGTCTCTTATAGTAAGTATGGGAGACAAAGAAGAAAACCAGTTTGGTTAACTGATTATGTTTCTTCTACTTTCAGCAAGACTGACACTATGGTGAATACCAAGAAAACCCCACGGAAGCCAGAAGGGAGCACGATTATCTGCCCTAACTGTAAGCAGAATATACAGGGACAGAACTTCAATAATCACATGAGCAGTTGTACCAACCCAAGTCTCCAAGGAAAAGTGTGCCCTGTTTGCAAAGAAGAAGTTAAGGCCCAGAGCTTTGAAAATCATTTGTACAAATGTGCATCTTCACGGCCGACTTGTCAAGTGTGTTCCAAGACATTTAAGAAAAATGAATACTTGAAACAACACATGAAGAGGGCACATAAGGCTAATCAAGACATCCCGACAGTTGGCCATAAGCGATCTTGGGCTCTCACTAAGGATTTGAGTTTGTCAAGCTCTACAGAGGATAGTGATAGTGATAAAAGTGGTAAAAAGAATGACAGCGATTGGAACGATGAGCCGGACATTGAGATAGGTGATGAAGCACAGTTAAATAAGGCTCAAAGCAAACTTGAAGAGAAAGATGAAAGGCTAGTTAGAGACCTACAAGGTGGTAGGGTTATAAGAAAACCCTTTGACCCGTCACCAGTGCTTGCACCCATTAAGCGTAAGAAAGTTGAAGGAACAGTTTCGTCTGCAACCTCAGGTGAAAAGGCAGTAAAGACCCTACAGTTAGATGAGAAAGATTTAAATAGAAAAGGGTCAGATGATGAAACGGTTATTTTAAAAGATGAAGAGAGAAAGGATGTTGAAAAGAAAGAATCTAATACTGCGAATTCTAGCTCAGATATCAAGAACACAGGGTGCGAGGTAGATTTTGTTGTTACTGGAACAGATACATCGCAGACTCTCACTCTTACGAAGAATGGGAATCAGTTATTTTCTTCAACCAGCAGGAATGTGGGGCCAAGGTTTGGTGACTTTAATTGTACCTTCGAAGATTTGTTTGGTCCAGGAACAGTCAATCTTCAAAATATTAAACTTGAGGTACAACCAGAACATCTTCAAATCAAAATTAAGAAAGATTAGCAGTTGAGTAATATCAGCTAGAACCACTTATCAGATAATAAGTGTCTTGAACAGAGTCTCTAAATAATAAGAGATAGAAAAATACCCAGTATAAGGTATATATGGGATATTAGATTCATGGTAAAACTTGTTTGTGTTCCAAGAAGAACTTATGTATTGAAAAGGCGAAGACTTGACCTTCATATTGACCCAATCAGCATGTAAACACTAAGGGTACAAGGGGTTGAAAAGGTTATATTTCAGTTCCGATTAATAAATCCAGGAAGGATAATGTTATTGTTTATTCATACATGCGGGGCGCATGTACCCGGAGGCGTGGGTAAATGTAGTGATAGCAGTCGCCCACGTAATGTTACTGGTATTATTCTATTCTATTCTGTTCGTCTCAAAACCGAACGTAGGTAAGAGCTCGATTTTCACTTCGTTTGGTTGGTAAATAGATATGTCATTCCATGTTTTTAATACTTACATCTTCTAACTTGATTAGATAAAATGCAGACAGCATTGAATATGCCAAAATCTATTCTAAACGGCCCAAAATAGTGTTTTATTATCTTTTATCTGGGGTCCGGTAGACGCTTTACAAGTCTGTTGAATGATAAATACCGGAACAGCATTGGCGACCGGCCGGAGCTTCTAAAGGTATCAATAGATATATACGCGACAGGGAACCAGTCACAGGGTTCAAGAGTATAAAAGGCGCGGTATCAGCGCGAATTAGTCAGTATGCCACTAGACGCCAGAGTGTGCAGATCGCAGGAAATAAGTACTCATTTTAAAGGAATTATTGGCTTGGGACTTTGTGCCAAACTGTCTCGAACTAGTTATCCGAGTTCTCTTGCGAGCATAGCTAGCAGGAGAGGATAACAAGTAGTAGACAGTAGAGAACGGGTCGCAGCCAATAAGATTTCTTGTGTTCAGCTGTAGCTGAGAGAAGCTCCAGCCGGTCTTCAGATGAAGATTATTTTAAGTTCAGCTGTAGCTAAGAGAAGCTCCAGCCGATTCTTTTCATTACTTTTGTGATTCATTTTTGGTGATTTTTATTATATGCCCGAATATATCCAATCATTTGTAAGCTAATCAAGTGGCAAGGCAGCCCATCGGAAAATTATTATACTTCGTTCTTTATATGTATGTGACATAGTTCAACAAGCCACGTTGAAATCGGAAACACGCTACACTTTCTTTTATTATTTTATGGCATCCAGAGAACAAATAGATTCAGGATTGCTAAAGGTAAGTTAATTACATTCGTCAGCTAGAAAATCTTTAGATGATATATGTAAGCCGTCAAGTAACCTCATACGTAATAAAATATTATAAACACATATAAATTATTTTATGTTCTAATTCGACTTCATCTCAAACGAACATAAAGCATTGATATTCCATTGTAATGGGACGTCAGCCCATTCTACCTACACTTCGACAAACGTTCTTGTACTGACGTTACACGAATTAACCTTTTTCATTAGTAAAATAAAACATAACATAAAGCATATCACATAATATAGGTGATGTCAACGGTTTGCCGATCGAACCTAAAGAACAGTGCCACCAAACCCGGTATACTTAATACTGAAAATATACACAAAGACGTAAATGATGTTTAGATTAAATGATATTTCACATTTAAACCATAAGGTCAATACACGAACTAAAGGGCATCTTGAATGCATCACACAAACAATCGTTATGTGTAACACACAGCAGACCGTTGACCAGAATTGCATCCAGATATCCAAAGTCAGTTCACATACAACATCTCAAAGAAAATCGACACAGAGCATAAGTGCCTCACGAATCTAACTTACCTAGGCCTGTACGCTACTTTCTACGAAACCCGGGAAGGAACTTTTTTGTTGTGCGGACAAGATATTATCCTATGCGCCCAACTTACAAAAACCAATGTCCTTTCCCGGGTTCCGTAACTTTCAGCAAAGATATGAAGAAATATTTCTATTTTCTCATTCTAACAGACAATGCAGGTACATTGAGCAGATGTACTCCATTTTCTACCACTTACATGTGAGCACAGCGAACAATCAGATCAGCCTGCGTATCCATATAGTCTAACCAGAGACTTCTCGTGCAACTTGAAGGGGCATTGGGCCCTTAGCTATCCTTAGAGCGCACAACGAAGACTCTGATCAGACTGTGCGGATGTACAGGCTGATCGGAGTCTTCGTTGGACGCACATGTCTTATTGTAGGTTTTATTGTGCGCTGGCTCAAATAACAGAACAGTCAAAATACGAGAAAGTTTCCTTTTAAAAGCAAGGCTTCCCCAGTTTTTAAAGTTAAATATTCCCCATTGAAAGACGCTAGAATTTATAATAATAATAATAATAATAATAATAATTATTGTTATGGTCAGATGGTGGAGGGTCTCGAGAAAAAAACAACAAAAAACATATAGCATTTTCAAATTTACATTTATCAAACGCATGAACACGACCACCTAAAACGCGCTGCCTGGGTACGAATCTTGACATGCCCATATTAAGTAATTTCCAAGGAAACTAGACAAATAAATTTGAAATACATGTATATTACATAGGCAAAGCCATATCTGTAGATGTGGGTAAAAAGAGGATTGATCCTCCTTACAAAAACATACCAACATACCTTTGACCCATTAAACCCCACTTTAACATAGTAAAGTAGAAGTAAAACAAAAATCAGGAATCGATACAATTAACTTACTCCACCCACCAAAGACACCAAAGGGAAAGAAATACAAACATTAAGCGACCAGACCATAATGGAAACCTAAACAAAGGAAGGCCATAAGGACAGTTACTTTCCCACAAAATGGCAATATGGCCATCCAAAATCAAAAGACACAAGTGATACACACAGTAAGTAACAAACAACAACATAAATAAATCGCCACAGAAGAACCGCCTTGGAACGGTCAGTGGAAAGATTTCCACTGGGGGCTTAAATCGATTTTACGTGGCCACAATCCTCGCCCTTACTTCCGTCGCGATTTAGACAAATAATTTGTTCAGTCCGTATGAAGGCCTCCTAACTCATCAGTGCAACATCTCCGTGAACACAAAAATCAAAGAACCACAGAGGTGAGACAACGGTGAGGACTCGACAGCAAGAAACCACTGAAATGCTGGAGCAAAAGAAAACCAACAGTGACTCCGATGGGCCCGACCAGAGACAGAGCATCAGGCACCAACCAACATTACCAAGAATTAGATCTCTCTAATTCTCAATAAGCCTTTACGTTGGAGCCGTCATAGAATCTGAGGCCTGACCCACCGGCGTGCAATTAAAGAGTGAAGCAAAGTTGCCAACCGTGATTGGGTTAACTACCATGCATGCAGTCTGTCGTATAACAGCCATGTTGTACCCAATCTTTTTATATCGAAGAATGATTTTACGAAATTGGGTGCTGAAGTCATTGCGGTTATATATTTTTCTGAATTTATATACTAAGTCACCATAAAATTCGGGTTCCGATAGACCTAGTTGAAGAAGAGATTTAAGTCCATTATTTGAATTTTGAAATTAAATCAGAATGGCCTCAGACTCTATAAAATTTTGAAAATGCTTTGTGTAGTTTATGGTACCGATAACCCTGATTAAGGAGTTTAGCAGTTAATAATTTATTACGAGTGTTGAAGTCAGTTACATGACTACACACTCTAGCAAATCGAATTAATTGCGAAATATAAACGCCATAGGATGGCGCACGAGGAACATCGCCATCCAAAAAAGGAAAATTTACAATCTCAAAATCAAAGTCATCGCGTTTATCATAAATTTTGCACGAAACAAACCCATCTACAATAGACAGATGTAAATCCAAAAACGGGGCCTCGGTATCAGAAGAATTTGCTTTATTTAATTGAAGTTCTGGGGGGTAAATCTGACTGATCAAACCATCGAAATAGGTATTATCAATATTTAATAAATCATCTATATATCTAGAAGTGGAGCTAAAAGCTTCAATAATTTCAGATTGGTTATCAATGGAAAGCGACAACATGAAGTCTCTTTCATAACAATACAAGAACAGATCAGCCACAAGAGGTGCGCAATTCGTACCCATCGGAATACCCACAATTTGTCTAAATAACTTAGTACCGAATCTAATATAAATATTGTCAAGTAGAAAGGTGAGGGCATTACACACTTTCTGACATGACCAAAGTGTATAATTCTTATGCTCTTTAGAAGTGAAAAATGCCTTTCTGACATTACATGCAAGAAAAACTGGGTAGAACTGCCTCGTCAAGGCGGTTCGAACGAGTACCCACAATCTATGTTAAAAAAAAAAACATATCAGATTTTTTTTTTCAAATAAAAACTGCCATTTTTTAGATAAATTTTCAATATATTTGAATAGGCGTGTTTTCGTAATGTGAAATCACCAATGCATTTTACACATTATTACGAAAACATACCTATTCAAATAATATATTATACTGAAAACTTCGTTACCAAAGAAAGGAATATTTTCAGATAAAAATTTGAATATTTTTCATATAGCTGCTCAAAACATAGTTTGCAGGTAATCGTTAGAATCGCTCAGCTTAGGCGGTTCTAACGGGTTTATAAAACTGGGGTTAAAGGGGCGCAAAATTATAGAGGCGTGTTTTCGTGAGGTGGTGACCTTTTATTGTCTCGGCAACAGGCACTGTGAATGAAACAATTGTGCATGGTAGTCTTGTCCTCTTTAGGATGAAATAATTTTCTGAGCTGTACTCTTGCTCAGCAATCTTCATGCCAATAGCTTTACACTACTGATGATCATGTGGCTATCATTATAATTTAACGATATCCAGGTAACGTTTATTTACAGTCGCGCTATCCTTTTCAGCTACGATTGTTTGGACTGGTCTTATTTGTTGGGTTTGGTAAAACGTGTAGACCCAGATCAGATGCTACACAATGCAGCATCTGTTTCGGGTATACACCGTTTGCAGAATGTAAAGGGCTTTAAGGACTTCAAAAATGCCCGTGACCGACCCTGAACTCTTTTGCTAACCCTTTTTATGACCATCCCGAAAAAAATCATAAAGATATTTTCTGAAATACCGACATTAATACTTCCTAGAACTGATAATTAAAATTCATAAACCTGCCAAAAAAGTCTAACTTATACATTTACATAAAAGTGTTAAATCCTGTATTTTGTCTCCCATTAGCTCAAAAGCCTCATTATTTGAATGTTTACTGGTATTATTGTTGGAATTTAGTCCTTACAAAAAAGTGTACTATTTTTCAATATTTACTAACACACTTTTACAACATTAACATGAAAAAAATGCATTTTTACTTTCAAATAAATTATTCATTTGTTTGTTTGATATAAGGTTTAATGTCTGCTCAACACAATATAGGCCATTGTGGAAACGTCCCTTCCAATTTTATGAGATTTTTATCAGATATTGAGATGAAATGACATCTCAAGCACTGGCGCAATATGGTTTATATGCTGGACCGTCTAACTCCAGCTTCTTCACCTGGACATACTTAGACCCTCTAAGCGGTTTACCAGGACTCGTGTGCGGTCGGTTTCAACTCTGGATGCAAGCAATATGCAACCATGTCTATTTCTCTTTAAGGCCCGATGGGCGGGGCTGTGAAGTAAGCATAGGCTCAGACATTTTGTAAAATCTTATACTTGTTAATTTTACAAGACCAATACTTGGAATTGGTAACAACCGGCAACCAACCAGGATTAGCTGCATACAGCTAAATTTTAAATGTGTGTTACAGTACACATTCTGTACTCGAGGGGTGAACGTCTACGTAAATGTGGTGTGCAGCCTTGTCTGTTGCGTGAATATTGAACAGGGCTTTCCCAGTCACGTCAGCGGACTGTCTAAATTAAACAGGGAGTATCACCAATCCAATCTAAATGGCTTCCAATTGGAAGCCAAAAACCCGTAATCAACAGTCAGTTCTGATGTAACACCTCAAAGAAAATAGACACAGAGTCTAACGGCTCTCATGCCCACTATTTGATTAAAGTTTTCCTAGGCCAGATAAAATATAGATTTAGATTTCCATCTTCAAAGTGATCAATTATCATTCTAGATAAAAACAAAATACAGGTCTGCATAAAAAACAAACTACTGTACCAGTCTAAAATCGTCTCATGGTGTTTGTTTAAATCTTTAAACAAAAGGCTCGTATTTTCGTATACGTCTGAAACTTCTTTTGACTTTACACTTCAGACAACTATATTTGATTAGGTTACCAAAATTCACTCGTACATTCTAAGTGAAGTCAATGATCAGGAATCGATACAATTAAAAAGCATCGTATCTGAGATCGAGAGGTAGCCGGTTCGATCTCCGCAAGCCGTCATGCGTTGTTTTCTTGAGCAAAAGGCTTTATCCACATTGCTTAGTACTGGTTTCTAAAAGAGGGCCACATGGAAAAATAAGTGTCTTAACCGCCATAAATAAGGTCGATTGTTATTATTATTACTACCACTACTATTATTATTATCATTATTATTATTATTATTATTATTATTAAAGACACCTGAGGGAAAGAAACACAAACATGAAATAGCTAGACCCTCCTGGAAACACCAATAGCGGAAAGCAAAAAGACACTGTTACCTTCCCACAAAATGACAAAATGGTTATTCAAAACAAAACGATATAAGCGATACACACATTCAACGAAGAACCATAACAAAAATATACCGCGACAGAAGAACCGCCTTGGAGTTGTCAGTGAAAAGTATTTACTACAAACATTTCGCATTTGCTACAATGAAAAACTAAAGGCCTCCGTGGTGTAGTGGTTATGCTACTCGCCTTGTAAATCAGGGATCACAGGATCGACCCCGGGCTTCTCCAGACTTTCGGATGACCTTAGCTGTTGGTGAGATGTAAAACCCAAACACTCACTAACAGTGAAAAGCTAGTCTACGTGTTTTGTTTTAGATGCACTAGTTTTGCAATGACAGAAAATTTAAAATCATCATGAAAACAAGCCTATATAATTTTGACCCCCACTTGAACCCCATTTTTATACAGTAAAACTGGGGTTTACAGGGATAAACTTTATTTTTCTTATTTCTGCTCTAAAATATAGATTGTGCGTATTCGTTAGAACCTCCTCATCGAGGCGGTTCTAACGAGTACCCGCAATCTATATTTTGAGCAGAAATAAGGAAAATACTAGAGCTGCCGCCTAACGGGCGCCAATTATACCCCCGCATGCGTTGTCAGATAGTAACGTAAAGGTCAAGGTCAGGTTTGTGTATATCAATCTTAAGTACTAGTGGCAAGGTGTGTGGTGTGTGAATATTAAAGAAATCGGTCAAAGAATAAGGAAGTTATGAGCAATGTTAAAGTTTTTTTGTAACGGACCGACGACGACAGACGACTACAAGCTGACTCCTATATACCCCCTTCAAACTTCGTTTGCGGGGGTATAATAACAATTTTTCATCCTAAACTTTTCGTTTTTTGCCTAAAAAATTACACTGTATTAGTATAGGCGTGTTTTCGTCATGTGCAGATACAGTAGTTGAACAAAAATGTGTTTTTCTCAGCAAGTTGTTTGGGCACCGTGGGAACATTTTTACACATGTTATAAGATGTAAAATACCATCCAACTATGAAAAAAGTGTATTTCACAAGAAATTGTCACTCCGACTAGTCTAGTCTCTGAACAGGGAGTATATATCTCAAGCAATTCGAAAGACAACAGGTGACAATAAAAATAACATTGACTGGCCAGCTAGTTGATAATATAAGAATCTTATATGGGTATGAGGGGTGGAAGGAAAAATCCGTCCCGAGGGTCACTGTCCGGCAACACGAGGCATGCCGAGTGATGCCGGACAGTGATCCCGAGGGACGGATTTTTTATCTACCCCTCACACCCATATTGGATTCTTTTTCTTGCATACCTTCCATTTCTATTGCGAATTTTAATGCTGCTGTCACTTCGGTTACCGACGTCCGCCATTTTGTGATGACACAATAGGAATGTTTAGTGACGTCACGCATGACGACGCCGCGCATGAGGTTGTAATCAACCAGTGCATTTATCAAACACGCGATTATATTCGATTTGGAGTCGGAACAACAGGGTCAGAACATAAATTTCTATCCCAGGGTAAAATTACGGATTTCCTTGTCTGGTGTGCAAGAAAAATATTTCTACGTGTGTTATTCAACGCCCGATCTGTTCATTCACCTTCGTACAAATGTGCATGCTGATCAGCACATGCCAAGTATGTACAATTTAGTCTTTTTTTAACTTCAAGCACGTGGGTTTTGTTTGTTTGTTTGTTTGTTTGAATTGAGGTTTTACGTCCCCCATCAACATTATTTAGGTAATCAAGCACCTGGGTACTCAACTTCTAATTTCATCTGAAGCAAATATACAGTGAAACGCCGATGGCTCTTTTAGTATGACTGATTTGAACATATTGAATTTCACGAGTGCTTTTGAAATACTTACCATAGGACCCGATAAAGCATAGACCTGTAGGGATAACTTAGAATGTCATTGTTAGAAGATATGTTGTGTGTATGGTAGTCGCAGATAAAATTGACTAGGCGGAGCTCTTCGGGTGTTGTCAATATATGTCAAATTCGCCGAGTCCACCAGAAGATTCGGTAGAGTGCTTTTTGCATGCTTTCTTCAAGCGGACCAAATGGACATATACGCCACAGGTTTGTTAGTGTTACAGTTGAATTCACACACTCGGGTGACTTGGTTTACTTTTTTGTTAATAGACCATTCCAAAGGCAGGTACAAACGATAGCCCAGTCAATCTTATCTGCGACTACTATACTCATTAGAATCGCATCGATGAGGCGATTCTAATGAGTACGCACAACATACCTTTTCAAATACGCGTTATACCGCCTGACATAACCCTATACATAATTCCAATTTTCCATCAGAATGTGTGAGTGAGTGAGATTTAGTTTTACGTCCCACCAACAGCTTAGGTTATACGGAGACGGGACCTCGGTTTAAAGACTCATCCGAAAGTCTGGAGAAGCCCGGGATCGATCCTACGATCCCTGGTTTACAAGGCGAGTAGCGTAACCACTGCACCACGGAGGCTTCTAACCATCAGAATGTACATTTCTAGCGATTTGATTGGTTGAAACGAACGTTTTATACGTCGATAAATTCTATGAGCAAGAATTTTAGATCTGTTTCACACAGCAACGGGTACATGTAGTTATATAACGTGACGCCAAAGAGCGCGTTTAGAACACGCGCGTTACGTCATTGCATATAAACGACGTCAACAGCGTTCGATTAAAAGATGGAAAAGTATTGATAAGGTTTTGTTTGATTTGAGGTTTAACGTCCCCGTCAACACTGTAAAGGTCATTTTGGAGACGTTGCTTCCAATTTTGTGGGACTTTTACCCGACACTGAGATAAAATGACATCTCAAGCCCTGTCGCCCAATGAAACCAATAGGGTTTATAAGCATGGACAGTCCGACACGCACAGCTTTGCCTGGGCAGGCTTAGATCCTCTAAGCGGTTTACCAGTACTCGTGTGCGGGCCAGATTCAGCTCTGCGTGGGAGCATCATGAAGCCACTATATTTCTTCAAGCCCCTATGGGCTCGATTAAAAGATGTAAAAGTATTGAAAAGGTAAATGTTAGGATACAAATAAACTGACAAATAAACTTGGTGTTTTCTTCTCTTGGGTTTCTTTCAAATATGGCAGCTATGGCAGCCATTACGAAAACACGCCTATGCAAATACATTGAAAAGTTTCCTGCCGAAAAAAAGAAAATTTTAATGAAAAATTGTGATATTTTTCTTATTTCTGCTCTAAAATATAGATTATTCACCTTCGTACAAATGTGCATGCTGATCAGCACATGCCAAGTATGAAAAATTTAGTCTTTTTTTAACTTCAAGCACGTGGGTTTGCTTGCTTATCTGAATTGAGGTTTTACGTCCCCAATCAACATTAATTAGGTCACCAAGCACGTGGGTACTCAACTTCTAATTTCATCTGAAGCAACTATACAGTGAAACGCCGATGGCTCGAATACCGCTGTCTCGTTTAGTATGACTGATTTGAACACATTGAATTCCCCGAGTGCTTATGAAATACTTACCTTAGGACCCGGTAAAACATAGGTAGGAATAACTTAGAATGTCATTGTGAGAAGATATGTTGTGTGTACCCATTAGAATCGCCTCGATGAGGAGAGTCTAATGAGTACGTGAGAAGATATGTTGTGTGTACCCATTAGAATCGCCTCGATGAGGCGATTCTAATGAGTACGCACAAGATACCTTTTCATATATGCGTTATACCGCCCTGACATAACCCTATAATTCAAATTCTCCATCAAAATGTACGTTTGTAGCGATTTGATTGGTTGAAACGAACGTTTTATACGTCGATAAATTCTATAAGCAAGACTTTTAGATCTGTTTCACACAGCAACGGGTACATGTAGTTATATAACGTGACGTCAAAGAGCGCGTTTAGAACACACGCGTTACGTCATTGCATATAAACGACGTCAACCGCGTTCGATTAAAAGATTTGTTTGATTTGTTTGCTTTGAGGTTTAACGTCCCCGTCAACACTGTAAAGGCCATTTTGGAGACGTTGCTTCCAATTTTGTGGGACTTTTACCCGACACTGAGATAAAATGACATCTCAAGCCCTGTCGCCCAATGAAACCAATAGGGTTTATAAGGATGGACAGTCCGACTCGCACAGCTTTGCCTGGGCAGGCTTAGATCCTCTAAGCGGTTTACCAGTACTCTTGTGCGGGCCGGATTCAGCTCAGCATGGGAGCATCATGCAGCCACTATATTTCTTCAAGCCCCTATGGGCTCGATTAAAAGATGTAAAAGTATTGAAAAGGTAAATGTCAGGATACAAATAAACTGACAAATAAACTTGGTGGCTTTTCTCTTTGGTTTCTTTCAAATATGGCAGATATGGCAGCCATTACGAAAACACGCCTATGCAAATACATTGAAAATTTTACCGCCGAAAAAAGGAAAATTTTAAGATGAAAAATTGTGATATTTTTCTTATTTCTGCTCAAAATATAGATTGTGGGTACTCGTTAGAACCGCCTCATCGAGGCGGTTCTAACGAGTACCCACAGTCTATATTATTGAGCAGAAATAAGAAAATAAGGTTTATCCCCATAAACCCTAGCTTTACTGTAGAAAAGTGGGGTTCAATGGGGTCAAAATTATATAGGCGTGTTTTCGTGATGTATATGCGTTGGGCTTCATGCAGTTTGTGAGCGATTCGCATTGCATGTCGATAAAATCCACAAAAATGAAATTCAATCCCATAATGAATAACCCTCAGTGGGCAAAAACAAGTCTGACGGTGTGAGGACCAAAACATGCCATGTTGGTTTCATTTCAATGGCGTATTCGATACAGTCAAAGGCACTGTTGAATTAGTATTTACTTCATTCTCTACAATAGATGTTAAGTGACGGTCCATCGGGGCTTGGAGAAATGGATTGGGCTGCATAATGCTTCCACACAGAGCACAGCCGAAAGCGACCGCACATGAGTACTGGGAACCGCTTAGAGAGTCTAAAATGGAGGTGGGGGCAATGATCAGGAGTCGACACAATTAACCTACAGCTCCCATCAGAAACACCAAAGTGAAAATACCACAATTATGAAACAACAGACCCTAATGGAAACACCAATAGCCTGCCCAGGCAATGTGGTGCCAGTCGGACTGTCGCTACATAATAAACTCTCGTGGTTGGTTTTTGCGGGAGGGCTCATTTCATCTAAGTGTCGAGTAAAAGTCCCACAAAATTGGAAGCAACGTCTCCGAAATGACCTTAATGGTCTTGAAGGGGACATAAAACTTCAATTCAATAAACAAAAACAGGTGTTAATAATTGGAAAGGGAAACGACCAGGAGGTGTTACAGCCAAATGTTTCCCTGTACTTCGCAAAATTGTTAAACACGCAAAAGAAACAAATTCACCTCTCCACTTTTAATGTGCATTGTATAAGGCACTTGTACTAATTCCATGCATCAAATCTAGATATTTTGCGTTCTAAAATGCGTTTTAATCCGTTTTTATACGAAAAAAAAATAACCCCGAAAATGAATCATTGCGAAAATGTATGGAACCCGGGAAGGGACATGATTTTTTATTTTTATTATGTTGTGCGAACAAGATAATATCTTGAGCGGACAAGCTATTATCTTGTTTGGACAACATATTATCTTGTGCGGACAAGATATTATCTTGTGCGGACAAGATATGATCTTGTTCGCACAACATAATATCTTGTGCGCACAAGATATTATCTTGTTCGCACAACATAATACCTTGTTTGTACAACATAGGTCTTGGGAAGTTGTGCGGACAAGATATTATCTTGTGCGGACAAGATATTATCTTGTGCGGACAAGATAATATCTTGTGCGGACAAGATAATATCTTGTGCGCACAAGATCTATGTTGTGCAGACAAGATATTATCTTGTGCGGACAAGATAATATCTTGTTCGCACAGCTTAATATCTTGTGCGGACTAGATAATATCTTGTCTGTACAAGATAATATGTTGTCCGCACAAGATAATATCTTGTCCGCACAAGATATTATGTTGTGCGGACAAGATATTATCATGTCCGCACAAGATAATATCTTGTCCGCACAAGATAATATCTTGTTCGCACAACTTAATATCTTGTGCGGACAACTTATAAAATAAAAAAAAAATCATGTCCCTTCCCGGGTTCCGTAAAAATACGCCTATTCAAATACATTGTAAATTTTACCACCGACAAAAAAAAAAACAAAAAAAAAAACACAAACAAAAAACACGAAAATTTTCAGAAAAAAAAAAAGTGATATTTTTCTTATTTTATGAAAATATAGATTCTGGGTAATCGTTAGAACCGCCTCATCGGGGCGGTGTGTGTGTGTGTGTGTGTGTGTGTGTGTGTGTGTGTGTGTGTGTGTGTGTGTGTGTGTGTGTGTGTGTGTGTGTGTGTGTGTGTGTGTGTGTGTTCGGGTTTAACGTCGCGTTCAACAATTTTTCAGTCACACCACGACGGTGTCTGGTTGCGACAGGGAGCTCAATGCTCACTTTTATAGTGCTGCCTCACTGAAGTATCATGCCCTAGACACATTACATGATACCACACCCAGTCACATTATCCTGACAATGGGTCGACCAGTCCTAGCTCTACCCCGTAAATCTGAGTGCCAAGCGAGGAGCAGCTAGTACCATTATTAACGACTTTGGTATGTCGCGGTCCGGGATCGAACCCGTGACCTCCCGTTCCCCGGAGCGGACACTCTACCAACTGAACTATCGGGGCCGGTACCATCGGGGCCCGTTCTAACGAGCACCCACAATCTATATATTAGAGCAGAAATAACAAATATAAAATGTATCCGCGTAACATCCAATTTTACCTTATAAAAAGCGTTTCAATGGGGTCAGAATTATATGGGCGTGTTTTCGTGATGAAAACGATATGTACCTCCTAAAGCGGATAGTATCCAAATATTAACCAACAGTACAAAAACCATTTCTCTAAATATAAGACGCTGTGTTTAGACACTGTGTCCTACTAGTTATATTCTCCAAATGGAATCCATCCGTAGCATATCTACGCCAAAAATTATGATGCGCAAAAGCTTTTAGAGGTACACTGCAAACCTACTGAGCAACTGTAAAAAAAATATTGAGTTTCGGCCGTCAACCAGATTTACTCCACCAAATGACACTTTTAATACAGTTATTATATTCTATATGAGCTTAAATGCACCTATTCGTAAGAGTAAATTGAAGCCTAAACATTAAAAGATGAGTGATGCATTTAATGTCTGTTTATAAAAACTGACGGGTTTCCGGCAGTATTATGCAAAATATTTTGTTTTCTTATATGATAGAGATTTCTCAGTGAAATCTACATCGACACCTTCACTGTTTCAAACAGTGAAAATACGATTTTTTATTTTTCACTGTTTGTGAATTCGATGTATCCTCAAAAAATAACATAATTCTCTCTTTGTTTAAAGTCAAAAAGCTAAAGGTTATTAACGTGTGGCGAAAATATTTCCCCACGTTTTCACATTATTCAGATGTTGATGGCGTCACTTTTTATCACCTACACAACGCCGTAAATAATGCACGCCGCGCCAGATATGAACTTGGCAAATGCGGACAATATATGAATGCACTAACATTCCAATGTGTTCTCCAGGTATTATACCCAGTTAACACGCTGAAACCTCTAAATCAACGCGAAATCGCCAAGGAAAAAGCTTGTACTCTGTGTTGGTGGCTGACGCTTCGAAATTGCGTTACAAATTACAGTTTAAAGCTTGAAAGAAACACAAAGTTCTATTTTTTTCAGTGTTTGAACACTGTTTTATTCTATACTTAGCAAAGAAATCAGTGCTTATCTGAAACAGATAAAAATGATATTTTCAAACTGTGAAAATGTATGATAAATCTATATTTTTATAATCTATGATATTTTTATACTGAGAAAAGTAACATTTTCACAGTTTCGATGTCCCGAACTACCCCTTTCTCGCACAAATTTCCATGTCCCAAAGGTATTCGAGCTCGATTGACTGTTTTTATGTTCCCTGGAGCGATAGCGGGGACATATTGTTTTTGCCCTGACTGTTTGTTTGGTTTGTACGTGGCCAACTTTAACGTTGGTCATAACTTTTGAACCGTTGGTGGTAGAGTATTCATATTTGACATGAAGGTTCCTTGTGACAAGAGCTTCACATTCATGCAAAAAAATTGACCTATGGCCTTGACCTTGACCTTTGACCCACTTATAAAAATAACATTGGTCATAACTTTTGAACCGCATGAGATACAGCCTTCATATTTTGCATGTATGTTCCTTGTGACAAAAACTTTACAGCCATGCACAAAATTTTGACCTATGACCTTGACCTTTTACCTACTTAAAAAAATATATATATGTCATAACTTTTGAACCATTTGAGATACAGCCTTCATATTTTGCATGTTTATTCCTTGCGACAAGAGCTTTGCATTCACACAAAAAAGTTTGATCTGTGACCTTGACCTTTGACCTACATAAAAGAAAATGTTAATCTTGGTCATAACTTTTGAACCGTTTGACATACAGCCTTCATATTTGGCATGTAGGTTCCTTGTATCAAGAGAGTTACAATCATGCAAAATGGTTGACCTGTGACCTTGACCTTTGACCTACTTAAAAGAAAAAAATAACATTTTGATCATAACTTTGGAACCGTTTGGGATAGGGCCTTCATATTTTGCATGTAGGTTCCTTGTGATAAGAGTTTACATTCATGCAATTTTTTACCATGACCTTGACCTTTGACCTACTTAAAAGAACAAATAAAAATGTTCATACCTTTTGAATCGTTTAAGATAGAGCCTTCATAATTTGCATGTAGGTTCCTTGTGACAAGAGCTTTTCATTCATGCAAATTTTTTGACCTGTGACCTTGACCTATGTACCTACTTTAAAGAAAAAATATTATTGTTCATAACTTTCGAACCGTTCAAGTTAGAACCTTCATATTTGACATGTAAATTACTCGGGCCAAGGGCTTCCCACTCGAACCAAAAATCTTGACCTGTGACCTTCACTTTGAAATGTGACCAACTTTGAAAAAAATGACCATGCCCGGGGACATGTTCGTGTTTCACAAACAAATCTTGTTTGTTTTGTTTTTTTTTTTTTTTTTTTTTTTTTTGCAGCCGACGTTCATGTTCATTTCTTTCGAACACACAAATCTATGTTTGAAACAAGAATTAAGAATTCTACCACAGCACGCCTATATAGGCAACGAAAAGGTAGATTGATTTAATCTGCGACAAATCACTGGGCGGAAGAGGCGGATAATTGATGTCATAAGAGTCGCCGTTTTATGATGTCACTCGTAGATTCCTTGACAAAAGACGTTTACTGTGTTTAAACCCGGAAAACAGGCTTAGATTGTTACTATATCAAACGGTTCACTTGAAAGTTACATTCGGATCTAAGCTCATCTGGCATGAGGTGCAGTAATTACGTAACGTCGGCGCTAAAAGTGACGACCTATTGACATGCAAACGTGCGTGACATAATTTGTGATACGTCCATGACGTATAGCTAATTGACAACGAATAAACAGAGGATACATGTTATTTTTCGATGATACACGAAATCGCAAACAGAGAAATCCAAATATCGTTTCTTCACTTTTTGAAACAGTACTAAGAAATCTCTTCATTTCATGTATAATCCTACAAGTTTCCGAACTCAAAATTACAGAATCTCGATAAGAATGGTGATACAGACTCGGAAAACATTAGTCTGTTAGTATGTCATACGGGAGCTGGTGATACAGATCGGAAAACGCAGGTAGGATGATACGGGAGATTGTGATACAGAATCGGAAAACGCGGGATGTTACTCGCGTTTTCCGGTTCTGTAGCACCATCCTTGCTAGCTCTGATTCCCGGCATTTGCTGCGACGTAAGAAAGACGACGTGTAACGCGGAACTAGACGAAAGAAATGATGACGTCACATACACGTCAGGCGTAACGTGAAGTTTTCCCACTTGTATTCATTTGAAAAAAAGGCTTTATTGGCAGAGACAAGAAATTTAATACAGTAAATGCATGGTTATTGTTTCTAATAATAAAATCGATTAGCCTTAGACAATTGTATAGGGGCGAGCTTCAGCGAGCCGCTATAAAATTGTCGCGGAGAACCGATTATATTTTCTTGTTAGATACATAAATCATGTAGCAATCCTCCCAAAAAATCAAGGGTCTTTGCAATAATTTAAAAAATTTCAGTAAAAAAGACTGAAGACAGAATGGCATGTTCAGTGCCATGGCGCGCACACGCAGCGTAACGTGACGTCAAGGAGTGCATCGTTTCTGACGTCATCGCGCCATAGAGACGTCAAAAACAACATGGTCGCTCGGATAAAAATTCCTTCGCGCGTTACATTCTGTTAGAGAATCTGCAAATAATTAGTTTGTTTTAGCTTTAGAGATTATTTTCGAGGCTCAGACGCATTTGCAGTAGCAGTACGCAATTATTTCAACGTACCATTTAAACCAGGAAAGCCCGAGATGGTAAGAATCTAGCTGGAATTCCTGAAAATTTATTCAAACAGATGTAGTAAAGATAATGACTTGTAGCTTGGCTGTTTTCCCGGTATAAAAGGTTGCATGTTATTGCGTTCACTTGCAATTTTGGTACATGAAAAGTAGGCCCTATCTTTAAAGGGTCACTAGACGTATTGTAGACGGTATTATAGGTCACTGTCGATCATAGAGTGTAGTTATTCAACCAAAATAGGTTACTAGAATGTCTGATTACGATTTATCATATGACGTCCCGTCTGAGAGTGTAATAACACCATGTAATAAATTTGACAATCCACTAGTGGATATTCAAAGTAGTTAGATACGCCCCGTAACGTTACATGTACGACGTCCTTACCAAATCGCGTTTACTTATGGAGAAATATTGACATTTTTATTAAACAATCGTGACTATAATGCGTTTTAAATGTCATATGATAAACAGATTATTGCATCCGTGCTCATGTATTATTGAATTTATTAAACTCGTTGAAGAAAAGGAATAAAATGCTCGGCAAAGCCTCGCATTTTATCCCTTTTCCTCATCTCGTTTAATAAAGTCAATAATACATGAACACTCATGTAAGATCATCTATATAAAAACATATTGCCACTAAAGTAACGTGAGCTGCCTCACAGTATTATGTATCTTGGATGTTCCAGATCTTACTCATTACACTTGACACACCGCGTCTCGTGTGATACGTTGGTATTGAAAACATCCACTACGACAGACCAAGTTACCGTAGTAAGAATGTGTACTTCCTTTAAAGCATGTAAGAAAACTTTTTTATGGTGGGGCGGGTTGCATGCAAGAAAGTTGAACACTAATATATTGTTCAATGTCGACGGCTCGGGCAAATATCGCCCTCAGGCGGGGAATGTTGATCCAATGTTCCCGTCATGAAACAAAATTACAATATAGATTTTGCGGGACATTTTGCACGTTGTTCCAATTATGTAATTTGCACTCGTTTTTTATTAATGTGTTTGTAATTCATGTATTATGCAACGAAACAAAACTACCAAACTACCTTCCCGAAAACCGATGCCGGATTCTCTTACTAAGGCCGCAGCGGTGAGGAACGAGGGACATGCCCTTTCGCTATCCAGGCCTTTCTGCCCTCTCAAATCGTTGTTTTTTTGGAAATACTCTCTCTCTCTCTCTCTCTCTCTCTCTCTCTCTCTCTCTCTCTCTCTCTCTCTCTCTCTCTCTCTCTCTCTCTCTCTACCTGTCACTCAATGGGGCTTGGAGAAATAGACATACGGGAAAAGTTCGGCCATGTGAAATCAAGGAAAATCAAGGGAACAAACCTGTACTGGCAGTTGATGTCATTTCATCTCAATGTCGGGTAAAAGTCCCACAAATTGGAAGCAACGTCTCCAAAATGACATTTACAGTGTTGACGGGGACGTTAAACCTCAAATCAAACAAACAAACAAAAACTGTACTGGCAGTTTTTCCATGTAGCCTCCAGAATTACGCTACTTGACATCTGTTTTAAAGCAATTCGGCTATAGCCGGCAGCTTTCGGTGACTATCGGTTGTGACCGTAATCCTTGTGTCAGACAATAGCTTAAGGGTATTACAGTGGCATACTTGTTTTAACTAAATATGATGATTTATTGGTCCATATATAATACGGATTAAATTGCTTTTCAGATATTATAGTATTTTAAGGGAAAGTGTTTGTTTTATGCATACATAAAATAACCTAATGGCATTTTTATTTATTTATTTATTTATTTTTAGCGAAGTCTTTAGTTAACGAGTCGTTAAAATTTTGATAATTTGGTACAATAAAAAAAAATGCGAATAGGGTTTGCATCAATTTTGAAAAAAGCTCCCCACATTTTCCAGCAGAAATACAAGAGTATTAGGCACCTATTGAATAGTTAACGTTTTGACCAGAAGCGAGCTCATTAACCCATTCAGTATACCAGAAACCCCTAAAGGGGTACCTTGGCAAACAGTGCAGGCCCAGATCAGATACCACAGAACGCGACGTCTGATCAGGGCCTGCACTGTTTGCTAAAAGTTCAGTCATTTTCCGAATAGATTTTGATGAAAACGCAACCTGACACCCCTAAATTTTGAAATGAAGTCCTGCAGTGAATAAGGTGGAAGATTCCATTTTGGTACAAAAAGGGTTAACTTACGCTGCTTTGAACAACTTGGCCTTGATGTTCAATGTGTGTAAAGTAGAACGCAGTTGACTCAATTTTAAAGTTTTTTATAATTTTTATCCGGATTGACAAACGCTACTAAGTACAGTAGCTTTGTACTGCTGTTTTCCACGTGCCTGACACTGGTTTGTTTGAAACCCATCATTGAGACTGCTCTAACGAGTACCCACAATCTATGTCTTGGACCAGAAAGAGCAAAATAATGTATGCCCCTGTTAATACAGAGCGTGCTTTAGAGGAGTTGGGCTGCATGGTGTTTCCAAGTAGAGCTGAAATTGAACACGCATTGGTACTGACAAACCACTTAGAAGATCTAAGCCTGCTCAAGCAATACGGTATTAGTCGGACCTTCCAATGCATATAAGCATTTTTATTTCATTGGACGGCCGGCTTTGAGATCTCATTTCATCTCAATGTCGGGTAAAATTCTCTCTCTCTCTCTCTCTCTCTCTCTCTCTCTCTCTCTCTCTCTCTCTCTCTCTCTCTCTCTCTCTCTGTTTACTAATAAGGGCTGCGTTAGAGCTTGGATTCCTAAATTTAGCCTTGAAGTTGGTCGAATGTCAATGAAAATCACGCAGTGTTTTCATAACTTTCAAAATAAAGTGTTTGATATCTGAAATTACAAATCTTCTTCAAGCGAGTTGTTAAAGTAAATTCTGTTTGTTCAAACTGTTCTACCAAAACATATAATACAAATCATTATAAAAACCAATCTGTTTGGCACTACAATATTTGCTCAAAAGATAATTATCCGAACATGAATAATTACATAGCAATATATATAATTGGTATTTGGCGATAACTGAAAGGCAACGTATAAACCCATGTTATTGGGATTTGACCCGCCTTGCTGAGGTGGTACAAATGAATACCCACAACTTATATTTTTATGGACAATCCACAAAAATCAACCTCTATCACCAAATATTCTTCTTAAATGTTGCTATGGCGTACACGAGTTATGGTTCGCCTTATTGAGCCCGGGGAAGGCATTCTTATGACTTTATGTTTGTTAACTGATGTCTTTTCATCTCATTGTCGAGTAAATGTCCCACAAAATAGGAAGCAACGTCTCCAAAATGACCTAAATATGTTCTAGAAAGGGTTATCCTTTGGAAGCAAGAAATACACCACAGTACTGGAAAATATGGAGTGTACATGTTTTCTGGGCCAGACTAGCTAGTTTCGGCCATTTAGGCCTCATCAGTGACCCTCAAATATTTTCAAAATTCCCCAATGGAATCAATGATCCCAAAGGACAAGAAAATATAAAGTACACTATGATGTACTGCGGGGAGACTTTTGACGGCCGCCACACATTCCCAGACACCAGCAATAGTTTTGACGAGGACGAAAACCCTCAAACAAACAAATGGGGTCATCTAAATGATGCAATTTGCTCCTAGGTATGGGGGGGGGGTCTTTTCTTTAAGGGTAGAGTTTACTGATAAAGAAATACAGTCTTATTCAAAGGTTACCACCGGCCCCCGCCCATAGGTGCTTGAAAAAATTAGATGTGCTGCATGATGCTTCCACGCAGAGCTGAAACCGACCGCACACGAGTACTGGTAAACCGCTTAGAGGATCTAAGCTTGCCCAGGCAACAGTGACAGTCGGACCGTCCATGCTTATAAACCCTATTGGTTTCATTGGACGTCAGGGCTTGAGATGTAATTTCACCTCAATGTCGGGTAAAAGTCACACACAATTGGAAGCAACGTCTCCAAACTGACCTATACAGTGTTGTCGGGTACCTTAAACCTAAAATCAAACCAACAAAGGCTACCTCCCCTTTTGGTAAATAAGCTTTCATTACAGTTTAACCCATTTAGTACCGGAAACCCCAAAAGGGGTACTTTGGCAAACAGGCAGGCCCAGATCAGACCCCGCAGACGCGGTGTCTGATCAGGGCCTACACTGTTTACAAAAAGATCAGCCATTTTCCAAATAAAGTTTGAAGAAAACACAGCCTGACACCCCTAAATTTTGAAACGGACTCCTGCTATATATAAGGAGGAAGATTCCATTTGGTACAGAAAGGGTGAAACAGGAATCATCTGATAAAAGAGAATAATTAAAGGCTTGTTCGTCCATTATTCCAGTAACCCTTAATTAAGACCGAATAAATTATAGGTGTAACATTTGGAGTCATCTTCGGACACCACAAAGTAATCAAAGTACTGAAAGTACTGAGAGGCGGGCGAGTAATGACATCTTTTAATTAAAACTTGAAAACAAAATAATGACTACAGTCTTCTTACGCTCTAGTCACACGTAATTGCTCTTGAATTTATCATTGAGTGTTTTTATCTTCAAACGAGCTATTTCAACACGATGCATGTCTCTAAGAAGTTGACTCTTTTTTTTTTTTCTAGCTGAAAGAAACTGTTGTTTATTCATTTATTTATTTATTTATTATTTTATTTATTTATTTACATGCACCTCCCTGTATCTGAATTAATTTCCACCAACTCTGCTAACGATCACACTGTTTGTGTTTAACGTCCCCGTCAATACTGTATAGGTCATTTTGGAGACGCTGCTTCCAATTCTATGGGACTTTTACCCGACATTGAGATGAAATGACATCTCAAGCCCTGTCGCCCCGTGAAACCAATACGGTTTATAAGCATGGTCGGTCCGACTCGCACCGCTTTACCTCGGCAGGTTTAGCTCCTCTAAGCTGTTTACCAGTACTCGTGTGCGCTGCGTGGAAGCATCATGCAGCCTATCTATTTCTTCAAGCCCCGATGGGCGGGGGCCGACTGAAGATCACATATTCATACGCCGAGGACAACCTACAATTTATCATTTTGTGTATTGAAAATGAAAATTCACTCGTGCATCGCACTCGTGATAATACTGATGTTTTCAACAGACTCGTATTCCGCTGCATTTGATCACTGAGTCGGAGCAAACTTTATTTATACAATTTTATTTTTCCAAATTAAATCAAAATACTGAGAGAGGTTGATTTATTAGGCCAAATTATTCTTCCGTGTCAATTAAGCAGATATCTAGATCCACAATGGTTCAAAATGGCTTAGTCGAAAAGGGAGACATACCAAATCCGACGGAGGAAATGCAAACATAGATAAATAAATAAATAAACATAAACGAGCCTGTTCATTTTTTTTAAGTTTTACCGTAAATTCGAGATAATAGCTCAACTTTACGCCACCTGTGCAGTTAGTTAAATAAAGTTCTGTTCTGTTCTGTCCCCCCTCTGTAAAAAATGTCTAAGCCTAACGGACACGCCGCCCCATTTCCTTTGGTAATGGGGACATAAAAAGACGCAAAAGAAAAAAAAAGTTTTGCTAAAACCATGTCAGTCGCTTGACCCTTTAATGTCTGCATTTTAAATTTATAGTGTATGCCTCGATCAGATGCTGCGTTTTTTGAACTTCAACTTTGACTGATGCAGCTAATTTGCCCATCAGTGCCAAGCGTCCCTTTACTGGGGCTTTCGATAACACTGACGACCCTGATTACAGGCCACAGAATGTGGCATCTGATCAGGACCTTCATTATTTGCTTAAAGCACGGAACTTCATGTAAATTCACAGCGAATAAAAATTCTATTTTGAAATTATACATGTAATTAGACCTCTCTAAAGATGTCGGAATACTATGTTTGATGTCGATCAGTACAGAGAAGCGTGTGAACCCTTTCAACCCTGTACATCGCTGCAGATACTGGTTCAGGTACAGATACCGATACAAACCTTATAGATCCAGCATGTATTGAGCAGTCTCATCAGACTCTACACCGTTTGCCAACTGTCAATGACTTGAACAAAACACCTTTCTATAAGAATTGTTGCACTGAATATCAAAGCTAGAAGGGTTCTGTTCAGAAACTGGGGGATGAAAGGGAATGATTTCAAGCATAAACAGCAACGGCGTAGGAAAATAGTGCACGATTTGTTTTACTCAGCTTTCAGCGCAAATTTATTCGCGAAATCTAAAAAGCAGGTCTGTTTTTACAAACATTGTTCATTTTTCAAACAGTCCGGTCGAACTCGATAGGATTTACGCTACGATACGTAAATACGTAACTCGATACGCTTTTTCATATTAAGATATGTATTTTAGTATTTTTTTTCTTCTTTTTTTGAGTGGAGGACTACAAGAGAAGGAATGTCTAAAGAGGTGCACAAAATCTGATGTACGAGGTGTACGGTGACTATAGACGGGCTAACGCCCGCCTAAAAATCAAACTATGGCGGGTACAAACAGGGAGGGTACTCGTAGACAAAGATGAAGGGAAGTAAAGGCAGAATAAGGGAAGGGAAGGGAAGGAAAGGGAAAGAAATGGAAGTGGACTTGGGAAATGGGAGGAAAAGCGAGGGAAGGGAATTTGTTTGTTTGATTTGAGGTTTTGCATCCCCGCCAACACTGTATAGGTCATTTTGGAGACGTTGTTTCCAATTTTGTGGGATTTTCACCCGACATTGACATGAAATGACATCTCAAGTCCTGTCGCCCAATGAAACCAATAGGGTTTATAAGCATGGACACACCGACTCGCACCTCTCTACCTAGGAAGGCTTAGATCCTCTAAGCGGTTTACCAGTACTCGTGTGCGGTCGGTTTCAGCTCTGCGTGGAAGCATCATGCAGCCCATCTATTTCTTCAAGCGGGGGCCAAGAGGGGAGAGGGAAGGGAATCGAAGAGAAGAGAAGGGGAAATAAGGGATGAGAATATAAGAATCTTATATGGGTGTGAGGGATGGATGGAAAAAATCCGTCCCGAGGGACACTGTCCGGCATCACGAGGCTTGGATTTTTCTATCCGCCCCTCACACCCATATAGGATTCTTTTTCTTGCATACCTTCAATTTTTAGCGCGGATTTTTAATGCTGCAGTCACTTCGGTTACCAACGTCCGCCATATTATGTCACTACAGGAATGGTTAGTGACGTCACGTAACGTAGATGACGTCAACCTTAACGACGGCGCATACGAGGTCGTATTCAACCAGTACATTTATCAAACACGCGGGAATATTCGATATTGGGTCGGAACACCAGGGTCAGAGCATAAATGTCTATCCCAGGGTAAAATTACGGATTTACTTGTCTGGTGTGCAAGAATAATAGATACGAGAAGTGAAATATGGAGAAGTGAAGAGAATAAAATGATAGAGAAAGAAGCAGAACAGAACAGAATATAAGAATCTCATATGGACGTGGTGGTGGATGGAAAAATCCGTCCCAATGGTCACTGTCCGGCATTACGAGGCTTGCCGAGTGATGCCGGGCAGTGATCCCGAGGGACGGGTTTTTCTATCCGCCCCTCACACCCATATAGGATTCTTTTTCTTTCATACCTTCCATTTCCTAGCGCTGAGTTTTAATGCTGCAGTCACTTCGAGTACCGACGTCCATAATATTGTGATGACAGTACATGAATGTTTAGTGACGTCACGTAACGTACTGTGACGTCAGCCATAACGACGGCCATACGAGGTCGTAATCAACCAGTGCATTTATCAAACACGCGATTAAATTCGATTTTGGGCCGGAATACCGTCAGAATATAATTTTCTATCCCAGGGTAAAATCACGGATTTTTGTTTGTTTGATTTGAGGTTTAACGTCACCGTCAACACTGTAAAGGTCATTTTGGAGACGTTGCTGCCAATTTTGTGGGACTTTTACCCGACATTGAGATTAAATGACATCTCAAGCCCTGTCGCCCAATGAAACCAATAGGGTTTATAAGCATGGACGGGTCGACTCGCACCGCTTAGCCTGGGCAGGCTTAGATCCTCTAAGCTGTTTACCAGTACGCGTTTGCGGGTCTGTTTCAGCTCTGCGTGGAAGCATCATGCAGCCCATATATATATGTCTTCAAGCCCCGATGGGCGGTGGCCAAAATCACGGATTTGCTTGTCTGGTGTGAAAGAAATAGACGATGTTACATGAGAGTTAATATAATATTGAATTTATTAAACGAGTTGAAGGAAAGGGATAAAATGCGAGGCTTTGTCGATCATTTTACCCCTTTTCCTCAGCGAGGTTAATAAATTCAGTAATGCATGAGCAAGAATGTAAGATTCTATTTATGACATGAAATTTAAAACGCATTTAATTCACGATATTTTTAACAAGAATATCAATATTCCGCCATTATTGAATGTGACGTCGTTCAGGACGTTGTACGTGTAATATACATTTTATTGCTTATTTTTTATTCCAGCGTGCACCCACAATCTATGTTTGGAGTACAAATAAGAAATTAACGCATGTTTTTATCAGAAAACTCACCAATTTGGACGGCCCCCGCCCATCGGCTGCATGATGCTTCCACGCAGAGCTGAGACCGACCGCACACGAGTACTGGTAAACAGCTTAGAGGATCTAAGCCTGCCCAGGCAAAGCGGTGCAAGTCGGTCCGTCCATGCTTATAAACCCTATTGGTTACATTGGGCGATAGGGCTTGGGATGACATTTCACCTCAAAGTCGGGTAAAAGTCACACAAAATTGGAAGCAACGTCTCCAAAATGACCTATATAGTGTTGACGGGGACAAAGAAACAACTATTGGTTTCTACCAAGGAATTATCTGAGATAATGGTCAAATTGGACCGATTCAGTTTTGTTAGTGTTGATGGTTTCTCGTCCCCGTCAGCACTATTTTAGTCATTCTTGAGACATTCCTTCCGAGTTTGTAGGACTTTTACTCGACATTGAGATGAAATGACAACTCAACCTAAAGAAACCGCTGGGGCGTAAGGAGCGGTACGACCCGAACCACTTTTCCTGGGCAGGCTAAGCGAATTACAAGTATTCAAGTCCGTTCGTTCGTTTTTAGCTCTGCGCAGACGCGCCATGCAGCCCAATACATATGTCCAAGCCGAGACACATTGCGATAACTCATCCGTACGACATAGTGCATTTTTCACATCTCCGAAATGGCTACTTTTCTGATGAAAATCCTTGATATTTTTGTAATAAATGTCCAAAGCATAGATTGAGGGTACTCGTTAGAACCGCCTCACTGAGGCGGTTCTAACGAGTACCCACAACCTATGTCTTGGAGCAGAAATAAGAAAAATAATGTTTACCCCCGTAAACACCAGTTTTTTCTATATATAGTAGGGTTTAGGGGGTCTTCATTTTACGGACTTATTCACGTGATGCAGGTGTTCAGTATTAGAAAAAAAATAAAAAATAAACGCACGCAAGCAGGAGTGTATCTAGCAAGTACACATACGTGCGTGTGTTCGTCTGTACGTGCGTGTGCGCGTGCGTGTGTTTGGCTATTTTCCAGATACTTGTATATTTCCGAACTATATGTTACATGTACACAGACCACAAACTGCTTAGGAGGTCTGAGTAGAAGCATAATGCAGCCAATGTATTTCTTCAAGCCCCGATTGACGGGGTCCTATGTACAGTGTACGTACGTAAATTCTAGATAGGTAGGTAGGACATTTACCCGACGGATATGTATGTATGTATGTATGTATGTATGTATGTATGTATGTATGTATGTATGTATGTATGTATGTATGTATGTATTGATTGATTGATTGATTGAATTGATTGGTTGATTGATTGATTGATTGATTGATTGATTGATTGATTGATTGATTGATTGATTGATTGATTGATTTGAGGTTTGACACACCCGGCATCACTGTACATGTCATTTTGGACACGTTGCTTCCATTTTTGTAGGACTTTTACCCGACATTGATATGAAACCAAAAGGACAGTCCGACTCGCACCGCTTTGCCTGGGCAGGTTTAGATCCTCTAAGCGGTTTACCAGTACTCGTGTGCGGTCGGTTTCAGGTCTGCGTGGAAGCATCAGGCAACCAGTCTATTTTTCCAAGCCCCGATGAGCGGGGCCGGTGTATGTATGTATGTATGTATGTATGTATGTATGTATGTATGTATGTATGTATGTATGTATGTATGTATGTATGTATGTATGTATGTATGTATGTATGCATGTTTGTATGTATGTGCAAACTGATCCTTACATACACACTCAGGCATACGAGCATGTGGACGCACATGCTCACCCAATGTAATTTATTTATTTTAAACAAATATTATCAACTGTTGACAACAGAACTAGAAGCCGATGGGTTTGTTGTGAGGACTATACGTTTATATCATACAGCGAGAAAATTAAGGCGTAACTATACCAATTTTAGTGACACAGAGGCCTTTCTGATATTTAATCTTCATCAGTGTGTCTCAACCCCAAAGTTTTGAAACCAAAACGGATGACGGACAACACCCGGCAAACACAGCACATCCCCCTCCGAGCACATACCGACCGACGTAGCTCATGAGACAGGGCAACTGGAGGCATCATCAATGTGTCGTATTAATGTGTCGTATTACGCATATAGAAAAAAAAACAACATTTCTGTCGATTGCTTGTTAATGAATCTGCGTTATATAGCTATATGTCCACCATACTTTAACTGACCAATGAAATTAAGACGCGCAAATTTTCAAACAGCGCAAGTTTTTTTTTCACCTTGGCAACGACCATTGTAGCCATGCTATTCTTCTCGCTGTAATGTCAGACTGTTGTGTGAAGAACTGAGGATTATACAGAGGACCCGTGTTATAACGGCAGTTTTGTGTCGCTATAATGAATTTGTCGTTATAAAGAATCCCAGTTAGGAGTATAATAGGTTATAAAAGGTATTTTCCACACCATTACTCCAAGAAACAAAAGTTATAGACATTTGTTAGAATCGCCTCGGTGTCTATAACATTTGTTACTTAGAGTATTAAATTTTAAGACGTCATTTCCGGTCCAACGAAGAAGTCGTGGCGGCAGTTGAGGAGTAGGTCGGAGACAAGGACCATGGCTCCTTCAGCTTTGGGCTGATGGCACTGGAGCATCGTTGGCCAAAGCGCATCATCCTATTGAGCAATTACATCGAAAAAGAAGAGATCGATCTCAACCAGAAATAAGTTATGTTTTTTTTTTTTTGTTGTTTTTTTTTTTTTTAATTGACTCACCCTCGAATATAACTCTTAAACTATGACAGCTGCAATCATTATACATGCATTTGGTACATAGATACATTTCTATCACTGCAACAGCACCATTAAAAGTGTCATATGTCCTTTATATTTGTTATTGTTTTCAGGTAAAATTGTACCAAATTTCATTATAAAAATACTTAATGTTCAAATTCAGCAAAGCTTTATTATCTTTGGAAGGGATATGCATGTACTAAAATACTTGTTAAAATACAGTAGATATTATTAATGGACTGTATATGGAAATAAGCCACAGACATTGCCATTTCCAGCAGAGGTGATGGCACAGGCCGTGGGTATATGTGCCACACTGTGCACTTTTTCTAGTTCGATATACTAACTCAAGGCCGATTGCGGCATACATAAGGGATACAAAGCCGTGTGATATTATCTGATTATTCATTTCCTCTCATCTCCAAAATTGACAGTTTTTTGTCCGAAGGAAATTTGTAATTTTTAGCTCCCTGAGCAAAGGGCTTGGGCGGAGCTTATTGGAAGGTAGGCCTCCGTCGTCCGTCCATCAATCCATCCGTCCGTCGGTCGTACGCCCACCATTTTCAAAAGCATTTTTCACTGAAACCTCTAGACCAATTTCGATTAAATTTCATAGGCAGCCACCTGATAGTAGGGGAATGAAAGTTTGCGCGAATGTTCTAGGTCATATGACCAACATGGTCGCAACGCCCAAATATTGTAAAAACCTTAAAAAATCTTCCAATCCAGATTCACTGGGCCGATTTCTATAAACTTGACTTGTAGCATTGGGAGACTGAGTACTACCAACTTTGCAAACATATTATCCTATGTTGACCTTGACTTATTTTATGCCAAGGTCAAATTTGGTTCCTTAGGCCTTTATATGGGAAAAATGAAAAACATTCCATTTTTTTCTCTAAATATCATGGTCCTTGACATGAGAAAGGTACAATATGAAAGTCTATGAATGCTTAAAGTGATCTCGGCCCAAGGTCGCTTGGATTGCAAATACATTGATATTTTCTCTGTAACCACGGGGCCGATTGTCTGGATCTTTGGTATGTAGCATCGGGTGACTGAGTACTACCAAGTTTACAAAAATAATGACTAGAGGTTGGTTTAAACTGTATTTGTTTTCAACATTCGCATGCAAAAATATAAAGCGCAATCACTATAATAAAAGGTACCCTGGCTAATTATTTGAACAAAGTCAAATTAGATTCCGTAAGCTTTTCCATGGGAAAATTTAAAATAACGTTTTTTTTTGTTTTTTTTTTTTGTTGTTGTTGTTTGAATAATGCGGTCCTTGACATGAGTATTGGTACAAAATGGATGTCAATGGATGCTTAAGGTCAAGGTCATTTGGTGACCTTGGCCAAGAGACGTTTAAATTGCAGGTTGCATTGACACTTCAAAATACACTGGGCCAATATAATTTAAAACTTTTATATGCAGGCTAAGAACAGTGAGGGAAAGAAATTCCATTTGTGTGATTTAGGTCACATGCCCATGATGGCCGCAATGCCCAAATATGATAAAAAAACAACATTAAAACATTTTCTACTACAGAACCACTAGGCCGATTATCTTATATATTGGTATGTCGCTTGGGATGTAGCATTAGATGACTAATTACTACCCAGTTTGCAACAATGATGGTCCTATGTTGACATTGGCCTACTTTACGCAGTAGTCAAATATAGTTCCCAAGGCTTTTCAATGAAAAAAGGTAAAACATCGCATTTTGAAAAGTATTGTAGCCTTTGGCATGAAAATAGTGACAAAATCGATGTCAATGAATGCTTAAGGTCATGATCAATGTAAAATGTATTTCATTTTTGTGGATTGTGTAAACTCAGACGTATCACTCACAAAGTGCATGAAAAATAGAAGTGAAAGCAATGATCAGGAATCGATACAGTTAACCCACAGCTCCCATCAGAGACACCAAAGGGAAAGAAACACAAACATGCAATAATTCTAAATGGAAACATCAATAGCAGAAAGCAAAATTTGGCTATCCAAAAACCAAAAAGTATAAGCGATACACACACTCAAAGGCAAACCAAAACAAAAATAAACCGCGAGAGAAGAACTGCCTTGGAACGGTCAGTGAAACAAATTCCACTAGAGGGGCTTGGTCGGGGGGAGGGGGCTTAAATCTATTTAACGCGGCCGCAATCCTCGCCCTCATCCTGTCGCAATGTAGACAAATAATTTGTTCAGTCTGCATGAAGGTCTCCTAACACATCTTTATAACATATCCGAGAACACAAAAATCAAGCAACCACAGAGATGAAACAACGCTGAGGACTCGACAACGAGAAACCACTGAAATGGTGGAGCAAAAGAAAACCAACAGTTAGACACCGATGGGCCCGAAAAGATACATAGCATCAGGCTGCAACCAGCATTACATTAAATTAAATTCTCTCTAATTCTCAGTAAGTCTTTACGCTGGAACCGTCATAGAATCTGAGACCTGACCCACCGGCGTGCAATTAAAGAGGGAAGTTGTCAACCGTGATTGGGTTTACTGCCATACATGCAGTCTGTCGTTTATGTTGTACCCATTCTTTTTAAATCGAAGAATGGTTTTAAGGAATTGGATGCTGAAGTCATTGCAAGTATATAATTTTCTGAATTTCTAAATTTGTGAGCGAGTACATCGGGGAAATACACAGATGCAGTTTGTGAGGAGGCCTTCATGCGGACTGAACAAATTATTTGTCTAAATCGCGACGGAAATAAGGGTGAGAATTGTGGCCACGTAAAATCGATTTAAGCCCAAAAATGGAGGGCCGTTCCAAGGCGGTTCTTCTGTCGCGGTTTATTTTTGCTATTGTGTGTATTTGGGTGTGTCTTTTGCCTTATATTATTTTGTTTTGGATAGCCGATTGGCCATTTTGTGTGAAAGTAACTGTCGTTTTGGCTTTCCGCTATTGATGTTTCTATTAGGATCTAGTTGTTTCATGTCTGTGCTTCGTTCCCTTTGGTGTCTCTGATGGGAGCTGTGGGTTAATTGTATCGATTCCTGATCATTGCCATCACTACTATTTATGCAGTTTGTGAGTGATTCGCCGGAATTTACACATCGATAAAATCCACAAAAAATAATAATTCAGTTTATTTGTCTTCTAACTTTTATGTTTTCTATAGTTTCCTAGCTGTTGATGCGTTTCATATACAATGACGTTATATTATTACAAGTCGCTGCATGGAGTAGTTCTGAGATAATCTTACTCATGGAACTTATCTTACGAGCAGTAAAAACTTTTTGTACAACTAATCAAATGGCTGGAAATGTACATAAAGATGGAGAATTGAAATTATTTCATTACCTTGACTTAAGGTAGCTTGAATTTCAGGACCACTGACATTTCAAAATACATTTTACTCTGAAACCATTTAGCAAATTTGATTTGATAACCCTTTATAGAACATATTTATATGCAGATTTCTGACGGTGGGGGAAGGAACATTTATTCAAATGGTTTAGGCCACCTGACCAATATGGCCGCCATGACCAAACATTGTAAACAATTTGAAAAAAAAATCTTCTTCTCCATAACCACTTGGCAAATTAATTTGAAACTTGCTTTGCAGTATCAAGTGACTTAGTACTACCAAGTTTTCAATAGTGATATCCTAGGCTGACCATGACATACTTTATGCAAAAGTCATATTTGGTTTCCATAGCTTTTTAATGGAAAAAAATGTAAAACAATGCATTTTGATCCCCGACCAAATAGATTCGTCGGATAAACGATCAATCTAGTGTGTGTCCGTAGAAAAACCTTGTGATGGTCAGAACTCCATTACCCTTTGATATATTGATGGTACTTGGCACAATTGTATACACGGTTGAGAAGGCGTGACAAGCGCAAGAATTACAACACTTGGTGTCAGAATTTGAGTTATCTCACCTTCCAGTATAATAGTATGACTAATTTGTGATCGCCATATTGATGCTACCCAGTACAATTGTGCATGAGCAGGCGTGTCATGTGCCACAGAACCACGACTCTGTTTGCCCTGATTTTTCAGTTATCCCTCCTGACAATATAACTTTGTGATGGCCATAACTCCAATACCCTCTGAGATATATTGATGGTACTTAGCATAATTTAACACAAGGTCGAGAAGGCGTGTCATGCGCACAATCCACGACTCTGGATGCCAAGGTAGTTCAGTTATCTTCCCTTCTATTATAATAGTATGACTACTTTGTGATCACTATATCTCAAATAACCTTTGGGACATACGTGTATTATTAGTACAGTTATACATGAGGTTAAGCAGGTGTGTCATGCGTAATAAGCACGGCACCAATACATTGGAGGTACTTGGCACAATTGTATACAAGGTTAAGAAGGATTCCCCATTCTATTAAGAACTTTAATACTATGTTGCCTTCGGTATTGGTTAGACCCTTAAATTTGTCTTCTGTAACTTCAGTTAATCTCAAAGGAGCAGGCAATACCAGTGTTTTTGGGAGTAGTCTTCGTATAAGACTATCTTCTCTCAAATCGCCCATCCTTCGAAAATATACTAATCCGTGGAAAAGAAGTGGAATGTATCCTAGTATTTCTAAGTGCAATGCCAAGAGGTGCAGATGTTGTTCGCATTTAAGCACTGCGTCTACCGTTACTTCATCTGTAAACGGTAGACGCTTCTCTGTAGTTAACATGTCTGATTTGACATGACAGTCTTCAGATTTAATTTATCTAATTACTTGACTGCTGCAAACTGTAATATGCAGTACGTCGGTCAAACTAACCGCATGCTTAAAACTAGATTGAACGAGCATTATCGTAGAATGAGTAAGCATAAGAAAACTGACACTTTCTTGTACCGTCACTTTGACGTACAGGTCATTCTGTAAATAACATTGTTATACAACCAGTGGAAAAACTTTATTACGATGCAAATTCTACATCTAGATTCAAAATAATCAAAAGACACGAAGCTGAATTGGAATGGATCAAATTTTTACAGACCCCTTTTCCACTGGGATTTAATGACAAAATTTATCATGAGGGTAACATTTCCAGAATGCCGGACTTTGATATTTTCTCACTCCTGGAATGTCGATATCGCAGAACTCGATCTCACGGCACCAGGAAAAATGGTAACTTTAAACGTAAATCACGTGCGTTTAAACGAAACAATACTAGACTGAAGTGACTGTCAATTATATTATTAAATCATGGACGCCACTCTATGCTTTCATTTTTAAGTTCATTACCCGTCTCTGTTTTACGTCTTCTGGACACCGAGGCGAATAAATTCTACGATAGTTCTCATCAGTTATATGATGCGGCTCTCTTAACTAGAGGCTATACTCAGCATACTCTCCGTCCTTACATTGATTCTGAAAATTAATCATAAACGCCATTTCTTCAAAATATCCTTCATTAATAAGGGTATGGATTTTATAGATTTGCCCAGTATCTTCCGTGAGAGATCGGTGCTTTCTTCCATTCCTGCTTATTTTCCAAATACTGAAACACCTATAATTTGCTATAAATATAACAAACCTGTTAGATCTATCATTTTTAATTTCAATAAACTTGTTTCAGATCTTGATATTGATTCTAATACTCCTGATTCATGTGATTGTAAAAACTCAAAGTATTGCTATCCTGCTGCTGGTCATGTAATTACTGGCAATTTGAAAATTATTCCTGATTCTAGGATAAGGAAGATAATTTCTAAAGGACCGAAATATCGGTTTCCTCCTAAAATTGATTTCAGTAAATGTAGAGATGAAATCGCTGCTTCCTTGAATGAATTCGGTAATCGATGGTGTAAGCGAGAGTATGTTGAGCCTAAAGCCCTTAAAGGCATTTATTCTGTAACAGTAAAACACACCGTGTGTCCATAATTGTTTTATTGCCCCCTGTGATATACTGACTGTAGCAGATCAAAGGCGGCCCTTAATAGGGTGATTAGTAGCTCTTGTTGAATCCCCTGACTGAGGCACTTAGGGGAAAATCAATAATGTACACCAGTCAACAGTAAGTAATTTATTGATTTTCCCCAAGGCGGCCCCTTACCTGTTGAAGACAGAGGACTTCTCTCCAGTGAGCACTGAGGGCTACATAATATTATGTAATGAAATGATAGTCCTCAATAATCAAGAATAAATGCCTTTAAGGACTGGAAACTTAGCATTTTAAAACTAGTGAATAAACGCATTTCTTTCTATTCTCAAAATACTAACTTATTACCTCCTAAGCCCAAGACGTCTTTACGTCATCTTAAACTAGGTATTCAAGAATTTCATAAGAAGTTTGTTTTGGCCCCTGCAGACAAGGCCGCTAACAACGTCGTCGTTGTGTGACGGCTCCACTATGTTAACACGCTTAAGCAGGAGCTTGGTGGTACTAAGGCCTATGAACTTCAGCCTTTAGCTGAAGAGAGAGATATAGTAGATAAACATGTTTGTCTTTCAGCCACCAAGTTTGTTGTGTGTGTTTACGAAGGCCAAGACAAGCTTCCTACGCTATACTGGTTACCATAACTTCATAAAAAACCTTACAAAGCACGGTTTATTGCAAATTCTAGCTCTTGCACTACCACTGAACTTTCTAAATTATTAACTTCCTGTCTTACTGCTATTAAAACGCATGTAATTAAATATTGTGATAAAGTCTTTGAAAGATCAGGAAGAAATCTGTTTTGGTCTATAAAAAATTCGAATGAGCTTTTAAATAAATTGAAATCTAGACATTTTCGTGCTTCTAGTCTGTCTACCTACGATTTTTCCACTCTTTACACTACACTTCCTCATAATCTTATAAAAGAAAAGCTTAATGATTTAATTGAATGGGCTTTTCACAGAGAAGATTCTCTCTATCTTGCATGTAATGTCAGAAATGCATTTTTCACTTCTAAAGAGCATAATAATTATACACTTTGGTCATGTCAGAAAGTGTGTGATGCCCTCGCCTTTCTACTTGACAATATTTACATTAGATTCGGTACTAAGTTATTTAGACAAATTGTGGGTATTCGGATGGGTACTAATTGTGCACCTTTGTGGCTGATCTGTTCTTGTATTGTTATGAAAGAGACTTCATTTTGTCGCTTTCCATTGATAACCAATCTGAAATTATTGAAGCTTTTAGCTCTACTTCCAGATATTTAGATGATTTATTAAATATTGATAATACCTATTTTGATGGTTTGATCAGTCAGATTTACCCCCTAGAACTTCAGTTAAATAAAGCAAATTCTTCTGATACGGAGGCCCCGTTTTTGGATTTACATCTATCTATTGTAGATGGATTTGTTTCGTGCAAAATTTATGATAAACGCGATGACTTTGATTTTGAGATTGTAAATTTCCTTTCTTGGATGGTGATGTTCCTCGTGCGCCATCCTATGGCGTTTATATTTTGCAATTAATTCGATTTGCTAGAGTGTGTAGTCATGTAACTGACTTCAACACTCGTAATAAATTATTAACGGCTAAACTCCTTAATCAGGGTTATCGGTACCATAAACTACGCAAAGCCTTTTCAAAATTTTATAGACGCCATTCTGATTTAATTTCAAAATTCAATATTGGACTTAAATCTCTTCTGCAACAAGGTCTATCGGAACCCGAATTTTATGGTGACTTAGTATATAAATTCAGAAAAATATATAACCGCAATGACTTCAGCACCCAATTTCGTAAAATCATTCTTCGATATAAAAAGATTGGGTACAACATGGATATTATACGACAGACTGCATGCATGGTAGTTAACCCAATCACGTTTGGCAACTTTGCTTCCCTCTTTAATTGCACGCCGGTTGGTCATGCCTCAGATTCTATGACGGCTCCAACGTAAAGGCTTATTGAAAATTAGAGAGATATTGTTGGTTGGTGCCTGATGCTCTGTCTCTGGTTGGGCTCATCGGAGTCTAACTGTTGGTTTTCTTTTGCTCCAGCATTTCAGTGGTTTCTTGCTGTCGAGTCCTCACCGTTGTCTCAGCTCTGTGGTTCTTTGATTTTTGTGTTCACGGAGATGTTGCACTGATGAGTTAGGAGGCCTTCATGCGGACTGAACAAATTATTTGTCTAAATCGCGACGGAAGTAAGGGCGAGGATTGTGGCCACGTAAAATCGATTTAAGCCCCCCAGTGGAAACCTTCCACTGACCGTTCCAAGGCGGCTCTTCTGTGGCGATTTATGTATGTTGTTGTTTGTTACTTTTAGTGTGTTTCACTTGTGTCTTTTGGTTTTGGATGGCCATATGGCCATTTTGTGGGAAAGTAACTGTCCTTATGGCCTTCCTTTGTTTAGGTTTCCATTATGGTCTGGTCGCTTAATGTTTGTATTTCTTTCCCTTTGGTGTCTTTTATGGGCGGAGTAAGTTAATTGTATCAATTCCTGATCTTTGTTTTATTTCTACTTTGTCATGCGCAAGAATCACAATTCTGGGCCACTAACAATATTGGCTGGCTTAGTGTATAAGAGTGCTGACTCTTAATCATTCGGTTTTTCACCGCTGTGGTTCGAGCCTGATTTGGATCACATGTGAGATGCCAAGTTCTGCAACGGAAGATCAGGTGGTTTTTCTAACTACTCTGACTAACGATCGACTCAATATAAGTGAAATAATTTTAAAAGGGTGGTAAAATAAAATGGGTGATATGGTATTTGAGTTATATGGTGGTCAGTTCAATTTTACATGAGGTTAAGCAAGTGAGTCTTGCACAAGAACCACAACTCTGGATGCCCTGTTTTGTTTTGGTAATTTCCCCTGACATTATAGCCATGGACGTAACACTGTTACCCTTTGAGATATATTTATGGTACTTAACATGATTGTACACAAGGTTGGAAAGGCGTGTCATGCGCAAGAACCACAGCACTGGGGGACGTAAACCCAGAAAAAAACCTAGGTGCCATGGTATTTGAGTTATCTCCCATTCCGATACCATTGTGATCGCAATATCTCCAATACCGTTTAAGATAATTATATTGATGTACTTGGCACGATTGTACACAAGGTTAAGAAGGCGAGTCATGCGCAAAATACAACTCTGGGTGCGGTATTTGAGTTATCTGCCCTTTCAATATAAAAGTAAGACCACCTTTCGATCGTAATATCTCCAATACACTTGGAGACACATAGATGGTAATTAGTACAGTTTTACATGCGTTTAAGCAGGTGTGTTATGCGCAAGAACCATTACTCTGTGTGCCCCATTTTTTCAGTTGTCTCCCCTGACAATATAAGCATATGATGGCCATAACTCCAATACCCTTTTAGATATATTGATGGTACTTGGCCCAGTTTTCACAAGATTGAGAAGGCATGCCATGTACAAGAACCGCAACTCAGTATAATACCAGTACTTTGTACATTGAAAACCTTCGATCTTCATCAAGTTGAGAACGGTCCTTAATATCATTAGGTGTAGAAAGTCCCAACAAGTAATAAAATTGACCATTTTGGAGCAAAGGAGGAAGCGCTGACTTATGCGGACTGAACAACTTATTTTTCTGAATCGCGACGGAAAAAAAGGGCGAGGGTTGTGGCCACCTAAATTCGATTTAATCCCCAAAAGGAATTCGTTTCAATGACCGTCCCAAGGCGGTTCTTCTGTCGCGGTTTATTTTTGTTATGGTTTGTCTTTGAGTGTTTGTATCGCTTATATCATTTTGTTTGGATAGCCAACTGGTCATTTTGTGGGAAAGTCACTGTCCTGTTGGCTTTCCGCTGTTGATGTTTCCATTTGGGTCCAGTTGTTTCATGTTTGTGCGTCTTTCCCTTTGATATCTCTGGTAGGAGCTGTGGGTTAATTTGTATCGATTCCTGATCATTGCCATCACTTCTATTTGTCACCTTTAGTTTTATTAAAATATTTCTAACCTAATACATAAGAATAATGAGCCTTTTCTTACTAATCCATAGATTTCTAAGGTCATTCCTAATTCAGACCAGGGCAATTCATCAACGGAGATGGTGGAGCAAGAGTATGAAACATCGCGAGCCGGTCATAAAGGACATTTCGCCCCAAATAAGCAACCGAATATTTAAAGGAACCCTTTAGGAATTTTGAGTGACTTCAGATTACCTAAGTGCCCATTACTTCTTTTATTTTCATGTATATAATAATTTCTGGTTTCAAAAACATCTTATCATAAGTAACTCCTGCATCCAAAAGCGTTTGGACTATTCCATCGAAAGCACATCCTGTTCTACAGATGAGTGCGAAAACACATTGAACTGAATCTACATTTGCCTTCTGGGATGACCTTAAGAAGCGCTGATTCTTCTCCATCGGTAACGTCACAAATCAGCATCCGAATTCGGAATCATTACTTATTATAGAAGACAGATCCTAGCTCTCACCAAACAGAAAACTTAGCTGCATTACCGTCAGCACCTTCAGTTGTGGAAATGATCAAATCGAAACGGGCATTCCTATCTCCAATGGTCCGAGGGAAGAAAGATACATTTTAAAATTGCAGTTTCTTGCAGTAGGGTCTGAAACGCCAATGAAGCGTTTTCTACAGCGCCTAGCTAGGAGCACAATTCAATCGGCAGAAACCTTTAGACCTCTGTATAACTGCATGAGCTTACTGTCTCTTCTTCTCTTCTTGACAGACTCTGATCTCATTCTTCCTAATACATTACGAAAACACGCCTATATAAATACGTAGTAAATTTTATCGCCGAAAAAATGAAAATTTTCAGATGAAAAAGTGAAGTATTTTTCTTATTTCTGTTCAAAACATAGATTGTGGGTACTCGGTAGAACCGCCTCGATGAGGCGGTTCTAACGAGTACCCACAATCTATATTTTAGAGCAGAAAAAAGAGAAATATAATGTTTACCCCTGTTAACCTCAGTTTTACTATTTAAAAGTGGGATTCAAAGGGGCCAGAATTATATAGGTGTGTTATCGTGATGTCTACTTATACACCTAGTTTTAAAGCAGTAATTGTTGTTACAAATGTATCATCGCTATTCTGAACCTTTTCGATTTTTAAATTGAGGAACACTCCACTGAGGTCCAAAATTTAACTACCGTGTTCCAAGACAGAGCGAACAAGTATTTTATATGCTGCCTCCTTTACAACCTGAGGGCACTGATGAAGATTTCGCCTCAGGAAACCGATTAATTTACCTTAGTATACATGTTGCTCATGTGTGTATTCCATCTCAAATCGTTTGTGATTGTCCCATTAAGGTCATTCTCGAGGACTTTACCCTCTAAGGTGCGAGAAGCATCAATTTTTTGTACCATCCCTAGTTATCTGCATAAAATTGATTTTAAGAGCTAAAATGCCATGGCCCATTTTCTTGCCCAACACCCTAGTCTATATATCGTTCTGAAGTTTCAATAAGTCATCTGTATTTCTTTTTTTCCGGTAGCAAGCAAACACAGTCGCCTTTGTCTTATTTCTTAGTCAATGTCTGTGAAAATATCATTAATATACAGGGAGAATAAGAGTAGACCAAGAACAAACCCTTGTGATTGGATCCCATTCCGAAAGATTCACCATTAACGACCACTCTCTGTGTTCTGTTGCAAAGAAAGGAATATATCCATTTGAATGCCTTCTCCACAACGCCGTGAACAAATAATTTGGATTTCAGTAGTTCATTAGTGTGTGTGTCAAAAGCCTTCTCGAGGTTCAGAATAAATGTGTCTACTGCACCTCTTTGTCCGAAGTTTTACATAATCGTTGATAACCGTACTCAGCTGAGTTTCATAACTATGCCTTTCTCTTAAATGCATGTTGTCCGTCTGAAATAAGTTTATTTCGGTAATTGGGCCATGATATGTGAGCCGACTATATGTTCCAGCGATTTACATGGAACACACGTCAGGGAAACAAGTCGACAGTTACGAGTAAGAGCCCCATCTTCTTCTTATAGAGCGGACAAGCGGATACAAGTTCATTACGTAGACGAGGAATCGTAGTGGTTTGTATACAATTTCTCACGGACAAGCAAACGGCACCTCCAGCAGTATTTGAACAACTTCCTTCGGTTAATGTTGCCTGTGCAATCGAATCGACAGTATTAGTTTCGTGCCTTTAATCAATGGCAGCAAGGAAAGAAGATTTACTAGCGGCCTGAATTGATGTTAGGATATTAAAGTCAGCCACAAAGTCAGCCAATGAAATGCAGCAGTCAACATACTCGAGCGTAACTGAAGAATGTACAATGTAAACGGATTTTTTTTCTGTGATACCAACCATCACCTTCAAATACTATAGTGCCTCAGTTGTCCGACATAAAGAGTTATAGCGGTCTCAAATGTACGGAAAAAAATGAACAGAAGCAAACACCAGTGCTATCAAAGGACTGAGGCCCATATATATTTGCAGATCATAACAAGGAAAATTCTGCTTGCAAACATAATGTAAAAAGTTGTATGAGATCACTTGAATAAGTTCGTAAGTTGAACACCACCTTAAACAATTGGGGTTCACGGGGGTGTACAATATTTTTCTTAACCCTGCTCCAAGACATAGATTGAGGGTTCCCGTTAGAACCGCCTCAATGAGCCGGTCCTAACGAGCACCTACAACCTATACTTGTAGTATAAATAAGAACAATATCACGGATTTTCATTTGAATAGTAGCCATTTTGCAGATGTGAAAACAATGCACTATGTCGCACGGGCGTTTTATCGTAATGAAGGGTTGGCGAAAAAGAACAATTTTAAAGAAACGGTAAGATGGCACATTTTTTATTTCGCGTCTCTTTATACAGTTTTTGAAGATGATGGCCAGGCCATGTACATTTGTTTCGAATCATAAATACCGGTATGTTATTTGTGGAATTATAGGCTTGTCTCTACCTCAAAAATTTCAATTTTACTGAAAGCTCCTGACCTCTCCGTGGAAGAATAATAATAAATTGCGGGTTACTTTTTTACAGGATACCGCAAACGCCACAAGACAGTTTTGTTTGTTTGATTTGAGGTTTATAAATGAATGTATTCGCAAATTAAAATTGTTTACAAATGGCCTTCCTTTGTTCAGGTTTCCATTTTGGTCTGGTCGCTTCATGTTTGTGTTTCTTTCCTTTTGGTGTCTTTGATGAGTGGAGTGTGGAGTAAGTTAATTGTATCGATTCCTGATTTTGTTTTACTTCTACTTTATCTATATCGCGAATTTCGGTATCTTACATCAATGAAAAGTCAGGTGTCATGAAACATAGTCCACGTCCCAAACACACCACAAATGACGCTGCGCGGGTACGCGGCGCAATAAACATTACATATACAAAATCTGACAGATGAGATGGCACAGCAATATACTGTGCAAATGCTAGATAAGTTTATTTAATTCTGGTGCACTTCAATCTTCTGCTGGCCATATTGGATTTAGGGCGGGGGATGTGCCGTCTCTTCTAATGGCTATTCTTAAAAGAATATTATGGTCTGTGATATAAGAACAAGTACAAAATGAATGTCTATGAATGCCAAAGGTCATTTGGTGACCTTGGCCGAAGGTCGCTTGGATTGCAGGTCCATTGACATTTCAAAATATTATTTCTTCAAAATCACCGGCCGGGGTTATTTCATTTAAATTGTATATGCAGTCTTCTGACAGTGAGGGAAATATGTTCAAATGGTCTAGGTTACATCAACAAGATACCGGTCATGCCCAAATATGGAAAATAGAAGTGAAGGCAATGGTTAAACCTTTTTTTCGTCAATAACCCCTGGAACAATTACATTGCAGTTTGGAATGTCATATTGGGTGACTAGCGTACTATCAAGCTGGTTCAAGCGATAACCCTAAATTATCCTAGACTTATTTTACGACAAAGCCAAATGCATTTAATTGGACAATTCAATGGGGGGGGGGGGGGAATGTTAAACAATACATATTTCACAAACGGTTGTAGTTTAGGTGCAAAGTGAATGCATACGAATCCCAAAATTCAATGTCATTCAAAGACTTGGCCGAGCAGGTCCATCAACATGTCAAAGGACATTTTCTCTTAAACAGTTGTGCCAATTTCAATTTAGTTTTAGCCACCACCCTCTGACAATTTGGGAATGGAATCTTGATTGATTGGTCCAGGTCGCATGACCAAGATGCCCCCCATGTCCAAATATGGTAAAAACTTACACACGAACTGCTCCGGAAGTGCTGGGCCATTGTTTCGAAATTTTTCATGTAGCACTAGGTGACTGAATACTACTGCATAGCAAATTCCAGTTTTATGTGCAGCTTCCTGAACAAATTATTTGTCTAAATCGCGACAACAATAAGGGCAAGGATTGTGGCCACGAAAAATCGATTTAAGCCCACTCCCTCCCATTGAAATTCCATTTCACTAACCGTTCCATGGCGGTTGTTCTGTCGCGGTTTATTTTATTATTTTTTTTGTTGTTATAGTTTGTCTTTGAGTATGTGTACCGCTTATAGTATTTATTTATGGATAGTCAATCGGTCATTTTGTGGGAACATAAGTGCCCTTTAGGATTTCGCTATTGATGTTTTCATTAGGATCTAGTTGTTCATGTTTGTGCTTCTTTTCATTTGTTTTTTGTTTGATATGATGTTTAACGTCCCCGTCAACACTGTATAGGTTAATTTTGGAGACGTTGCTTCCAATTTTGTGGGACTTTTACCCGACATTGAGATGAAATGACATCTCAAGCCCTGTCGCCCGATGAAACCAGTAGGGTTTATAAGCATGGACGGTCCGACTCGCACCGCTTTGCCTGGGCAGGCTTAGATCCTCTAAGCGGTTTACCAGTACTCGTGTGCAGTCGGATTCAGCTCTGCGAGGATGCATCATGCAGCCCATGTATTTCTTCAAGCGCCGATGGGCAGAGGCGGTCTTTCAATTTGGTGTCTCTGATAGAAGCTGTCAATCCCAGATCATTGCCTTCACTTTTATTTAGAATGTAGCTGTAGGAGACTGAGTACAATCAAATTTATTCGATTGAAGGTTCCCTGGTCGACATATTTCTGGATAAGTTGAAATTTTGTTCCCTAGGCATTTGAATGGGAAAGAGGTTAGTTAAAATGTATGTTTCAAAAAGTACTATATGAATGTCTGTGAATGCTATTATATGCGTGGGTCATTCAGCAACTGTGTGTTCACCAACTTCTAAACTTAAATTATCAGCGTATTCATTAAAAATAAAGAAAATGATTGGGAAATTCGCTAACGACATGCTTGATATTAGGGCATATATATAAGGTAGATCATAACTCAGTTTAGAACATGTAGACATCTGCCCTGCGGTATGCGATGTCTATTGAGAGGACCAAACGTCTTACACGTAGCTAAACGTAGGAGCAGACAGCAGCAATTTAAGATGCTACTTACACAAGTTGCCCTGCAACAACTAAAAGTAACATCGAAAAAGCCACAATGTTTTAACAGAAAAGATGCCTTACATTGAGGCATTTAGCCCGATTGACAAACAGTTCACATTCAGGTAGGCGACCAAGGCAGGGTAACCGATTACCTAGGGATATGAGTTTACAAGTCTAGCTCATTAGAACCAGTAACAACAATATATGTTTGGAGCCAAAAAAAATATATGCTTTATGCCTAAAATCCCAACTTTTCGCAAAACGTGGTGAGTCCTATGGGTGCATGTATATATGACATAGGCTTGGGTAGCATAATAATTGGATTATTGGCAATACAATTAAATATGCTTATTATTTTGGTTTAAAACTTGAATTGATATGTTTTCTCTTTTATGTCTCAATTGTCTATAAAACGAAGAAACTTTTTATAGTTCAATCTTTACTGACAATGTAAAAGGTAATGTTTTAGACATTATATTTTTTTCCAAAACAGAATAATAAATAAATTAATAAATAAATAAATAAATTATTAAATAATTTCAATTGATTGATTAAATTTAGAGGTTAACCAATTCATTTACCCTAATTCATTACTTCTTTTCACTTTTGCGTTAGTGAACGATGGATGTCAGTGTTTTTATTTACTTTCTTTAACAGTAAAAAAGTAATTTAAAACAACTTTTTTTAAAAGAGCTAAGTAAAAATCTACCATCATACAAGCTCCCTTTATTAGATTTCTTTTCAACAAATTTATGTGTCCAAGATAAGCGTCTGATGCGCTGTGGTCCGAGGAACTGTGTACTGGGAACAATTAGGCAGGCCACCAATCTGTCGCTAGCAAAAATGTGTCTTTAACGTTAGGCTCGAAATAAATGAAATAATTTTGAAATGGCCTTGAAAGAAAAAAGTAAAGTAAAACAAATAATGGAAAAAGGAGGAAAACTATCAATCAGTTTTCACTAAATACCAATTAGATCTGTTGCTACGTATTCATTCATCTTCAGTCAATTACTTATGAGCAAATATTGCACTGCGAAAGATTGGTTTTATAACGATACGTAAATATGTTTTTAAAAACAGTTTGAATAAACTTTGATATTAAATCCTTTGAAGAAGTTTCTTAATTACGGTTATTGAAGCCCTTATTTTGAACATAATGGAAATGCTGTGTGTGACTAACCTTGAGGATACATTTAAGAATCCTAGCTCTACCTTACCCGCTGATATACAATACATCATTCGTAAACAGAGAGAAAAAAAGAGAGAGAGAGAGAGAGAGAGAGAGAGAGAGAGACAGAGAGAGAGAGAGACATTTTTTATATTCCAAAAAAAACAGCGATTTTGGGGCCTAGATAGCGAAGGGTTATTTCCATCGTTGCTTACTGCTGCGGCCCTGGTAAGGGACCCGGCATCAGTATGAGGCAAGCTAGTTTGGTTTATGCATTTTATACAATCCATGAATTACAATCTGCACAACCATAATTGTATCTATAATTACAATATGGGCCCCGTCAAGCGATTTTGGTACTTATCGCCTATGCGAGCAGCGAAGGTTCAGGCGAGCCTGCGCATCCGCGCAGTCTCGCCAGGACATTCGCTGCTCGCTCATACAAGCAGTGAATCAAGAGGAACCTTCAGACAGAAAGCCATATCCCTGGCCCCTCTGAATGGCTGGGTATCCGCAGTTAAAATTTGTCATGACAGTATGCTCGAAGACACAAATTCGCTTGGCGGGGCTCATATAATATAATTGGATTTAGAAGGAAGGCGATTGCGAAAAATTCAACAACAGTGTACAGAACGTTGTGAAACGCTATGCAATATGACAAATTCGTTATATTTTTATTCTTGATAACAATACCCATCTTGAGAGCGACATTCGCTTGACCCCTTTAAGAACTAATATTATATACTCTTTTGCAAATGACGGATATTAATATCTGGTATACAAAAAATGATCTGGTCCTTGTCTTTAAAATAGTTATCTTCTAATAAAAAATAGTTTTTTTTAGAAATAGATTAGCAACAGGTCAGTTTTAAAGAATATCAATTATGCGTACGTAGCTAGAATGATTTATGTACTTACAACTGACCGACAAACTGTGATATATCACTCAACAAATCACAAACTATGACTGATGTGATTCGAGTCAAAAAAATGACTATAATTTAACAGGTCTTGCCTTTCACATTTAACAGAAGAAATCCCACTCACTATAGAAAGCTCATGCGAACAGCAAAGACTCTGGACAGAGTGCGCGGTTGCGCAGGCTGATCTGAGACTCAGCTGGTCGCACACGTCTTATTGTAGATTTTGCGCTGGCTCATGATCAAATAGTAAACCTTACAAAAATGCAAGTGTGCATTTAATACATGTAAAATGGGATAACTGAATTGCAAATTGTCATTTGTAGATACGTTTGCAAATCACAATAAGTTTTTAGCTCAACTTGGCACGAAGTGCTCAAGGTGAGCTTTTGTGATCGGTCTTTGTCCCTCGTCCGTCGTCCGTGCATCCGTGCGTCCGTCGTCAACTTTTGCTTTAAACGACTTCTCCAAAACTGCAGGACAGATTTTGAAATAATTTCACAAGAATGCTCCTTGGGTGATCCTCTACCAAAATTGCTCAAACTGTTCCGCTGGGGTGAACAAATTGGCCACCAAGCTAATAATAAACCTTTTAAACGACTTCTTCTACTTAACCAGTGGATTGAGTGTGAAATTATTTCACAGGAATGTTCCTTGGGTGACCCTCTACCAAAATTGCTCAAACCGGTCCGCTCGGGTCAACAAAATGGCCACCAGAGCTAAAAATAGAAAAAACTTTTAATTAACTTCTTCTCCTTAACCTGTGGATGGATTTTGAAATTATTTCACAGGTATGTTCCTTTGGTTACCCTCTACCATAATTGCTCAAACCGTTCCGCTCGAGTGAACAAGATGGCCACCAGGGCTAAAAATAGAAAAAAACATTTAAACGACTTCTCCTCCTTAACCAGTGGATGGATTTTGAAGTTACTTCACAGGAATTTTCCTTGGGTGACCCTCTTCCAAAATTGCTCAAATCGTTCCACTCGGGATAACAAGATGGCCACCAGAGCTAAAAACAGAAAAACCTTTAAACAACTTTTTCTCCTTAACCAGTGGATTGATTTTGAAATTGTTTCACAGGAATGTTCCTTGGATGACCGTCTACCAAAATTGCTCAAACCGTTCCATTCGGGCCAGCAAAATGGCCACCAGAGCTATAAATAAAAATAGAAAAACCTTTAAACGAGTTCTTCTTCTTAACCATTGGATGGATTTTGAAATTATTTCACAGGAATGTTCATTGAGTGACCCTCTAACAAAATTGCTCAAACCGTTTCACTCGGGCCAACAAAATGGCCACCAGAGCTATAAATAAAAATAGAAAAACATTTAAACGAATTCTTCTTCTTAACCATAGGATGGATTTTGAAATTATTTCACAGGAATGTTCATTGAGTGACCCGCTAACTAAATTACTCAAACCGTTCCGCTCGGGTCAAAAAAATGTCCACCCGAGCTAATAATGGAAAAACCTCTAAACGACTTCTTCTCCTTAACCAGTGGATGGATTTTGAAGTTATTTCACAGGAATGTTCCTTGGGTGACCCTCTACCATAATTGCTCACCGGCCCCGATAGCTCAGTTGGTAGAGTGTCCGGTCCGGGGAACGGGAGGTCACGGGTTCGATCCCGGGCCGCGACATACCAAAGTCGTTAAAAATGGTACTAGTTGCTCCTCGCTTGGCACTCAGATTTACGGGGTAGAGCTAGGACTGGTCGATCCAGTGTCAGGATAATGTGACTGGGTGTGGTATCATGTAATGTGTCTGGGACATGCTACTTCAGTGAGGCAGCACTATAAACGTGAGCATTGAGCTCCCTGTCGCAACCAGACACCGTCGTGATATGACTGAAAAGCGACGTTAAGTAGAAGTAAAACAAAGATCAGGAATTGATACAATTAACTTACTCCATCCATAAAAGACACCAAAGGGAAAGAAACACAAACACCAAGCGACCAGACCATAATGGAAACCTAAACAAAGGAAGGCCATATGGACAGCCACTTTCCCACAAAATGGCCATATGGCCATCCAAAATTAAAAGACACAAGCGATACACACAGTAAGTAACAAACAACAACATAAATAAATCGCCACAGAAGAGCCGCCTTGGAACGGTCAGTGGAAGATTTCCACTGGGGGCCTAAATCGATTTTACGTGGCCACAATCCTCGCCCTTACTTCCGTCGCGACTTAGACAAATAACCCGAATTCACACACACACACACACCATAATTGCTCAAACCGATCCGCGCGGGTGAACAAAATGGCCACCAGAGCTAAAAATAGAAAAAAAATCCTTTAAATAACTTATTCTCCTTAACCAGTGGATTGAGTTGGAAATTATTTCACCGGAATGTTCCTTGGGTGACCCCCTACCAAAATTGCTCAAACCGTTCCGCTCGGGACAAAAAATGGCCACCAGAGCTAAAAATAGAAAATCTTTAAATGACTTCTTCTCCTTAACCAGTGGATGGATTTTGAAATTACTTCACAGGAATGTTCCTTGGGTCACCCTCTACCGAACTTGCCCAAACCAAACCGCTCAGGTGAACAAGATGGCCACCAGAGCTTAAATTAGAAAACCTTTAAACGACTTCTTTTCCTTAACCAGTGGATAGATTTTGAAATTACTTCACAGGAGTATTCCTTGGATAACCCTCTGCCAAAATTACTCAGACTTCCGCTCGGGTGAACAAGATTGCTGTAAGAGCTAAAAATAGAAAAAAAACCTTCAAACGACTTCTCCTTAACGAGTGTATGGATTTAAAAATATTTCACCGAAATGTTCCTTGGGTGACCCTCTGCCAAAATTGCTCAGACCGTTCCGCTCGGGTGAACAAGATGGCCACAAGGGCTATAAATAAATAAACAAACAACTTCTCCTTCTTAACCAATGGATGGATTTTGAATTTTTGTCACATGAATGTTCCTTGGGTGACCCTCTTCCAAACTTGCTCCACCGTTCCACTCTGGTGAACAAGATGGCCACCAGAGCTAAAAATAGACAATCTTTAAACGATTTCTTCATCTTAACCAGTGGATGGATTTTGAAATTATTTCACAAGAATGTTCCTTGGGTCTCAAACTATTCCACTCGGGTGAACAAGATGCCTGCCAGAGCAAACTACTTCTTCACCTTAATGAGCGTATGGATTTTGAAGATTAATCAAAGAATATTCCTTGGGTGACCCGCTACCAAAATTGCTCAGACTGTTCCGCTCGGGTGAACAAGATGGCCACCAGAGCTGAAAATAGAACAACATTTAAACGACTTCTTCTCCTTAACCAATGGATGGATTATGAAATTATTTGACAGGAATGAGGTTTGAGGTTTTTAACTGTGGTGGCCATCATACTCAGTTATTCATAAGCAAAATATTTTGAGCAATTTAGTTAGAGGTTCACCCATGGAACATTCCTATAATTTGCTTCCTTTTAGAGACAGACGTCTTTTGAAAGTTTTGGACCCAACCCATCAGGGCTTGGCTGCAAGGTGCTTCTACAGGAGTATTGGTAAACCACTTTGAAGGTCTGAGCCTGTCCAGGCAAAATGGTTGCGAGTGGAACCATCTATGCATTTAAACCCTATTGGCAGGGCTTGAGATATCATTTAATTAAAAATGACTTCTACTTCTCAAAATGACTTCTACTCCTAAACAGGCAGATTTTGAATTAACTTCACAGCAATGTTCCTTGGGACCAACCAAATGGCTCAACCCTCCACTCCACCATATATTACCCACACTTTCGTTTGTACAATATGGATCAGGTGAGCGATCCAGGACCATCATGGCCCTCTTGTTTACATTTTCTCAGTAGGTTTGTAGTACTCCTCTAAAATCTTTTGCGTACCATATTTTAGCGGGGATTGTATTCTACAGATGAAATTCGAATAATGTGTTGTTAGGAAGAATTCAATTCCTAGCCCACAGCGTCTTCAGAGAAATGTTTTTTCTACTGTTTGTTAATATTTGGATATTAGCCGCTTTGGGAGGTACATGTACATATCCTTTTATTTCCGCTTCGGGTTTACAGATGTTTTCCTTATAAGTAGTGTTTGTTTGACTGACGTTTTACATCCCCGTCAACACTAATTAGGTCATTTTGGAGATGTTGCTTCCAATTTTGTGAGACTTTTGCCCGACATTGAGATCAGATGACACCTCATGCCCCGCTGTCCAGTGAATCCAACAGGTTTATATGCATGGACGGTCCGACTCGCTTCACTTTGCATGGGCATGCTTATACCTTGTAAGCGGTTAACTAGTACTCGGTTGCAGTCAGTTTCAGCTCTACACGGAGACAACTTGCAGCCTAATCGAAATCGGCGGGGACCCTTTTTTATAAGTATAGATTAAAATATGCGCATTTTGTATTGCGTATTATCCAGATTGTACTCACGGAGCAGTGACAGTGCCCATTGCAATGCTTTGAAAGTGTAGAGGTTTTGTTTCTTTTGCGATGTCCAGGGAACATTTAACGGTCGTCCCAAAGCACTTCGTAGCTGTTGCAGACACTGAAAATAAAGTTAAAATTAAAAATTTGGCGAAACATTACGCTTTTAAATTAAGTACCATTCGTCAAACTTAATTTACACTCGCCCACGTGTCAATTACATGCTTCAAAATCAAAACAATCTATATTAGATAATTTAACTCGAAACAGACTTTTACTGATGATTTGTTTTTTGTTTGTTTGCTTTTTAACAAAATAAGCCAAATAAACTAATCCCGCGGCTCCTACTTGTGGTATCCAGCTTTTTAGAGTTACTGGATATTCGGCGAGTGACCGTTTAGATATTTTATGTCTCTCTCTAAGCTGTTTAAAGATACACGAGAAACTGATTCGCGCATGCGCGGTATAGATATTGTTGGTGTAAATAATGTTGCTATATTGGCAATTGTACTGTAACCTTGTCAGAAGATTCACAGTCTGTGCATTGTCTGTATCTGGAAAACTTAAACCATATGATCTAAACGTCTGAGAATGAAATTTTCGGAATAGTTTTAAGATAAGAAAAAATATCTTATCTTTCATAACTCTTCTTTTCTTTCAGTTTTGTAATTGCAGTAAACAACGAAGGCAAAATGTAGAACCAAAACTATGACAGTCTTAACATTTATAATACAATATTTGATATTGTTTAATTTCTGAGGGAAACAGAGAGCCGTGGAAGGGTTTTAGAACATCGTAGTATTAGCAATTCCAACGTGTAAGATTGAGACGTGTGTATGCTAAGTCATTTTACTTCAGTATCTATAATATCTATCAAGTCTCAGTTTTATTTGATGAAAACAAACTCCAAGTGATGTCTTGTAATATTTGTTCAACAATCAGTTTGAAATACTTAAAAATTGGTGACATGTAACCTAAAAACAAATACTGGTCCCCGTCATAATCGTACAACCCAACAACTTTGAGCTTGATCGGATCAGAAGCGTTTGCAGCAATTAGCCAGAAATTATGTCATTTCTAAAAATCTTTACAGAGAAATAACCCTGTGAAAATATGGTGAATTGTATCCTAGAAAGAATATTACTGTCCATCCAGTTTCAGCCTGGTCAGGTGAAAACTGAAAAAGTTAGCAGAAGTGAAGTATCACTATAAGAATCCTTAAAGAGTAATATAATCTATGTTCACATTTGGTGACCTGTAACCGCGAAAACATATTCTCTGCTAGACAGCAGTCTTTTCAGGGAGGTATTAGTCATAAAGAAAGTATCGAAGTAGAGTTCCTTACGTTTAGCTTAACGTCTTTGTCTACAATATTTGATCATGCCGAGCCGGTCAGCGTACACGTACCAAACAACACTTTCACGTGCAAGTTTAAGCCAGTTATTATAATAGACTGATTACATGTACCAGTAGAACGCCCATTCTTTCGCAGGAGTCAAATATCTATCAACTATATCACAGTGTATCTCAGTGGGCCTAAAAGGATGGGCATTCTCACTAACCAAGCATTTCACCCTCGTTATCTTGTTCCGCCTTTGCCGACAGGTGTCGTCCTCTGGACTTTCTCAACCTGCTGAATCTAAGTTTTAATATGGGGGTGCCAAATAGGTGTTTCCAGGTACTATTAACAATTTTGTATTTTACTGAACCACGGAAAATACTGTTCTTCAATAATGTAGGTGCCCAGTGTCGTCATAAAGGTGTCTATGGGTATATTCTTTCTTTAGTTCTCTCTCTCTCTCTCTCTCTCTCTCTCTCTCTCGTTTATACCTCTATTATTATGTTACAAAGAAGTATAGCTGACAGTGTTTGCGTATCTATTACATTTTTTCTTGCAAACATATAATGGCAATAACGGTGGATTTAGATCCTATTTTACCGACACGGTTTTTTCAGGTTCAGGGTGAGTTCAAATACCATATTTATTGAAATCGGAATGAAATCCGATAGGTCACTGTAGTCTTATATTTAGTAATTCGATAGTTTAGTTGATTCTTTTTTTACTAAATATGTATAATGCTAAAAGAACGAACTAGCCTCAAAATAAAGAAAACGGTAAAAACGTGCTGCAATTGGTTCTAAATAACGATTATGATGTTCTCAGTTGTGAATTTTACATTTAATTTCCAGAATTTTATTCAGCTTCCCAGATGTTTTGCTGAATAGGGCAGCTTTGATATTTTTTATTTTATTTTTTGATAGCCATTTGGTCATTTTGTTGGGATAAAACTGTCATGTTGGATTTTTACTTTGGGCTAATTGTATCGATTCCTCATCACGAAAACACGCCTATATAATTATGACCCCTTCAGTCCCACATATATATATATATATATATATATATATATATATATATATATATATATATATATATATATATATATATATATATATATATATATATATATATATATATATATATATATATAGAAATTGGTCATGATATGGGGTGGTCGTGTCTAAACCGAGATAAGTGGCGCAAAATTTTAACCGAGATATGAGGCATATATACTATATATATATAAAGCCCCACATTGCAATTTATATATGTCGCCCCACAAACATAATGTTCACGAAAATGTAAATCCTTCGTTTAATGTGTTTTGTTAAGTTCCATTACGCAAGCCCGATATCGTTGATCTCTATATCTATACATTTTTTACCTAGTTAAGTGGTAGAAAATGTTAACCCAGATATGAGGCATATATATATTAAACATATATACAGCCCCACAATACCAACCCAGATATGAGGCATGTATATATTATACATATATAAAGCCCCACAATACCTTTATATATGTCGCCCCACAAACATTACGTTCACGAAAAATACAAAAAATCCTTGTTTTTATTCGTCTTCTCTAGTGCCATACATCCGCGAATTTCGTAAACGTGTATGCCTCTACGTTACGTGGTTCGGAGTAAAGCCTCTGTCTCACCGTTACGTAGTGAGGGCTATGCTTTACTACATGTACATTAATTTTGCGCCGTTTTGTAGGGAAGCGATACCAAGCAATAACTACAAAAAAAAAACACCTAAAACGTAATAAAACGTAGAATAAAACGTAGCAAATATATTAAGGCGTTGGAAACCGATTGTTATGCGAATTATCGCGCTATACTGCTTTTTACGTTTTTATACGTATTGACGTTTTAGTGCGTTTCTTTTCGTACGGGTTTTTGCAAGGTATACGCTACGCTAAGAATTTTAAAGCAAACGCAGTTGGGTCACATATTTAGCCATATACATGTATAACCGTGTGCACTACGCTCGAAATAGCAATTTTGTGGGAAAGTTACTGTCCTGTTGGCTATCCGCTAGATTTCATGATCAATCTCACCGAAAGAATGTTGCCGACCCCAGCAGGTATCGAACCCGCGTCCTCCTGATCACCAGTCAGACGTGCGTACGACTGAGCTATAGAAGCCGGCGAATACTTTTGTATCACAAAAATTAATCCTGCCCGCGCCCATCAGGCCTGACGAAATAGATGGGCTGCATGATGCTTCAAAGCAGAGCTGAAACCGACCCGCAAACGAGTACTGGTAAGCGGCTTAGATAATCTAAGCCTGCCCAGGTAATGCGGTGCGAGTCGGACCGTCCATGCTTAGACACATTATGGGTTTCATTGGGTGGCACGGCTTGAGATGTCATTTCATCTCAATGTCGGGTAAAAGTCCCACAAAATTGGGCGCAAGGTCTCCAAAATGACCTTTACAGTGTTGACGGGGACGTTAAACCTCAGATCAAACAAACAAAATCTCAACAAATAAATTCAATTTTGGTCGATTGTTTGTCAAACGACCCGAAGTTATAATGGGTATTAGGTTTTCTTTGCTAAAGTCCACGTGGTTTTAACAAATTTATAAGAAAATAGCCGCGTTGAGGTCAGAGTATTGCGTCAGAGTGTTATCTATAGAATTTGGACTGGAATCAAGTGTTGTGTTTGACAAACAGTGTAGACACAGATCAGACGCCGTTGAACGCGATGTCTGATCATGGTCTACCGTGTTTGCTTTCGTACGCGATATCGTATCAGGGTACAATGCAGGTCTGTAAAAATTAGTGTTGACGGGGACGTTAAACTTTAAATCAAACAAGTAAAACTGTAAAAGTTAAGCGAAATGTCAACAGTTTACTTACCGTTCAGGATCATTTTCCCACCTAGACTCAGATACAAGTGCTTCAGTGCTTTGATTTATAAAAGCTTGATATTTTTCATTATTTCGGCTGCAAATGTAGATTGCGGGTGCTCGTTAGAATCATCCGCAATGGTTCAGTGGTAGTTTTTTACGAATGTAGGAAAAAAGTCACGGGGGGGGGGGGGGGGGGGAGTTTGGGAAAAACAGTCACGGAAAAACAAGTCACAAAATTTGTTTGAATAATGTTTTCATTAGTGTTATGTGAGTAGCTTACTGAAAAGCATGATTCAAAATTAAGTGTTAACAACGACGAACAACTACAGGCAACGGAGTATTCCATCCTTGTTGATCCTTTAGAGTCTTCTGTATTACGCTCGTGCCACTGCTAAAATGTCATCTTTCATGTCAGATATAACATAAGTTAGATGGAAACTTTTGACAGTCTTTGTTATTTTAGCCTAAATATAGACTATGGGTCGTTGTTAGGACAGCCTCAATGGGGTGGTGCAATCTATGTTTTTGAACCGAAAATAAGGCATATAATGACTGTTATGTGTTATATGAGGTTCTTATTGATAAGTTCGAATCCAGAATATTGGCAATGACTAACGAGGACTGACCACGGAGTTTCCCATCTTTTAAGACACTTAAGAGTCTTTACATTACAATTACATAACGAAAACAGGCCTATATAATTTTGACCCCCCTTGAACCCCACTTTTATATAGTAAAACTGGGGTTTACAGGGGTAAACCTTATTTTTTCTTATTCCTGCTCTATAGATTGTGGGTACTCGTTAGAACCGCCTCGATGAGGCGGTGCTAACGAGTGCCCACAATCTATATTTTGAGCAGTATTAGAAAAATATCACAATTTTTCATCTTGAACTTTTTATTTTTTCGGCGATAAAGGTGGCAATGTATTTGTATAGGCGTGTTTGCGTAATGATACGCCCGTGAGATTAAACTTAGCTAGAAGTAGCATTTTTCGGATGAACGCATTTTTTCTTATTTCTGTTACAAATATACATCGTGGGTGCTGAATCGAACCGGCTCAGTTAGATGCTTCCAACAGGTACCCACAATCTATTTTTATAAGCAAAAATGAGGACTGTAATGGATAATCCGTAAACCCCATTTTTCTATATATAGGTTTGGGTTTACCGGGGTATACGCAACAAATTAGGTAGACAGAACCAATATTCACACCTTTGAGCAAGTTATATTGAACTAATTGACAATAACCAACCATCTTTAACATGGCATCAGAAAAATTGATTAATGTACAATCTTTTATTAGTGGATTTTTTTTCTATATTTTTTATTTGTGAATTTTTTTCCGTGATTTTTTTCCTGTGACCAGTTTTTACTTCCTCATGCCTGTGCATCGAATAACCTTGTAAAAATGATCTTATTTTAATCCAACATTATTTGCGAAATTAAATTTTCTTTTGTAGTTTTATATATTTATTATTTTCATTTTTTTTTTATTTATTTATTTATTTTTTTTTTTGTATTTATTTTTATGTATTATGAAACAGTATTAAAGAGTGCTGGCAATGCATTTTCTACACTTATTACATCCAGCAAAGACACATATCAGCCTAAACATCTGGGTTATCTGATCGGAGTCCTCACTAGGTGCACGAAGAAACAATGGATCCTACTAAGCATGCCCAAGGAAATTGGTGTGAGTCAGACCGTCCAGTGCATGTTAGCCTTTTGGTTTCATTTGGCGACAGGGCTTTAGCTTTGTCGGGTAAAAGTCCTACAACATTGAAAGGAACGTCTCCAAAATGACCCTTTTAGAGTTTACGGGGAAGTTCAATCTCAATTCAGTAAAAAAAAATACACAAAAAAAAAAACTACCCATAAGGCGCATCGCGAATGTAGACCTTGCTGTGTTCAGGCTGATTAGTGATGATTATCGTCGATAAAGCAGGTGTCAGTTTCGTAATCGTGTGTATAACGAGCGTTGCTGAGGTTTTGACACTCTACCGCAAACGTGTCATGCTATAATTCTTTCCTATCAATCGACCTTTTGTGTATTTAGAGTTTTACGTCCCATCAACAGCTAAGGCCATACGGAGACAAGACTATTCCGAACGTCTCGAACACGCGGCGCAGACAATGACCTTTGTACTAAGGCATTAAACTGTATATTACAAGGCAAAATGCTTCTTGTTTTTTTATTTGTTTTTTTTTTCATTAACCTGATGCATTTGTTTTGGCTAAAGCATTTATCCAAAGCAAATACATGAGTGAGCACAAACATTCAATGATGTTTTAACTTTCATTCTGATCTTACTGATTTTGTTTTATTGTTTTAATTTTCTTATCTTCTTTTCTGGTTTTAATCCTCGTAAATATCGGACAGAAAATGTCCCTTCTTGTGTCGGGGTTGGCGATGCTGTTCGGAAAGAAAGGCACTGGAAAAGGCTAATGGAAATAAAGTCACAGATAAAACTTAAAAAAAGTCACAAATAGAAAATAGAAATCATCCATTTTCAAAATATATAATGAGTAAATAAAAGTAACGTCAACACCTGCAAACCCGACATTTCCCTGTGTCAAACCTTTTGGCCTAAAGATACCAAGAAAACCTGAATTGGAAATTGCACGACCCGCAGAAAAAGCAACCGACTGAAGTCGGTTTATTTCTAAGAGTGCCCTAAAATCACCGTGTCATTCTGTCAGTCTGTCATTCTGTCAGTCTGTCAGTCTGTCCGTCCGTCCGTAACCCGTTTGTGAAAATTGGTGATAGTGACTTAACCGCTTGGAATATTTAAACATTTTTTGGCATACTGATAGATATCAATGAGATCTAACCAATGAGCTTGCGAAATACCACATTCCATTTAGTATAGCCTCGCCGAGGCAAAAAACGTGAAAATTTTTGAACTGCTTCTCCTCGGAAACCGTTGGGCCGATTGAATTCAAATTTCATATGGAGCCTCTATGGGATGGAAGAAACCAAAATTTGCTCATGGGGTCCAGGTCACATGACCAAAATGGCCGCCAAGCCATATATGGTCTGTCTGTCTGTCCGTCCGTAACCCGTTTGTGAAAATTGGTGATAGTGACTTAACCGCTTGGAATATTTAAACAATTTTTGGTATACTGATAGATAGCAATAAGATCTAACCAATGAACTTGCGAAATATAACATTCCATTTAGTATAGCCTCGCCGAGGCGAAAAATGTGAAAATTTTCGAACTGCTTCTCCTCGGAAACCGTTGGGCCGATTGAAATCAAATTTCATATGAAGCCTCTATGGGATGGGGGAAACCAAAATTTGCTCATGGGGTCCAGGTCACATGACCAAAATGGTCGCCAAGCCATATATGGTCTGTCTGTCTGTCCGTCCGTAACCCGTTTGTGAAAATTGGTGATAGTGACTTAACCGCTAGGAATATTTAAACAATTTTTGGCATACTGATAGATATCAATGAGATCTTACCAATGAACTTGCGAAATATAACATTCCATTTAGTATAGCCTTGCCGAGACGAAAATGTGAAAATTTTTGAACCGCTTCTCCTCGGAAACCGTTGGGCCGTTTGAAGTCAAATTTCATATGGAGCCTCTATGGGATGGGGAAAACCAAAATTTGCTCATGGGGTCCAGGTCACATGACCAAAATGGCCGCCAAGCCCTATATGGTAAAAACCCTTCAAAAATAGTCTTCTCCAGAACCACTGGGCAGATTTCCACGAAACTTGATAAATAGCATCTGGGACGTAGGCCCATCATAAATTGCTAAAATGGTGACCCTGGGTTGACCTTGACCTTTGTGACTAGGTCAAACTTTGACACATATGCTTTTGTATTGGAAAAGTGAGAATGCATTTTATCCTGCAAACGATTCAGAATACAGTACTAAAGTATAAGATATATTTTTGTTCCTTACGATAAGGCGCATTTATTAGGGGAACCGTTTTAGGTCCTGGTCACATGACCAAAATGGCCGCCATACCCATATTTGGTAACACTCATAAAGCTAAAAGCATCCGGCGGGTCGTACACTTCAGCTGAAGCACTGGTTGTTGCCTATTTATCACTGTTTATTCACTCTGCTGCATCTTCTTACAAACTTTTTTAAAAATACTTTGTTTTGGCAAACAGTAAACAGTGTAGACCCAGATCAGATTGCTTCACGAAGAGGAGCAAAAATATGAAAAAAAAATACGAATACCCCCTGTAAGCCCTACTTTTTATGCCCCCGCCTTTCGAAAAATGGTGGAAGGGCATATAGCATTGCCACTGTCCGTCAGTCCGTTCGGCCGTCCGAAACTTAAACGAAGTTGGTTGGTTGATTTGTGGTTTAACGTCCCCGTCAACACTGTAAAGGTCATTTTGGAGACGTTGCTTCCAATTTTGTGGGACTTTTACCCGACATTTAGATGAAATGGCATCTCAAGACCTGTCGCCCAATGAAACGAATAGGGTTTATTAGCATGGACGGTCCGCATCGCACCGCGCTTCCTGGACAGGCTTAGATCCTCTAAGCGGTTAACCAGTAGTAGTGTGCGGGCCGAATTCAGCTCTGCGTGGAAGCATCATGCATCCAATAGATTTCTTCAAGCCCCTATGGGCGGGGGCCGGCTTAAACGAAGTCAATAACTTATTTATGGATGGATTTTGAAATAACTTTGTAGAATTGTTAATTATTATGAGACGATGTGTCACGTGCAAGACCCAGGTCAGTACCGCCAAGGTCAAGGACATACTTAGAGGTCAAAGTTCCAAAAAGGGTCCGAAACTTAAACCCAGTCAATAACTTTCTTATTCTGGATGGATTTTGAAATTACTTGGCAGAAATGTTGGGCATCATGAGACAATCTGTCTGACACAAAACCAAGGTCCTTACCGCCAAGGTCAATGTCAAACTTAGAGGTCAAATGTGGAAAAAAGGGTCCAAAACTTAAACACCGTCAATAACTTTCTATGGATTAATACGAACATAGGCATATTTTCACGCGGGGGCATCCGTGTCCTTTGGACGCATTTCTAGTCTCTTCATAAAATGGGGGTTAGAGGGGTGTTCATTGCTCGGACTTGTTAACATTATGAATGGTTGTGATTTTCACCAACAATTCTAAGAAAAACAAGATAAAACCATTTCTGTTACTTTTCTTCCATTATTTATTTCCTACCCAAACCTGTGACTTTTTCCGTTACTTTTTTCTTGTGCCTTTCGCTCCTTTATTCCTTCCTGCTGCATAATAAACGTAGATTGTCGCTGCATATACATGAGCTGTGAAAAGCGGGATTTTCAAATTACAACATGACGGTTCATCATCATCGTCGTCCTCGTGGCCGTTATGGTCGTCGTCATCATCATAATGCTATATGACGACATTCCACAAAAAGCAGTCTCACTTAAATCCATGTTTCAGATATATCAGGAACAGATACCTCAGAACTATAACGCAGCCAGAATTGTTGCTCTTGTTCACACTTAATTTGTAAACTTTATCCAGTTCACGTACTGAACCCCTCACAAACCCACTTTATGTAGGCAAAGTGAGTTTTGCAATGTGACCAAGAAGCAGGCATCGAACAGCCATGGAATTTTGTATTCATTAAATCCAAACCTTTATTACTTGATTTGACTCAAATGAGTTCAAGTTTACCTGCAATAATTCCAAGGGCATAATATTCATAGATTACTTTCAAAAGGGCAGAACAATTAATGGGGAGTATTATGCAGATATGCTAAAACAATTGCGAAAAGCAATTAAGGCTAAACGACCCGGAAAATTGACATAAGGGGTCTTGTTCCATCAGGACAATGCGCCTGCTCATAAATCGGTTGTCGCAATGGCTGCTGCGCATGACTGTGGCTTCACACTTGTCGATCACCCTCCGTATTCACCTGATCTAGCTCCATCAGATTATTTCCTGTTTCCAAACATGAAAAAGCACTTGGCTTGGCAGCATTATCGGTCAGACGAGGAGGTGATAGCTGCTGTGGAGGAGTTTTTCAGGGACCAAGATGAGACCTTCTATACCACTGGGATCCAAGGACTCCAGCATCGCTGGAGGAAGTGTGTGGACAGGAAGGGAGACTATGTTGAAAAATAAGGCACTTTCAGCATGGACAAACCATTGGATCTTGGTCAGGCTCAGAATTCAGCCTACCCTCGTATCAAGTACCAAGTCCGTGTAATAACTTCTCTTGTAGACCCCACTTCATATGAAAACTAGGTCTCACACAGATGCATTTTTTCATTATTTAATTCGATAACACAAACGTATGTTAAAAAGAGGATATTACACGAGTGGTCATTTCATATGAAATTTATAAACGAGCCTTTGGCGAGTTTCATACATTTCATATGAAATGACCGATCATGTAAGGTTCTTTTTATCATATGGACACTTTAAATTGGATTTCATCGCCCTTAAATTTGACAAAAAAAAATCCACATAAATGCATGGCTGACATGGACGTCGTCCTGGCGTTACCGCTAAAGTGTTATTTCACGTGTGGTCATACGATTTTTATTACACGACGTTATCCACTGCTTATCAACTTCGTCATAGGATAAAAAGAGGATCTTACATGAATGTTCATGTATTATTGAATTTATTAAATGCATTGAGAAAAGGGATAAAATGCGAGGCTTGCCGAATTGCACGAATGCACGCTTCTATTTATCATATGCCATTTAAAACGCATTTTATTCACTATTGTTTAACAAAAATATGAATATTCCGCTATTAGTAAACGCGACGTCGTTGAATGACGTCATACATGCAACGTAACGGGGCGCATCTTACTAATTTGCATATTTACTCGTAATCCACTAGTGGATTAACTCGTAATCCACTAGTGGATTACGGAATTTATTACATGGCGTTATTACACTCTTAGACGCGACGTCATATGATAAATACAGATCATTCATTCTCCTATTCGAAATATAGAATTTATAAACCTCTCGGGGTAAACCAATCCGATAAAGAAACGAGTGCGAAGCACGAGTTTCTTTAACGGATTGTTTTACCTCCAGAGGTTTGAAAATCCCATATTTAAAACAGGAAAAATGAATAATATGTATTTTACATGCACTTCCATAGACTTTTAGGACAGTTTGGATCTTGAATTTTGGATCTGAATTCCCGTTCAATTGACTGTTTACAGCTCAGGTTAGCGGTTCAATCAGCATAGTGTTACAGAAGCTGGGAGGGAAAAAACTGGATGGGCGCCATTATGAAAGCGCTTTATACAGTTTTGAACCAAAAAAGAAGAAACAAAGCCCCCGCCCATCGGGATTTGAAGAAATAGATTGGCTGCATGATGCTTCCACGCAGAGCTAAAACCAATCCGCCGAGGAGTACTGGTAAGCCGCTTTGAGGATCTAAGCCTGCCCGGGCAAAGTGCTGCGAGTGTCGGACCGTCCATGCTTGTAAACCCTATTAGGTTCATAGGGCGGCAGGGCTTGAGATGTCATTTCATCTCAATGTCGGGAAAAAGTCCCACAAAATTTGAAGCAACGTCTCATAAATGACCTTTAAAGTGTTGACGGAGACGTTAAACCTCCAACCAAACAAATAAAAAGGGGTTTAGTAATACAACAAATTAATTGTGAGTTCAAACATCCTATTCAATGACCATGTCCCTGTTTTCTTTTTTTTTCAGCGTTGCATCCGACTCAAACGCCACGTATTATGAACGTATGTTGATATCGTTTCAGACGTCATTGCAATGACGCAATGAATAACGTCGACGGGACTGAAACTTTCCCGCGTTTGTATATACCGATTTCACCGCAAAAGCGGTATCTTGTATCTTTCATATAAAGTAGTTCCAGCTAAAGGGCTCAGAGGAAATATTTCTTCTTAGCAAAGTTAAGTCATCATGGTAGAAATCATAGTATAGGGCCAGCTCTCTGTTATGCATGTAATATACTGATTTATCATTTGACGTTGCGTTTAAGAATGCAAGGTACCTAAAAGTTTCCAAGACTCTTTCTAGACTGTCTGTGTCGTACCTGGTCGCAAACTGCAACAACAGGTTTTCACAAGGGTTTTCTTTATTAATTATGTTAACTAGTCCGTGAAATGAATACCCTCTAAACCCCACTTTATGTAGAGAAAACGGGGCTTTACAGGGGTATACACTATCTTGCTTATTTCTGCTCCAAGACATAGGTTGTGGGTATTCGTTACAATCGCCTCAATGAGGCGGTTCTAACGAGCATCACAACCTGTGTTCTGAGTATAATTAAGGCGTAACTATACCATATGTAGTGACACAGAGGCCTTTCTGATATTTAATCTTCATCAGTTCATCAGTGTGTCTCAGCCCCAAAGTTCTGAAACCGAAACGGATGATGGACAAGACCCGGCAAACACAGCATCCCCCACCACCCTTTGAGTACACACCGACCAACGTACCTCATGAGACAGGTCAACTGGAGGCATCATGCAAGAGACGCCTACCCTAGGACATATAGGCGTCCCCCACCGAGCCAACATCAGTAAACATGGCCCACACTCCACGAAGTCCGGGGCATCAGGAAGGAGATGTCCAAAGTAGCGAGACTTGCAAAAAAAAGATATAACAAAAGGTGGCAACCAAATCCGTTAAGATACATGTCTCACCTGACAAGTCTTAGTTTTAGAAAAATTAGAATTTTATTCAGCAAAAAGAAATAAAAGTATAACAATAATATAGTTATTTAAATCAGTATTTGAGTTCTGACGTCAGCACCGCATTCAATCTCAGCACTAAGGAACTGATACAGAGCTGATGATACCATCTGGGACGAACGAATCATCCACCAGCAGAGATACCGACCCGCTGGTTGCAATTAAGGCGTAATAAGAAACATAACAAATAAAGTAGCCTTTTTAGAGGAATGAAAGAATGCACTAGCTCACACGTGTACGTTATCGTAATGGATTGACTGTGCTTTCTTGAATTCTTCAACTTCTGCAAAAAGGTTTTATCACATGATAATGAATACCTTGTTTGGTTTGGTTTGGAATGCATTCGAGGCTGCCAGTTTATCCAATGTTGAAGTTTTATTTTAGAAATAAAGGTAATGGTTGATTTGTAAACACTCGTACAGTAACACCAAACCAAATCGCACATGACTCTTTTTCTATAGTATGTGTTCAACAGCCGATCAGTCTCATACGGAACCCTGGAAGGGACAAGCAATTTATTTAATATGTTGTGTGCACACGATATAATCTTGTTTGCACAACATAGATCATGTGTGGACAACATAAAATATTGTGCACACAACTTATTATCTTGTTCGCACAAGATATTATCTTGTAATCACAAGTTATTATCTTGTTCGTCTATTATCTTGTTTTCACAACATAGATCTTGTGCATAAAACATAATATCTAGTGCGTTCCAGAAATCATCTTGTTCGCACAACTTAATATCTTGTGTGGACAACATACTATCGCACAAGATATTATCTTGTGTTCACAAGTTATTAAATTGTTCGCATATTATCTTGTTTGCACAACATAGATCTTGTGCAGACAACATAATATCTCGTGCGTACAAGATATTGCATTGTTCGCACAACTTAGTTAGCACAATTTAATCAGGCGCATAAGATACTATGTTGTCCGCAAAAGATCTATGTTGTGTAAACAAGATAATATACTGTGCGAACAAGATAGTATACTGTGCGCACATGATATTTAGTTGTGCGAATAACATATTATCTTGTGGGCACAAGATAATATCTTGTTCGCACAACTTAATATCGTGTTCGCTAAACATATTAAAAGAAATACATGTCTCTTCCCAGGTTACGTAGCCTGAGGTACTAGTCCATACATATAATTGGAAACTTAAATACAATAAAATTTGACAAAACAAAATGGAGGAAAATGAGCAATAAGTGTAAGACTTGAGCAGTTGCCCAGTATTCGCATCAATATCTAGAAACAAGAAATATCTTTAAAAAGATATGCGGCGTAGATTTAATTCGAAGGTTGTTTAGAAACCAGTGCTTCAGCTGAAGTGCACGACCCGCCGGATGCTTTAAGCTTGGTGAGTGTTACCATATATGGGTATGGCGGCCATTTTGGTCATGTGACCTGGACCTAAAACGGTTCCCCAAATAAATGCGCCTTATCGTAAGGAGCAAAAATATATGTAATACTTTAGTACTGTATTCTGAATCGTTTGCAGGATAAAATGAATTCTCACTTTTCCAATACAAAAGCATATGTGTCAAAGTTTGACCTAGGCACAAAGAAGGTCAAGGTCAACCCAGGGTCACCATTTTAGCAATTTATGATGGGCCTACGTCCCAGATGTTATTTATCAAGTTTCGTGGAAATCTGCCAAGTGGTTCTGGAGAAGACTATTTTTAAGGGTTTTTACCATATATGGCTTGGCGGCCATTTTGGTCATGTGACCTGGACCCCATGAGCAAATTTTGGTTTCCTCCATCCCATAGAGGCTCCATATGAAATTTGACCTTAATCGGCCCAACGGTTTCCGAGGAGAAGCAGTTCGAAAATTTTCACATTTTTCGCCTCGGCGAGGCTATACTAAATGGAATGTTATATTTCGCAAGTTCATTGGTTAGACCTCATTGATACTATCAGTATGCCAAAAATTGTTTTAATATTCCAAGCGGTTAAGTCACTATCACCAATTTTCACAAACGGGTTACGGACGGACAGACAGACAGACCATATATGGCTTTGCGGCCATTTGGGTCATGTGACCTGGACCCCATGAGCAAATTTTGGTTTCCCCCATCCCATAGAGGCTCCATATGAAATTTGACTTCAATCGGCTCAACGGTTTCCGAGGAGAAGCAGTTCGAAAATTTTCACATTTTTTTCGCCTCGGCGAGCCTATACTAAATGGAATATAATATTTTGTAAGTTCATTGGTTAGATCTCATTGATATCTATCAGTATGCCAAAAATTGTTTAAATATTCCAAGCGGTTAAGTCACTATCACCAATTTTCACAAACGGGTTACGGACGGACAGACAGACTGACAGGTGTGATTTTAGGGCACTCTTAGAAAATCAACCGACTTCAATCGGTCGCTTTTTCTGCGGGTCGTGCAATATGAGCTACAATAGTGACAGCAACAATTGTCTAGCTATGAACTGGTTTACTGTATTCAAACAATTCAGATGTCACGCGAGGAAAAATAGCTTTGCAGAGGGCGGTGTCCCGCCTGTTTGAGCTAAGGTCAATGTAAAAGGTCAAGGTTAAAAACATGACCTCATTTCAAGAGCATATGATCTCAAGTATATGCACAACAAATAAGAAAACGTTATCATTTACTGTTTTTGAACACAAATTCTAGGGTTAACATTTCGGATTGTCGCTGAACGTAAACGTATAGGCGGACGAACAAACGGACGAGCAGACAAACGGACGGAAACTTGATCTTATGTGCACCTAATTAAACTCAAATTACACTTATTCCTTTTCAGAATTTATATAACATTAATGATATTCGAAAATGTCCATTTTGTGTTAAAATGGAGGACATAAAGTATGCTGAAGACAAATTATACACTGCAACTTTTATTTAGCATATATTGTAAATTAAACATCTGTCAATTTGTAATGCGATTATTACATGTTTTTGTCATGCTATATCTCTTTATTGGTTTCATTGGGCAACAGGGCTTGGGTGTCATTTCATCTCAATGTCGGGTAAAAGTCCCACAAACTTGGAAGCAACGTCTCCAAAATGACCTACACAGTGTTGATGGGGACGTTAAACCTCAAATCAAACAAACAATTCCTTTCGCAGAAAATTCTTTCTTTCGCGAAAGGAACCTTCCTTTCGCGAAATGGTTCCTTTCGCTATATAGACCAACCACGTGAAATTAGGTCAAAATAGCTATTCACCGCAGCAGTTAGAGAATTCACTAGAAACACAATTATACATATGACGTATGGTCATCAAAGGACAAGACGGTGAGCAAGCCGAAACTGTATATATTTTTCATTCATGTCTCACATAAACAACGAAACATTTCCTAGGTTAAAACTTCAGTGAACTGTCGTACTTTTGAGTAGATTTATTTATGCAAATCATTGACCAATGAAACGGTCATCTCCTTGGACATGTGGTTTTATTGACCAATGGAATAACGAAAAATGTAGGACAAAAGCAAAACCATAACGGCTACGCCGTAAAAAAATATATATATAGCTTGGATCAGCTTGGCAAAATAGCCTCTAACCCTTATCCTGTGGAAAATGACAACCTCTATCTTGAAAACAGTGCATTATCCAGATCAGATGGCTTTCGAAGTGGCCATCTGATCAAGATCTCCAGGTACCCATACAACACATAGCAAAGCCTTTTCGGACTACATGAATGCACTGGCTGATCTGAGCTGCATACACTCAAAAACAGTTTCACATAGCGCAGTCCGAAACGTTCCCGTCAACTATTTAGGTTTATTTTGGAGGGGCTGCTTCCTATTTTGGGGGTCTTTTACCAGACATTGTGATGGAATTACATCTCAAGCCCTGCCACCCAGTGAAACCTACATGGTTTTTATTGAAGGAACAGTCCGACTCACACAACTTTGCCTTAGACCTTTAAAGAGGTTTACCAGTACTCATGTGCGGTCGGGTTCAGCTCTGCGTGGAAGCATCATGCAGCCCAATCTATTTCTCGAAGCCCCGATGATCGGGGACCGAGTCGAATACGTAAAAAAAGTGCGGTTTTCGTTAACTAGTATAAATGGCACAAAATATGAAACCAGTGACCAAGCAGACTGCCGTGTTCATTACTTAAAGATCCATGCAAGGCAAATCCTTGTTGATCCGATATTGAAAAGAGCAAAGTTTGTGTGTGCTGAGATTTTACGTCCCCGTCAACACTATTTAGGTCATTTTGGAGACGTTGCTTCTGATTGTGAAGGACTTTTACCCGTCAATAGATAAAATGACATCTCAAGCCCTGCCACCAAATGCTACCAAAATGGTTTATATGTATAGACGGTCCGACTCCCACCACTTTGTGGTTTACCAGTACGGTCTGTTTAAGCTCGACGTGGAAGCACCGTGCAGCCCAATCTATTTCTCCTAGCCTCGATGGGCGGGGACGTAAATTAGAGTAGAAGGAGCAGTGGTAGTGGTAGGAGTAGTAGCAGCAGCAGCCCTACCACTCAAAGAAACCGCTGGGGCTTAAAGAGCGGTCTGACTCGCACCACTTTTTCTGGGCAGGCTTAGTCGTGAGCCGTTTCTCAGCAGTTTCAGCTCTGCGCGGAAGCAACAGCAGCCGAATCTAATAAAGAACATGGTGAACGATACATTGATTTTTATGAGTGCTGACGCAGATCAACATAGAAAACTCGCGTAAAATACATTATAAACCTAACTTTGTTATAGAATAAAGTAGGTCTCTTGCCAAGAACTGTCCACACCCCCCCCCCCCCGCCCCCTAAAAAAACTGCACTTCGATATGATAACACCCTTATGAAACGTAAATCGGAGTTTACAAGTGTTAACTTGTCAAAACCTTTACATAAGGAAGAGTAGAACGTGTGTGGTGTTTTTGCCTTCTTTAAAGGAGAAGTGACGCCTTAAAGTCCCCATCGAATGAGGGTGACGGTTTTTAAATGCTATTCGCACCATCGTTTAATACACTGAAAAAAATAATAAATTGAAGGTAAGGCTAATTTGTTTTAATGATATCTTTGTCATATAATTTGGCCATTAAGTAAAGGAACTTAATTCCTTCCAAAATGTTTTGAATATCCTGGTGGGCTAAAATAGACGCTGTTTCATTCCTTCCTGGTATATCTGCTTCATCTCTCTAAACACCACATTACATAGAGCAAACTGGGATTTATAGGGGTATTCACTTTTTTTGCTTATTTCGGCTCAAGGACATAGGCTGTGGGTACTCGTTATAGCCGCCTCAATGAGGCGGTTCTAGCGAGCACGCACAACCCATGTTTTCGAGTTAAAATAAGAAAACAAGAGCTGTCACTGTAAGCGACCAATGCCCCCTGCGGGGACATTTTTTATGTCGGTTAAAGTTTTTGTGACGGACAGACAAACAGACAGACAGGGCAAAAACTATATGCATCCGAGAATCTCTGTCGTGGGGGGGGGGGGGGGGCGGGCAAAAATATCACAAATTTCCCTCAGAAATATTAACATTTTAGAGAAATGAAAGAGAGCTCTTCTATTTCACACAGATGTGTTATCGTTATGTCTGAACAATTAGCAATGTGCATTCCTACAATAATTACACTTTGAGCGGATATGAGTAAAACTGAATATCGTTTGTTTGTTTGATTTGAGGTTTAACGTCCCCGTCAACACTGTATAGGTCATTTTGAAGATGTTACTTCCAATTGTGTGGGATTTCACCCGACCGCACGTTGAGATGAAAGACATCTCAAGCCCTGTCGCCCAATGAAGCCAATAGGGTTTATACGCGCTTTGCCTGGGCAGGCTTAGATCCTCTAAGCGGTTTTCCAGTATTAATGTGCAGTCAGTTAACGCTCTGCGTGGAAGCATCATGCAGTCCATCTATTTCTTCAAGTCCGGATGGGCGGGGGTCGAAATTGAATATCGTGAAAAAAAAACACACTAAATAATGCATTTCAACCAATGAAAGTCTTACAGACCCGGTACTCAATTATAAGCATGTTAGTTAAATGACCCTACTGTCCAGCGGAGGATCACTATACTGGTGAGATTAGACCATAGATAATTTGACCAGCCAATGCTAGTGTTAGGAAACGCAGCATTAACTCCTTAGGTTGGAGACGATTTATGATCGGAGAAAAGCAATCGTTAAAAGCCTTTACTGAGTGTGCAAATTGTATGGCAATTGAAATTGATAATGCTTAATTTTCATTGTAAACAAGATCTCAGCAGTTATCGTGTACCCATAAGTTTGGAGTGGTCCATTTCCAATTATAGGGGTGTCAGGGTTTTTTGTGTGTACAAAGTTTAACAAAAATGTAAGTACGTTAAGCAGAGAGTTGTGCGGCATCTGATCTGGTTCCACACTGTTTGCAAATGACCCAAAAAGGACCGCTAGTCATACATGCGTTAAAGTTTTATATTTCTTCCAAAATTTCTAGTTTAAGGAGAATAGTTAAATTGTTGCGGAAAGGTTTCATTTGCTTTCCGAAAAGTTCATAAAAACTGAACAGTCATTGAGTGGTCAAGAATATTCTTACCACTTTTATACCAAGAATGTATATACGGGGGTGTGCATGTCTTTCAGTTTGCAGAAACATAAGTAAGGCGATTCTGACAATATCCGAACAGTTCTAAAGGTGATCTTAATGATTAAATTTTGCTACAGAATTGAACAGAATATATTTTATTTGGTACTGTAGGTTTCCGGACCATAATACAACATATACACACAAACCGACCACAGAGTTACTTTGTTTACGGAAAAGTGACCCAAAATGAGTTGAAAATAAGATTCGCCTTAGTTAATTAAGTTTTTTTTTTGTGGGAGTAGGGGTGCGTTACGGCCCTTCAAGATTATTTTAAATAATAATAAAAAACAAAAATAACAAGAATTTCACCACAGGCTATGTTCAGTCTGAGAAAGTAGTTCTTGAGAAGTGGACTTGAACATTTGGGTTAGCGCAAATGTTGAGGGATTGGCCAACGGACGAACGAACGGACGGAAAACCGGTCTCCTTTGTCGCGCCCTGCCAATAGCAGGTGCTTGAGAAAAAAAAAAAAAACGAAAGAAAAGTTAAGTTCAATTTCATAGATTTGCACTGCCATCACGAACATGCCTATATAATTTTGACCCCTTTAACCAATTTTTTTTTTTATATATTAAAACTGAGGTTTACAGGGATAAATATTCTTTTTCTAATTTCTTAGATTGTGGATACTCCTTAGAACTGCCTCGTCGATGCGGTTCTAACGAGTACCCACAATCTATGTTTTGAGACGAAATATCGGATTTTTTTTTTATCTGAAAATGTTCATTTTTGGTGGCTAAACTGTCAATATATTTGAATAGGCGCGTTTTCGTAATGCTAAGAAGCGTGACATAGTGCTCAGGCACATACAAAGTCTTACAGTCAGGAGAAGAAACTAATAAATAAAGTCTTTTACACATGCAACCTTGTATAGTGAAGACTGTACCATTGATGAGTGACGAATTAAGTTTTTTTTTGTTTGTTTGTTTTTTTGTTCATAATAAGTGCAGAGCAGTTTGTTTAAAATTGTACATCTTTAAAATATATTGAAAATAAGAATATTTTTATATGAAATATAACAAGATGTGGCATTCCTCCGAATGCACCCTATACATTATAAGTCAAAATAATAATTAAATCCTTTTGCTTGCAGAACTGCGCGTACCCATGTTACAATGCATGTCTGTAATTAATCATGGGCGTAGTGTTTATGCATCACAGTTGATTTTATTGCACAGGTACTCAGAATTGACCATTAGCTAATTTTTTTGGTCAGCTAGTTCCGTGCCAAAGCCCCCCACCCAGTATTTTTTTTTTCTAACTGACAGTTCCAAGGCGGTTCTTCTGATTTTGTTTTGTTATTATTATGATTATATTGTTATTATTATTGTCTGGAGACCCCACGACCCTTGGTTTGTGAGGCTACTACACCACGGTGTCTTCTGAACACCCCAATCTGTAAATCCACAATTTATATGAAAAAAGGGGTGTCCATATATCACCCCTTATTCTGTCTGATATTTAAGCTCCCGCCCATAGGGGCTTGGAGAAATATATGGGCTGCATGATGCTTCCACGCAGAGCTGAATCCGGCCCGCACACTAGTACTGGTAAACCGCTTGGAGGATCTAAGCCTGTCCAGGAACCGCGGTGCGAGGCGGACCGTCCATGCTAATAAACCCTATTGGTGTCATTGGGCGACAGGGCTTGATATGTTATTTCATCTCAATGTCGGGTTAAAGTCCCACACAATTGGAAGCAACGTCTCCAAAATGACCTTTACAGTGTTGACGGGGACGTTAAACCTCAAATTAAACTGTCTGATATTTAATTGTACGATTTTGAAGTGCTATACAGACTTAGGTATACACCCCGTATTTTATATTCTTTGTAAATCCACGAGTTTAGAGAAATTAACGAGCAAAAGTTGTTGGACTGTTATCTAGTCCATCAACAACAACAACGACAATAAAATATGACAAGATCGTGAGTTTACAGTTATGATCTGAATAGACCTATACATTATTCTAACATTAAAAATATTCACGGAAAATATCAGGGACGATTGTTTTTTTTTTTTTTTTTTTCATAATTAGTGGATTGCATTAAAGGTGAATGATAGCAAAACTGGAAGAAAATTGGTCCTTCTATTATATTTAGCAACTGGTTCCATCAAACAGGTTGCAAGCTCAAAAATGTCAAAGTCAGAAATAAAACTCTTCCCATCAAATTAAAAAATGAGGAATGCGTCATCGAATATATACATGTATTTACAAGATATGAGGTGTCGATATACAACCTAGTTAAGTGGTATTTTAACCGAAATATCAGGCGCATATATTGCATATATAAAGCCCCGCAATGTCATTTGTATATGGCATCCACCGTTTGACACAGCGATTTCTTTGCTATCTCCAAAAATAGTTACATTTCTAACGAAAATGTGTGATATTCTTCTTCTTTTTATCTTCCAAACATATGTTGTGGTTGCTCGTACGGCGATTATAACGAGTTTTTGTTTGTCTGATTTGAGGTTTAATGTCCCCGTCAACACTGTACACGTCATTTATGAGATGTTCATCACTTGAACAAGTCCGTGATATAAAGACGCCCCCCCCCCCCAACCCCACTTCATAAAGAGAAAACGGAGGTTTACGGGGTTAAACATTATTTTCCTCATTTCTGCTCCAAGACATAGGTTGTGGGTACTCGTTAGAACCGGCTCGATGGGGCGGTTCTAACAAGCACTCAAAACCTATGTTTGGAGTATAAATAAGAAAAATGTCACAAATTTTCATCAGACAAAATTGCCTTTTCGAGATTTGAAAATACAATATAGCACACGGATGTGTTATCGTTTTGTGGGGCTTTTACCCGACATTGAGATGAAATTACATCTCAAGCCCTGTCGCACAATGAAACCAATAGAGTTTAAAAACATGGACGGTCCGACTCGCACCGCTTTGCCTGGGCAGGCTTAGATCCTCTAGGCTGTTTACCAGTACTCATGTGCGGCCGGTTTCAGCTCTGCGTGGAAGCATCATGCAGCCCATCTATTTCTTCAATCCCCGATGGGCGGGGGCAGGATTATAACGAGTATCCACAACCTATGATAAAGAAACATAATGTATATACCTATAAACCCCTTAATTTTCACTACAGAATGAGATATAAAGGGGTGTCCATTACACGGTCCTGTTATCATGCTGAGCTTTTGGTTCATAAAAACTACAATTTCTACGTTTTCTATGTATTTCCTTTAATTCTGTACACAAGACCTACGTCGGTGAACATACAGCTACTACAGACTGCTACAACTTATACACTTATACAAAATATATACTGATTCTTTTTTTTTTTTTTTTTTTCATTATTATTATTGGTTCAAAATTTGCCAAAAAACAAAGCCATTTGGTCCCCGAGTTATCACTTTATCAGTGGCGTTATTTTCTTTGTTTTTGTTTGTTTGTTTAATATTATTATTGTTTTTGTTTTACGGCCCTTTCAAGATAATTTAACTTACATCGAAACGATCGTTACTCAGAGGTGGGCGAAAAACCGAGTTCCAGGAGAAAAAACTCCACATTACCTTCGGTTGCAGAACTTGGCGTCTAACATGTGACCCGAGCCAGGCTCGAACCACAGCGGTGAGAGTCCTAATGATTAAGAGTCATTATCCACTGTGATGTTATGACAGATGTCGGCCCCCGCCCATAGGGGCTTGAAGAAATATATGGGCTGCATGATGCTTCCACGCAGAGCTGAATCGATCCGGCCCGCACACTAGTACTGGTAAACCGCTTAGAGTATCTAAGCCTGTCAAGGAACCACGGTGCGAGGCGGGACCGTCAATGCTAATAAACCCTATTGGTTTCATTGGGCGACAGGGCTTGAGATGTCATTTCATCTCAATGTCGGGTAAAAGTCCCATAAAATTGGAAGCAACGTCTCCAAAATGACCTTTACAGTGTTGACGGGAACGTTAAACCTCAAATCAAACAAACGTTATGACAGATGTGTGCCTTGCGTTGAGGTTTACAAGTACATTGGGTAGTTTCATTATATTTTCGTAAGTATATCATTTATCTAATAAATGACGCATACAAATTATTGTATGTAGAAAGTAAAATCGACATGATAATCTATATCCACCAAACTGATGGTGCAAAAGAACATGCATTTACATCTTTGAATACGCCTTCGCCTTAAACCAGAAAGGTGGGGCGTACAAACCGCCACTAAAGATAAGGAAATTCGGTGGCTCTTACATGATGAAAAAATAAAAATAAATAATACACAACAAACTCAGTGAGTAAAATATAACAAGTATATGGGTGCTCGTTTGAAATAGACATATCCTAATCAGGAAAATAAGGTTTTCCTACGTAACCATCTTTGTATTTAAAGTGGAGTTTACAACGGGCCTCCATGGCCTATTTGTTAAGAGCGCTGACTCTTAATCATTAAGTCTCTCACCGCTGTGGTTCGAGCCTACTCGGGTGGAAATGCGAAGTTCTGCAACGGAAGGTCAGGTGGTGTTTCTCCGGGTACTACCGTTTTCACCCACTTCTGATTAACAAACAGCTCGAAATAAGTGAAAATATCTTGAACGGGCCGTAAAACCAACGCAAAAAGTGGAGATTACAAGACCGTTCATAACAAGCGATTCTAACGAATAATAACCATTATACAGGGAATAGCGTGGCTTACAAAGATCTACAGTGTTGACTGTGCTTCTGCTCCGAGTCACAGACTGTGGGTAAACCAAGTAAACCTCACTTTCAACAGAAAAGATTGTGTTTACCAGGTATTTCCACATTTCTGCTCAAAATAGTAACTGTGGCTGCCAGTTAATTAAACTAAGACACTAATCACAATTTTTCGCTAGATCTGGGACCAAGTAAATGTAAATTAGGTCCGTGGCTAGATGTGTGTCTTTTTCAGAGCCTTAAAAGGGTAACAGTGTCTGAAATTAATGATATGCTCGTAACCCTCAGAAACATTAAAACGTCACGACTTTTCGCCTGAAAAATGACATTCATCCCAAACAAGCCTATATAATGTTGAGCCCCTTAAACCCCACTTTTATGTAGTGTACATTATTTTTCTTATTTGCGCTCAAAACATAGAATATTTGTACTCAATGGAACCGCCTTGGCACGGCAGTTCTAAAGAGTACCCACAATGTCTGTTTTAGCACAAATGTGAAAAATATCAGAATTTTGTATTTGGAAATTTAAAGATTTTGGTATTAAAAACTCAATATATTTGAAGGCCCCCGGCCATCGGGGCTTGAAGAAATAGAAAGGTGCCATGATGCTTCCACGCAGAGCTGAAACCGACCGCACACGAGTACTGGTAAACCGCTTTGACGATCTAAGCCTGCCCAGGCAAAGCGGTGTGAGTCGGTCTGTCCATGCTTATAAACCCTACTGGTTTCATTGGGCGACAGGACTTGAGATATCATTTCATCTCAATGTAGGATAAATGGCGCACAAAATTGGTAGCAACGTCTCCAAAATGACCTATACTGTGTTGACGGGGACGTTAAACCTCAAATCAATCAAACAACCAAACAATATATTTGAATAGGCGTGTTTTGAAGACAAAAACTTTCATGTGTGTGTGTGTGAATTCGGGTTTAACGTCGCTTTCAACAATATTTCCGTCATATCACGACGGTGTCTGGTTGCGACAGGGAGCTCAATGCTCAGTTTTATAGTGCTGCCTCACTGAAGTATCATGTCCCAGACCCATTACATGTACCACACCCAGTCACATTAGCCTGACACTGGGTCGACCAGTCCTAGCTTTACCCCGTACATCTGAGTGCCAAGCGAGGAGCAGCTAGTACCATTTTTAACGACTTTGGTATGTCGCGGCCCGGTATCGAACCCGACCAAAACTTTCATCATGTTTACAAGTCCATATAATGAGCATTCTTGTAAGCCCACCTTCTATAGGGAAATGTCTGTTTTAATTAGTACAATGGTTTCCGTCTTAATATTTAGTGCGTGGGTAGTCATTAGAACCGCCTCAACGAGGCGGTACATGTACATGAACAAAGGCACACCTAAAGTCTTTAGCTAGAAAAGAAAAAAAAAAAAAAGAAAAAAAAAAAGAAAATGAAACAAATTATTTGAAGAGATATGAAATACAATATTACAGTAGTGGTTTGCATCTGTAAATTTGCTTCTTTTCAGATTTTATTAGACATTGATATTTGTCGGTTATGTAATTTTCACGCAGCGATAACGCCTCCCAAATGACAATTAAGCCACGTTTACCGTAATCTGACCCCCTTCCAACCTGCAAATATGTTACATGTATAAATAATAATGATCTGAGAGTAGCATTCCGAACTTTGTCCGAAATACCGCAAAATTCGAGAAGTACATGTATGTTTGTGAGACAGCAAAAAATATTTATGATAGACTGCATCGTAATTCTACGGTTATTTTTCTTCAGTCTATTTGATTTGTTTTGTTTGATTAGAGGTTTAACGTCTCGGTCAACACTATAAAGGTCATTTTGGAGACGTTGCTCCCCATTTTGTGGGATTTTTACCTGACATTGAGATGAAATGTCATCTCAAGCCCTGTCGCCCAATGAAACCAATAGGGTTAATAAGCCTGGACGGGCCGATTCGCACCGCTTTGCCTGGGTAGGCTTAGATCCTCTAAGCGGTTTACAACAACTCGTGTGCGGGTCGGTTTCAGCTCTAGGTTGAAGCATCATGCAGCCCATTTACTTGTTCGCGCCCCTATGGGCAGGGCCGATTCTTCAGTCCATATTCTCGACGTTTATAAGCATTAGGCTTAAACATTGAGTGCACATCGTGCTGCTTCTTCTTCTTCTTCTTCTTCTTCTTCTTCTTCTTCTTCTTCTTCTTCTTCTTCTTCTTCTTCTTCTTCTTCTTCATCCGCTTTTGAAGTCAAATTACTAAACGCACAGGACGGTCGATTGTCCCTGCGTTTAGGCTGGAAAAGGGATCCTAAGCTTGAACCAAATTCGCTGAACCCTTAATTCGATCAGAGGAGATTCTGATGAACCGCCGTATTCGATTGCGACTGATCCCAGCTTTTGTGAGAATAGTTCCCAACCTGGTCTTACAGTGTTTCTAGCTTAAGATTTTAGAGAATTTAATTTTATGAAATGCTTGTTGGTGCCTGGTGCTCTGTCTCTGGTCGGGCCCATCGGAGTCTAAATGTAGTTTTTCTTTTGCTCCAGCATTTCAGTTTCTTCTTGCTGTCGAGTACTCACCGTTGTTTCATCTCTGTCTGATGCGTTAGGTGGCACTCATGCGGATTGTTAAATCGCATTCGGAAGGGATTGTGACCAAAGCATAAACCGTGACAGAAGTAAGGGCGAGGATTGCGGCATTTAAGCCCCGCAGTGGAATTCTGTTCACTGACCGTTCCCATGCGGTTCTTCTGTCGCGGTTTACTTTTTGTTATGGTTTGTCTTTGAGTGTGTGTTTTGCATGTATTTTTTTTTTTTTTTTGGTTAGCCAATTGGCTATTTTGTGAGAAAGTGACTGTCCTTTTGGCTTTCCTCTATTGGTGTTTCCATTAGGGTCTAGTTATTTCATGTTTTTTTTTTATTTTTCATGGGATCTGTGGGTTAATTGCATCGATTCCTGATCACTGCCTTCACTTCTATTTAATAGAAGGCTCCGTGGTGCAGTGGTTACGCTACTCGCCTTGTAAACCAGGGATCGCAGGATCCATCCCGGGCTTCTCCAGACTTTCGAATGAGTGTTTAAAACCGAGGTCCCGTCTCCGTATGACCTCAGCTGTTGGTGGGACGTAAAACTCAAACACTCACTTCTATTTATTAATGATTGTTTTGATTGCAGTTAGTACAGTCCTGGTATTTCATTTTGGAATGGCCTAAAAATTAAAATTCAGTTTTTGAAATAGATGACGGTATGTCTATGGTTGTTTGAAATCGATGACAATATTCCTACACAGAATATACAATCTTCCGTTTTAAATTATCCGTTTTGATTCCAGTCCATGTTATATCTTGCCTCTCGGAACAGCAAGAAAGGTATTCCCTACGGGCCTCCGTGGCCTAGTGGATAAGAGCGCTGACTCTTAGTCATTAGGTCTCTCACCGCCGTAGGTTCGAGCCTCGCTCGGGCCACGTGTGAGACGCCAAGTTCTGCAACGGAAGGTCAGGTGGTGTTTCTCCGGGTACTCCGGTTTTCGCCCACCTCTGATTAACGATCGGCTCGATATGAGTGAAATAATCTTGAAAGGGCCGTAAAACCCAAACCAAAAAAAAAAAAAAAAAAAAAAAGTAATCCCTTACAACCCTGAAACCCGGTACAGATACTTATGCAAACAGTGTAAATCCTGACGTGATGGCTCTGAGCAATCTAATCGGGATATATATTGCGTACCATAAAATGGGCGTACCCATCCAACTTCATTGATGGAAGAGTGCACTCGTGAATCTCACGGGTGGGCGGATTTGAGGGTAAAGAAATCAAAGCATTGGCAGCACTGTTTGACCGATTGACTCAGAGCGCTGGTTGTGTAAAATGGCCGTGGACTTGGACTTTTTCGGTATACCCTTCGGTTCTTGTTCCTAATGCAGACAGTGTAGACCCTGATCAGACGCCACATTATGTGACGTCTGATCTGGTCTACACGGTTTGCCAAACCAAACACATGATTCCAGTCCAGATTTTACAGATAACTCTCTTACATGTACGCAGCCATCTGACGTCATAGTGGAACACATAACACGGCTTGTTTTAGGTCGATTGGATTGTCAATCGACCCTAAGTTGCTAAGCCGAAAAGCTTTTCCGTGCTAAAGTACACGTGGCTATCACAGTCTTGTCGGAATAACTATTTTATCGAAAATATTCGCAGTGAGATCAGAGTGTTGCGTAAGATAGTTATATTGGAATCAAAGGTTTGGCTTGGCAAAAAATGTAGACCAAGACCAGACGCCACAGAACGCGGCATTTGATCAAGATATACAATAATTGCTTAAAGCAACATAATTTTAAGGTTAAAATAAACATTGACCCAAAATTATTATAAGCATAGACCAAGTTACTATTACTGATTTGAAAGAAATCCAATTAACCTATTTATAGACTAAGGTATTACTAATTAAATGCATAAGAACACAGAACACATGTTTTGTTTTTTTTTTTCTTTTCATTGTTTAACTGCAGTTCTGTTCCGAAGTTAGCAGACATATGTGCGAGCTTTTACGTCTCTTACTAGACTGAAATTTCATGCGGGTAGAAGTTGCATGGATACTAATGCCTAGAAGGGACATGCGATGTGCGAACAAGATAATATCTTCTACGCACAACTTAATATCTCGAGCGCACAAGATCTTGTGCGGACAGCATTATATTTTGTGAACACAACTTATTAGCTTGTTTGTACAAGATAATATCTTTAATCATGGTCTTTGGTTCCTCGGGGCTTTTTAAACAATAAACATTGAAAATCGGTGTTTTCTCGGGGTTTAAGTATGGATTTCTTCGTTCATACGCATTATAGGGTTGAAATATCGCTTTATGGTCGAATATCAAAATTGCAATGTGTCCGAATCATTTTGTCCTCTAAAGGGTTTCCTGGGAGGTTCTTCTGTCGTGGTTTATTAAAGTCAGTATAGTTCGTTTTTAAATAAAAAAAAAATCCTGGTTGATAGTTATATCCCGATTGTGTGCCGCGGTTGATATTCGTATGTGGTAACATTTTTCACCATCACCTTCTCATACGCGATCTTCGTATACTAAAATATATTATAAAACAGATATTAATCTACGTATAAAAAGGGAGAAGGCAGTCAACTCTTATTTTTCTTTTTACTAAAAATATGTGTTTTGAATTGATAAGGGATGACTAAAATCAACCCTTACATAACGATGCATGTGAATATAAAATGTGAGGCGAGAAGAATTGGATATTTTAGTTAAAGCCTTAAAACAGTGAACTACTTTTGCTTTATTTCATCCTGAAACGGTGGATCTACAATTTATATAAGATACGGGGTGTTTCGATTTCACCATTTTTATACCCCAATCACAAAGTGGGGAGGGGCATATAGGTTTGCCCTTGTCCGTATTATATACGTACGTACGTACGTACGTCGGTACGTCACATTTTGCAGTAATATTCCTGCCTCCGCAACTCCTCCTATAGTATTTGATGCAGGGCATTGAAACTTGCAACACTTTTAAGACACATTGGACATGTGCATAAAGGAAACAGGATCCCGATCCAGCCCCTTATTTTAGAATTATGTTCCCTTGAAAAACTTAATCATTTTGTAGACTGGGAGGTTAAATAGTAAAGTTCGTGTCTCCGCAACTCCTCCTACAGTATTTGATGCAGGGCATTGGAACTTGCAACACAGTTCAGACATGCATTGAACATGTGCATAAAAGAAACAGGATTCTAATCCCCGCATAATTGCTGAATTATGTCCCCTAGAACGACAATTATTTTTGCCATATCAGGATGTTAAATATATTGTGCTGTTCGTGTCCCCACGACTCCACCTACAGTATTTGATGCAGGACACTGAAACTTGTAACACAGTTCAGACATGCAATGAACACTGATGAGCATAAAGGAAAGCCTGGGAAGGCTTTGTTCTTCTAAGTCATGTGATGTGTGGGGTTTATGTCCAAAAACATCTAAGGTCATACGGAGACTGGACCTCGGTTTAAAGTCTCGTAAAATGTTAATACAAATTTAGATTGGACGACATGGCATGTTTGTTTCTTTTTGGATATCAATAGCCTAGACAACACTATCCAGGATCCGAGGTTATAATTTTTTTATCTCACCTGAGCATGAAATTGGTCCTGCTCACAAATTTTAAAATGTTGGCATTTTAAACAAATTTTAAAATGCCAACAATGTTGGCATTTTAAAATTTGTGAGCAGGACACATGTCATTCTCTGCTATCTGAGAAAGGAAAATCGCTCAACTTCTTAGTATTTTAATTTTATGAGCACCACAAGTTTCATGCTCAGCTGAGTTGAGCATAAAAAAGTTTTATAACCTGGGGGCCAGGTCACCTTCTTCCTGAGCAGGCTTTTGTCATACTGTACATACATTATATATATTTCATAGTCGTTTAGGTGTGCTGATGAAGCGTAAAGTAGCTAGTCTACCCCTCCCCCGCCCTCACACACACACACACAAAATAATAATCATAAAATAAAATAAAATAAAAATGAAAACTTCACATATTTCAGTTCTATGGTGTTTTGTTTGTTTCGGTTGAGCTTTAACCTCCCAACACTAGTTAGGTCTTTTTGAGACGCTCTTCCAATTTCGTAGGACTCACCGGATATTGGGATGAAATGACTTCTCGAGCCCTGCTGCCCAAACAGACTGTTCACATGCAACGTCAAAACTTATTTTCTCTGAGAAATAGTAATAAAAAGAAAGAAAATAAAATATATTTGAAACTGACGCCGGCAAACGTCCTGATTGGCAGTTAAAGGGGATAAACCAACATTTGAAACCTCATATTTCTTTCCCGTAAATTCGTACAGTAAAGGACAGATGAATCAGCATGCCTTTTGAAATTATACCCTTTAATATTAGAGAGGGAGACATCATTTGAAAAATCTTGCCCGCCCGCTAAGGTGTAGTCACCCACATCCTATGTTTGAGACCAAAAATAAGGAAAATAAGGTATTGGTATTCCCATGCAAACTCTCCTTGTACTTAAAGTGGGGTTAACAACGGGCCCCATTGTCTTTGGGGTAAAAGCGATAACTCCTAATGTCGGAGTCTCATAACTCTTCGGTTCGATCCTAACTCGGGTCACGTGAAATGTCAACGGAAGGTCAGGTGGTGTTTCTACGGGTACTCCGGTTTTTGCCCACTTCTGATAAACGATGGCTTCGCAATAAATGAAATATATTGAAAGGGCCATAAAACCAAATCAAACACAAGTGGGATTTATAAGGTCGATCCCAACTGAGGCGATTCTTACGCGTACCTACAACCATTATATAGGGAATATCGGGGTTTACGAAGATCTACAGTATTGCTCGTATTTCTGTCGATAAACCCCATCATGTAGATAAAGTTGGATTTACCAGGGCTTTATAAAGGCCTCAAAGGGCAGCAGTGTCTCAAATGGATGAATTATTCGTTACCCTAGACAAATGTGAAAAATATCAGAAAATTTGTATCTGAAAATTTTTATTTTGCGTGGAAAAATATTTGGACAAGCCTGCTTTCGTTATGGTAGAAAAAAAAATGAAGCTTTACTTTCCTGAAGAAGCCCAAAGCTCTCATCGTCTTTACAAGCCCATACGATGAACTATCTTATAAACACCACTTTATATAGGTAAACCTTTCGAAAAAATGGGTATCAATAGTATCCGTTTCGTTCTAAAAATATTGAGCGTGGGTAGTTGTTAGAACCGCCTCATTGCGGCAAACGTCTATATCCAGAAAAGAAAAATAAAACAAAGCGATTCGTTTGAAGAGATATGAAATGCAACATCATAGCTACGAATGTCGTTATGGATTGCATTGGTATCCAGAACAGATTTCCTTTATACGGATGTGCGATAGAGATTAATGGATTAGTTGTCTTATACTTAGGTTCTTTTCTGATATCGGTCGGTAGTGCAGTTCTCAGCTACATGTAATGATCAGGTGCAGCGATAACGTCTCCCAAATGGCAATTATCCCATCACTTACCTACAAATAAGTTACAATGACATGATCTGAGATTACCATGAAATCCGAGAAGTGCATATGTTTGCGATGCTACAAAAAATGCTGTGTTTTCTTCTTTTTCTTTTTCTTTTCTTCTTCTTCTTCTTCTACTGCTTAGAAGCCTCCGTGATGCAGTGGTGACGCTACTCGCCTTGTAAACCAGGGATCGCAGGATCGATCCCGGGCTTCTCCAGACTTTCGGATGAGTCTTTAAACCGAGGTCCCGTCTCCGTATGACCTTAGCTGTTGGTGGGACGTAAAACTAAAACTCACTCACTCACACTCTTCTTTTTCTTCATTTGAAGTAAAATTATTTAACGCACTGGTTGGTCGATTGTCCCCGAGTTTAGCAAGAGCTTGAACCCATTTCGTTGAACCCTTCTAAAGCTTTACTTTATGCGAACATATTAGAACCTGATCAGCCGCCGCATTCGACTGATCCCGAGCAATTATTCCCGGTCGTTCAGTGTTTCTAGCTTAGACATTCTCGCAGAGAGAGAGAGAGAGAGAGAGAGATAGAGAGAGAGATAGAGAGAGAGAGAACGTAAACGAGTGCGTATAAATGGCCTTGTTGATCCCACTGTATACTGAGTATTGTGAGTACTCAATGAGATGGTTCCAACTTGGCGAGCACCCACAATATATGCTAGGAACATAAATAAGTATTATTCCACTGTATACTGAGTACGAGAGGATATATTTTCTATTTCTACCAATTGTTAATTGTGAGTACTCAGTAAGGCGGCTTATACAAGCAGGTCCAGCACCTACAACTTTTGTTAGAGTAAAAGGAAAGTATCTCAGTATTTCACCAGAAAAACGTTTTTGAACTATGCAGGATTTGTTATCGTTACAAGAGAGAGAGAGAGAGAGAGAGAGAAAGAAAGAGAGCATGAGAGAGAACATGTCCGTGTAGTAAGTACCTCTCTAAACACCCCTTCATATAGAGAAAACTGGGGTATACAAGGATATGCATCATTATGACGCGATTATAACGAGCATATAATTTATGTTTGGAGAAAAAAAAAGAGAAAAATATCACGCTTTTTATCAGAAAAGTCACCATTTTCGAGTGATTAAAGAATGCACTACGTCGCACGGATGTATTATCATAAGAGAGAGAGAGAGAGAGAGAGAGAGAGAGAGAGAGAGAGAGAGAGAGAGAGAGAGAGAGAGAGAGAGAGAATGAGAGTTTGCTTTATATCCCTTAGTTATGTGTTAGGAATGTCAATACTAGAACTAGAAGCATCAGCTAAAATGAAAGATGGAATTTACAAGTGAAAATGTTATTTCCCTTCTTTGTTCCAAGCGATGATCTCAACCGTGAGGCGTCACTTTTGCAAATACTAAGAGCAAAATTACAGAAATGTAACAATTATGTTCAAATTTTGACAAGTTTTAAATCCCCATCAGTTCACCCGACAGTTCTGCGAGTGCTTTGATTATGCGGGGAATGTGCTCTCCCACCTAAGGTAGGTTGCATTACGCTAATAGTTCGGTCTTCGAGACCGCTTATAGATATATGGGTGTAAAAGTGTATATATGTGGGTCTGGTATAAGTGTACATGTTTTGATTTGTTTGTTTGTTGATTTGAGGTAAAACGTCCCCGTCAACACCGTAAAGGTCATTTTGGAGACATTGCTTCCATTTTAGTGGGACTTTTACCGACATTGAAATGAAATGACATTTCAAGCCCTGTCGCCCAATGAAACCAATAGGGTTTATAAGCATGGACGGTCCGACTCGTACGCAACGCTTTGCCCGGGCAGGCTTAGACCCCCAAGCGGCGGTGCACCAGTACTCGTGCGCGGGTCGGAATCAGCTCTGCGTGACAGCATCATGCAGCCCATATATTTCTTCAAGCTCCGAGGGGCGCGAGGAGGGGGGGGGGGGGCAAGTGTACATTTTTAATTTACAATTTAAACTAAGTACAAAGCGAATGTGGATGACATGTCACGCCGAGGCCCATCATGCAGACACGCCTATAAAATTTTGATCCCCTTAAACCCCACTTATATATACTCAAACTGAGTTTACAGTGGTATACATTATTTTACACGGCCCCCGCCCATCGGGGCTTGAAGAGGTAGATGGGCTGCACGATGCTTCCACGCAGAGCTGAAACTGACCCGATGAGTACTGGCAAACCGCTTAGAGGATCTAAGCCTGCCCAGGTAAAGTGGTGCGAGTCGGACCGTCCATGCTTATAAACCCTATTGGTTTCATTGGGCGACAGGGTTTGAGACGTCATTTCATCTCAATGTCGGGTAAAAGTCCCACAAAATTGGAAGCAACGTCTCCAAAATGACCTATACAGTGTTGACGGGGACGTTAAACCACAAATCAAACAAAACAAACATTATTTTACACATTGTGAGGAATCGCAGGATTTTATCTGAAACAAAATGGTGGTTAAATTTTGCCAATGTATTTAAATATTAGGCGTGTGTTCGTTGTGTATATTTTTATAATTCCCCTTAATAGTTAGTAAAGTTCGAGTGAGCCTGCACATAAATTTAACATTTCGATTAAAAAAAAAAAAAAACAAAAAAAAAAATCCAAAACCACCACAAAAGTTGTAAACGCACTGCATAATTACGTTTCGAAGGAGAACATTTTCCAAACTGTTATCTTTTGCTGCGCAATGTGGCCGTCAGAACAAGAAATCGATACCACCCACAGCTAAATGAGTTTTGTTGTCGGGTGTTATATATACTACAGGTACGTTTACGAGGTGATATATATTCTTATCTTGAAGTTAAATACGCTCTTGTGCTAACCGACACAAGGGAGACTACCGTGAAACCCCATATATATATAATCGCTACAAAACCGTGTTGCTAGCCAACAACCTAGGGAAAGTAAACTCGATGCCCTGAATCCACTGCAGGGCATGAGAAAATGCGGGGTGGTATGAACACCCCGCAATTTTTTCACACCCCACAAAAAAGGTTTTATATAGAAAAACACCCCGTATCTGGCAACTTTCTTAGTATATATATATATATATATATATATATATATATATATATATATATATATATATATATATATATATATATATATATATATATATATATATATATATATAGTAAAACGAGGGTTTACGAGGGTAAAACTTATTTTTCTTATTGTTGCTCTAAAATATAGATTGTTAGTGCCCTTAAATATAGATTATGGGTACTCGTTTGAACTGCCTGGATGAGGCGGTTCTAACGAGTGCCCACAATCTATATTTTGAGCAGAAATAAGAAAAATATTACAATTTTTCATCTTAAAATTTTCTCTTTTTTTCGGCGATAAAGGTGGCAGTGTATTTGTATAGGCGTGTTTGCGTAATGCGATCATTGCCTTCACTTCTATTTTGTAATGTTTTAACTACGGTGATGTTTTTATTTCCCTTTTGTGTTTTTGGTGGATAGTGTAAAGAATTTGTTTCGATTTCTAACCATTGCCGTCACTTCAATTTTTATACAGAGGACCTGCGTTATAACGACATGGCAAAACTCATTATAACGACGATTTCAATGGAATGATTTCTTAGCTCAAGTTTTAGCATCGATTCCGAGTGGCTTGGGTTTCCCTTGGGTTGGAAATACCCAAATCGAATCCAAAGTCATGAAATATTCTTGTGTGTAATACTCAAAGAAACAAATAATATAGACATGTGTTAGAATCGCCTCGACTCGTCGAGGCGATTCTAACAAATGTCTATAACATTTGTTTCTTTGAGTAATGGTGTGGAAAAGACCTTTTATAAGCTTTCATACTCCTGACTGGGATTCTTCATAACGGGAAATTCGTTATAACGGCACAATAAAAGGGAACACATACTGTCGTTATAACGGGGCCCGCTGTATGTAATATGGTGCTGGATAGACAAATTTCATTTGTTCTGCTCAGATATTGCATAAAAGTCCTCTGTTTTTATACAGTGCCAAACGGCAATCTAAGTCTACATTACTATGACAATGTTTTACAGACTGTGGATTTGTTGCTGTATATAAAAATCAATCCAAAGAAAAATTCAGTGTTACAGGGTTATTGCACTGATATTGATGAAAATTATCTTTAAACAATTCTAATTCCAAGTGTCATATCCTGTATTTATCATATGACGTCGCCTCTGAGAGTGTAATAACGTCATGTAATATTTTCGATAATCCATTAGTGGATTAAATATGCAAATTAGCTAGATATGTCCCGTAACGTTACATGTACGAAGTCCTTAACGACGTCGTGTTTACTGACGGCGGAATATAGACATTTTTGTAAACAATCGTGAATAAAATGCGTTTTAAATGTCATATGATAAATAGAATCTTGCATTCGTGCTCTTGTATAATTGAATTTATTAAACTCGTTGAGGAAAAGGGATTAAATGCTCGGCAAAGCCTCGCATTTTATACCTTTTCCTCAACTCGATTAATAAATTCAATAATACATGAACATGAGTACATGAATACTCATGTAAGATCCTCTATTTAACTTCATGATGTTATCTTTCATTTAAGTTGCCGATGCTTGTGAGAGGACTGCTGAACAAATATGCGTGAACTGCAAGGCTTCTTCAATATGCACAAATGCCATCGCTACATTAAACGACAAAGATGTTCCCCACTGCAGCCAACCATGTCTGGCATTGCCAGTTTTAACCTGTTATTTAGGACAAGTTGAAACTGCCTCAAACACGTGTGATCTCTACGGAACCTGCAACGCAATAGAAATAGCTGTTGGGTATACTTCGATCAGGCGAACTTGTGTTTCAGGTACTTTATATCGTTTTGCTCTTTTGCGATGAATAAGCTACATGTACTGGACTATTTCTATTTGAATTAGTTTATTCATCTCCTCATCACATACGCGAAATACGCGCCGCAAAACTGATATTCATCCAATAAGCGACTATTTATATTCCGTTAAACAGCCATCACCATATAGCGACTTTAAGGGTGAACGACCGAGTGCATGTGCCCATATTGTTTGATGCAACGTCGAAACCTAGCGCATTTGTTTCCCTTAAAGAAACTGAAATCACTTAACGTTCAAATTAAGGCGTAAGACTATGACGTTGTTTGCCCTTGCATAAACAAAAGTTCTACATTTAACGCGAAACACTTGACATTTTTCCCCTTTTTTACTGAATGTCTGAGTCTGTATTTGCTTATTTTTCTTTATTTATAAAATTTCCTTTCAAAATACAAAATAACGTTTACAGACAGTCTGCATACATGCTAGTTAACCCAGTCGCGGTTGATAACATTGCTTCCCTCTTTAATTGCACGCTCTGTGTCTGGCTGGGCCCACCGGAGTCTAACTATTGGTTTTCTTTAGCTCCAGCATTTCAGTTATTTCATGCTGTCAAGTAGTCTCCGTGATTTCATCTCTGTAGATGTTTGATTTTCTGTTCTCGGAGATATAGCCCTGATGAGTCCGGAAGCCTTCATGGGGACTGAACAAATTTTTTGTCTAAGTCACGAAAGAAGTAAGGGAGAGGTGTGGCCACACAGAATTAATTTAAGCCCCCCCCCCCCCCCCGCACCACCAACACCCCTGTGAAATACTTTTCACTGACCGAAATATGTTTCACTAACCATTCGAAGGCGGTTCTTCTGTCGCGGTTTATTTTTGTTATTGTTCGTCTCTGGGTGTGCGTATCGCTTATATATTTTTTGTTTTGGATAGCCAATTGGCCATTGTGTGGGAAAGTATCTGTCATTTTGGCTTTCCGCTAGTAATGTTTCCATTAGGGTCTAGCTATTTCATTTTCGTGTTCCTTTCCTTTTGGTGTCTCTGATTGGAAGTGTAAATTAATTTTATCGATTCATGATCATTGCCTTCACGTCTGCTTATTGGCATATGGTGAATGATGCTAGAATGTTTAGATGTCGCTGCAACAACGTGAAGCAACTAATAGCGCAGGTTGTCGCGCTAATGGCGTGGAAAATTAAACGTTTTTCAGTCTTGCTTCTTAACAAAGACTGTGATCCCGTATTTTTATTCGCGAATTCAGTTACGTTTGTAAGGAGCATAATGCTGTCTAGTTTACCGACAACTTGTCTTTTTATTCAAACACTTATTATATGCATTTATATGGCGGTAAATTAATTTTGCATAGAATAGCACCATAACTCAAAACTGAAAGTTAAACTGAACGTAAATGTTCTGTATAATGTAAGACAATTATTTTACGGAGGGGGTCTGCCGAAGCACTGGTGTGAGCAGACTGAGGTCTAAAATTTGTGAAAATGTAGGATAGACATATAGGTGACGCTACGATATCTCAGAAGTCAAATTCTGGACCCTCAATTTTTATTTCCAACTGCAACCGATTAAACTTGGAAGTTTCATTGTATGAAATTGCATTTAGTTTTTACCCTGTTGCCCCCCCCCCCCCCCCCCCACCCAAGACAATGGGGTATATTTGACGACAGCTTGATGTAACCAGCTTACCTCCATGGGCGAATGAAGGCAGTTGGTCTGAAATAGTTAATCTCTGGAACGTCGTCGAAAATTTAATTTCAACAATATAACGCCCAAATATGTTCTATGAAAAGGTTAGCTCAAAAGCTTTGGAGGTTTAACGTCCCCGTCAAAACTATTTAGGTAAGTTTGTAAACGTTGTTTCCAATTTTAAGGGAATTTTACCAGACATAGAGATAAAATGACATCTCAAGCTCTGCCCCATGAGAGGGTTGTCCTTTGGTATTCCTTGCGAATACACCACAGAACTGATAAGTATGGAGAGTACAGGTTTTTCTGGGCCAGACAGCCAGTGTCGGCCAATTAGGCCTCATCAGTGACCCTCAAATTCCATGATGATGGGATCAAGGATCCCAAAGGACAATGAAATATACACTACAACGACCGGCCTCGCCCATCTGGGCTTGAAGAAATAGATGGGCTACATGATGCTTCCACCCAGAGCTGGAACCGACCGCACACGAGTACTGGTAAACCGCTTATGGGATCTAAGCTTGTCCAGGCAAAGCGGTGCGAGTCCGACCGTCCATGCTTATAAATCCTATTGGTTTCATTGGGCGACAGGGCTTTCATCTCAATGTCGTGTAAAAGTCCCACACGGGAAAATGGGAAGCAAAGTCTCCAAAATGGCCTATGCATTGTTGACGGGGACGTTAATCCTTAAATCAACCAAACCAACACTACAACTACACTAATCCATTGCCTCTCTCTCTCTCTGGGGCCTCGCCCATCGGGGCTTGGAGAGATAGGTTGAGCTACATCGGATGAAATCAACCGCACATGAGTACTGGTAATTCGCTCAGGTATAAACCTGCCCAGGCAAGGTGGCGCAAGGTGGTTACATTGGGCGACAGGGCTTGAGATGTCATTTCATCTCAATGCCGGGTAAAAGTCCCACAAAATTGGAAGCGACGTCTACAAGATGACATATATAGCGTTGTCAAGGACGTTTAACCTCAGTTCATCCAAATAAATATGTTCTAGAAAGGGCTATCCTTTGGAAGCAAGGAATACACCACATAGAACTGGAAAATATGGAGTGTACATATTGAGCCGTTGAGTCTTGCAAAACTGACATCGCAACGGATCCGAAAGCTGAAGTACCGTTCACTGGACCTCGGCACATTGCTTTTCATGCGAAAACTGTATAGCACTCGAGTATTTTAGCAAAATGCAAACATTTTGGCCAGTGCAATTATCCATGTTTGGTTAACAGCTGTACTTACTGTAATACAGGGCCAATTAACGGCCCAGTCAACACTATTTAGGTCATATCCAGCCGGACTGTTTACCAATACGCTCTTTTCCTAGGCGCTAAGAATGCAAATACAGTAAAATCTGAAATAGCGACCACCTCTATTCAATTAGCAACGTGTTGTAAGCAAGACAGAATTCAGTCACAAATGGGCGAATGCACTAAGAATTATGATAGCACATCGGTGTGGTATAGTGCATGCTTTTATATCTCCAAATTGGTTACTTTTCTGATGAAAAATATTTGAAATTTTTCTTATTAATACTCTTAACGAGTACCCACCACCTATATCTTGGGCAAAAATGAGGAAAATAATGTATGCCCCAAAGTTTTTCTCTATATAAAGTGGGGCTTTGTGTTGTTTATATTGGAGTTTAAATACCCAGCCAACACTATTTAGGTCATATCGAGCCGGACTGTTTACGAATACACACTTTTCCTAGGCATGATACACGTAAGCGGTTATCCAGTACAGGTCACAGTCTTTCGCCGAAAATGACAACTGTCCTTCATGAATCAGCGGAAGGGAGAGAATTAGCGTAGAAAAAGATTTCACAATCAATCTCAACGAAAGAATGCTACCGACCCCGCCAAGTATCGAACCCGTGAGCTCCGCGCAGCCGACTGAGCTACCGAGGCCAGCAGTCTTATTTTTACTAAAACACATAGACACTTTTCATATGTGAAGGCAGTGGATACTTTAATCAGCCACCGCATTCACACAGTCTGATCATTCTTCGCTGAAAAAGAAGACTTTTTGCTATCTATCAAACGCCCACCGAAACGTTGACCAGACAGCGCAGGCTGATCTGTGTTTGCTGGACGCTTATTTAAATTATAGGCTTACACCATGTAATTAGCAGTCGACTCTTGTAAAGTAAAAAAAAAACCCATCACGCATTATAGCAGGCCTATGTAATTTTGACTACATCAAATTATATGAAGAATAGCGACAGGAACTGATACAATCAGATCCCAAACACTGCCCTAAACACCATAGCACAATTTCATTTAGCAAGTCGGGTTTTTCGAAGTATATATTATTTTTTCTTATTTCTGCTCTAAAGAAAAATGTTAAAATTTTCATCTGAAACATTTTATTTTCATGGGTATAAAATTTAAATAGATGTAAAACTTACCAGTTGCATCATATATAAATCAAGTAGCATCTGGCAATAGCATATTACCCGACTTTGTGCTATTGACAGACGTCTGGCAATAGCACATTTTCCGACTTTGTGCTATTGACAGACGTCTGACAATAGACTCTTCCATTAAATATACCCCTTAGGATGAGAGTATAACAGGTTAAATTGCTGCAGACAGCTGCTTTCTGCACGGAAGATGTTCGATCCATCTAGGGACCTAACTGCATGTTCTTTTTTAACACCTATACTTGCGTTACATAGATGATTAGCGTTACACTGATGAAGCAGCACGAAGTGTCTGAATTGGGAAGCTTCTAACCACCTCCAAATTAGGGAATAACTGCCTTCATCATTGTCATTTGGAGAGGTAAATCAGCGGTTTTACGCTCGAAAGTTTTTTTTTGTTGTTTTTTTTTCGCGGCGGCGGCTCGTCCTGCCTTCGAATTTGTCAATTTGAGAGGCAAATCAGCCTTTTGTCGCTTTTTTACCGCTAGCGGAACCATTAAACGGAAACTGGCGATTTACCTTTCCAAATGACAATTTTGAAGACAGCCATTCCCATTATATTGTTCTTTTGTTCAGTTGTTGTGTTTAAAAAAAAAAGCGTTGTGCGATGCGCTAAACCAAACGCCAGCCAATGAAAAGTGACGTGATGATCCAGGAGGGCAGAATATATTGTCGCAAGATTTTGACATTATCCAATCAGATATCGCATTACATTCGCAAGTGCATTAGATTATATGAAAAAGTCTTGTATCAATCTCCTATTTCGAGTACTAGTATCCATATTGCAAAGATAAGGGTGACAATAGGTGTGTGTGTGTGTGTGTGTGTGTGTATGTGTGCGTGCGGGCGGGCGTACGTGCGTGTAAGTGTGTGTGTGTGTGTGTTTCACGTCCCACCAACATCTAAGGTCATATGGAAACGGGACCTTGGTTTAAAGACTCATCCAAAAGTCTGGAGAAGCCCGGAACTGAACCCACGACTCCTGGTTGGCCTTGAACACCCCAGTAGATGTAGTATTGAATTTAGCTTTTGGACACCTCTCGTACATGACTAGGCAGTATTAAGCAGCGTCACAGTATGACTTTAAATGCATTTTATAGAGGATCTTACATGAGTGTTCATGCTTTATTGAATTTATTAAACGAATTAAGGAAAAAGGATAAAATGCGAGGCTTTGCCGAGCATTTTATCCTTTTTCCTCAACGAGTTTAATAAATTCAATAACACATGAACACGAATTCTATTTATCATATGACTTTTAAAACGCATTTTATTCACGATTTTTTAACAAAATGTCAATATTCCGCCATTAATAAACGCGACGCCGTTAAGGACGTCGTATTTGTAACGTTACGGGGTAATCTAACTAATTTGCATATTTAATCCACTAGTGGATTATTGAATTTATTACATGGCGTTATTACACTCTCAGACGCGACGTCATATGATAAAGACTGATCTTGCTCAAATCACAATTGAACACGGTAAAGCGAGTCTGTAATTAAACACACATGTGCGCACAAGATGCTATCTTGTTCGAACAACTTCCCAAAATCTATGTTGTGCAAACAAGATAATATGTTGTGCGAACAAGATATTATCTTGTGCGCACAAGATATTATGTTGTGCGAACAAGATAATATGTTGTCTGCACACGATAATATGTTGTGCGCACAAGACAAATTATGTTGTCCGCACAAGATAATATTTCATTAGCGCAACTTAATATCTTGTTCGCACAACATATTAAAAACAAAAGGACCATATCAAGTGACTCGATTGTGAATGCATTTAACCATTTCTGAAAGAAAAAGGCAATGCTATATCATTATTAAAGCCGTTTGGTTATAAACTTATAACTAGAATTACATAATTAATGATTTGCGGTATCAAATGCCGGTTGTCTTCATTTTTTGTTGAATTTCATAGATTAAATAATCTAAATTGACGTATAAACCGGTGTTGAATTTAACAATGTATATTTTACAGAGTTGGATTTCGACCATGATTGATCAGCGAGCACAGCCTTGACGAAAATTGAAACCGACAAGCACAATCAGCAAAAAGTCTGGTCTTCATACTTAACACCCCCTTTCCAACATCAAGAACAACACATTATTATTATTATTATTATTATTATTATTATTATTATTATTATTATTAAGTGTTCTTTCCTTGAAGCAATATTAGCTATATTTTAGTGTTTATTATCTCCCGACCGAATAGGCTCGGGGATTTAGCGATCAGCCTGGCGTCCGGTCGTCCGTCCGTCCGTCCGTAGATGCAACCTTGTGATGTCCATAACTCGAATGCCCTTTGAGATTCATTGATGGTTCTTGGCATAATTGTTCACAAGTATAAGACAGCATGTGATGCGCAAGAACTAGAGTTATCTCCCCTTTAAATAAAATAGAGTGACTATCTTGTGATGGCCATAACTCCAATACCCTTTGCGAAATATTGATGGTACCTGGCACAATTGTTCACAAGGCTGAAACGGCGTGTCATGCGCAAGAACCAACACTTTGGTTGCTATGGCTTTTTAGTCATCTCCCCTTCCAATAAAACAAAGTGACTATCTTGTGATGGCCATAACTCCAATACCCTTTGCGATATATTGATGGTACCTGACACAGTTATTCACAAGGCTGAGAGGGTGTGTCATGCGCAAGAACCACAATTATGGGTGTCATGTTTGTTTAGTTATCTCCCCTTCCAATAAAATAAAATCACTACCTTGTGATGGCGATATCTCCAATACTCTTTGAGATATATTGATGGTACTTGGTACAGTTGTACATGAGGTTGAGCAGGCGTGTTGTGTGCAAGAACCACAACTCTGGGAGCCCTGTTTTTATTTTTTTTTAATTAGCTCCCCTGACACTGTAACGTTGTAATGGTCATAACTCCAATACCCTTTGAGATATATTGATGGTACTTTGCACAATTGTGTACAAGGTGGAGACGGTCTGTCATGCCTAAGAATCACAGCTCTGGGTGCTAGGGTATTTGAGTTATCTTCACTTCCAATCTGATAGTATGACCAAATTGTGATCACCATACCTCCAATACCCTTTGAGACATATTAATGGTACTTGGTGGAGATGTACATGAGGTTAAGCAAGTGTGTCATGCGACAGAATTACAACTTAGGATCACAGGATCGAGCCCGGGCTTCTCCCGACTTTCGAATGTCTTTGGGTGTTTGTGTCGCTTAAACGATGGCTTTTCGGTAAGTTCGTATAATTTGTTCATAACTTCTCTAAACAAAATAACCAAATGGAACAAAAATTAGATCACGGCAAAGATTTATCTATGCACAATATAATGTGAAAATTTCAATTTGTTATATACTCCTGTTTGCAAATTATAAGCAATTTTCCGAACCAACTATAGTGAACTTGCCGCACGCTAAAAGTCGGGATCAGAGTGACGTTAAAAGTCTTGTCCGTCCAAAGATCGGCGCACTTTCTCCACGTAGACTCCGTTAAAGTCAAAACATTTCTTATGCCGTGCAATCCACTTCTTGTAAATCTCCGCATACCAGTCATCACAGAAATTGGATATGATCGCCCGTGTCGCCTTTATCAGATCACCAGTAGTGCCGAATCGCTGTTCACGGAGCTGCGCCTTGAGTTTCTGGAAACACGCAAAGTCCATTGGTGCCAGGTCAGGGCTTTACGGAGGATGTTGCAGAATCTCAAACCCCAACAGGTCGATGTCTAGCAGCATAGAGTTAGCCCTATGCGCAGGTGCGTTATCCTGGTGCAGAATAATCCGGTTCAGAGGTGTATTCGGGCGCTTCCGTCGCAGGGAGTTAACCAAATCTCTTCTCAGCACCTGCAAAAGGAAACATGTGTGAGAGTGCTTCGGCTACGCAAAATGCTTCAATCTTTCTCTTCGATTTTCATTTTCTTGGTGATTAATATTCGCTCTAATTTTGACTGGAATAAAATGATTAAATAATAAATAAATAAAATGGTAAATCTAAATTATTTTAAAATATTGTAATACCTTCGAGTAATAGTCAGGTTTCACTTTTCTCCCCTCCTTCATTCTGTGCTGCAGAATCATTCCATGTGGATTCATGAAAAAAAATAAACATCTCCTTCCCACAGCCTTTCTGTACTCTGGCCTTTTTCGGTGGGGGTGTCCGCGGTGTCTTCCATACTGAGGATTGTGCTTTTGTCTCTGGATCATAGTGATGTAGCCATGTTTCATATGTTGTCACAATTCTTTCCCAAATGCGTCTTCTTCAGCTGCGTAACGTTGCAAAAACACAGATGAGCACTGCGTCCGGCGTTCTTTCTCTTCCATTGTCAGAAACTTCGCAACCCAGCGGGCACTCACTTTTGACATCCCCAACTCTTTAGTAAGAACATCGTGGACAGTTGTGCATGATACATCTAGATCCTCTGCAATGGTCCTCGCGGTCAAGCGCCGATCACTACGAATCAAATCCTTCATTTGGTCTTTAACAGCCATTTTCACAACACAGGGTCGCCCTTCTCTCGGATCGTCCGCAGTTGATTGTCTCCCTCCCCGGAATCGCGTGTGCCACTAGTAAACGAACGGCACACTGCAGGAATTCATTGTTTCTGAACTTCTTATCAACTCTAACGTGTGTACTGGTCTTTTCCAAAGGCCTACGCAAAACTTGAACACACTGCGCAGCTCAACGTCACCTGTTGACGCCATCTTTTGCTTACTCTTTCAATGAAAACGCTAACCAAACTTGATGTTTTGAAGCTATGGCGTTAGTTTTTTCGTTAATGACCTTGGCCGGACGTCGTCAAGGAGTACAGACTTTTCGCGCCGTTTTAATCATATTCCAAGCGACTATGGCAAAGCCTATTGCAATAGCAAATTGTACGGTTTTTGCGTCATTTTTGGCGTGCGGCATCATCGATTACCTGCGTCGCCAAGGAAACATGTATTATAGACATTGCGGAAAATATTCGGCATTTAGCTTTTCTAATAACGATTATCTTTCATAGTTGACAAAATGAGCAGAATATCTAGATATTTGAATTTTTAATGAACAAATTATACGACTTTCCCGAACAGCCCTCGTATTGTTTTATTTTGGATAGCCTATTGGCAATTTTGTGGGAAAATAACTGTCCTTTTGGCTTTCCGCTTTTGACGTTTCCATTAGGGTCTGTTGTTTCATGTTTTTGTTTTTTTCCCGTAAGTGTCTCTGATGGGAGCTGTGGGTATATTGTATCGATTCCTGACCGTTGCCTCAACTTCTATTTTAAATCGAGGTCCCGTCTCCGTATGACCTAAGCTGTTGGTGAGACGTAAAACTCAAGCAAAATTGTCTACATATATACAAGGTTGAAAAGGCATTTCATGTTGAAGAAATACAACTCAGTATACCTGTACTTTGTGCATTGGAAATCTTGGATCTTCATCATGTTGAGAAGAGATCCTTTGTATCATTAGTCGAGTGAGTGACTGTTTGAGTTTTACGTACCACCAACAACTAAGGTCATACAGAGACGGGACATCGGTTTAAAGACTCGTCCGAAAGTCTATCATTCTCAATAAACAATACATAATATTATACAAAATATACTATGGGAAAAGCTTACCAGTGTGTTTAAATTCTGATGCATTTTCTATTTGTGAACAGTCTTCTGAAGGCCATATTGGCGTTTGTTCGGTGGATTTGCCATCTCCTCTGATGGCTATTTTTAACTTTATTTTCATCACATTAATAAAAATTATGATTATAATAGTTGAAGTAGTGGTAATAGTACAGTGATAGAGGAAGTAATACTATTAGTAGTTATAGAATCTGGAGTAGTTGCAAGATATAATTATTATTACCATCGTTTTGATTATTATTATTATTATTGTAGTACTGTTCTGTAGTAGTGGGAGTAGTAGTAAGAGTATAATGATAATTGTCATCGTTTTTATTTTTATTTTCGTTATTATAAGTAGTATCATCAGTAGGAGTGGTTTGTTTGTTTGTACATGTATTGAGATTGTATGTTCCCAACAACATTATTGAGGTCATTTTGGAGACGCTGCTTCCAATTTGTGAAACTGAAATGGCATCTCAAGCGCTCCCGCTAAAACAAATCAAAAGGGTTTATATACAGGGTTAGTCCGACTCAGATTACTTTACCTAGGCAAGCTAGGATCTCCTCAGCAGTTTACCTGTACTCATGCGCGTTCAATTTCAGCTCTGTGTGGAAGCATCTTGCAGGCCAATTTATTTATTCAAACCCCTATCGGCGGGGGCCCAATCACAGTAGCAGTCGTTGAAAAAGTAGTAACAGTATAATATTTATTATCGTTTTATAATTAAAATTATTATCAGTAGTAGTAGAAGTAGCAGTAGTTGTAGTTATATCATTATTGTTATTATTATTATTATTTTTATTATTTATATTCCAACAAACCATATTGGCTAGTTTTATCCAATTTTATTTCCATCACGTTAACATTCTCATGCAATACCTTTATGTAAAAAAAAATAAGTTTTATATTTCAACCCGCAATTTCGTTAGAGAAATGTCATAATTATGGGTGAATAGCAAATTGTTTTCAGTCCCTTTGAATTAACTGTTATTAACTTTATTTGAAACAAATAAATAAAAATATTACAAGAAACATAATAAAACGATATCTTGTGGACAGCTATATATTATCTTTGTGGCTAAAGTGCTACATCTTATAAGTTAGCATATTGTATCGCTTCTCTCCAAAGTCAGGGTACAGCAAAATGCACATGTTGGCAGGTTTGAAACACAACTTCCCATACAAAAACGCCAATGGTACTGAGTCCATTACGTTCCTTACGCACCCTCATAATATCCGTCAAACGATCTTTTACTTTTCTATCCAAAATAATCAGACCCAATCTTATTTTGGAGCGTAGCTGTTGCAGCGTAGCTCCAGTGAGATGAGAAATGATTTCGGCACTACTTTCGGTGTTAATGCAGATGACCTGAGAATATAGTACCCCGTGTTAACGTAGTAGATTATTACGCCATGCGGTATCTTCTTATAGACTGCTTAACAGACCACCTATTTCAAACGGAATAGATGAATATTTTTAATAGATGAACTGTGTAGCAGTCTAATCGTTTTATAGTTCAGTTCATATAACCCAGTTTACAGCCCATTTGTACCATAAAATCCCAAACCTGGCAACTTGCAAACAGGACAAACCCAGATCAGATACCACACAACGCGGAGTCTCATTATGCCCTTCACTGTATACTTACAAAAAAGGTTCAGCCATTTTTTGCCAAATATTTCGTGGAAGCCACAACCTGACATCCCTAATTTTAAAATGAACGCATCCCATACTGATATAAGGTGTTGAGGATTCCATTCGTTTAAAATGGGTTAAAAGTACGCAGTGTGGGTCGATAATGTATTACCAAAATAAGACAGTTGGAATGAGTTTGGACAGGTGCACGTCAAGGCTTATATTGAAAGGAGTAAATTTTGCAGTTTAGACACAGATGAGACGCCACTTGTTGTAGCGTCTGATTTGGGTCTGCTATGTTTGTCCCTAAAAAGGCTGCTAGACATATACTCAGAGTATGGGTTAATGTGTGTGTGTGTGTGGGGGGGGGGGTTTACTTTTTTAAAGCGACCTGTCTGCGTCCTAGGCACGTGACCATAAATAAAGCAAATTTTCAGCTCAGACATTCGATACCTGCCGGGTTCGGCAACATTCTTTCCAGGAGATTGATCGTGAAATCTGTTCCACGGTGATTATATCCCTTTCGCTGATCCAAGAAGGGCAGTTGTTGGTTTCCGGTAAAAGACTGTGCACTGTGCTGTATTGACAATATCTAACCAAAGAAATTGCCTTAATGCCAGATCATTTCATAAATGCCCTCGTTGAGGCAATTTATTTTTATATAATAATAACGGAGTATAATGTCTAAACCTCTTCAAATATTCCTATGGATTGATATTGACAATAACTAACCCAAGAAACTGTCGTATGCAAGATCACTTCATAAATGGCCTCACCGATGCAATATATATTTAGAAAAATGTTAACAGAGTATAATGATCTAACCTCTCTGAATATTCCGATCATTTTTGGCATTCGGGTTGATATTGACAATACCTAACCCGTGAGGCTGTTTTATGAAAGATTACTTTATGAATGGCCTCGCCGAGGCATAATAATATAAAAAATGAATACAGAGTATAACATCTAAACCCGGCTTTGATCATTTTCGGCATACAGGTTGATATTGACAATACATAACCCGCAAAATTGTCTTATGCCAAATTACTTTACAAACGGCCTCACCTAGGCAAACTGAAAAATTATTTCGAAGTGTAACTTCTAATCTACTTGGAATATTTTTGACAACTGTTAGCATGCAGAGAGATAATGTACAGATCTAACCAACGCGATTCCTGAATGCCCAATTTCTTTATTTTAGCCTCGACAAGGTAAAAAATTCACCCACTGACACGGTCTTATAACTTTCAACCCGACGGGTATATTTTTATAATGTTTTGCATGCAGATGTAAATTGACAAGATCAAGCTAATGGTATTGTCTAATGCCAGATAGCTTTATAAACAGCCTCACCGAAGCAATTTTTAAAGACTGATTGCGGATGTATAACTTATAAACTGCTGGGAAAAGTATGATAATTTTTCACAATCAAGTCGTAACCAAGAAGAATGTCTAATGCAAGATAAATAACCTCCCAAAGGTAATTTTTCAAAAACTGATTCCATAAAATAACTTTAAAGCCGCCAAACAATTGCGCAAGCCTCAGTTATTGCACGAACTATAGCTCAGCAGAAATCTTCAAGTAAACTGTTGAACTGCATGGTTGCTGTATTGCTAAAAAAACATTGATTGTGGGTTCTTGATAAAACTGCCTCGCCAAGGCGGTTCAATCAAGTCCCCGCAATCAATGTTTTGAGCAGAGATTTTTTTCTTTTTTTTTTTTTTTTTTGCCAAAAAAAAAAAATGACAATGTATTTGTACAGGCGTGTTTTCGTGATGGTTGTTGCGGGGTCTACACCTTAGCGTGAGTTAGTTTCAATATTGGTCTTGTTGCTTTAACACGACTTCTGGCCCAGAATAGCTTCAAACAGCTATGTTCATTGGATCAATATGAGCCTGAATTAAAATACCATTCAGACGCTAAATCAAATTATCAAAGCTACGCTCCATCAGCACTCTCAGTGCTTTGATTTACACAAAGTGTCTATGGAAAAACGTTTAATTGCTGTCAATAAATGTGACATACAAATCCTTTTCTCTTACTGAACTGCAAGGAAAATACACAGTTCAACTTATAGATCGTGTAAGCAACTCGTGTCCGAATTAATATGTTGAAGTATTGAAGAACACTATTAGTGACTATAAAGAGTCAGGTAGTCAACAGCCGGAGTTACAATAAAATTTCCCTTCCCGGGTTCCGTAAAAGTTTCTTTTGTTAAAGCGAACATTTGCTGGAAAATTTAACGGTACACTCTCTGTGTAAGTGACGCCATCATTTCTCACGTCTGGTTCCGTGTTACACATGGCTGCTTTCTAACATCGCAACAAATAGCGGAGCCCAGTTAATAAGGATGGTAAACCCGAGGAGGATGATATAGGATTCTGTATTTTTGTGTCCAAAAACTGATAGTTGACAGCTTTATTTCGTTTATTTTTTTTTTATTTATCTATTTTTTATCCTTTTCCTTTGTGTGGGGGTATGGGAGAGGGGTGTTGGTTTTACTACCCTTTTAAGATTATTTCACTTATATCAAGTCGATAGTTAAACAGAGGTGGGCGGAACGGGAATACCCGGAGAAAGACCACCCGACCTTTGCTTGCAGAACTTGGCGTATCACATGTGACCCGAGCCAGGCTCGAACCACAGCGTTGATAGACCTAATGATTAAGTCAGCGCTCTGTAATGAATGTTTAAATTGGCTATTCGACTAAGATGTAATTTAAATATGTTGGGGACTAAGCTTTCTGCATAGAATGTTAGTACGACCTACTATCCAAGTATAAATAAAAATCAAAAATGAGTTCCTTTAAGAGCAATGAAAATATTCATAAGAAAGAAGATGGGTCATACTACGTAGTTTCGGCTAATAAAGCTTCATCAGTGACCCTGTAATGATCCAGCAACGAAAGCCAAAGGAAGCATACTGCAATTTAGTGAATTTCGAACAGGCAGTCGATTCAAAGACTGATATAAATCCAAATGAGGTCCAAATAATTAAAAACCTGTCTAGAATATGAGTCTAAACTAATAATTTATTTCTGATTTCTCAGAATATTCACGCTGATCTCAAAGGACCAAAAGTAAAATATAAACTGCACTATGGTTGATGTAAGGAGAGACGTTTTACGGCCGCCACACGGCACAACACCAGCTGCAGTGAAGACAAATAAAAATCAAAAATGAGTTCCTTTAAGAGCAATGAAAATATTCATAAGAAAGAAGATGGGTCATTCTACGTAGTTTCGTCTAATAAAGTATAAAATCATTAAATCAGAGTTTCTTGGGACGTTTTTATGAGTCGACTTTAAAATAGAGGAAAGACACGGTGGGTACCAAAAAGCTCGCCTGCACAATTTTTTTTCTTTCTTTCTTACTTTTTTTTCTAAACATAAAATGATTTGTTTTCAAAAGTGCATCCATACACCCATGCACCCATGCAATCTACTCGTTATGGTTTTGCAGAAACTTTACATTATTTTCAGGGTTAAACGAATGCTGAAATTTTTAAATTTGTCCCTTATATATATTTGAATTAAATCTCCTGTACAAATGTTGAATTCCTGTCAGATATAGGGTAATGTATCTGTTCAATAAACAAAAGAAATCATAAGATGTTGCTGTTGATGACCTACTTTCAAAGCGGCACAGGTCCAATAACCTTTATTGTTGACTGACGGCACTATATATGTTAAACTTGCCGGAGATTTCTGGTCAAACTTGGTGCTGAATATCGAGACTAGAATCTACTTTGATGCACTTGATGTAAATGTCAATGTGATGTAGGTACGTCGGGGCTCACGTTTGCTCCTGAAACCTTTTCTAGTTCTATACTGGCAGCAGGTTTTCACGTTAATATTGTCACTGAATCATTTCGTGGTACGTTGAACTCGCAATTGTCAGGTGTACTGCAGCGTAAGGGTCTACCTGTTAACACTATGTTTCGTCAGAAAATAGAATAAAACGACAACCGACATTTGCCTTAAGTGGCAAATGGACTTGTCTAATCGTGGAAGAGTCCAGTTAATGGAGCCATATTTTTGTTCTAATATAGGAAAAGCTACATTTGTTTTGTTGTTTTTAACGAGGGTCTGTACTTTGTCAAACTGCACGAACAGTTTCAAACAACTGATCTACTCTGATTAAGGAATGCATTTTTCGTTGCGCAAGGACGTCTACAGTTGGTTGTTGTTGTTATAACGGTCGTGTGAATACAAATAAAGCACTGACAGCACTGTAGGTTTGATTGTCTCCGAGTTAAGGCTACCAAAATGATCCTGAATGATGACAAAGTCTGATAGCATTGCCTCTAACCCTTATTTTCTTCCTGTCCTGTCCCGTAAGCAAACAAAGTAGACTCTTATCAGACGCTTCATTCTGTCGCGTCTGACCCTTAGACGCCTATACTATAAGCAAATAGTGCAGACCCTGATCAGACGCCGCCTCCTGCGGCGTCTGATCTTGGTCTACACTATTTGTCAACCCCAACTTGTGACTCAAGATGCCAGTACAACGTCTATCGATAGCCATATTTCGTAACCCGATGACCAATTAACGCTGCTATTTTGTATAAATAACCATTCTCTGGATTTCCTACAAACAGTGATTGTCACGTGGTCTCTAAACACTGAGTTCCTTTGCTTAGTAATTCTTGGTCGGTAATCAAATTATCGGCCGAAAAGGATACGCCCTGCGACAACTCAGATCATCATGAGCATTCGTGCAGAATGCTAACAGCATGGTGGCTAAATTGTTAAACATTTCTTCAAAGACCATTCAGGGGTACAGAAACTTTTTAAGACCATGTCAATACTGATTGTATTCGCAGGCTAATAATCAGCATTGCTTGGCACCCTTGCGTTTAAACACTCTCTCGCTCATCGACTACCAGGGTGGAGTCGAGCGTCAATTTCTTGCACACCAGATAAGGAAATCGATAGTTTTAGTTTGGGATAGAAATTATGTTCTTACCCTTGTGTTCTTACCCAAAATCGAATATTGTGGCGTATTGGATAAATGCAAGGTAAAACAATCCAGTGGTTACGTGGTTCAGTGGTTACGCTACTCGTCTTGTAACCAGGGGTCGCAAGATTCCGGGCTTCTCAAGACTTTCGGATGGGTCTTTAAACCGAGGTCCCGTCTCAGTATGACCTTAGCTGTTGATGGGACGTAAAACTTAAACACTCACCTTGTCAGCAAAAATGTTCGAAAACACTTGGCGATAAAGCCTTTAAATTTAGTGGTTAGATTTGTAGTGATGAGAGGATGATCTGTTTAATATGTAAATGCATTCTGACAAATGCTTTATGACTTATGGCTGTTTGAAAATTTGGGCATTTTAACCTGTCAGCCAAATATCTAAAAAAGGATATGCCAGAGCAATGCTGCCAGGCGATTAGATTGCTGGTGATGAAAAGATAACCTGATTAGCTTTTGAATAAAACTTGCAAAATATTCAACAAGTTACGGCCCTTTGTAAATATTAGCTATTTAACATCGTCAGCAAAATATCTCGAAAATTATTGAAGTAAATGGCCAAATTAAGTTTGAGTAAATTTGGAAAAAAATACTTCATGAGTTATGGCTCTATGTAAATTTGGGCGTTTTTATCTTGTCATTGAAATATTTCAAAACCGTTTAGAGCTTAACCTTAGATTGCTCGTGGTGAGTAGATGACCTGATTAGCTTTTGAAAAAAAAAAGAAAAATATTTCGAGTTTTGACCCTTTGTAAATGCGGAGATTTTACCTTGTCAGCCTTAAACTTGATAGACAGATGGAGGATTATGAGTAGATGACCAAATTAGCTTCTGAATGAATTATGAGAAAGTAACATGAGACCCTTTTTATTTTGGGCATTTTAAATTTGTATGGAGATAACTATTTAGACTGATGACTTGAAAATTGATAGGTTAATAGGGGGTGCTGCGTAGATGACCCGATAAACTTTATCAAACAATTCTAAAATGTTTTCGTTAGTTATGTCCCTTTGACATTTTTAGCATTTCAGTCTTGTAAGCGCCATATTTGTTATGTTTTAAAGGTCGTGATAGTATCCGTCCGCCGCCTATAAAGGAAAAAGTTCGGTATGGCTTGGTGCGTCCCATATATTAATATACTTTGCTTTTGGTGGCACGAGATGTCAGCGATCTTTAATTGTGGCCTTCATCACACCGGTTACCGCAGTACAACGTACGCGACTGGGTACAACGAACGCTACTGAAATTAATGACGTCACAACAATATTTTCGGTAAGAAAACGGATTATTTTAGCCAAAATCCTAATCTTCTTGGGTGGTTATTTTGCATAGCTGCAGAAATATGGTTGTACATATACAGATGCACGAATTCTGTTCATGACAAACGAAGATAAAAACACGTTTTCTTTCGTCTAGCGTGTTTTCACCAACCCCAGCATACTTCAGTCAATAGTTTCTGACCGTAAAACATCTTTTATGAAAATTATTTTTGATTTATATGTTATTGCGATTCCAGAGCTTCCGATGATGGATTTGCTTGAGCCACACTTGGTGTCAATGTCCACTGAATGGTTCAAAACTTGATGTTTTGTTTGGGTAAAACTTACAACGGGTTACAATACACCATGCCATTACAATCTTCGTAAAATGAGATAAAAAACACTTTAATCCGCATGCGAAGTCATGAAACTGATGCTATTTTTAATTCCAAACGATCCATTTGATTGTTACATACTCTTTGGTGAGTTCCTGATTCATATTATAATGATTTCTGAACTTATGTGAGTCATTCTTTCTAAATAAAGAGTGCACTCGAATTACGAAGTTCTAACTTGTACTCAGGATGAGAATTTTTACTAGTGACACGTCAAATGACATTCATTCACAAGGACCTGTGATGTGGAAAAGTTAGTTCATAGCTCTCATCAAAGAGGTAAACTTTGCTTACCACCCTCTGCACCGTCAGCTGGGGAAATTATCGAATTCTGAACGATATTCCAATATTTTATGGTTCGAGGGAATTAGGATCCTTGGCAATTGTCAGTGTTTGCTATAGGGTTCTGGAAAGCCAATGAATGGTGATTTCTACAGTGATTTTAAAGAATAAGGTCATCTGTTGCAATGCTAGCGGTACACTTTAGACCTTTGTACAATAATATAAATTTACCTACTGTCTCTCCTCCTTTGCTTGAGAGATTTTTTTACTTTACCCATATGTGCCTAGCGGCCTAGTTATGGGACATTGGCAAACAGTGTAGACACACATCAGAATCCGTACAAGGCGGCGTCTGATCTGGGTCTACACTGTTTGCATAAAGCACAAGCATGTTTGTAAAATTTACCGCAAGCAAAACCAACCCGACACCCTGTAATTGGCAATGGACCATTCCAAACTTAAGAGGCTTGGAGGGAGATTTCATTGTCATATATGGGTTGATCCCACGTTTTTGGGGATCGTTCTCCTTTCAGTGTAACATGCCTCAATTGTATTGTTTCTTCTCGTGGTTATCTGTATAGTACTGCACTTAACACGTTGAAATCTCATACCCCATTTTATTGCCCAACGTCCTAATCTATCTAGTATGAGTCATTTGAATTTCTAATTTCACGGTCGTAAACACAGTGATCTGAGTTTATTTATGAGCCAATGTCTGAGCCATTGTCAGTGGAAATGGCATTAATGTACACGAAGAACAACAACGGACCAAGAACGACACCTTGTGGGACACCAGGCAAAACTGGAGCCTCTCCGAAGTTACACTATTATTAACAGATAAACACAACAAGCTGTTGTCAATAAGGAAAGGAATCTATATATTTGCTAGGCTCATATCGAGAGGGGGGGGGGGGCTCGGTTTAAAGCATCATTGGAATGTCTGTAGAAGCCCGATATCGAACCCAAGACCCCTGGTTTATGAGGCGAGTAAAAGAGAATAATAGTAGAAAAATTTCATGGCACACCCATTTCAGGTTCTTTTTCTTGTATAACTTTGATCTGAAATCGTAGATTTTTTATGAGGCAGTCACTTCCATTGCTGACTGGGCCCCGCCTATCGGGACTTGGGGAAATAGATTCGGCTGCATGATGCTTCCACGCAGAGCTAAAACCGACTGCAAATGAGTACTGTTAAACCGCTCAGAGGATCTAAGCATGCCAAAGCAAAGTGGTGCGATATGGGACCGACCCTACATATAAACTCTTTTGTGTGCTTGGGCGGCAGTGTTTGAGATGTTATTTCATCTCAATGTCGGGTAAACGTCACAAAAAATTGGAAGCATCGTCTCCAAAATGACCTGAATAGTGCTGACGAGGACGGAAAACAGCCGACTGCTGATGACTGCAATAGTGTGATGAAACTATTGTGGCGTTTAGTTACATCACGTCACGTGAAGTATCTTAACGGCAGCGTACATGACGTCTTATACAACAAGTGCACTTCAAACACCTCGGAGTCAAACACGTGAGAATTCTCGATTTTCATCCGTGGGTAGGATATCGTGAGCAGGATGATAGTTTCTATCCTAGGTAAAATCCAGGAGTTCCTCGCCTTGTGTGCAAGAACTAGTACATGTAACGAGGGCTAAAGTATCCAGGTAAGACTCGAATCAAGGTCATTGCAAGTTCCCGTATTGATATAATGAATACGTGTAAGTATTTTGGTTGCTTTGGATGTTTGTTTGATTTGAGATTTAACGTCCCCGTCAACACTGTATCGGTCATTTTGGAGACGTTGCTTCCAATTTTGTGGGACTTTTACCCGACATTGAGATGCAATGAAATCTCAAGCCTTGTCGCCCAATGAACCAATAGGGTTTAAAAGCATGGACGGTTTAAATCGGTTTCGTCGGTCAGTTTGTTTGTTTGATTTGAGGTTTAACGTCCCCGTCAACACTGTATCGGTCATTTTGGAGACGTTGCTTCCAATTTTGTGGGACTTTTACCCGACATTGAGATGAAATGACATCTCAAGCCCTGTCGCCCAATGAAACCAATAGGGTTTATTAGCATGGACGGTCCGCCTCGCACCGCGGCTCCTGGACAGGCTTAGATCCTCTAAGCGGTTTACCAGTACTAGTGTGCGGGCCGGATTCAGCTCTGCTTGGAAGCATCATGCAGCCCATATATTTCTTCAAGCCCCTATGGGCGGGGGCTTTTCGTCGGTCAGATTAATTAATTATGTTCTTCAGTCACTTCTGTACTAACATTTTTTTTTGCAGATTCTTGGGATTGTACTGTGATTGTTGTCTCATTGAAGTTGGTTTTGCTCAGTAGAGCTCATTGTTGGCGGTAACAACATGCGCATTTGAATGGTCGCCCTGTAGTTTTCTATTGTTTATATGCTTATGTACAGGTTATTCTGGGGCCCCGCCCACCATGGGTTGGGGAAATAAATGGGCTGCATAGTGCTTCCACGCAGAGCTGAAACCGATCGCACAGAACTACTTGTTAACCGCTTAGATGGTCTAAGTCTAACAGGCAAAGTGGTGCGAGTCCGACCGTCCCTTCATATACGTGTGAGCCCTATTATTTTCCTTGGCCGGTAGCCTCCAAGATGTCATTTAATCCCAACGACGGATAAAAGGTATCGCAAAATAGGAAACGTTTCCAAAATGACCTAAATGGTGTTGACGGGGACGTTAAACCTCAATTCCAAACAAAAACAGGTTATTTGGTAAGTCACGTGCAATTTTATAGATCAAAGCAACTGGTTAGTGTACATATGTTGTAAAAAGTTGTCTACATGTTATAAATACATCTTACAACCCAAAAGACTTTCTATTTTGGAATGGCCAAGCGCATACTGTACATGCTTCAATTTTTTCAACTGAAAGGGCAAATATGTACCGGTCCTCTTTGCTATTTCTTGAAACATTGCACTTGTAATGGGTAAAAACGTCCAAATTTGCGTTTTTCACATCCGTGTTTGTTGTACTATTTGTTCCGTGTTAAGTGTACCCAGACTCAACACATGATCCGTGGTAAGGTGTACTCGTGTTTCAAGGTAGTGAGTCAAGAAAAATCAGTACGGTTCTTATTCTAAATGTTTTTATGAGTAATTAAAATATTATATTTACTTCGATACCTAGAGACATGAAAAACCCTAGAATGCTCGTTTATATGTCATTTATTTTTAATTGATAGACCCTTTAATCTTGAAGTTTTGTTTTCTTATACCTATTGTGGCCTAATTTGCATCTTTAATTTCCCTTCTCTGACTGTATTATAACTAAAAAATTTGGAAGAAACAACAAAAACACAATATGTTGTCATCCAAAACCAACAGAAAAACGTAATTCGTGATATTTCCGACAAAATAAAGGAAACATTGTACTCACACTTTTCTCCAGTCATGAAATAATCAGTAGCCTTCGTTGTACTCAGTCGCGTTACGTTGTATCGCGGTAACCGGTGTGCTTCATGAGTAATAGTTCTATGCTGGTTTTTATATGTATATGTAGTATACTTAAAGTTTAAAACTTACAGAGTGCACGGAATATGAGGTGACTGAGTACGCAATGCATATGGGATCGTGCGGCATATTACCTCCTGGCGCTAGTGTTACATACCAGGTCGACACAGAGGAAAGTTGTTTGTCTGCTTGTCTAGATACGCCTGGCTGCAGGGGAGTGACGACATCGAAACCTGACGGATGTGCTTTACATCTCTGTGACTCCAAGGTGTTCTCTGACACTTTCAATTTTGTTGCAGTAACCTGTAAATGTACGTAAAAAATTTCGCTATATCATACTTTCGCAATCACACCGTTAACCATGTTTGCTCAATGCGTAAATGAATTTAATACCAGCCGTGGCTATTGCGAAGGTCCAAACTACCGTTTACACAGGAAACGATGTCCGTTAAAAACTATGATGCATATTGTTACAAAGAATATAGAGAGGCTAGTCTCTTTTAAGAATTAAATATCAAAAATACTTCCTATTTCAACAAGAAGCTTCCGTGGTGTAGTACTTATGCTACTCGCCTTGTAAACCAGGGATCTCAGGATCGATCCAGGGCTTCTCCGGACTTTCGAATGAGTCTTTCAACCGAGGTCCCGTCCCCGTATGTTCTTAGCTGTTGGTGAGACGTAAAACTCAAACAATAACTCACTCTCCTATTTAAACCATTTTGTTTTCAGAAATATACCAGCTGGATTCTCTAAGGCCTTTCTCTTTTAGCGGTCCGTTGGAATAACTGTGTAGGCCTACTGCTGCTGTGGATAAATCTAAACCTCGAAAATATTTTAGTGCTAAAATAAATTGTTTATTTGCACGTTTCCACACAACATGAACAATGCTAGGAAACCTTTATTCGAATGACCGTATTGATTCTTGTGCCACTGATCTACGATGACGTCAGAACATTGTATACTTGAACGATAATATGATATTTGTGTGTGTGGTTGAACTGAAACTAGGATAATCTCCTGCACTATCTGCAATCATTTAACATTTGTGCCAAGCGTGGCAAAGGCTCATGACTTTTCTATGGTGATGGCTATATTTAAATTGATGAGTCTTAGACGGTTAGGCGGGTAATTCTGGATTACTACAATAAAATAATATCATAAGATCATTTGTTAAAGTTTTACTATTCACTATATTAGATTTGTATTGCCTTCACTGCAGCACATGTTTGATACCCTATATGATATTGACCTCTTTGCAATGCAAAATATACATGTAGTAATATTAACAAAAGACAATCAGAGGACCTGATAAGAATTCAATGTACGGTATATAGTACAACGAGATGGCATGCATGATGGTAACAAAACAAAATGGTTCAACCAGTCACTGTCGAATAGTTGAATTGAACTTAGTTATGTGTAGCTTGCGCGTACAACTGGATGTTGATCTATTTAATTAGCCAAAATATGTTGGTACCAAAATTCATGATATGACGTCACTACATCCGGTGTTACCATGAATATTGACCATTGAAATTTTACCCCCACAAAAGTGGTACATTTTAGCACAACTGTCACATAGTGACAAGGTGATATTTTGTAATCACTGTTTGTCCGTCGTCCGTGCGTGTGTCCGTACGTGCGTGCGTTCGTGCGTAAACAATTTCTTCAGTCCAGTCTTTGATATTTGTTATGAAGCTTCACCTTTTAGACCTCCCTCAAGATTATGCAACTTATATCCCTGGGGCCAAGAATTGCCCTCCCCGGGGCCCACTTGTTAGACTATGGATCAGGTGAGCAGGGCCACCATTGCCCTCTTGTTAGCTATTTTCGCGTGAAATATTGTTTCGTATGTTTTGAAACAATTTGTTTTATGCGGGATGAATATTTTTGAAACCTGAGCAGCCGCCAGTAAATGTCAAACAAAATACAACTCAATGTTCTAATTCTGAGTTTTTATTAACGTTTCGCGCTCAAGTTCGAACGTTAATTCAGTTTTAAGGAGTTCGAAAGGTAATTCATTTTCAAGAAATGAGCCTGTAAATAAGTTTATTTTAAATGACAGTTATAAAGCAAGAAATCAATCAGTTGCAAATACCGATCCAATTGTTTCTTCAAGTTCTAAAGAAGAAATGAGAAGTCGCATGAACTCAGTATCAGATTTTAGCATAAACTCGTCGGATTATTCACATGACAGTTCTAAAGTGGCAATTTAAGTCAGTGTAACTGTGTCTGAAGGTATTAAACGTATGTATACTAATGCGTTTTAAATAAATTGTCAGAACTTGAAACTTTGATGTATATTCACCAACCAGATGTCATTGGTATAACGGAAATATTACCTAAAGCAAGGCCTCAGGTTTCTTGAGCCCCGACCTAAAGGGGACCGTGACCCTGGGCCCCAGCGTTACTCCCTTGTGAATTTCTTCCGTTCTTCCCACTATGTTTGGAAACCCTTCAGATGGAGAAGACTTCTATTCCTCTGACCATTATTTGCAGTGTAAACCTGGAAATTCTTGAGGTTTCATCCCTGTATGTGGACGGAACCTTTGAGTTAAAATCCCTGAGTGTTTGTTCATGCCCAGATTGACACAGATTCACCACGTTTCACATGCACGTACAAAAATATCCGTCCTGCATAAAACAAATTGTTTCAAAACATACGAAACAATATTTCACTTTGTTTTTAGCGGTCCGTTGGAATAACTGTGCACGTACAAAAATACCCGTCCAGCATAAAACAAATTGTTTCAAAACATACGAAACAATATTTCACTTTCTGTTTTTAGCGGTCCGTTGGAATAACTGTGCAGGAGATTAACCTAGTTTCAGTTCAACGACACACACAAATATCATATTGTCGTTCAAGAGTACAATGTTCTGACGTCATCGTAGATCAGTGGCACAAGAATCAATACGGTCATTTGATCGGTCAAATTTACACCCAGGGCTTCGGTTAAATAGGGCAAATTCTTCTGATAACGAGGCCCCGTTTTTGGATTTACATATATCTATTATAGGTGGGTTTGTTTCATGCAAAATTTATGATAAACGCGGTGATTTTTATTTTGAGATTGTAAATTTTCCTTTTTTGGATGGTGATGTTCCTCGTGCGCCATCCTATGGCGTTTATATTTCACAATTGATTCGATTTGCCAGAGTGTGCAGTCATGTAACTGACTTTAACACTCGAAATTAATTGTTAACGGCTAAGCTTCTTAATCAGGGTTATCGGTACCATAAACTGCGCAAATCCTTTTCAAAATTTTATAGACGTCATTCTGGTTTAATTTCAAAATTCAATATTGGACTTAAATCTCTTCTGCAACAAGGTCTATCGGAACCCGAACTTTATGGTGACTTAGTTTATAAATTCAGAACAATATATAACCGCAATGACTTCAGCACCCGATTTCGTAAAATCATTCTTCGATATAAAAAGGTTGGGTACAACATAAATGTTATACGACAGACTGCATGCATGGTAGTTAACCCAATCACGGTTTACAACTTTGGTTCCCTCTTTAATTGCGCGCCGGTGGGTCAGGCCTCAGATTCTACCAGGGTTCCAGCGTAAAGGCTTATTGAGAATTAGAGAGATCTAATTCAAGGTAATGTTGGCTGGTGCCTGATCCTAGGTCTCTGGTCGGGCCCATCGGAGTCTAACTGTTGGTTTTCTTTTGCTCCAGCATTTCAGTAGTTTCGTGCTGTCGAGTCCTCACCGTTGTATCATCTCTGTGATTGATTGATTATTTGCGTTCACGAAGATGTTGCACTGATGAGATAGGAGGCCTTCATGCGGACTGAACAAATTATTTGTCTAAATCGCGACGGAAGTAAGGTCGAGGATTGTGGCCACGTAAAATCTATTTAAGCCCCCCCCCCCTCTCTGGAATTCGTTTCCGCTGACCGTTCCAAGGCGGTTCTTCTGTTGCGGTTTATTTTTGTTATGGGTTGTCTTTGGGTGTTTGTGTCGCTTGTGTTGTTTTATTTTGGATTGCCTTTTGGCCATTTTGTGGGAAAAGAACTGTCCTTTTGGCTTTCCGCTCTTGATGTTTCCATTAGGGTCTGTTGCTTCATGTTTGTGTTTCTTTCCCTTTGGTGTCTCTGATCGGAGCTGTGGGTTGATTGGATCGATTCCTGATCATTGCCCCCACTTCTGTTTCACTTCTGAAGAGCATAAAAAGTATACTGCATGGTCAGATCAGAAAGTGTGTGAAGCTCTCACCTTTCTACTTGACAATATTTAAATAAGGTTTGGTACTAAGTTATTTAGACAAGTTGTGGGTATTCCGATGGGTACTAATTGCGCACCACTTGTGGCTGATCTGTTTTTGTTTTCTTGTGAGAGAGACTACATCAAGTCCCTTTCTGCTGAAGACCAGTCTGAAATCATTGAAGCTTTCAGCTCCACTTCTAGATATTTTGATGATTTATTAAATAGTGATCATACCTATTTCGATGGTTTGATCAGTCAAATTTACCCCCCCCCCCCCCCAGAACTTCAGTTAAATAAAGCAAATTCTTCTGATACCGAGGCCCGGTTTTTGATTTACATCTATATATTGTCTTGCAAAATTTATGATAAACGCGGTGATTTTGATTTTGAGATTGTAAATTTTCCTTTTATGGATGGTGATGTTCCTCGTGCACCATCATATGGCGTTTATATTTCGCAATTAATTCGATTTGCCAGAGTATGTAGTCATGTAACCGACTTCAACACTCCTAATAAATTGTTAACGGCAAAAGTTCTTAATCAGGGTTATCGGTACCATACGCAAAGCCTTTTCAAAATTTTATAGATGTCCTTCTGATTTAATTTCAAAATTCAATATTGGCCTTAAATCTCTTCTGCAACAAGGTCTATCAGAACCCGAATTTCATGGTGACTTAGTATATAAATTCAGAAAAATGTATTACTTCAGCACCCAATTTCGTAAAATCATTCTTCGATATAAAAAGATATAAAAACGACAGACTGCATGCATGGTAGTTAACCCAATCACAGTTTACAACTTTGCTTCCCTCTTTAATTGCACGTCGGTGGGTCAGGCCTCAGATTATATGACGATTCCAACGTAAAGGCTTATGTTGGTTGGTACCTGATGCTCTGTCTCTGGTCGGGCCCATCGGAGTCTTACTGTTGGTTTTCTTTTGCTTCAACATTTCAGCGATTTCAGTGGCTTTTTGCTGTCGAGTCCCCGCCGTTGTCTCATCTCTTTGGTTGTTTGATTTTTGTGTTCAAGGAGATGTTGCCCTGATGATTTAGGAAGACTTCATGCGGACTGAACGGGTTGTTTGTCTTAATCGTGACGGAAGTAAGTGGCGAGGATTGTGGCAACGTAAAATCGATTTAAGCCTCCAGTGGAATTCGTTTCCGCTGACCGTTCCAAGGCGGTTCTTCTGTCGCAGTTAATTTTTTGTTATGGTTTCTCTTTGGGTGTTTGTGCCGCTTATATTATTTTATTTTGGATAGCCTATTGGCCATTTTGTTGGAAAGAACATTTAACCGTCCTTTTGGCTTTCCGCTATTGATGTTTCCATTAAGGTCTGTTGTTTCGTGTTTGTATTTCTTTACCTTTGGTGTCTCTGATGGGAACTGTGGGTTATTTGTATCGATTCCTGAACATTGCCTCCACTTCTATGAAGGAGCCTCCACTTCTTTTTCTTCATATGTATTAAAAGGATTTCAACAATTTATGAACAAAACTTTTACTGAGAGGGGTAACAGAGGTGTAATCATATTTGCGAGAAAAGGATTGGAAGTTATATCATATGAAGAAATGAATAATATATCCACTTAGGAAGCTGTCTGGTGTGACATAACTACTGATCAATCTAATTAGCTGTTAATCGGGCGTGTTTATCGTTCACCAAATTCCACAGAGGAAAATAAGTACAATGTAAATGAAATGATAAGTGCTCTAAACATTAAAACTCTCATACACAAAGTCATAATGGGAGATTTCAATTACATGGATATTGACTGGATATCAAACACGCCTGAAATCAAAGTAGCCATGAATTTATTGAAGCAGTGAGGAAGAGCTTCTTACACCAGTATGTAGACTTTATAACAATGATCGGGGACAATCAAAGACCCAGCACACTTGATCTAGTTTTCTCAAATGTCGAGCTTCTTGTTGAAAATATTGAACATTTTTCTTCGTTAAGAAGAATTGATCATGTCTTAATGAAATGTAGTGTGAGTTGTAACATTGAGAAGACATACCCCCTAATATTGAGAAGCCATACACTCTCCAAGACGAGTCATTTTATATAACAAAGGAGATAATGAGGCCATGAGATCTGGAATTGGAAATATAAACTGGGAGAATGAATTTTATAATATAGACTTAATTCAGAAATAGACACTATTTAATAATAAGCTGAATGATTGCATGAATAGTTATAGACCTAAAAACGCTTTAGTTCTAATGATAAGAAATCCCCCTAAAAACATTGTGGATGACCAGAATAAACCTTCAATCGGGCGGTACCGGCCCCGATAGCTCAGTTGGTAGAGTGTCCGCTCCGGGGAACTGGAGGTCGCGGGTTCTACCCCGGGCCGCGACATACCAAAGTCGTTAAAAATAGTACTAGTTGCTCCTCGCTTGGCACTCAGATTCACGGGGTAGAGCTAGGACTGGTCGACCCAGTGTTAGGATAATGTGACTGGGTGTGGTATCATGTAATGTGTCTGGGACATGATACTTCAGCGAGGCAGCACTATAAAAGTGAGCATTTAGCTCCCTATCGCAACCAGACACCGTCGTGATATGACAGAAAAATTGTTGAAAGCGACGTTAAACCCGAATGCACACACACACACTTCATGCGGGCGAACAAACCATTTGTTCAAATCGCGACGGCAATAAGGGCGAGGATTGTGGCCACATAAAGTCGATTTAAGCACCCCAAGTGGGATTCTTTTCACTTACCGTTCCAATGCGGTTATTCTGTTGTGGTTTATTTTTATTATGGCTTGTCTTTGAGTGTGTGTATAGCTTATATTATTTTGATTTGGATATCCAATTGGCAATTTTGTGGGAAAGTAATTGTCCTTTTGGCTTTCCGCTATTGATGTTTCCATTAGGGTGTAGTTGTCTCATGCGTGTGTTTCCTTCCCTTTGGTGTCTCTGATGGGAGCTGTGTGTTAATTGTATCGACTTCACTTCAATTTTGAAAGCAGTTGGTTAAAAGCATAGATCATGGGCAAAGCACATGGGAACTAGAGAACATATGCATTTCCAGTATTTTTGTCGTGATAGGAATGCAGCCACCAGGGCGTGCAGGAACGTTAGACAAGAGTTCGAAGATAAGTTAGCTAATGAGAAAAATCCAAAGTCATTTTGTAAATATGTAAATTTTAGGAGAAATGTGAATTTGGGGATAGCAGATTTGAAATGTGAAGATGGAACTGTAATAAATAGTTGAACTGAAAAAGTTGAAGAACTTGACAGATATTTTCAAAATGGTTTGTGAATGAAAACACTGATAATTTGACTACCACAGATGACAGGAATGGAGGTCATAACATATCGGACACAAATATATCCGAAGATATAATATTAAAACTTTTAGAGGCTGTCAGTACCAATAAATCTTGTGGGCCTGATTTATTACACCTTAGAGTATTGAATGAACTAAAACGAGTATTGACTGTACCCCTTACAGCCCCCCCCCCCCCCCCCACCCATCGGCGCTTGAAGAAATGGATGGGCTGCATGATGCTTCCACGCAGAGCTGAAACCGACCACACACGAGTACTGGTAAACCACTTAGAGTATCTAAATAGTTCCAGAAAGGGTTATTCTTTGGAAGCAAGGAATACACCAAAGAATTGGAAATTATGGAGGGTACATGTTTTCTGGGCCAGACTAGCTAGTTTCGGCCATTTAGGCCTTATCAGCGACCCTCAAATATATTCAAAATTTCACAATGGAATCAACGGCGGTGTGAGTTGGACCGTCCATGCTTATAAACCCTATTGGTTTCTTTGGTCGACAGGGCTTGGGATGTCTTTCATCTCAATGTCGGGTAAAAGTCCCACAAAATTAGAAGCAACGTCTCAAATATGACCTAAACAGTGTTGACAGGGACGTTAAATCAAACCTCACATCAAACAAACAAACAAACAAAACAAAACTGTACCTCTTACACTAATGTTCAATTGGTTCTACGGACAGACTAATTCTTGTTAACGACTGGAAAACTGCAAATGTAAATTACATTTGACACCGATATGATGTTTCGCCAACATATCAGTGATTGTATTAATAAAGGAAATAAAAAATAATTGGACTAGTCAGAAGATCATTTCTTCATATCAGACCTACGTTTTGTAAAAAGTATAAAACACTTATAGGGCCACATCTTGGATATGGAAACATTATCTGGCACATAAGATTTAAGAAAGATATAGTCGCTATAGAGAGAGAAAGTTCAGAGAAGAGCAACAAAGTTAGTATCAACTGTGAGAAATATACCCAACATAGAACGATTAAAAACTCTAAAATTGACAAGCCTTTCATACAGAAAGTTTCGCGGGGAAACGTAAGAAGGTTTCAAACTTTTAAACAATTTAGAAGATATTGACTTTCAGAAATGTTCGAGCTAAACGAGCAGTCAACAAATGGTAGAAGATTGAAAGTTAAACAAAGTAAGAAGGATATCAGGAAATATATCTTTTCCTTGAGGGCTATATCGGGATGAAATAAATTATCAGAAGCTGTTGCGTCAGAGCCGTCTATAGATTGTTGTAACAATCGTCTTGATAAATACATGGGGAATACAAAATACACCGTTATTCCGGATAAAGGCTGTGTTAAAACTCAGGAGGGGGTTATATGAGATACCCGTCTCGTAACCCTACAATAAGATGAAAGAGTAAAGAGCTCAAATACCTATGGACACTTTTACCGCCTTTTCTTGTTGTGTCACAGATCGTGATAAAAATCCATATTAAAACATACATAAAATAATATTTTTGCAGACTGGTCACAGGTGTATCATAACAGGAGCCAATAGATATATCTTGAAAAGTTACTGATGATCATTTCCTTCCGTTTTTATTTGGTAAGGCTAATATACACCACTAAGCATATTTGTCAGGGGTTGAAATATCAAGTTGTTCTCACTGTTCACGAAAACTAAACTGGTGACTTAAATCAACCTACACTTTTGTAGACATTGTATATTTCAAGATTTATTATCCAGAGGTTCCGATTTGTGATGAAAGCTCCCAACTAACATCGATATTATTTTTAATACGTAAATATTACTGGCAACCTCAAGGTCTCTATTGAATTCTTACTTTCTATTAAGTCGCACGACTGCAAATAAATAGTACACGAGCTTTAATGTCATGTATCGCCACCGCTTAAAAATTCTTCCTTCTTCCCTTTTCTAAGAGTAGTGGTGTAACCTGTAAACGAGCATCTTAAGAAAATGCCACCAACACGTATTTTTTACCTTTTCGTTGTGGCAACAAGGTCCCTATATTCACCATTAGCTCTTAATTATCCAGTGCCTCTTGTCACACACTGATTTATCTGTTTTCATCTCCTTTTATACTACTTCTTTTTACTGACAATTGCCCCATGTATTAAATGTTTTGGTCAAGCCTTTTGGGTCATTTTGTATTCTCTCCAAGAGAAAGAGAGAAAAGAGATAGTACAGAGAGTAGAGCAGATGAAAGTGAGGTCCAGAGGAGAAAGAGGAAAATAAATGGAAATGCAGAAACAGATGAAATAACAATATTCCCCCTTTTCCCTTACCCGCTGCAAGAACAGCTGGCCTTGTCCGGCTGTAAGCTAATATCAGTTGGACGCCCTAGTGACGCAAGATACACGTCGAACGTTGCCTCACCAATCCATCCACCCACCCCAATTGTCGCATATAATAAAAGAGGACTCTCTCTCTCTCTCTCTCTCTCTCTCTCTCTCTCTCTCTGTAACAGGAAAGGCGATCAGGGTGGGTACAGATAGGCTATAATGGTATCCTATGTCAAGCCATCGGGAATTATCGTGGAAGTGAAGGCAATGATCAGGCTTCTATACAAATTGCACGACCCGCAGAAAAAGCGACCGACTGAAGTCGGTTGATTTTCTAAGAGTGCCCTAAAATCACCGTGTCATTCTGTCAGTCTGTCAGTCTGTCTGTCCGTCCGTAACCCATTTGTGAAAATTGGTGATAGTGACTTAACCGCTTGGAATATTTAAACAATTTTTGGCATACTGATAGATATCAATGAGATCTAACCAATGAACTTGCGAAATATTACATTCCATTTAGTATAGCCTCGCCGAGGCGAAAAACGTGAAAAGTTTCGAACTGCTTCTCCTCGGAAACCGTTGGGCCGATTGTAGTCACATTTCATATGGAACCTCTATAGGATGGGGGAAACCAAAATTTGCTCATGGGGTCCAGGTCACATGACCAAAATGGCCGCCAAGCCATATATGGTCTGTCTGTCTGTCCGTCCGTAACCCGTTTGTGAAAATTGGTGATAGTGACTTAACCGCTTGGAATATTTAAACAATTTTTGGCAAACTGATAGATATCAATGAGATCTAACCAATGAACTTGCGAAATATTACATTCCATTTAGTATAGCCTCGCCAAGGCGAAAAATGTGAAAATTTTCGAACTGCTTCTCCTCGGAAACCGTTGGGCCGATTGAAGTCAAATTTCATATGGAGCCTCTATGGGATGGGGGAAAGCAAAATTTGCTCATGGGGTCCAGGTCACATGACCAAAATGGCCGCCAAGCCATATATGGTAAAAACCCTTCAAAAATAGTCTCCAGAATCACTGGGCAGATTTCCACGAAACTTGATAAATAGCATCTGGGACGTAGGCCCATCATAAATTGCTAAATTGGTGACCATGGGTTGACCTTGACCTTCTTTGTGCCTAGGTCAAACTTTGACACATATGCTTTTGTATTGGAAAAGTTTGAATGCATTTTATCCTGCAAACGATTCAGAATACAGTACTGAAGTATAAGATATATTTTTGCTCCTTACGATAAGGCGCATTTATTGGGGGAACCGTTTTAGGTCCAGGTCACATGCCCAAAATGGCCGCCATACCCATATATGGTAACACTCATAAAGCTAAAAGCATCCGGCGGGTCGTGCACTTCAGCTGAAGCACTGGTATCTCACAGTTCCCATTCAAGACACCGGCGTGAAAGAAACATAAACATAAAACAGTGTCCCAAAATGAAAACGTAACAAGCGAAAAGCCAGAAGGATAGATGTCTTCCCTCATGTCAAAACGGCTATCCAAAATAAAAAGACATTAGCAATACATACAACTTAAAGACAATCTATAAAAACAATAAACCATAACAGAAGAATCATCTTGGGACGTGGTCAGTAAAAAGGTTTTACCGGGGGAGAGGGGGGGGGGCTTTAATCGATTTTACGTGGCCTCAAGCCTCGTCCTTGGTTCTGTCGCGGTTTAGACCGACAAGTTGTTCAGTCCGCATGAAGGATTTCTAGGTTATCAGTCCATTATTATCTCCGAGAACATAAAATCAAACGAATAAGGAGATGAAATTACGATGAGGACACGACAGCATGAAAATAGCTAGAATGCTGCAGCAAAGGAAACCCAACAGTTAGACTTACTTTAATCCTACCAGAGACAGAGTATCTGGCACCTATCTTCAGGCGTTCTGCCGGAAGTGTGTTCGTAGAAATGAAAGAAACTAGAAGGGTTAATTTATTCTTGAGGTTTAAAACTAACATGTTAGATATTTTGAACAGGAACGCTGTTTGGCATATTAAATCTTAGGCTTCTTACGTAAATAAAGCTCCATCTTCTTCTACACCTTTGTCAATAAGGAAGGGTCTTCGACTGATCTTTTCTACATCTTCAAGTAACTCGGTGACCCCAATTTGTGCATGTTTGCAAAAATATCAACCAAAACTAGAAACATTCGATCAGCAGATTAGCCTGAGTATATCAAATCCGCAGTTGGAAATTGGATGCTGATATTTCAATTTAGTAGAGTATCTTTTCTGCAGCAAAATACTGGTAAAAACAACAACAGAACAATAAACCTCTAAACCGTTTTAGTCAAAAGAAGGCTAGATTGTTCAGAGACGTAAACTCATTGAAATACATCTTTTCTTTAACTATGAAATACTGGACAAAAATCTGCCAAACCTTTGAATAAAAAGACTGAAATAGGGGCGCGTTGTTATCTCCACTGAACATTGTCGACTTCCAGAAGTATTGCTGTAATGGAAACTTCAAACCAAACTACCATTGGACATCCAACTAAAGTTTAACAAAGGCTGGTAAATGCAGCTAAGCACTCAAAGATATCACGACTCTCACTACCAAACCAGCGCAATCAGTTAAGCAGAAATCTGTGGCTGATGTATCATAACAACGCCAATGAAATATTGTTAATTTATACGACATTTGATAACTACCCTGGACACAAAATTATAAACTAGTAGCCCATTGGACTCTACACACACCAGAGCTAAAGTGCGCATAAATCGCCCACCACTCGGTGGTCATTTATTTTAACAGACCATAATAGTTTAGTGGAGGTCCAACCCAGGATAATTGCTACCGAATTCTTTTGAAATCATTCCTTTATGTTGCCGTCGCATAGATCATGATCAGGTTTAAACGACCTTAGCAGGGCTAGAATTCGAAATGCTGCATACCAAGGTCTTTTATTTATTAAGATGCAGAATTAAAAATCCCGTTTGCGAGATATGGGAATGACAACCACCCAGATCCCTCAAACAAACTTTGCTTTCTCAACCCACTGATGCATTATAATGTAATTTGGTTTCAGTTAACACCATGACCAAGCCCATTTAATTATGCAAGCCATATATGTTATTTCACGGAAGTGATTATTAAGAAAACGTACTCAGTTAAACGAACAACAATGTACAGTTGTCTACAGCTATCAAAAACCACTACAACAAAAGGAAGTTCTACTAACCGGAAGACAAACTTATACACTAAACGTAAAACGCACAGTGTTCTAGTAAGTATAATACGCTGGTGTTTAGAAAAAATATTGAACCTGTGAGTAGTTTTTCATTTGCAAAAGCTTCTTCATATTTTTCAGCTAAAATAAAACTGCATTTACCATATTAAATGAACAAAGTTTTAACAATATTCAAACTAAAATCTTAGTCAGTTCTGAATCAAAATAGAAGTGAAGGTAATGATCAGGAATCGATACAACCCACAGCTCCCAGCAGTGACACCACAGGGAATGAAACACAAACATGCAACAACTAGACCCCACTGGAAACATAAATAACGGTAAGCCACACAAAATGGCCAACTGGCTATCCAAAACAGAATAATATAATCGAAACACACACTCAAGGACAAACCATAACAAAAATACCGCGACAGAAGAACCACCTTGGAACGGTCAGTGAAACGAATTCCACTGGGGTAGGGGTCTTAAATCGATTTTACGCAGCTGAAATCTTCTCCCTTACACCCGTCGCGTTTTAAACAAATGATTTGTTCAGTCTGCACGAAGGCCTCCAAACTCATCAGTGCAACATCTCGGAAAACACAAGTATCAAATAACCACAGAGATGAAAAAACAGTGAGGACTCGACAGCCAGCAATCCCTGAAATAACTAGGCCCAGAAAGCAGATTAACGCAAATAGCGCCCGTTTAAACTTCACTTTATATTGGGAAATTAGGGTTTACAGGGATATATAATATTTTGCTTATTTTGCTCAAAAATATTTTGTGGGTAATCGTAAGAACCGTTCCAAGGCGCGCCAAACGTCTGTTTGGACTAGAGACATTACGATAAAACGCCTATACAAATACATTGTAAACTTTACCGCTGAAAAAAAAAGAGAATTTTAATTTGAAAAAAAAAATGTAAATTGCTCAAAATATAGATTGATTCTAAGAGCCGACATAAGAAAAATAAGGTTACCCCTGTCAACGCCAGTTTTACCATATAAGAGTGGGTTCAAGGGGGTCAAATTTTATAGGCATTTTTTCATGATTTTCATCAAAAAAATTATAGCTGTAGTTATGTGAAATAAGCTATCACAGCACGCGGGTGTATTTTCGTATTAGAAGGTACACACAAAATCTCAAGGAACACCACAAAAAACGAATTGGCAAATAATAAACTACACAGGACATCACGAAACCACGCCTATATATATTCTGACTCCATTGAACCCATTTTATATAGCAAAACTGGGGTTTTCAGTGGTAATCCTTATTTATCACATTTCTGCTTGAAAATATAAATTGTGGGTACTCGTTAGAACCGCCCGATGAAGCGGTTCTAACGTGGACCCACAATGTATATTTTGAGCAGAAATAAGAAAAATGTCACAATTTTTCATCTCAGTTTTTCGGCGGTAAATTTATAATGTATTTCTATAGGCATGTTTTCGTAATTAACATAGAATACCTAGTATATTCAACTATACTATTTCCTAATCTTATAAACTCTCCGTACACAGTCGTCCGTTCATTTTAGAACTAGACAAGAAAAGATGTGGGACGAAGTGCCAGGTCTTTGTGTTATATCAAGTGACTCGATTGCTATTGCATTGTACAATTCCAATAGACAAAGGCAGTGTTATCTCATTATTAAAGCCGTTTTCTTATAAACTTCAGATTAGAATAACATGAACACTGAATTTGCAGTATCAAATGTCGGTTTCACTTTTTCTGAATTCCATAGATTGAATATCAAAAATGACGTGGAAACCGGTGTTGAATTTAACAATGTATATTTCACAGGGTTGAATTCGACAATGATTGATCAGTGCGCACAGCCTTCGTGTAATTATAAACCGACAAGCACAATCAGCAAAAAGACTGGTCTTCGTTATGCTTAGCACCCTCCTTCCCAACATCAAGAACACGACATTATTATTATTACTGTTATTATTATTATTATTATTATCATTATTATTATAGTACTGAGTTGTAGTAGTGGGAGTAGTAATAAAAGTATAATTATTGTTGTCATCATTTTTCTTTTTAAGATTATTATTTAAGTTATTGTATGTAGTATCATAAGTAGTAGCAGTGTGTCTGTTTTTATTGAGATTTTATGTTCTCAACAACATTATTAAGGTCATTTTGGATATGTTGCTTCCAATTTGTGAGACTTTTACCCGACATTGGGATGAAATGGCATCACAAGCCCTGCCGCCCAAACAAATCAAAAGTGTTTATATATAGGGACGGTCCGACTCACATCACTTTGCCTGGGGACGCTTAGACTTCCTAAGCAGTTTACCTGTACTCATATGTGTTCAGTTTCAGCTCTGCGTGGAAGCATCATGCAGTCCAGTTTATTTCTACAAGCCCCTATCGGCGGGGTCCCAATGATAGAAGCAGTAGTGGAAAAAGTAGTAACAGTATAATTATTATCATTTTAGTTTTATCGTTTTAGTAGTAGAAGTAGAAGTAGCAGCAGTAGTAGTTATAGCATTATTATTATTATTATTATTATTATTATTTATGTACATTCCAGCAAACTATATTGGCTAGTTTTATCCAATTTTACTTTCATCACGTTAGCATGCTCAATACCCTTCTGTCAAAAAAAAATGAGATTTACATTTCAACCCGCAATTTCGTTAAAGAAATGCCATTTACACAGCGTAATGATGGGTGAATAGCAAATTGTTTTCAGTCACTTTCAATTAACTGTTTTAAGCTTCATTTGAAACTAAAAGCTAAAAATATTACAACATTAATAAAACGATATCCTGTGGATAGCTGTATATTTATCTTTGTGACAAAAGTGCTACATCATTTAAGTTAGCATATTGTATTGCTTCTCTCCAAAGTCCGGGCACGGCACAATGTACATGATAGACGGTTCTAACGAATACCCACAATTTTTGTTTAAATTGTCTTATTTCTACTCTACACATAGATCGTGGGTACTCCTTAGAACCGCCTCCACGAGTACCCACAATCTTTGTTCTAGCAGAAATAAGAAAAATAATATGCATGTATAATCCTGTAAACCTTAACCGGTATTTACGGGGGTCAAACGCATAAATGGTGTTTTTGTGTGATGTAAAGCAACCATTTAGCGCACACTAAAGAGTGTGTTAGGATTGTGTGGATGCACACAGCACATGCCCGATGTCCTATTTTTGCTTGTTGTGGCTCACACAAGGAAGGCTACATAAAAAAAGATGCCTGTATAAATTTGGCCTCCTTAAAACCCACTTTTATACAGTGAAACTGAGGTTACAGGGGTATACATTAGTTTCCTATCTCAGCTCAAAACATTGATTGCGGGTACTCGTTAGAGCCGTCGCACCGAAGCGGTTCTAACAAGTTCCCACAATCCATGATTTGAGCAGAAATTGAAAAATGTAAGATTTTTTTATCTGAAAATTTTCATTTTCAATGGTAACATATTCAGTCTACCACTTGCAATCTTTGACCTTTCACTGTGATGGTGGGCACTTTGTAAGGCTTGCCAGGTGCTGGTTGGTAGACTACCTCAGTCTTTCTGATGCTGATTGTGAGGTCATAGCTATCACAGGAGTCAGATTCTTGATCTATACCTTTTGCATCTTCTCTTCTGTTGGAGCATCTTTTGCCATGTCATCAGCAAAGGGGAACTCAACTAGCACCTCCGTCTGCACCTTGGATTTGGCTTGTAACCTTCTGAGAGTGAAAAGCTTCCCATTCAATCGATACCTAATAGGTATGACATTTTCACCTCACATTGCCGGGTAAAAGTCCCACAAAATTGGAAGCAACGTCTCAAAAAAGACCGATACAGAGTTGATGGGGACGTTAAACCTCAAACCAAACAAATAAAACACTCCATAATAATATTACTATTGTCTGATCAACATAATAATGAGAAAGTATCTTTATAGCATCTTGTTATAACTGTTTTACCGCAGTGCCAACGACAACCACGACTACAACCAGCACTACCCAAACTTCAACGACACTTTCAGCAACAGCAACAACAGTAACCACGCCGGTGCCAACTACTACCAGTTTCTCTACGCTTACAACAACCTCCAGTAGTAGGACAACTACGAATGAATTACCGACAACTACAGTTGTCCCACCTACGCCTATAATTACTACAGAAGAGGCTTCTATGGCTACATTCCTTCTGTCATCACTAACAACCACGCCCAAAATTGCACTGTCTTCAGCTAAAACGACACAGATAGAAACACAATTTTTCTCCACTCATGTATCACCGACGTCACCTGGAGCCACTTTTTCGCCAAATACACCTCAGCCAGTCACTGGAGTGTTAATCACGCAGTTGTTTCCAACTAACAGATCTAGTTTGGTTTCGACTAAGCTTTCACGTCATCGATCAGTAACGTTTCCAACAACAACAGCATCTCTAACACTAGCCGGAACTTCGGATCTTTCGAACGTGCCACTAACCAGCACATCGGCCAGTACAGTGCCTTCACCTACAAACATTGAGGCAGGCAGCTTCTTCAATAATCCAGCCAATGTCGCAATTATATCTTCAATAGGCGGTGTCATTACAATAGGTGGCGCTAGTTCTGCAATTTATTATTTGCTATCAAGAAAAGGTAAGAATCTACGTTCTTAAATCAATTCAAATTCCAGTCAAATATTCATGTAAAAATAATAGCTACATACACTGATAGCTGTGTAAGTATGTAAACTCAGTCTTGCAAGAGGCTTAGCTGTCCAACACCAAATTGAATGTGTTTATAAGAGGAACGACTAACTAATATCTTATTGGCTATCACCGCACAGTTTTGTCCTTTCTTGTCGATAAGAAGATGTTCATTGTGCAGCTTTATTTAATACTTACATTATTCGGCTCTAATGTATGTAAATTAAAATGAGAAACGATCAGGAACTGAGATAATCGGATCCCAAATTCGTCCTACAATATTATTGTGGAGAGAACTCGAAACATGAAATGACAACAGTAAACAAAGTGGACAACAGGTAAACCAAGTCAGAAGCTCTTTAACAAACCAGTGGTGACTCAGAATATCTAAACCTAACTAAAATGGAGCATTATACACAACGGGGGAATGGGAGAGAATGACCGTAGAAAAGATCAGACTAAGCAGCATGACAAACATTAAACTGGAAGGCAAACGTAACTAAAATAAACAACCAAAAACTGGGAAAAGCCACATAAATGATAATTCCACCTGATTAAGAAGTAACAAAATACCACAAAAGATTTGAAATTTCAGATGAAATGTCTGTTTGTTTTATATTTCTTCTCGGTGCATAGATAGTGGGAGCTCGTTGGTGCCATCTCGACGAGGCGGTCCTAACATGTGGCCACGGTCTGTGTTTTGGCGGAAATGGAGGGAGCAATGTACATCCCTGTAGACTCCGGTTGTGTAGGTTGAGGGAAAGGGAGTAAAAATTATACAAGGGTGTTTTTGTGATGTATGCGAATGTGTCGACTGTTAAATCGTCTTGCAGATGTTTCAAACATAATTGTTCATGCAGGCAAACAACGTGGGCCATGATCATGCTACTCTAAGTCTCAGTCTGACCTGGGACCACACTGTTTGCAATACAAATTTGTAAACTAACCGGCGGACGGCATGGCGGAAGACAATGATTTTGAATGACATCTTGATGGTTAAAGGGATGCTAGTCGGTATGCAAGTATGATGGGTTTAATGGCTCACTTCCTGGGGTATGGACGGTTTTCTGGTTGCTACAACACGAGAAAAGGGTGTGATTGTTGGCGAAACTTCAATGAGTTTGGACAGAAGCATCCGTGGTGTAGTGGTTATGCTACTCGCCTTGTAAACCAGGGGTCGCATGATCGATCCCGGGCTTCTCCAAACTTTCGGACTCTTTAAACCGAGGTCCCGTCTCCGTATGACCTTAGCCGTTGTTGGGACGTAAAACCCAAACACTCACTCAAGGCGTTTGGCACCAACGCCATTGTTTGGTTATGGCGACGTGAAGTATGCGATAACAGGAAATTGTTTTCATTCATTTCCTAACAACGAGTCAGCTACAGTGACAAACTGAGGTAAGGTCGGGGTGGGTCTTGATCGACTTTGGTCTTTTATAAGCGGGCCTGCTGAAGGGACAGACTGGGGTAGGGTTGGTTAGGGCATCATCGACATTGGCGGGTCTGCTACAGCCTCAAATCAAACAAACAAAATACAGTGACAGATTGAGAAAATGTCTGGATGAGGCTCAACCGTCAGCTGGTCAGTGTATCGTCGGGTTGGGTCTTTACCGAATTTGGTTGGTTATTAATGGGTCTCATATAGTGATAGACTAGGGTAGGTTTCGGGAAGGGCTTCGCCGATTTTGGTTGGTAAGTAGAGAGTCTGCTTCTGTGACAGATCGGGGTAAGGTCGGGCGGGCTTTACCGTCGTGTCTGCTATAGTGACTAACATAGGTAACGTGGAGATGCGGCTTAACCGACTTTGGTTGCTTATTAGCGGGTCTGCTACAGTGACAGACTGGGGTTGGGTTAGGATCGGGCTTAACTTCCTTTGGTTGGTTATTAGCGAATCTGCTCTAGTAACCTTGGGCTTGGGTGTGGGCTTAATCCACTTGGTAAGTACCGGGTATGGGTAGGATTAATTCGACTGTCGACCGATATAAGCGGGTCTGCTTCTGTGACAGATCTAAATTTGAGTAAGGTCTGGGTAGGGCTTCATCGATTTTGGCTAGTCAGTAGCAGTCTGTTTCAGTGACAGACTGGGCTTAGGACAGGGTGGCGCTTAACCGATGAGTCGAGTATACGATTGACGGACTTTCTTGATTGGGTTTTAACCGTCAGCGGATCTGCTACAATAACAGACATGGGTTGGGTCGGGGAATGGTTAAATCGTCTTTAGTTAGTCAATAGCGTTATCTCACACGGGTGTGCTATCCTTAAATTTGTGATTTAGATAGGCCCATGCTGATACGAGTCGTCATCATTCGGACACATTTTATTACGATAAGTTTTGTACATATTTTATTTTAGGAAAGCTGACGAAACCAAGCAGAAGAGACTTAACAACCTAGCTACAGCTCTTCTCTCTCTTCGTTGATGACTTTGGATAACTGAGCCGTCTTTGACTACATTTGCTGTAGTATGACACACCCATTCATGATATCGGCCATGTTTCTTATCTTCCAATGACAGATTGTGATGTTTTACTTATTTCCGATTCAAAAGTGCTCGATAGAACCGCCTCATTGTAACGGGCTTCTGACGAGTATAATGCTATTACAAAATAGAAGCAAAGGCAATGATAAGGATTCGATACGATTAACCCACACCTCCCATCAGAGACACCAAAGGGAAAAGAACATAAACGTGAAATAGGCAGAAGCTAATGGGAACATCAATAGCGGAAAGCCAAAAGAACTTTCTGTTTCTTTCCCACAAAAATGGCCAGTTGGCTATCCAAAACAAAAAGATATAAGCAATACACACACTCGAAGAAACCTATACCGAAAATAAACCGCGACAGAAGAACCGCCTTGGGACGGTCAGTCAGTATTTAACAAATAAATAAATTTTACGCGGCCGCAGTCCTCGCCCTAACTTCAGTCGCGATTTAGACAATTAACTTATTCGGTCCACATGAAGGCCGGCAACATTTCCAAGAACACAAAAATCAAACAACCACAGAGATGAAACAACGGCGAGGACTCGACAGCAAAACACACTGAAATGCTGGAGGAAAAGAATTCAAAGGTTAGACTACCATGGGCCCATCAGTTACCAACCAACATTACATAAGATTAAACTTCAATTTCAAGTAAGCTTTCACGCTGGAGTCGTCATAGAATCTGAGGCATGACCCACCGGCGTGGAATTAAAGAGGGAAACAAAGTTATCAACCGTGATTGGGTTAACTACCATGCATGCAGTCTGTCATATAACATTTATATTGCATCCAATCATTTTATATCGACGAATGATTTGTCGAAATCGGGTACTGAAGTCATTGCAAGTATACATTTTTAATTTATATACTAAGTCACCATAAAATTTGGGCTCCGATAGACCTCGTTACAGAAGAGATTTAAGTCCATGAGACGCAAGGTACATAACGGTATCTTTGTGCTGAAAATATCATTTAAGAAATGGCGGTATTTTTGTCATTCTAAATCAGTCATTGAAGTATGAAGATTGAATTTTGAAACTAAATCGAAACGACATCTATAAAACTTAGAAAAGCCTTTGCGTTGTTTATGATACCGATAACCCTGATTAAGAAGTTTAGCAGTTAACAATTATTTACGAGTGTCGAAGTCAGTTAAATGACTAGACATTCTGGCAAATCGAATTGATTGCGAAATTCATGTATAAACGCCAAAGGATGCCGCACGAGGAACATCAACATACAAGAAAGGAAAACGTACAATCTAAAAAAATCCAAAATCATCGAGTTTGTCATAAATGTGTAGGAAACAAACCTATTTACAAAAGATAGAGGTAAATCCAAAAACGGGGCCTCGGTATCAGAAGACTTTGCGTCATTTAACTGAAGTTCTGAAAAGTAAACTTGACTGATCAGACAATCGAAATAGGTATTGTCAATATTTAATGAATCATCGAAATATCTAGAAGTTGGCCTAAAGGCTTCAATGATTTCAGATTGGTTTTGAAGGTAAAGGGACATCATGAAGTCTCTTTCATAACATACCAAGAACAGATCAGTCGCAAGAGGTGCGCAATTCGTACCCATCCGAATACCCACAATTTGTCTAAATAACTAAGTACCAAATCTTATGTAAATATTGTCAGGTAGAAAAGTGAGAGCTTCACACACTTTCTGACAAGACCAAAATGTTTAAATGTTATCCTCTTCAAAACTGCAAAAAGCATTTCTTACATTACATGCAAGATAGAAGGAACCTTCTCTATGAAATGTCCATTCATTTAAATCATTAAGTTTTTCTTTTATAAGTCTATGAGGAAAAATAGTGTTAAGGGTGGACACATCATAAGTAGACAGACTTAAAGCACGAAATCGTCTGGATTTTAATTTATTTAAAGTAGAAGTAAAACAAAGATCAGGAATCGATACAATTAACTTACTCCACCCATCAAAGACACCAAAGGGAAAGAATCACAAACATTAAGCGACCAGACCATAATGGAAACCTGAACAAAGGAAGGCCATAAGGACAGTTACTTTCCCACAAAATGGCCATATGGCCATCCAAAATAAAAAGACACAAGTGATACACACAGTAAGTAACAAACAACACCATAAATAAACCGCCACAGAAGAACCGCCTTGGAACGGTCAGTGGAATGATTTCCACTGGGGGGCTTAAATCGATTTTACGTGGCCACAATCCTCGCCCTTACTTCCGTCGCGATTTAGACAAATAATTTGTTCAGTCCGCATGAATGCCTCCTAACTCATCAGTGCAACATCTCCGTGAACACAAAAAAACCAAAGAACCACAGAGGTGAGACAACGGTGAGGACTCGACAGCAAGAAACCACTGAAATGCTGGAGCAAAAGAAAACAAACAGTTAGACCTCATTAGAATTTGTATAGACCAAAATAGATTTCTCCCTGATCTTTCAGGCTTTGGGGGTTTGTGTCGCTTATGTTGTTTTATATTGGATAGTTTGTGTCGCTTATGTTTTATATTGGATAGCCTATTAGCCATTTTGTGGGAAAGTAACTGTCCTTTTGGCTTTCCGCTGTTGGTGTTTCCATAAGAGTCTGTTGTTTCATGTTTGTGTGTCTTTCCATTTGGTGTCTCTGATGGGAGCTGTTGGTTGATTTATCGATTCCTGATCATTGCCTCCACTTCTATTTTGTTGCAATATTTAAGCACATGCTTTTTGATGGCCGTAATACATGAAGTTAATTGTTTGGATTGTTCAGTGGATTTTGCAATAAACCCTGTTTTGTACGACCATTTATGAAGTTTAGGTAACCAATATGACACAGGAAGCTTGTCTTGGCCTACTGTAAGACACACAGCAAACTTGGTGGCCGAATGAGAAATGTGGTCATCAGCTACAGCCCTCTCTACAGCCAAAGGTTGCAGTTCATAATTCTTAATACAACCAAGCTCTTGCTGAAGAGTGTTAAAATAGACAAACAATGACGACATTGTTAGCGGCCTAGCCTGCTGGAGCCAAAGCGTACTTTTTATGGAATTCTTGAATACCTAGTTTAAGGTGACATAAAAACGTCTTAGGTTTAGGAAGTAATATATTAGTATTTTGAGAGTAGAAAGAAATGCGCTTGTTCAATATTTTCAGAATGCTAAGACACCATTCTTTAAGGGCTTTATGCTCAACATACACTCGTTTATACCATCGATTACCAAATTCATTCAAGGCGCCAGCGATTTCTTCTTTACACTTATTGAAATCAATCTGAGAAGGAAATCGATATTTCGGTCTTTTAGAAATTGTATTTCGTATCCTAAACTCATGAATAATTTTTAAATTGCCAGTATTTATATGACCAGAAGCAGGATAGAAATACACAGTTTTTACCATTCCATGTATCAGGAGGGTACGTATCGATGTCAAGATCTGAAACAAGTTTACTGAAATAAAAATGATAGAACTAACCGGTTTGTTATGGGTGTTTCAGTATTTTGAAAATACGTACGAATGGATGAAATCATCGTAATTTCCCGGAAGATACTAAATCCAAACCCTTATTAATGAAAGATAATTTGATATAACGACGTTGGTGATTAATTGCAGTATCGATGAAAGGACTTGGTGTCCAGAATACGTAATACAGAAATCGGTAATTAACTTGAGTGGCGTCAGGGATTCAGTAATATTATGGGCAGTCACTTCAGCCTAGCCCCTCTTTCAAGCCGCCACGTTTCTCTATACAAAGTGGGCATTATCAAGATGCAGAACGGAAACCAGTCGTACATTTGATTGCAGGTAAACTGCTTTGAACGTATTACCTTGTCTAAGAAACTGGTTGACATATCATTTCATCTCAGTTGCGTCCCCAAGAATTTGAGGCAACGTCTCCAAAAAGGACTAAATAGTCTTGACAGGGACCTAAACATCAAAACAAACATAACAAGGGCAAGTAATACATGAACTTGGTAACCTGATAAAGGTAGATAGACAATAACTAGCATAGAATAAAATATAAGTGATGGCAATGATGAAGAATCGATACAAATAACCCAAACCTTCCATCAGAGACCCCAAAGAGAAAGAAATACGAACATGAAATAAAATGAGACCCTAATAGAAACACACTAGCGGAAGGCCAAAAGTACATTTACTTTCCCACAAAACGGACAACCGGCTACCCAAAATATTTAAGCGATACACACATTCAAAGACGAAGTATAACAAAAAATAAACCGCGACAGAAGAATCACCTGGAACGGTATTTAATCTATTTTACGCTGCCGCAATCCTCGCCCTTACTTCTGTCGACAAATAATTTATTCAGTCCGCATGAAGGCGGCCTAACTTATCAGTGCAACATTACCTAAAATAATTACCGTACCACTTTTTTGGCCGAAAATGGTTTTGGCCGTATCTTCAATTTTCCAATTCCCCCTGTTATTTTCCGGGTTTTCAGTGATGAAAAGTCGATAAAAAGTGATAATTGACTCGTGCGCTGTCAACAGATCACCTCCCGCAGGTAAGTCAAACTCGTTGTTAACTCGTTATGAAAACAGGATTATACAATACAAACTGATTTATGAAATTGACACCTAATTAATGACGCTAATCATTCTTTATGAAAACAGGATTATACAATACAAACTGATTTATGAAATTGACACCTAATTAATGACGCTAATCATTCTTAAAGGATTATCGCTTGAAGTCTGTGCGCATCAAAACGTTCTTTAATGAATAATGAGGCCGACTTTTGGGGATATAAGAGAAGCAAAAAGCATAAAACAATACTGTTTTTCACGACGAAAAAAAATATCTGTATCAGGATTAACTGTTGCATTGAGTAACAGTTGATTTTGATGCCACCGCCTGATGAGACCTATCGAGAGGTCGAAATAGTTGTTATGTTTGGCGGAAGTCTGATCAAGTTTTCATATGGGCTCGAGCTACTGAAATTACTAATGGAATCAAACAAGTTTCAGAAGCTAAATTTTGTATCAAAATGCAATAAAATCGGTTCTAGAGGCAGTCAAATTTCAAAATTTTCTCGGGGGAGGCCCCCCGAAACCCCTTAAGAGAGGGGGGATACCCCCCTCTCGTGCTCTCCCCCCCCCCCACTCGTGCCTTCCGCACTCGTGGGACGTCTTCGACGTCATAAGGCCGTACCACTTTTTAAATGCCGACGACGGCCCTGAAATTAAATTTTAAGTAAAATATGTTCTAGAAAGGGTTATCCTTTGGAAGCAAGGAATACACCGCAGAACTAGAAAATATGGAGTGTATATTTTTTCTGGGCCAGACTAGCTAGTTTCGGCCAATTAGGCCTTATCAGTGACCCTCAGTTATTCTCAAAATTAAACAAAGGTATTAATGATCCCAAAGGACAAGAGAATATAAGCCTTAAAGCTGGAACCCTGAGCCCTGATCCACCGGCGTGCAATTGAAAAGGGAAGTAAAATCAACCGTGATTGGGCAAACTACCAAACGTGCAGTCTGTCGTATAACGTTTATTTTGTTCCCAGTCTTTTTACACCGAAAACTGATTTTACGAGTATTCTCTTGCACTTGTATATGTAACGCGATGTTTGCTTGGACAAAGTGAAAAATTTGAGGCAGTATATCCTGCGATTTACTGTGCAAAACTGTAGGGTGTGTCACAATCCAACTGAACAAGCGCATTCGAATTAATATTGTCATTTTTGGAAGGCCTCCCCGTAAATCTTCGTATTCGCGGTCGTAAATTCTGTATTAAGGCGACGCGTCCAAAGGACAGCAATTAAATCTTGGGCTATTTCGAATGTGGGGCAGATCCTATCGTTCATGTGAGAGTAACTTGCCCTTTAGTCTCCAATAGACTTATAATAGGGAAAATGTCCGTGTGATTGACGCTTTATTTAAGAAATAGATCAGCTCTAACTGTGATTTGTTGAGTCATAAATCACAGTTTGGAGGTCAGTTGTAAAGTAGATTAAATCACGAGCGCGTAGCGCGCATGATTTGTCTACTTACAACTGATCGACAAACTGTGATTTATGACTCAACAAATCACAAACTAGAGCTGATCTATTTCGATTCTTACAGACTGAAAATCGGCAATAATGCTGTTGATTCCTTCAAAATCTCACAACTTTTCGCCATTGTTAGAAGAAATCCCGCTAAAAATATCGACTGAAACACATGCATTTATACCCTTATCTAACGTTTTCGATGCGAGAAAATGACGTTACACCGTCTAACGTCAAGGAAATCGACTAATGGCGTCATAAATTTGCTAATTTTTAATGACGTCACTCGTCACGCTCTTCCTAGCCGTGATTTGGTGTAGAATAAAACACAGCCGTTTTCCACTGCCTATATAGGCACGCTGTGTTAGAATTTTTATTTGATCCTCAACAAGCTTGTAGGTAATGAAGTCAGCCATAAGATCTTGTACGAGTTCGAATATGGGCAGTGTGAGAGTTACTTGCCCTCTAGTCCCCAAAAGAATTATAATGGGGAAAATATTGTCCGGGAAATAGCAGCTTTATTTTAATCGGATCCTCTTCATACTTGTAGGCAAGAAATGGCCGTGAATTCTTTGACAAATCAAACTTTTGGGGCAGATCGTGTTGTTCATGTGAGAGTTACTTGCCTTTTAGTCGCCCAAAGACTTATAATGGTGAAAATGTTGTCCGGGTGATAGATACTTTACTTATGGTTAGAACTTCAACAAACATGTAGGTAATGAGGACAGTAATTGAATCTTGGACAAGTTCTTCCAAGTTGGGGCAGATCAGATTGTTCACATTTAAGATATTTTCCCTTTAGTAGCCCATAGACTAATAATCCCGGCGATAGTAGCTTTATTATTTATCGGATCAGCAGCAAACTAATGGAAATGAGGAAAACTATTAATTCTTGGACAAGTATTTAATTTTGGGCAGATTGGATTGTTCGTGTAACAGTTACTCGCCCTTTAGTCCCCGATAGACTTATAATGGGCAAAGTTGTCTGGACGATCGCAATTTTATTTTTGATCGGATCCTCAATATACGTGTGGGTAATGAGAATAGCCATAAAACCCTGGGCAAAGTACAAGTAAAACAAAGATCAGGAATTGATACAATTAACTTACTCCACCCATAAAAGACACCAAAGGGAAAGAAATACAAACATTAAGCGACCAGACCATAATGGAAACCTAAACAAAGGAAGGCCATAAGGACAGTTACGTTCCCAAATATGGGCATATGGCCATCCAAAATTAAAAGACACAAGTGATACACACAGTAAGTAACAAACAACAACATAAATAAATCGCCACAGAAGAGCCGCCTTGGAGCAAGTTTGAATTTGGGGTAGATCGGATTGTTCACGTAAGAGTTACTTGTCCTTTAGTCTCGCATAGACTTATAATGGGGAAATTGTTGTCCGGGCGATTGACGCTTTATTTTTGATTGGATCCTCAACAAAATTATAGGTAATGAGGACAGCCATAAAATCTTGGACAAGTTCAGTTTTTCATGTTTTGATTTTGCATGAGAGTTTCCTGCTATTTAAGGCCTCATAGACGTGTGAAGATTTGTTCTGGATGAAAGCGATTTAATTGATGATGGAATCGTCATCGAACTTGCAAGTGGTCAGTACAGTCCAAAAATCTTCGACAAGTTCGATTTATATGCGGATCGGATTATTCACATGAGAGTTACTTGCCTTCAGTTTTGCCCCCGCCCTTCGGGGCTTCGAGAAATGAATTGGACTGCATGATGCATGCTTCCACGTAGAGCTGTAGTCGACCGCACATTAGTATTGATAACCCGTAAGAAGGTCTTATCCTGCCCAGGCAACGTGCTGCGAGCCGGGCCATCCATGCGCATGAACCCTATTGGTTTCATTAGGCGACAGGGATTGAGATGTCATTTCATCTCAATGCCGGGTAAAAGTCAATAAAATTGGAAGCAACGTCTCCAGTATGGCCGAAATAGTGTTGCCTCAAATTAAAAAAACATGCCTTCAGTCTCCCATTAAATTATTATAGAGGAAATGTTGACCGGGCAAAAGCCACTTTATTTTTGACTGGATCCTCATCAAACTTGTATGTAATGAAGATAGTTTAGGAGCCAAAGTGAGATATTTTGCTTGTTCTGCGAGATTGTTGCTCCGGGAAGGGAATTGGGTTGCTATCATCAGACACAGACATGCCTGACATACTTGGAAAGCCCTGTTTTAAGAAGTTATCTGTTGACTTTTTTTGCGGTTAGCCTGTACATAACGTTACCGTAGTTGAATGAGAGTGTTTTAGTTTTACGTCTCACCAATAGCTAAGGTCATACTGAGACGGGACCTCAGTTTAAAGACTCATCCGAAAGTCTGGAGAAGCCCAGGATCGATCCTGCGACCCAGGTTTACAAGGCGAGTAGCATAACTACTACACCACGGAGGCTTCTTTACCGTGGTTGAGTCGATAAATCAAAAGTACCAAGACTAAACATTTTCATGATGAAAAAATTATGTATTCTCTTATATCTAGCAAGCCTTTCTGTATAGCCAGTACTATAAAACAAGAGGCCCATGGGCCACAATGCTCACCAGAGCTCAGGCTGCACTGCCCAATGGCAGCCATGTATTTTAACATGATATCATTTTAATCTACCAATTATAAAGTCTCCAAGATGAACTCCAATATCCAAATGACCATCCATGTGGACTAATTATCTGAAACATTAGGCCTTTTTAAGTAGTGAGTGTAGGGCATGGACCCAATGCAGCCTGGTTGGTATCACTAAATACGTCATATCATAAGGATCACGAATATGTATGGTTTAGCAGTGGGGATCTGTATGCCGGAAATATAAGGCCTCTTAGGCGGTGAAGGGGTTGGGGCATGCCCTATTAATCCCATGAAAGCCCAAGATTGTTGTCCCTAAATGTGTCTTATCTTTATTGTTGGAAATCTGAGTGGTTTCTGATATATAAGGCCATTTTATGAAGTGGTGTGTAGCGGAATGGCCCCTGCGGACTACCAAGTTGGGGTGCTGGTATTAAGGAACAAGTACATATATGATTATGGGGTAGGGATTGGAATGGTTTCTGAAATATATTGCCTTTTATGAAGTGGAGGGGCGGGGTACATAGCCCCAGCACAAAGAGACCCCAGACTGACTTGACCCGGGAGACCCCCAGGTCGGTGTCAATGAATGAGTCTTATCATATGGAACAACAATGTATATTATTTAGGGATTCGGATCTGTAAGGTTTCCGAGATATTGGGCTTTTTATGAAATTACGGGCTGGGGCACGGCCCCGGCATTTCCCAGAGGATCCCCAGGTTGATGTCACTGAATGCGCCTTATCATAAGGAACAAGAATACATATGTTTTAGGGGTTGGGATCTGAATGGTTTCGGAGACATTGGACCTTTTATGAAGTGGAGGGGGTGGGGCAATGCCCCGGCGCATCCCGAGGGCCCCAGGTTGGTGTCACTGAATGCGTCTTATCATAAAGAACAAGAATATATATATAGTTAAGGGGTGGGGATCTCAATGGGTTCTGAGATATATGGCCCTTTTATAAAGTGGAGGGGGTGGGACATGGCCTCGGCCCAACCCAGGGGCCCAAGGTTGGTGTCATTGAATATGTCTTATCCTCAGAAACAAGAATATATATGGTTTAGGGGTGGGGATCTGTAAGGTTTCCGAGATATTGGGCCTTTTATGAAGTGGAGGGGTGGGGCAAGGCCCTGGCGAATCCCAGGGGCCCCCAGCCTGGTGTCACTGAATGCGTCTTATCCTAAAGAAGAAGGATATATATGGTGTAGGGGTGGGGATCTGAATTGTTTCTGACATATATGGCCTTACATGGAGTGGAGGGGGTGGGGCAGGGCCCCAGCACAACCGCTTCAGGTTGGCGCAAAAGCATATGGCTAAGAGAAGTTTACTCAAGAATGATTTCTATAAAAGTTTTGTCAAAATATCTGCAATGACTTGGCAGTAAACGCCATTTTTCAATTTTCCCCATTATAAGTCTATGGAAACTCTAAGTTGCTATAGCAACCAAATTAATGAGCTGATTTTCATAAAAAAAACACAAACTGTCAATCCCCCAGCCCAAGGATGCTACAGATAAAATTTGGGCCCAATCGGTCCAGTGGCTTCAGAGGAGATGTCGTTTGAAAGTTTTAACGACGCAGACGCAGGCGACGACGTCGGAACATGTCCATCCTACAAGCTCCCCCGGAGCCTTCGGCTCTGGTAAGCTAAAACTCTAGATCAGATTTTTTCAATCGGCATGGTAGAAAAATTCCACTTATATCAGGCAATAGCATCATTATATGAAAATGAAAAAGTGTGTATGCCAGATTCATAAGTGGTTCAGATTTTTTTCTTACTGGGCGTTTTGTTACCCTACCAACCTCAACTCAAAGTAGCAGCTAATTTAAGCTAATGTGCCATCCACAAAACCAGTTATCATATTAAATAACCTGCTTAATACAATAAAATATTTTTTAAGCAAAAGAAAAACTTAGTTGTGCTTTTTTAATTGAAACTTTTCGTTTCCATGGCAGCCTTTGGTAATTGGTAATAATGTCATGATTACTGGTAAAACAGAAGTGAAGGCAATGATCAGGAATCGATACAATATACCCACAGCTCCCATCAGAGACACCCAAGGGAAAGAAACACAAACATGAAATAACTAGATCCTAGTGAAAACACCAATAGCCGAAAACCAAAAGGAGAGTCACTTTCCCACAAAATGGACAATTGGCTATTCCAAAAAAAAAAAATATAAGCAATACACTCTCAAAGACAAACATAACAAAAAATAAACCGCGACAGAAGAACCGCATTGGAATGGTCTGTGCAACGATTTTAAGCGGTCGCAATCCTCGCCCTTACCGCTTAGATACTTAGCCTGCCTAGACAAAGTGGTGTGTGTCAGACCGCCCAATGCATATAAACTCTATTGGTTTCATTGGGTGGCAGGGCTTGAGATGTCATTTCATCTCGATGTCAAAATTGGAAGTCACGTCTCCAAAATGACCTAAATAATGTTGACGGGGACGTAAAACCTCAGTTCAAACAAACAATAATGAATAATGTGGTTACCGACAGTCAATATAGATAGGCAACCTTGGTACCAGATATAAATCAATTTCATGCGTCCTCAATTTGAGTTATTATAAGCATGCAAATGAGGTATTTTGCATATTCATGAAAACTTGTCAACTTATATAAGCCTAGCGTCTCTTTTACTTATTTAAGCCTAGCGGACAGAGGCAAACAGTGCAGGCCCAGAATAAGGCGTCTCAACAGGGTTACGTTTTCCTTGAAAGATAAACAATTTTATGTTAAAAAATAATAGAACCTCTGACACCCCTAAAATGAAGAATAGACTCGTCCAAATGTGTTTATGGAAAAATAAACCAAAAAAAAAAAAAAAACATATCAAGATCCAAACTTTCGACATTGAATCAATATCTAGACAACCATGACGCTTATGATATAAAGAAAGGGATCATCATCATCATCTTAATCATTATTATCTTCATCACCATCATCTGCCTTGAGATCCATTAAATAATATTTAAGAAATAGATCAGCTCTAACTGTAGTAGCGCGCGTGATTTGTCTACTTACAAATGACAGACAAACTGTGATTTATTGCTTAACAAATCACAGGCTAGAGCTGATCTATTTCGATTCCAACACGCTGAAAATCGGTAATAATGTTGTTGTTTCCTTCAAAAGCTCACAACCTTTCGCCATTGTTAGAAGAAATCCCGCTAAAATTATCGACTGAAACACATGCATTTATATCCTTTTCTTACGTTTTCGATGCGAGAAAATGACGTTACACCGTCTAACGTCAAGGAAATCGACCAGTGACGTCATAAATTGGAAATTTTAATGACGTCACTCGTCACGCTCTTCCGAGCTGTTATTTGTTGCAGAATAAAACACAGTTATTTTCCATTACCTATATAGGCGCGCTGTATTACAATTAAGAAATAGATCAGCTCGTACTGTGATTTGTTGAGTAATAAATCACAGTTTGGAGGTCAGTTGTAAAGTAGACAAATCACAAGCGCGTAGCGCGCGTGATTTGTCTACTTACAACTGACCGACACACTGTGATTTATTACTCAACAAATTACAGACAATAGCTGATCTATTTCGATTCTAACACGCTGAAAATCGACAATAATGTTGTTGTTTCCTTCAAAATCTCACAACCTTTCGCCATTGTTAGAAGAAATCCCGCTAAAATTATCGACTGAAACACATGCATTTATATCCTTTTCTTACGTTTTCGATGCGAGAAAATGACATTACACCGTCTAACGTCAAGGAAATCGACTAGTGACGTCATAAATTGGGAATTTTGATGACGTCACTCGTCACGCTCTTCCGAGCTGTGATTTGTTGCAGAATAAAGCACAGTTATTTTCCATTGCCTATATAGGCGCGCTGTGTTAGAATAACTGATTTCTTCAGTTTTATGCTACTATGATGAATAGTACGAAGCCTCCGTGGTGCAGTGTTTACGCTACACGCCTTGTAAACCAGGGATTGCAGGATCGATCCCGGGCTTCTCCAGACTTTCGGATGAGTCTTTAAACCGAGGTCCCGTCTCCGTATGACCTTAGCTGTTGGTGGGACGTAAAACTAAAACTCACTCATGATGAATAGTGACCAGCAATTCGTAAAACTTTGTAACTTTTTGTAATTTCACATTGTCTTGTTTATTCACACAGTTATTGATGAAACATTGTTCAAAAATATTTCCTAAACCCTAGCTTATATAGGTTTACAACCATAAATGGTCATTTGTCTAAATAATTTATACACTTTGCTCGGAGATTTGACTGCTTTTTAACTATTTGGTTTTAATTTTGGACACAAGTGTAATAGACAATTTGTGTTTTATCTTTAAGTTCAAATGTCATCATCAACATCATCATCACTTCCTGACATCAGACAGCATTCAAATCTGTTACGACAAACTTCGCTACCGCATCCATAGGCATCCACAGGCATCAGTGTACCATAATGTGTTCTTGTTGCAGCTACAAAGTTTTGTCATGCAATCACTCTTTCAAACACTACATTCAGATTCCGCACCGAAATAATCTGTATGTACAAACATTCTGAAATCGGCCTCTCCATGGTCCGATTTAAGAGATCCAAGAGATTCTTCTCTTGTACAGACATCCTTTTTAACTCTTACTGCTTTCTTTGGGTCTTTAAATCCACCACCAAGGAACACAATCGTTCCATTTGGCAGCTGATCTTTGCCAAGTTCAACCAATACACTAAACAAACAATCAGCCAGATTCAACTTGTTCGCTGAGTTAGAGAGGTATTTAACCTTCTGACGTGGTATTGGTGTTTCCCCTTTAGGATTTCTGATCTCCTGCATTTTAACTGCACCTCGTCTTGCTCTCCCAGCTGAATTTATTGTACAGTTTATCTCTTGCAGAGAATACAAGTACAAGTTCACCCAATACACTGAACAAACAATCAGCCAGATTCAACTTGTTCGCTGAGTTAGAGAGGTATTTAACCTTCTGATGTGGTGTAAGTGTTTCCCCTTTAGGATTGCTGATCTCCTGCATTTGAACTGCACCTCGTCTTGATCTCCCTGCTGACTTTATTGTACAGTTTATCTCTTGCAGAGGAGAACCAGGTAAACAAGCACGCCGACATCAGATATGCTAACATTGACCATGAACAACGAAAACGCCGACGATGATCTTAAAAAAGAAAATATGCTTAACAACTACGTCGACTCTCAGACAATTATTAATGATGACAATAAAGACATACCAAACGCTTTGCCGTCGGAAAACACACTTGAATTCATTGAAATATCTATAGAACCATTAAAGACGTTCTTCAGAACCTTAATACGTGTATGAAAAATGGCATGCGGCCCGGGTCTACTGTGTGCACATCTGTTGAGAGAAGCACCAGCGTTCTCGTTGAACCCCTCTCAATCCTATTTAACCGCTCATTGGTGAACGGTTACTTTCCACCTCCGTGGAAAGATGCTAATGTCATTCCAATCCATTAGAAAGACAATAAATCAATACCGTCCAATTATAGCTTAGTATTGTATCTAAAACCATGGAACGATGTGCCCACAGACACATGTACAACTATGCTATTGAGAATGAAATATTAACTCCTTTACAGTCCGGATTAATTAAACGTGACTCTACGACCTTTCAGTTAATTCATACTTATCATTCGTTTTGTGAGGGTATTGACAGCGGTAATGAAGTAAGGGCAATTTTCTGCGACATTAGTAAAGCTTTCGACAGAGTGTGGCATAGAGGTTTGCTCCACAAACTGTCCCGCACCGGTTGCTCCAATTCTATTGTCCGGTGGGTCCTCAGTTATGTTACAGCTGGTCGAAAACAACAAGTCGTCATCAATTGGTCAAGCGTCAGATTGGGCAACTATTCGCGCCGGAGTTCCACAGTGATCGTTTATTCGACAATTATTGTTTCTCATCGATATAAATGATATTTTAAAACATATAGGTACTTTTATTCGCTTGTTCGCTGATGATGATACAAGTCTGTATATTGAAGTAGACTCGCCCCAGAAAGCTGCAAATATCCTTAACAATGACTTGGCCACCATAAGTGAATGGGCGAAAACCTGGCTAGTAAGTTTCAATACTAGAAAAACTGTCTCGGTGTTAATATCTAGAAAGGCAAACCCGTACAGCATCCCCACTTAGTAAGAATACTTCTATACAAGCTGAAGCCAACAGTCACAAACAGCTTGGCATCACTCACTCAAACTCGTGCATCTGGTCAGAACATATAGAGAACATAGCACAGAAAGCCTGGGTCATACTTAATATTCTAAGAGCCTTGAAGTTTAGAATAATCAGGAAGTCTTTTGAAAAGTTGTATGTATCTTTAGTATTACCCCTTATTGAATATTGTGACTCTGTTTGGGACAATGCTACATACGAGTATGAATGAAAAAAGAAACTCGATGCTATTCATATAGAAACCGCAAGAGCTGTTACAGGCGCAACTAAAGTGGGCAGTATCGAGAAATTGCTTGCTGACCTCGGATGGACACATTGCAGGCCAGGCGAAACCAGCACAAGTTAGTTATATTTCACAAATCATAAATGGCATTTCACCTGACTATTTTCATGACCTCGTTCCACCTCTTGTTCAAGAAACTCCAATGATATTCAGACAATAGCCGCTAACACTAACATCTTCTACAACTCATTTTCCTGCTACTATCAGAGCCTGGAATTCACTCTCCGACAAAGTTAAGCAGGCTTCTTCTGTCGCCTCATTCAAATACCCTGAACAGACACTTAAAACGACCACCTAAGTACTTCCATGCTGGCACACTTCTTGGGCAAGAATGGATTGCAGTGCCCTTAACTCGCATCTTTAATGCGAAATCATCGTGCACAGCCCTTCCTGTTCCTGTGGAGCTTTTGAAAGCGTTTATCACTTCTTCTTTGTTTGTCGAAGGTTTGCCAATGCAAGGAACACATATTTACCAAACCATCTACATGCAAATGCATAGTCTGCTCGGGACCTCCTATTTGGACGCGATACTCTCAGTTACGGGAAACGAGGCTTTGTTCTTACAAGTACAAAACTTCATCTTAATGTCCGAAAAAATTGTCAGGCAAGGGTAAATGGTCTAAAACAAAATTAGTCTAGTAAACTGCAACAACACTTTGTGCATACGAATTTAAACTTTTACAAAACATGGCGCCAGTCAACAACAGTTGTTTTCTTTCTGCTTGCGCTCTTATTTTCTTCTCTTCATGGCGATTTGCTCTTTTTTCACCATCATCTAAAATTATGGTGAAGGTATCGACCCTTGGAGCGTCATTCATGTGACAAACCTCTTTTTACACAAATCATTCGCTTGTGGTGTGCGGCGGGAATGGCCCTTACATTGTATGCGAATTTGCCTGCTATACGGACGATTTACAGTTGCCTAGGATAAACACAATGTTTTATAAAGGCAAGTAGAAGATTTTGACTTAATGTGGCTTCAAGGAATTTTAACTCTTATCCTGCTGTTCACGACAACCCATATCTTTGGAAACAGTGTAGATCCAGATCAGATGGCTTCTGAAGAAGACATCTGATCAGAATCTACACTGTTTGTGTAGATCCAGATCAGATGGCTTCTGAAGGAGACATCTGATCAGGATCTACACTGTTTGACATTGAGTTTATGAATTTGTAGGAATAAATTACATCAAGTAATCTGATTGGTTAAAAGACAGAGATGGGTGTGGCTTAAATGAATATTCAGCAAGAGAAGGGTTAAGAATACGTAATACAACAGCAAACTTTCGGAGGTACTATGCTTACCGTCAGATTCTGTGTCATTTTGCGTGTATGTATCTTTTTATGTCTTTGTAATTTATTTGCAAATAAATAGTATTTAAACCATGTGCTCATTTAATAAAACATTTACGTTGATACATCCCATGGGCAATTACGAGTAAGTACATGTTCTTGTTTGAAGGGCCTTTATCACCAAGCTTTACACTTACGAGCGCTGAGAACGAGATTGATGGCATCAGATAGCAATAGCTCGAAATACTGGGCGAACATGTCACCCAAATCTTATGTATAACACCGTAATTACAGAATCTTCTTCACATACTCAATTAGGCTTACTTTTCCACAAACATGGGCAAAGGATGAATACATTAGAACAATAATAAGAGAAAGCATAGGCCATACTTAATCTTCTAAGCTCTCTTAAATTTAGAATTTAAAGAAATTCACTCCAAAAAGTCTACAGCAGTTTTATTCGCCATATAGCCAACTCTAGCGGTTCGGTGTCGATGAATCAAAAAAAATAAGTGAAGGCAGTTATCAGGAATCGATAAAATTAACCCACATCTGCCATCAGAGACACCAAATGGAAAGAAACACGCACATGAAATAGCTAGACCCTAATGGAAACATCAATAGCGGATAGCCAAAAGGACAGTTCCTTTCCTACAAATGGCCAATTGGCTATCCAAATCAAAACAAATATAAGCCATTACTCATAGTCAATAAACACAAATAAACCGCGACAGAAGGACCGCCTATGAATGGTCAGTAAAGTGGATTCCACTTGGGGACTAAAATCGATTTTACGCGGCCGCAATCATCGCCATTTCTTCCGTCGCGATTTAGACACATAATTTGTTCAGTCCGCATGAAAAGCACTCCTATGTTCAGAATGAGGTACCAAGAATAATAACAGGCTACGAAACTATGTAGCCTCGAATAACGTTAGCCGACTTAGGATGGGAAACTCTTCAAACTAGACGCCGCAAACATAAACTAGTAATTTTCCATAAAATTATTAATGCACTTGCTCATGCCAAAAGACCCTCGAGATACAGTACCTCCCCTTATCCAGGTTACTACCCCTTATACAAATGCGGATTTTATCCAGATATCCATGCGAATACTACCCTGTTCTACTATCCGTCTTTCCATCTACCATCCGAGACTGGAACAGTTTAAATAACCATGGGCCAGGATTACAATGCGTACTTAAATTTTAAGTACCTACTTACACTAAGCATTTACTCTCGTAAAGTGAACTTCAAAGAAATTATTTCGTTTAAGTCGTTACTTTACCGAAGAAAATACTTAAATATTTAAGGTAACCCAGGTAGGTACATGTACCAAAACTTTTAAGATTTGACCTTGACACGCGAATGTATATCAACAACGCAAACATTTATAGGGCTTTTATTTGCTGGAGAAGAAGGCATCAACGGAAAACTTAAGACGACAGAGATGCAAAAATTCCGAATCGGAAATATGGGATCATCTTATAAGATGCACACTGTATTTTTGATCAGGTGATAAAACGGAACACAGCATAATCATTTTCTGCAAGCGTAATAGGTCGACCGTGTTGTCCGGTAGCTCAGACGGTAGAGTGTTGGCACAAAATGCGAGAGGCCCTGGGTTCGAGTCCCGGACGACCTTTTTTTCCTCCCTGTGGCGCAAGTCAACTTGGCGATGAGGTAATTATTTCTCCATTGGTGTCAAAATGTGCGACGAATTGTTTGTTTCGTTTGATTTGAGATGTAACGTCCCCGACAGCCCTGTGTAGGTCATTTTGGAATCGTTGCTTCCAATTTTGTGGGATTTTTACCCGACATTGAGATGAAGTGATATCTTAAGCCCTGTCGCCCAATGAAACCAATAGGGTTTATAAGCATGGATAGTCCGACTCGCACCGCTTTGCCTGGGCAGGCTTAGATCCTCTAAGCGGTTGACCAGTACTCGTGTGCTGTGGGTTTCAGTTCTGCGTGGATGCATCATGCAGCCCATCTATTTCTTCAAGACCCGATGGGCGGTGGCCGGTGCGACGAACAGAGCTGTGTAAAAACTTCCTTTTATAATACTGGCGTCAGGGCAACAATTTATTATTTGGTGTAGGAAGGTTCTTACAAGTTAGAGGGGGTGGCCTTAAACATTAAACGACTTAATTATTTTTGCCAGGGTAGGTGTTTGTGTGGGAGGTGGGGGTGTCGGCGCATGTCAATTTTGGCTGTTATTTAAAAGCTGATACTGTGGCACATCGGGTCCATGTTCCTACGCTTATACATGTACTGCTACGCGGTCGTGATTTGACCTACATTACAACTGACCTCCAAGCAGTGATATATCACTCAATAAATCACTGCTAGAGCTGATCTTTTTCTTAAACATCCTCTATTTACACAACACTCTGACATCACAGCGACAATAATGGTGGGGCTAACATAACCGTTACTTGTAGCTATTTGTACAGTTAACCCTTTTTGTACCAAATGGAATCTTCCTCCTCATATACAGCAGGAGTCCATTTCAAAATTTAGGGGTGTCAGGTTGTGTTTACTTCAAAATTTATTTGCAAAATGACTGAACTTTTAGCAAACAGTGGAGGCCCTGATCAGACGCCGCGTTCGGCGGTGTCTGATCTGGGCCTGCACTGTTTGCCAGGGTACCCGTTTTGGGGTTTCTGGTACTCAATGGGTTAAACCCTTATCCCGCAGAAAAATTAATTTAGCCACACCCATTTCCGACTTTGAACCAATAAGATTTTGTTTGTTTGTTTGATTTGAGGTTTAACGTCCCCGTCAACACTGTATAGGTTATTTTGGAGACGTTGCTTCCAATTTTGTGGGACTTTTACCCGACATTGAGATGAAATGACATCTCAAGCCCTGTCGCCCAATGAAACCAATAGAATTTATAAGCATGGACGGTCCGACTCGTGCGCACTGCTTTGCCTGGGCAGGCTTAGATCCTCTAAGCGGTTTACCAGTACTCATGTGCGGGTCGGATTCAGCTCTGCGTAGAAGCATCATGCAGCCCATATATTTCTTCAAGCCCCGATGGGCAGGGGCTGAACCATTAAGATTACTTAATGTATTATTGATGCTTGCAAATTCACAAACTGATTGTCAAACAGTGTAGACAGATGATCCTGATCAGATGATATGGATTTACACTGTTTGCAAAGGTAGCGGTGGACGATGGTTATTGTTATTGTTCAGTGATAGCCATGTTGAAAAGAGAATTTTTTCGTACTTAACATACGGCCCCCGACCATCGGGGCTTGAATAAATAGATGGGCTGCATGATGCTTCCACGCACACCTGAAACCGATCGCACACGAGTAGTGGTAAACCGTTTAGAGGATCTAAGCCTTCCCAGGCAAAGTGGTGCGGGTCAGGCCGTCCATGTTTGTAACACTATTGATTTCATTGGGCGACAGGGCTTAAGATATCATTTCATTTCAATGTCGAGCGAATGCCGCAAAATTGGATGCAACGTCTTCAAAATAGCCTATACAGTGTTGACGGGGACGTTAAACCTCACATCAAACAAACAAACACTTAGCATTGAAATCAATACATATCTGAAACATTTCATACTGTAGAAATATGACATTTTCTAACTGTGAAAAATAACATGACCTAGTTATTTTCACAGTAGCAGACCGGACTATTTCTTTTCGCCAAATTCGTGTAAAAAAAAAAAAAAAAGAAAATTTTAAATTACTTTTCTCGATAAACACCAAAATTATATAATCTCTTGTGAAAATATCCGGAATAAAACTCACTTTGGGATCATTGAAAATTAGTCGACCAAAACGATGCACAACATATATGCAGATATGAGGTATTCATTACCATCAAGCACAGCGCACCCGCCTATCTTTGTTTGTTTGATTTGAGGTTTAACGTCCCCGTCAACACTGTATAGGTCATTTTGGAGACGTTACTTCCAATTTTGTGGGACTTTTACCGACATTGAGATGAAATGACATCTCAAGCCCTGTCGCCAAATGAAACTAAAAGGGTTTATAAGCATGGACGGTCCGACACGCACCGCTTTTGCTGGGGAGGCTTAGATCCTCTAAGCGGTTTACCAGTACTCGGTGCGGTCGGTTTAAGCTCTGTGCGGAAGCATCATGCAGTCCATCTATTTCTTCAAGCCCCGATGGGCGAGGGGTGGGGGGGGGGGGGCGAAGATTGGGCTCAATGGTGCTTCCGCGAACAGCTGAAACCGAGAGAGCATTTGAGTACCAGTTGACCGCTAAGAAGGTCTAATATGTTCTAGAAGGGGTTATCCTTTGGAAGCAAGGAATATAAGCCATAGGACTGGAAAATATGGAGTGTACATGTTTTCTGGGCCAGACTAGCTAGTTTCGACCGATAAGGCCTCATCATGCAGTGACCCTCAAATATTTTCAAAATTTCACAATGGACTCAATGATCCCAAAGGACAAGAAAATATAAACTACACTATGATGTCCGCCACATATTTCCAGACCCAGGCAAAGTAGTGCGAGCCGACCGTCCAATAAACCCTAGCGGTTTCTTTGGGCGCAAAGTCTTGAGATGGCATTTCATCTCAATATCGCGTAAAAGTCCTACGATGTCGAATGTCGGGCCGATAGCGATTTATCGGCGTCGCATTACGAAAACACGCCTTTAAAAATACAGTAAATTTTACCGCCGTAAAAATGGTAAATTAAGATGAAATATGTGATAGTTTAGCTTACCACTGTAAACCACAGCTGTTCTGTATAAAAGTGGGGTTCAAGAGGTTAAAATTATATAGGCATGTTTGCGTAATGGTCCCGACGTTGGCCCCCTCCTTTGTGATAGCTGGAAACGTCTCCCACATGAGCTAAACGGTGTTGACGGGGACGTAAAACCTCAATTCAGCCCATTTAAGCGAATGTAAGTACACTTTCGGTTTTGTTAAAAACCCAAGCTCATGTGATCGATTTTCTCTGAAACCGCTTAACCCACACTCAGTACTTTAAAGTTATTATAAATGCATTGTGAGTGGTTAGCAGGAAGCATATTTTGTGTAAGTGTTTGTAATAACTTTTTTTTCTTAACCCTTAAGATGCCAATCACAAAAATTGTCGATAGTTTTCTTGCGCGCTGGTTACTTTTAAAAAAGTCCTTGTTGCAAACAGCGTGGACCCAGATCAGTGAGTGTGTTTATGTTTTACGTCCCACCAGCAGCTAAGGTCATACGAAGGCGGGACCTCGGTTTAAAAACTTCCGAAAGTCTAGTGACGCCCGGGATCGAACCCACAACCCCTGGTTTATGAGGCGAGTAGCTTATCTACTACACGACGGGGGCTTCAGGGCCCAGCTTCTGGAGAGCCAGTCTGATCTAGCTCCAGAAGTAGCCCAGTAAGCATTCTACATAAATCTACAGCTGGCCGTTAGCGGCCCGTCAGGGTAGCTGACGGGCCGCTAACGGCCCGCTGTAGATTTATGTAGAATGCTAGCAGGGAGCTAGTCTGTGTCTGTATGCAAAAATATGTTCGAAAGCTTTGCAAGAAGATGCAGTAGACGACATAAGCAGACAAAGTTTTCAAATGAAGTTTTTATTATTATCCCCACGCTTTTCGAATAAGCAATGGGGATATTGTAGTGGTCTTCGTCGTCCGTACGTCTTACCGGATAACTCCTCCTAGACGGTTATAGATAGAAATTTGAAACTTTGGGAACTGATAGATCTTTGGTCTGGGGAGTGCATAACACTTTCGGAATTTTGATCACACGCCTAGGGGTGAGCCCAGGGGTTGGGGCCCGCGGGGGTCAAAAATCAAAATTTTCAGAACATGGTCATGTAACATATCAAAGCGAACGGCATGATGAGTAGAAAACATTAGAACCAAAATTTGACCCCTTGGGTCAATTTTGAGGCCACCAGAGGTCAAAACCTGATTTTGACCCCTTTACACCCATTCTTTACTGTTACCGGATAACTCCTCCTAGACCGTTATAGACAGAAACTTGAAACTTTGGGAACTGATATATCTTTGGTCTGGGGAGTGCATGACACTTTCGGAATTTTGATCCTACCCCTGGGAGTAGGGCCAGGGGTGGGGTACCTTGGCGGTAAAAAATCAAAGTTTTCAGAACAAGGTCGTGTAGCATATTAAATTGAACGGCATGATGAGTAGAATACCTTACAGTCAAAATTTTACCCCTCGGGCCAAACACCCCTAGGGGATGGCCCAGGGGTGGGGCCCGCGGGGAAGCGTGGGGATATGCGATGGCTTGCCATCGACTGCGCGATTCTAGTTATTTTTTTTCTTCTTCTTCTTCTTCTTCTTATTATTATTATTATTATTCAGTTGTTGAGTTATAAATTTACTTTAAAAGCGCAATACCAAATGTAGGTGAGATTGATCATGAAATTTTTTCTTCGGTCATTCTCACCCTTCCGCAGATTCAAGAAAGAATGTTGTCAAAAGAATGTGCAATGCCTTTGTTAATCGCATTGGTATAAGTCTGCCCAAGAAAAGTGTGGCTAGGTAAACTGACAGGCTCGACATGGCCTTAATAGTGTTGACTGGGCTGCAAACCTTTTGTACCAAATGGAATCTTCCTCCTCACAATCCATTTCACAATTCAGGGGTATCAGGTTGTGTTTTCGTCAAAATATATTTGGAAAATGACTGAACTTTTAGCAAACAGTGGATGACCTGATCAGACGCCGCGTTCTGCGGCGTCTGATCTGGGCCTGCACGGGTTGCAAGGGTACCCGTTTTGGGGTTTCTGGTACAGAATGGGTTAAACTCCAACTCAATCAATCATACTTTTATGAAGACACTGACTCACGCGACATGGTCACAAAGTGGCGTCAAAATAAACCGTGGTTCCCGCCAATGGGATTGGACGGTGGGATTTTTTTTTTTTGCTCCAGCAATTCAGTGGCCTTTTGCAGTCGAGTCCCCGCCGTTGTTTCAGCTATGTGGTTGTTTGATTTTTGTGTTCACGGAGATGTTGCTCTTAGGAGTTAGGAGGCCTTCGTGCGGACTAAACAAACTGTTTGTCTAAATCGTGACGGAAATAAGGGCCAGGATTGTGGCCACGTAAAATCGATTTAAGCCCCCCCCCCCGGTGGAATTCGTTTCACTGACCGTTCCAAGGCGGTTCTTTTGTTGTGGTTTACTTTTGTTATGGCTTGTCTCTGAGTGTGTGTATCGCTTATATTATTTTGCGTTTGATAGCCGATTGGCCATTATGTGGGAATATAACTGTCCTTTTGGCTTTCCGCTATTGGTGTTTCCGTCGGGGTCTAGTTGTTTCGTGTTTGTGTGTCTTTCCCTTGGTGTCTCTGATGGGAGCTGTGGGTTACTTTATCGATTCCCGATCATTGCCTTCACTTCTATTTTACAAGAAAACAAAACAACTGCGCTCTTCTGCAAATTTGTTTTACCGACAATGGATATAACATACCTGTACCAATATATAGAGGAATTACTTTTTTCGAGATGAATGCAAGTTTTCTTTTATACTGGCACAAAGTGCCAACGCAAGAACACAGTTATTTGCAAGTATTGTTGCACTTATGAATGTTGCAAGAAACCGTCACGAAAACACGCCTATATAATTCTGACCCCTTGAACCCCAGTTTTATACAGTAAAACTGGGGTTTCCAGGGGTAAACCTTATTTTTCTTATTTCTGCTCTAAAGTATAGATTGTGGGTACTCGTTAGAACCGCCTCGATGAGGGGGTTCTAACGAGTGCCAACAATCTATATTTCGAGCAGATATAAGAAAAATATGACAATATTTCATCTTAAAAGTTTCTTTTTTTCGGCGATAAAGGTGGCAATGTATTTGTATAGGCATGTTTTCGTAATGTTTCATTCCAGACCTAAAAGTTCCGTCAATAAAGCATCATTGAAAATATCGTTTACCTCCTTACCTTGCCACAAAGACTTTGTAATAAACCCCGGTTTATTTTCTCTGGGTTTAATGAACACACCAAAAAAAAAAAAAAACTTTGATGTGTCATTTTTTTTTTTTTTTTTTTTTTTTGGGGGGGGGGGTGGGGTTTGGGTTTTACGGCCCGTTCAAGATTATTTCACTCATATCGAGCCGATCGTTAATCATAGGTGGGCGAAAACCGGAGTACCCGGAGAAAAACCACCTGACCTTCCGTTGCAGAACTTGGCGTTTGATGTGTCAATACATCATTCTAGGTTTGTCTGAATTTGATAAACAGACATGAAGGCAATGATCAGGAATCGATACAGTTACCCACACCTCCCATCAGAGACACCAAAGAGAAAGAAACACAAACATTAATTAACTAGACCCTTATGGAAACATCAAAAACGTAAAGCCAAAAGGACAGTTACGTTCCCACAAAATGGCCAATTGGCTGCCCCAAACAAAGATATAAGCGATACACACACTCAATGACATACCATAACAAAACTAAACCGCGACAGAAGACGCCTTGGAACGGTAAGTGAAAAGAATTTCACTGGGGGGTGGGAGTGCTTAAATCGATTTTACGCTGCCGCAACTCTCGCCTTTAATTAGTCGTACGTTTAGCATTTATTTAGTCGTACGAAAGAGGAAAATCGCATGTCCGGTAAGCATATTTTGGGCATTAAGCGAAAACTGCTTGATAACAATGGTGTGTAATGCGTTTGGATCCATTTGAAAACGTGGGACAAATTCATTTATCAAAAAGTGCTATTCATAAAGGTCGCATGCAAGCAATAAATTACAGCAATGTTCATTTTGCTTTATAGTCTACTGACTACCTTATAAGAGACGCAAAACTTGGATGTCACCGATGACTCAATCTTTCTTGCAAGTTACACTGCTCATCTGATAGGGATAACGTCTGAGTAAAGTTGGCTTTTGAAAACTGCCAGAAAGCATGCGGACCCAGGAAACGTCCTTTTGACCAATCAGAATGCAGCTAAATGAACCATTGCAAAAATGTTTGAATAAATGTACATAACCCATTGGCCAGAGGTAGTTGATCATCACTTATCACCAACGTTTCCCTACAATACTATCTTCCCTATAATTTTAAAGATTTTTCTTGTTGCGTTAGGAGTTTGGATTAGTATTTATCATATGACGTCGCGTCTGAGAGTGTAATAACGCCAGGTAATATTTTCGATAATCCACTAGTGGATTAAATATGCAAATTAGCTAGATACGCCCCGTAACGTTACATGTACGGCATCCTTTACGACGTCGTGTTTACTAATGGCGGTATATTGACATTTTTGTTAAACAATCGTGAATAAAATGCATTTTAAACGTCATATGATAAATAGAATCTTGCATTCGTGCTCATGAATTATTGAATTTATTAAACTCGTTGAGGAAAAGGGATAAAATGCTCGGCAAAGCCTCGCATTTTATCACTTTTCCTCAACTCGTTTAATAAATTCAATAATACATGAACACTCATGTAAGATCCTCTATATGTTATACGTGACTCCGGGGTTGTAGTACATCTGAAGAGCTATTCGTAACATGCTTCTCTAGCCCCCGCCCATCGGGGCTTGAAGAAACAGATGGGCTACATGGTGCTTCCATGCAGAGCTGAAACCGACCCCCAAACGAGTACTGGTAAACCGCTTAGATCTAAGCCTGCCCAGGCAATACGTTGCGCGTCGGCCGTCCATGTTTATAAACCATATTTGTTTCATTGGGCGGCAGGGCTTGAGATGTCATTTCATCTGAATGTCGGGTAAAAGTCCCACAAAAATGGAAGCAACGTCTCCAAAATGACCTTTACAGTGTTGAAGGGGATGTTAAACTTCAAATCAAACAAAACATGCTTCGCACTCATGAAAATGTTGGGTGTTTTTAAGACACTCGATGAGATATGTTTTCAACACATTCTTTGAAATATTCGTATTTATCGAAGAAAGGAGTATATTGTCTTTTCATTTTTAAATAATACGAAAAAAAAAAAGTAGTCCAGGCTGCTACTGTGAAAATAACATGGTTATGCTTTTTTTCACAGTGTGAAAATTTTCACGGTGTAAATGTATCTTTCACGGTGTGAAAATATCATTAGTATTTGTGACCGATATGCACAGATGTCACTGTTAATATACAGTTCTTACTGTCATGAATACCACACACCTTAAACTGTTTTCCCACAGAAGCTGGTAGGAGAGGGAAACACCGGGGATTACCCCTTGGAATTGGACAGAACACTTTGACACAGGGATTGGGTATAAGCTTCAAGAACATAAAAAACTATATGTATGTGCATTTGACCTATAACGCAATGTGACTCACTGATAGGAAATTAGACGTCCGGTTTTCAAACAAAGTCTTATTTTCTCTGGAAAATCTCGACATAACCGCTCTGGGGAGACAACACTGACGAATAAATTGCACGCTTTGCCAAATGCATTCGCCTTATTATTTGGCTTGATAGCTACAACTATCACATGAACCAATCAGATCACGTTTAAAACTCTATGTGACTACTCTTGCCAACCCGAATGTTTGGGTTTACAAGGAAACATGTCGTTTATGAGTCCGTATAATGAACACCCCCATAAACCCCGCTTTAGATCGAGTAAACTGCGGTTTACAGGGGTATTGTAGCGTAAGCTGGGTAGTCAACGAAGTCAAGCAACGCAATCATCCATCCTGGTACTACTGGTGCTATCCGTGGTTTAACTTCATGAAAAAGTCAACCACTCTACCAGGGTCGCTAAAATAGACGGCTTACGCTTGTACATCGGTGGCAGCAGTGGGATGGAAGCACTGCCGCTTGTAATATATATATATATATATATATATATATATATATATATATATATATATATATATATATATATATATATATATATATATATATATATATATATATATATATATATATATATATATATGAAAACTAACAAAAATGTCCCGAAACAAGATAATTATATGTAAAAAGTAAACAACATTAGCACATGGACTGTTTAATAGTATCTTTATTATTGCCAACCGGTTTCAGATCTTCAGGACAATAATCCTGAAGATCTGAAACCGGTTGGCAATAATAAAGATACTATTAAACAGTCCATGTGCTAATGTTGTTTACTTTTTACATATATATATATATATATATATCACTTCTACTGCCTTGCTGTAGGAGCCGGCTCTTTTGGCGACGCGAATAGAGTGGTTGCCGGCTCCTTTTGCGACGCGGTTAGAGTGGTTGGCTTATTCGCGAAGTTAAGCAAAGGACCTGGATGGGAGACCGCGTGGCTTGACTTCGTTTAACTGAAATTAAATATTGGAAAGGCAGGCTACCAATTTTTGATTTATTTAATGTGTTTGGCTACCAATTTTCGTTTTATTTAATGTGTTTTAAATTTCAGGAAGTTTTATCTGCAAAAACAATGATGAAAATAGACTGGAACATATTATCGTATGGCACATCGAGTACAAGTTGTCTCTCTTTCATGTAGCAATGGATGACGACAGAAGTTGGAAATTTGGACGATCACCGGCGTTATATATAGCTGCTATATGCTCCGGTACGACCCTTGTGTTACAATTGATGCATGCCGTTTCTCAAAGAGGTGGGATTCACATTTCTTTGATTCCACTGTATGCGTGGACAATAATTCTATTCATAACTGCCATTTTGGCGATGGTGGTGGTTGCTTTATTTAGAAACAATACTAGGCATGTTGACACTATCTGCAAAATACGGAATAACGAAGACACAGTTGTGAACACCAGTTTTGACGCTGGCACAACTCAAAATGAGCGACAAAACGTTTTACCTTTGTGGGTTCGACTTTCACCCCGACCATTTATATTAACCGCGTGTATGATCGGAGGCATTGCGTTTCCAGTGTTTAAAATTTACCGCGCCACAGAGAGTCTCGTGTGTATCGAAGGAAAAACTGGCTTTGTTGAAGCCCTGTTAAGTCTTGACTGTCTAGGAAATATTTTTGTTGTGCTGTTTTGTCTCTGCCAGTTAGTCTTTATAGTTTGGTTTAAAGGCAGATGTAAAAGTTGTCTGATGAAAACCTGCTTCTCAGTAACTATTGTGGCAAATGTTGCATCGATAACAAATTTCATATTTAATATAATTATGATATCAAATACAATTGATCTATACCAGCAAGAACTAAACACAAACGCAACTGGTGTAAACGTTTCTGTTGTAGATTCTTTAATACAGGATAGTTTTCTCAAGTGCATAAATGGTAGCACAGTAGCAGACAAAATAGCCATATACTTTCATAAGTATACGTATCATTTTACTTTTGAATACTCTGTGATCGCTCTTTGGTTTCTGGTCAGAATGTGGAATATTTCGGTGTCATCTTCAACGGTCCAGTCAACAGAGGCAGCCCAGAAAAGGAAAGGTGGTCGAATCAGCTCTGAAACGGTTAGTGAGCCTATCGACGAATCCTCATTTTCGACTTCAATAATCGAACATTCGGAGGAAACGGTGCCATTACTGGGGCATAAACTGCCTGGAAGATGCAAACATCTACGTAAAGGCATCAAATCAACGGTCTTATTTATGTCTCGTTATTCCTTTGTAATAACAGTCGTTTTGATGCTCGCTGTCTTCTCAATGCATTTGTATACAGATATTCAAGCAAATACGTCGAACATGAATGAGGTTATCACTGGTTATTACAGCGTAAACGTAACGTACTCTAAAATGTACGAAATATATTCAATTTTGCAAACAGTTTACACCTATGTTTTGTGTATTGTAGCCTTTGTTGGGTTTGTACTGGTGGCTAAGGAGGCCAAATCGCATACGACACATAACCAAATGTGCATTTTGCTTCTGTTAGGGGCCGCTGGACATCTGTTGTTTGTTCTCCTAGAAACAGTAGACAGTGTTGAGCAGTTCTTGGGCAAAGCGCATGACGATAAAATGGCTGAAAAGATTCTCTTTCTAATCAAAATTCTCTTGCATTATGTGGGTCTGTACTCACAGACCATGTTAGTCATAAATGCCAATAAACTGAAGATAAGACGATCTTCAATGGATAAGGGAGGCCAACTTTATATAAAAGGCATAATTACATTTGTTGGCATTTGTAATGTTGAGCGATTGGCTGCAGACAGTTTTGTGTCACCCACAATTTCAAAACATATCTACGAGATTCACAACGAAAATGTATACGACCAAAAGGTGTGGTGGTTCATAACGCAAATTCTCTATCCCTTTGTGATTTTATGGAGACTGATATCGGCACTCATGTGTTTTGAAGCCTGTGTAAGGTTTAAGAAAAAGCTAAACACCGAAAATTGATGCCGCATACGGTGCAATTTTATATTGTTTAATATCATAATTATTAAATTTATCAGTTATCCCAACGTATGAATGCCCTCATAAAGATATACTATCTGAGGAAAATTGAGCTTTATCACGTCAACGTGTACTGAACTTTTATGAATGAAGCGGACTACCGGCAAAAATGGCTGAAATGTTCTTATGACTGGATAAAATCGAACAATTACTTTAAAATATCAAAAGAAAAGAAAAATAACGATCAGCTGATAGTACATATACTGGCCGATTACATTCCGCACCGCAGTGTTGAGACGCACTGAGGACACTCGATAACTGATCGTAAATTGCTTTTTTAAAGGGTTTACACAGAGATGAACTGATATATAGAATACCAGACCCGTGTCTTTTATCAGGCTCAGCTTCGAGAAAGCATGAAGAATCGCTCGGCAAGCCTCGCGATTCGACAATGTGCCCGAAGCCTTGCCTGATCAAATTGGAATCAAAAGACACGAACCTGGTATTCTCTATGTACAATACCATTCTGTTAAGAACAGACTATCTTTACGTTAGTGACCGTCTTTAGATGTTATTTAATTCACTATTATTTAGCGTAATTGCATACTTTTTATATCAGATTAAAGGTAAAGCATAAATAACTGGATGATAATTTCTTTGAATATTATTTTTTATCATAATTGAAAATCAAACGTTATCAATATTTTACTTTTATTGATTCTATTTTATCAAGCAGCCCGAAATGGTCCAAGAAAACAATCAACAGGTCAGGCCCTTAACCCTTGTCCTGCTGAATATTCATATATGCCACACCCACTACCGAGTATCAACCAATCAGATTACTTGATGCAAATTATTGCAACAAATTCACAATCTGAATGGCAAACAATGTAGATCCTGATCAGATGGCTTCTTCAGAAGCCATCTGATCTGGATCTACATTGTTTCAAAGATAAGACATATCCGGGATTAGCAGGACAAGGGTTAAAATTCACTTGGGATTTCTTTTCAAATCTCTGGAATGAAAGGCATAACAAATTTACTTTTCTACAGCCAAATTGATTGGACACACTGAACAAAAGCTCCAATTTAACATAATGCCCCCGCCTACCGGGGCTTGAAGAAATAGATGGGCTGTCCGACGCTTCCACGCAGAGCTGAAATCGACCGCACACGAGAAATGGTAAACCGCTTAGAGGATCTAAGCATATCCAGGAAAAGCGGTGCGAATAATAATAATAATAATAATAATAATAATAATAATGATAATGATAATAATAATAATCAACCTTGTTTATCGAGGGTAACACATTTAGCAAACTAGTACTAATCTTCCATGTGGCCCTCTTTTCCTGGAAAGAAACCTGTACTAGTAAGCAATGTGGATAAAGTCTCTTGCTCAATGACACAATATTTGGCGCTTGCGGGGATCGAACCAGCTACCTCTCAATCTCAAATCCGATGCTTTACCACTTCACCACAGCGCTCTAGCGAGTCGGAACGTCCATGCTTAAAAACCCTATTGGTTTCATTAGGCGACAGGGCTTGAGATGACATTCCCCATGTCTGATAAAAGTCCCACAAAATTGGAAGCAACGTCTCCAAAAGACCTGTACAGTGTTGACGGGGCGTTAAACCTCAAATCAAACACACAAACAAACAAATTAGCATAACCAGGCACTAAAACAAAATCTGTGACACACGTATCAACCCCAGTCTTAGAGAACCCTGCATGCCAAACATTATATAATTTAGCCAATATAAAACGGAACTGAATCACTTCAAACGTAGTAATGGCCATCAAAATTCTACGATCCACGAGTGCTTAAAATAGTTTAAACAAATCAAAGCTGTTTTACTTCTCATCACGAAAACACTCACATATAATTCTGACCCCCTTGAACCCCACTTCGGTTTACATGGGCAACCCTTATTTTTTATTTCATTTCTAAAATATAGGTTGTGGGAACTCGATGAGGCGGTTCTGACGTGTACCCTAAAATATAGGTTGTGGGTACTCGTAAGAACCGCCTCGATGAGGCAGTTTTGACGTGTACCTACAATCTACATTTTGAGCAGAAATAAGAAATGTATCACAATTTTTCATAATTATGAACTTTTTTCATTTTTCGGTGATTAAATTGGCTTGTTTTTGTATTGTTTGTGGCAGGAAAGACCGCCCTTGTCTCTACTCTGGATTAATACGCGATGTGGATTCTTATTGAATCTACATTTTTGTGGACTGTAGTGAAACCGAACAAAACAAAACTGATTGAAATATGCATTTCGACCAATGAAAACCTTTCAGACCAGTTATTTACATATAATTGTTGTTGTTTTCGAGTTTAACGACGCGCCAACCCTCTTTGTGGGATTATTAACATATAATCCTTTTAGTTACGAAAATGACTTTACTTAATTGGCGGAACATCACTCCTGGAGAGATAAGTAGTTAAGGTCGTAGTACCAAAGCGTTAATCCAAAGTCATTAATCCATAGACAAATGGCAAATATCAATGTTCAGATCAACAGACATGGTGGACTCCAGAAGAGTGTAATCAGGCGTCCGCGGATAGTAAGCATTTCTTGGTAAGCAAGCTTCGCTCACCATGCCCATCGACCTGAACGAAGAAAAGGAGTAAATGCCGAGAAGGGTATGTCCGAGATTTTGGAAGTCTTCCTATGGCTTTCCATTGACAAACACATCAGACTGAATAATTCTGGAAATGGTCCACATTGTACGGTTCAACAAGGTCATGGTGGCATCCGGCAATAATAAGGGCATTCATACTATTCTATTGCATAAAGAACAACAACTTACACCGTTACGAAAACACGCCTATACAAATACATTGTAAATTTTACCCAAAGAAAACTAAACTTTTGAGATGAAAAATTATGATTTTTTTCTTATTTCTGCTCAAACTGATTGTGGGTATACGTTAGAACCGCCTCGTCAAACTCATTGCTGTTCTAAACTATAGATGGTGGATATGCGTTATAACCACCTCATCATCCTGCTCTAAACTATAGATGGTGGGTACACGTTAGAACCGCTTCGATGAGGCGGCTATTACGTGTATCCACCATTTATAGTTTAGAGTAGAAATAAGAAAAAAACAAGGTTTACCCCTGTAAACCCCGGTTTTACTATAAAAAATGGGGTTCAATGCGGTCTGAATTAAATAGGCATGTTTTCGTGAGGCACAACAGTTAGAGATAATTTATGGCTAGTGAAATATGGTGCTAAGAGGAACCTTTAATGACTGTTAAAATTTTATTTTCATCGAAAACCATGCTTAAAGTGACAGCTAAACATACAGTTGTAATGATGTATTTTTCCTTTCTAGTTTATTAATAACATTGCAGTAGTAACATTTGTCTACAAAACAGCGATGATCTTACTTTTTTAAAGTTCATTCTAACACAGCGCGCCTATATAGGCAATGGAAAATAACTGTGTTTTATGCTACAACAAATCACGGCAAAGAAGAGCGTGACGAGTGACGTCATTAAAAACTGCAAATTTATGACGTCACTAGTCGATTTCCTTGACGTTAGACGGTGTAACGTCATATTCTCGCATCGAAAACGTTAGAAAAGGATATAAATACATGTGTTTCAGTCGATAATTTTAGCGGGATTTCTTCTAACAATGGCGCAAAGTTGTGAGATTTTGAAGGAAACAACAGCATTATTGCCGATTTACAGCCTGTTAGAATCGAAATAGATCAGCTCTAAGTTGTGATTTGTTGAGTAATAAATCACAGTTTGTCGGTCAGTTGAAAGTAGACAAATCACGCGCGCTACGCGCTCGTTATTTGATCTACTTTACAACTGACCTCCAAACTGTGATTTATTACTCAACAAATCACAGATAGAGCTGATCTATTTCTTAATTAAAATTGACGATCATGGTGAAGTCTGTCCTTAGACAGAGATTCCATTTTCTTCTCACGTGTTCTCTGGTTTTTGCTTACAAGCTTCATAGAGAATACCAGGTTCGTGTCTTTTGATATCAAGTTTATCAGGCAAGGCTTCGAGAACGCTTGTAGAATCGCGAGGCTTGCCGAGCGATTCTACATGCGTTCTCGAAGCCGAGCCTGATAAACTTGATATCAAATGATACGAATCTGGTATTCTTTTTATCAATTTATCCCCTTGTACACTCATAAAATAGCAATTTACGGTCAGTTATTGATGGTCCTCAGTGCGTCCCAGCATTTTGGCGGTCGATATATTTAGTATCAGCTGACCATATTTCTCCTATGATATTTTTTTTTCCTGTCATTTTTCCATTTTTCTCAGTAGCAATAACATTTTTGTCATTTTTTCAGTGGTCCGGTTCATTCATAAAAGTGCAATGTCACGTTGACGTGATAAAGCTCACTTGTCCTGAGATAGCATATCTTTATCAGGTCAATGCGTTGCAATGCAATATATATAGGGAGTAACTGATAAATAACTTTATTTCATTGACAAAAGTAACACATTTAAAGGAACACCCTGCGTAAACAACTTGATAAATATGGTATGATAACGAGAATGATCATTTTGGTGTAATTATTCATGTTTTTGTGTTGTTGTTGTTTTTTGTTGTTTTTGTTGTTGTTTTTTCTTTTGTGGTTGTTTTTCTACATATTTTGTATAACATCTTTGCCTTAGATTTTGCTTCAAACAGTATTTATTATTCATGTTTACATGGTAAATGATACAACATAAATCGTACAGGATTTGACGGTAAGCACGATGCTTATGTTAAAATCATCGCGCGTTTTTTATAAAATTTCATGTAAACATGAATAATAAATACTGTTTAAACCCAAATCAAAATTATTCAATATTCTTTAAAAAAGCCATTTAAATATATAACTGTCATTTCCACATTGTCAAAATGTGGAACTGACAGTTATATATATAAATGGCTTTTTCAAAGTATTGAATAATTTTCTGGCAGTATTGTATAACAAAAAAAAAACATTTGATATTTCTCATATACAAGAGAGAGAGAGAGAGAGAGAGAGAGAGAGAGAGAGAGAGAGAGAGAGAGAGAGAGAGAGAGAGAGAGAGAGAGGGGGAGGGTTACATTAGTCACATACGGTACAATATCACAGTGCCAGGCAGATGTGGCAAAAAGACTTCAGATTATATAAAGCCTGTTTAGACATCCAAACATAACCTAAAATATGTGAAAAGAAATTCCCGATAAGAGCTTGTGTTGCTCTCCAGCGACTGAGGAGTTCTGAATGTACATAGTTGGCAGATGATACAAAGTAGGAGGTGACGAGAAAAGACGTTGTGCAATGTATAATTATTCAGGTTGCCAGATAAGTATCTAGCTCTGACACCTGTGAACCTAGGACAGACAAAGGCCGCCCTCGGTACCTCAGTCGGATGCGCGTATGACTGGGTATCAGGAGGACGCGGGTTCGATACCTGCCGGGGTCGGCAACATTCTTCTACGGCCATTCTCTCCATTCCTCTGTTTCAAGAAGGGCATTTGTCAGTTTCTGGCGAAAGAATGTGCACTGTACTGGATACCCGCTTACGTATAACACGGCTGGTATACTCGTAAGGGGTAACCGCCGGTTATGCACTCAAAAGCCTTACGGGAACTTCCGGTTATGCCTTCCGAGACCACAAATATGTCAACAAATAGGTGAGTGTTCCTCATATATATGATTTTTAGTCATTTTTTGTAAACATATTTTGAGAAATCGGGCAATGCTATTCTCAACAACTTCCATTTCTGCATCAGAAAAGATGGGCGTGGACATGAAAAGGCAAAAGGTCGATTTTTTATTTAATTTCTCCCTGGGGAAGGTAGTCAGATATTTCTGTTTTGAACTGTTTTCTAGTGTCGATTGAAGGCATTTTCAGCTACCCGGACGATGCTTAACTAATCCAACATGCCAAATAAAACGTAATTCAAACCACTTGCATGTTGAAACACATAAGTTGCAAAATTTTTTAGTAATTCATGAGCGAGACAAATTTCGTGCTCGGATAAGTTGGGCATGTGTGTGTGTGTGTGTAGGGGGGGGGGGTGTCCCCGCGGAACCTAATCTTGGTCTTCGCATGCCGCATGTATATATGTTGTCTAGTTGCTGTGCTCGGCATTACTTATTGTACATTGCCGCTAATTTTTGTGTAACGTAGCTGGCGTGGCACACCGCATCCCGTTAAGTTTTCGTGTGCGACGTCGTCTATGTCTATTGTTTATAACGTGGTGGCGAAACATTGACGTTAGTACATGGTAAAGTTCATTTCGTGTTGGTGTTGATATACTGTACAAAATTACTTAAGTTTAATGACTTGTTTGTTTGTTTGTATTGGTGTTTAACGACCCGGTCAACACTATTTATGTCATTTTTGAGCCGGTCAGTTGATCTATCCACACTTTTCCTGTGCAGGCTTATACGTAAGCGGTTAACCGGTACAGTGCATATTATTTCGTCAGAAACTGGCAAATGCCCTTCTTGAATCAGCGGAAGCGAGATAAAGACCTTATATATTTCATGATCAATCTCCACGAAAGAAAGTTGCCGACCCCACCAGGTAGTCTGTTATGTACACTTGGTTAACATTACGATGACGCACCAGTTCCCTAAAATGGCGTCTTTCTAACCTCTGGGACTAGCATTTTTCAGATGAAAAATATATTTTTATTTCTAGTCCAAACACAGGTTTTGGGTGCTCGTTAGAACCGCCTCATTGAGTTTTCGTGATGAATTTAACATACATTCACACCCCTGAAAACCCATCTTTTTTCTCCAAAAAGTGAGTTGTACCTGGTATGTTTTTCGATTGCGTTGAGGTTTTACGTCCGCGTCGACGCTTAAGGCTAATGAGAGACGTTGCTTCCAATTTCGTGGGGCCTTTAACATATCTTGATATTGTGTTTGAAATTCATTCAAGTTTCCTTCATTTACTGTAAAATAGATTCAATATTTAGTAAAAGTTCGATATTAAGACCATGTTTCCGCAGTCCTATAGGTTGTCTTGTACTGGAGGATATTTGGCGTGGAAACAAAAAGAAAGAATAACTGATGCCTTTTTAACATGAATTAGTCTTAAATTTAGCTGGTCTTACCCAACACTGAGACGAAATCACATCTCAAACCCTACCGCCCTGAGAAAACGGCAGGTTGGTTTCAGTACCCCATGGAAGCATCATGCAGCCCAATCTACGATGGGCGGAGGTGCGATAAAAGTGATGTGGGAATTAGCTGAACATATGTATGAAAGCGATTTGACCTTGCACATGCTATCTGATTGTGCACGTGTAAAATATGTTAAATTGTAACAGAATGGATTAAAGTGGTAAGAAATATTACACATTACCAGGCAACAACTAAAAACAAACACACATACAAACAAAAAGAACAATAACAAAGAAACAAAGCCTTTATTCAAATACATGTAAATGCAATAGGCCGTAGCTTGAATAGAAAACGTCAGTCAGGATTCAGTACACTCACTGTAGTGGGTTGAGGTGCTAATTAATTTCGGTGCTCTTTCATTCGTAAGGAAATAACATCAATCGAAACACAACAAATAAAGGCATTTATTAATTACGTATAAGTGATACTTATAATTAACTTTACAATTTAAACAGAAACAAGACAAACGCATTAAATGCAGTGCTGCTAGACACATGTTAATGTACTTGAGACTTGAGACACGCCCATTTAACTTAGGCCACTCCGATTTTACCATTCCCCGCCGCGGAAACGCGGCGATTTGGGATCGAAAGTTGAAGACTGGTATCGATCGGCGCGTATCAGCGGCGGTCGTCTCAGACTGAGCCCCACGCAACGCGGGGTAGCGCGGGTTAAAAATTTGCGGTGGGTGTACTGTATACATAAGAACCAAGTCCAGGTTTTGCAGATACCTCTCAGCTCTTCACACAGCTCAATCTCTCTCTCTCTCTCTCTCTCTCTCTCTCTCTCTCTCTCTCTCTCTCTCTTTAGAGTTAACACGGGTAGAAAAAGGCCGTTGCGTGGATTTCGTACATACTTGTTTACTTCATATTTTCACGTGGCAAATAGCTATACAAAATAGCTATTTAACTCAAATTGGTTTGTTGACAGGTACTTAGGGGATAACTGTAGTCAAAATTGTCATATGTGGAGGTAAATCGGAGGTTTTCGGTCAGAAATTTCGTTTTTCGGCGACGCACCTGCGGAGCCGTAAAACGGAACTTGCGACCGTAAAACCGACGATTTACCTCCACAAATGACACTTTTCAATACAGTTATCCCCATTCCAATGCACTTTTTCAGTTGTTTTGTTAAAATTGTGCTATTTTGCTCAAAACGGCAAGCGCTGCGAACTGCGTAAAACCAAATGCTACCCAATAAAAAACGACGTTACATTATGACGTCGGTTTTCCGACAGTATATCGCAGGATATATTTTTTTCTGTTTTTTGACGTTATCCAACCAAACTTCGCGTTACATACGCATCTGTATTAGAATCGCTATTGGTATGTACGTAATGCCCAACAAGGAAGTGTAAAACAGAGAAACTCAAAATACTAGCACATGGCGATGCGAGACGCAGTGAAAACGATAATGCCACATATGTGTTGGATTATTGAGAATGTATGTAAATCCTAGGCGCGATAGAAAGTACAGTAAAATTCCTTTATTAAGACCACCTTTGGGACTGTTCAAAAGTGATCTTTAGGTCCACTTGTGAACACGGTCCCAAAGTTCGTCTTTTATTTGGGAGACACTGGGTGTGGAAAACACAAAGAAAAATAACTGAAACTTCAACCGCATTTAGGTGGTCTTAATAGCGGAATTTTACTGTATTGATTTTTTTTTGTTGTGTTTTTTGTTTCTTCAGAAAATTAGGCTTGGCATTTCAAGTGAATAGTCTGCCCGAGGACTCCCATGTATGGCCAATGCTTATTTCCTCTTAAAAATAGGTACAGGAGGCGCACGTCGGTAGGGCAACGCGTCGTGAGTTTGTACCGACGTTGATGTGACGTTTTATAAACGTCATGAGGTTGCATCGAGGTTGATGTGACGTCACAATTACGCCATGTGTCTGTTGGGATCAGACACTGTGAAAATGGAGTCTGCTATTCGTGACTGGTGTTGTCTAGTATCGATAAGGTTTGTTTTTGTGTTTTAAATGTGTTGAGGTTTTACGTCCCCAGCAACACTACTTAGGTCATTTTTGAGACGTCCCAGCAGGCACACGTCGCTAGTGCAACGTCAAATCAACGTCGGTGCAACGTCATGACGTTGCACCGACGTTGATTTGACGTTGCATAAAGGTCATGACGTTGTACTGACGTTGATGTGACGTTACAATTACGCCATCTGCCTGCTGGGGTTGCTTCCGATTTTATGGGACTTTCCCCGAGACACCTACTGAGATGAAATAGCATATGAAGCCCTACCGTCCAAAGACACCGATCGGTTTAAGTGACGGTCCGACTCGCGCCACTTTTCCTGGGTACGCTAAGACCGTCTATAGAATGTGTCAAAACGTATACTACTCAAAGTTTGTTAGGGATCACTTTTTAATGCAAAATAATTTTTGGATACATTAATCAGCTGAATCCAATTTTGATACATAATGATAGAAAACATATCCTTCACAAAGACTATTGGTTAATTTTGTCAACTGGCACTGCATTCAAGCGTCTTGGAACCCGCAAAATTTGTCGTAATACGAAGGGATTTAGACAATCGTTTTTTTGTTTTTTTGTTGTTGTTTTTTTCACAAATTTGAAAATTTGTTCCATCAAACCTGCCTAATAATGTGTACGGCATCTACGGGCATCAATTACAGCACTAAATCGCCTGCGCATGCTTGTAATCAGTGTCTGTATCTGGTTTTGTAGAATCAGCCTCGAATCAGCAACCAGTGCACAGGTCGGGCTGAAACAACACGCTTTAGCATAACCCACGCATGCTTAATCGGATTTAAGTCCGGTGATCGAGCAGGCCAGTCCTTACGAACGATTGTCTCGCGTTCCAGATAGGCATCAGTGACGCAGGCACAGTGGAGACGGGCATTATCGTCCATAAGAATAAAGTCCGGGCCGATAGCACCGGCATATGGTCTCACTTACTGATCAAGAATCTCATTCCGTTTTCAACAACGTACAAGTCAGTTTTACCGTTCACGCTTATTCCAGCCCAAACCATGACTGATCCCTTTCCATAGCGATCATGCTATGTCACATTCAAATCATCGAATCGCTCTTTAGAGATTCGCTACACTAACTGACGTTTATCAGTGAAATAGAAGTGGAGGCAATGATCAGGAATCGATACAATCAACCCACAGCTCCCATCAGAGACACCAAGGGAAAGAAACACAAACATGAAACAACAGACCTAATGGAAAAAATCAATAGCGGAAAGCCAAAAGGACAGTTACTTTCCCACAAAATGGCCAATAGGCTATCCAAAATAAAATAATATAAGCGACACAAACACCCAAAGACGAACAATAACAAAAACAGACCGCGATAGAAGAACCGCCTTGGAACGGTCAGCGGAAACGAATTCCACTTGGGGGCTTAAATCGATTTAACGTGGCCACAATCCTCGCCCTTTCTTCCGTCGCGATTTAAACAAATAATTTGTTCAGTCCGCATGAAGGCCTCCTAACTCATCAGTGAACACAAATAATCAAACAACCACAGTGATGAAACACTGGTGAGGACTCGACAGCAAGAAACCACTGAAATGCTGGAGCAAAAGAAAACCAAGTTAGACTCCGATGGGTCCGACCAGAGATAGAGCATCAGGCATCTAGACAGAATCTGGACTCATCACTAAACAGTACTGGCGTCCAGTCACGAATTGTCCATCTGACGTGAGTTCTGGCAAAGTCCAACCGGTCTTGCACGTGCTGTCTCTTCAACGGAACACGCACAGCAGGCCTCCTGGCATTAAGTATGAACTTGTTGAGCCTGTTTCTGACAGTTTGTGTAGAAATTCGTGCTCCAGTTTCGTTCCTAAACTCGTTACTGAAAACGGGTAGCGTTCAGCAACCGTTGACGTCGAGACTGAATAAACAAAACCAAAAAAAAAAAAAAAAAAAACAGTCATGACGTTGAGTTGTAGCCCTTTCTCAACCCCCACAGTGTCTGTGTGAAGGATTTCGGTGGGTAATTGCCGACTCCACATTCGGGAAACCACGCTCTGAGACACATTCAGAATCCCAGAAACACGACGATGAGAAACGCCAGATTCCATCATTCTGACGTGACGGTTCATTTCTTCGGGTCTCAGGCGGTTTCTTATCTGTTCACTAGGCATTTTAGAGTTTCACAAATCAAATGAAATCCTTTTTACGCTTAGTAAAGGAACACTGACAAGTTAGATTTTTCTGTTGGAATGCATTGTTACGCAAGATTTTTTTGGGTGCATGAATTAATTTGCGAAGTGTGAGAAGTGTGCACTTTCAGGAGTACCGAATTGCACACGAGTTTCTGCGTAAGCTTTTTATCAATATACGGAGTAAAATTCTGTCAAGAAATTTTACATTTTCAGTGCAAAATTTGGTATACAAAAAGTGATTCCTATCAAACTTTGAGTAGTATATTTATTAATCTCATAACTCATTGGTACTATTGTCGGAAGATAAGTTGAGAGTGACGTCAGCGAATGTTTTTGTTATTAAGCATTGTCCACTATAATTGCCAAAGGGTAACGGCGCTTCGGTAATAAGTATAACGGTATAGTCTGTCCTGCCAGCCAATGATGGGTATGCAAATGATAACGGTACAACCTGTCAAACCTGCCTGTGGTGGTTTATTCTTTCTCGTCACTGTCAACTTATCTTCCGAGAGCAGTACTTTGTGTTTTACTGGCATAACCTCGCTTACAAGTTGTCTAGATGATGATGATGTTTTCGAGTTTAACGACGCGCCAACCCTCTTTATGGGTCATAAGCGTCAATCGGTTGATGATATAGCTGTCTAGATTTCACTGTTGTTTATTAATTGATTATTTTACGTTAACCCTTGTGGGTCATTTTGTGTCGTCTCCCAGAGAATGGGGGAAAAGAGACAGAAGAGGAGATAAAAGCGAGGGAAAAGGGGAAAATGAATGGGAGTGTAGAAATAGAAGAAATAACAACATTCCCCCTCTACCCATACCGGCTGCAAGGACAGCAGGCCTTGTCGAACTGTAAGTAAGGCTGACACGATTAATCGTATAAGCGATTAATCGATCGATAAATTCCACAGAAATGATTATGATTTGATGATAATCAATTACTTGTTAGGTACAATTTACTACCCAAAGTTATGCATAAAGTAGCTGGATGAGTGGCAAACAGTGCAGACCCTGATGAGACGCCCATTCTGCGGCGTCTCATCTGGGTCTACACTGTTTGCTCAGGCATGTCTGTTCAAATATACATATGATAAAGTGCAACATGTGGTAAGGGTCATGCTCAGATAGAAAGCCAGAAAGGTAAAATTATGACAAAAACCTTAGCGATTACTAATCGATTATCGATCGCAATGACAGGGCTGATAATCGATTATCTTTTCACTACGATTAGCCAGCACTAACTGTAAGCCAATATCTTCACTGTTGTATAATGCTTAAGAAAGAGATCAGCTCTTCAGTGATTTGTTGGGTAATAATTTACAGTCTGGAGGTCAGATACAACGTAAATAAAACCACATGCAAGTGCGTAGCGCGAGTGATGATTTTTCTACCGAAAACAAACAAGAGGACTATGAGGTCCTGGTCGCTCCTCTGAGCCCTGTGCAAATTTGGTAATACTCAATCATCTGATGCTACGTACCAGACAATCAGCCAAGTGATTCTGGAGATGAAGAGTTTTTATGGTTATTTGCCATAATAGGGCATGGTGGCCATCTTGGTCACATGACCTGAACCATTCAACTAAACCGGGATAACCATATGTCCATTATATAAAATTCAAATGAAATTGGCCTACTGGTTTCAGAAAACATGTATTTTGAAATATCAATGGACCTGCAATCCAAGTGACGTTGTGCCAAGGTCATCAAATAACCTTGACCTTATAGCAGTCATTTTGCATCTATTCTCATGTCACTGACCCCAATATCTTTCGAAAAATGCATTGTTCCATCTTTTCACCATTTAAAAGCAATACCAACCAATTTGACCTTGACGAAAAATAGGTCACGATCAACCTATTGTCATCATACTTGCTAGTACTCAGTCACCCAATGCAACATCCCAAGTTTACGAACAACCGGCCTAGTGCTCCTGCGGAAGAAGATTGTTTAAGGTTTTTACCATATTCTGACCTGGCGGCCATCTTTGTCAGGTGACCTGAAATATTTGAATAGTTTTTGTTCCTTTAATGTCCTTAGGTTGCATGTAAAATTTATATGAAAATGGCCCAGTGTGTGTGTGTGTGTGTGTGTGTGTGTGTGTGAATTCGGGTTTAACGTGCCTTCAACAATTTTTCAGTCATATCACGACGGTGTCTGGTTGCGACAGGGAGCTCAATGCTCACTTTTATAGTGCTGCCTCACTGAAGTATCATGTCCCAGACACATTACATGATGCCACACCCAATCACATTATCCTGACACTGGGTCGACCAGTTCTAGCTCTATCCCGTAAATCTGAGTGCCAAGAGAGGAGCAGCTAGAGCCATTTTTAACGACTTTGGTATGTCGCGGCTCGGGATCGAACCCGTGACCTCCCGTTCCCCGAAGCGGACACTCTACCACTGAGCTATGGGTAGGTTTTAGAGAAGATGTATTCTAATATGTCAATGGACCTGCAATACAAGTGACCTTGGGCCAAGGTCACCAAATGACCTTGCCCTTAATCATTCATAGACATTATTTTTCTTTACCTATTCTCATATCATAGACCACACTATTTTCGAAAAATGTATGTATTGATTTACCTAGTTCCCATTGAAAAGCCTATGGGGCCAAATTTGACCTTGGTGTAACATAGGTCATGGTCAACCTATGGTCATCATTTTTGCAAACTTGGTAGTACTCAATGCTTCATACCAAGTTTCAAGACAATCGGCCCAGTGGTTTTGGAGAAGGAGATTTTTTAAGGTTTATATCATATTTGGGCATGGCGGCTATTTTGATCATGTGACCTGGACAATCGAAAAAGTTTTTGTTTTCTAAGTGTCCTTATGCTGCATATCATATAAAATTTAAATGAAATTGGCCCAATGGTGTAAGAAAAAATGTATTCCAATATGTAAATGGACTTGCAATACAAGTAACCTTGGGCAAAGTTCACATAATGACATTGATCCTAAGAATTCATAGACATTGATCTTTTACCTATTCTCATATCACAGACCACATTTTCTTTTGAAAAATGGATTGATTTACCTATTTCCCATTGAAAAGCATAAGGAGCCAATTTTGACCTTGGCGTTAAATAGGTCAGGGTCAACCTAAGATTGCAAATTGTTGCAAGTTGGGTTGTACTCAGTCACATGATGCTATGTACCAAGTTTCAAGACAATTGGCCCAGTGGTTCTGGAGAAGAAGTTTTTTTTATCATATTCGGGCATGGCAGCCATCGTGGTCATGTGACCTGGACAATTTGAATACACTTTTGTTCCTTTACTGTCCGTAGGCTGCATGTAAAATTTAAATGAAATTGGACCAGTGGTTTAGGAGAAAATGTATTATATTATGTCAATGGACCAGCAATACAAGTGACCTTGGGCCATGGTCACCAAATGACCTTGACCTTGACCATAAACATTCATAAACATTCATTTTTACCTATGCTCATATCATAGACCACACTGCATTGATTTACCTATTTCCCATTGAAAAGCATATGGAGCCAAATTTGACATTGGCGTAAAATAGGTCAAGGTCAACCTGCGATCAATTTTGCAAACTTGCTAGTACTCAGTCACCTGATGCTACATACCATGTACCAAGACAATCGGCCGAGTGGTTCTCGAATAGGAAGATTTTTAAGGTTTTTACTAAATTAGGGAATGGTGGCCATCTTGGTCATGTGACCTAGACCATCCGAATAAATTTTTGTTTCCTTAGTGTCCTAAGGCTGCATATAAAATTTGAATGAAATTGGCCTAGTGGTGCTAGAGAAAATGTATTCTAATATATCAATGGACCTGCAATACAAGTGACCTTTGGCCAAGGTCACCGAATGACCTTGACCCCAAGTATTCAAAGACATTCATTTTTTACCTATTCTCATATCACAGACCACAGTATTTTTTTGAAAAAATGCATTGATTTACCTATTTCCCAATGAAAGCCTAAGGAGACAAATTTGATATTGCCGTAAAATAGGCCAAGGTCAACATACGGTCATCATATTTGCAAAGTTGGTAGTACTCAGCCTCCCGATGCTATATTTCAAGTTTCAAGACAATCTGCCCAATCATGTTCTGGAGAAGAAGATTTTTAAGGTTTTTGCCATATTTGGGCATGGCGGCCATCTTGGTTATGTGACCTGGATCATACTTGCAAGCTTTTGCTCCCCTTTTGCCAGGGTCCTGCAAATGAATTTAAATTGAAATTGGCCCAGTGGTTTCAGAGAAGAAATCTTTTGAAAATGGTGAACGACGGACGATGGAGGCCTACTACCCTATAAGGTCCTCCGGAGCCTTGAGCAGGCTCAGGGGAGCTAAAAGCAAAACAAAAACATAACAACTGCGATTTATTGCTCACTATACGCGCTCGTGATTCGATCTACTCACTTTGATTTGATGTGCCTCCTTCTCCTAGTGGGAAAGAGTGCTTACGGTACAGTATTCACGAACTTTATTCATATTTATTCAAAATCCTTCTTCTGTAGTTTAATATCATTTTAAATCGACTGCATATAACAACATCATGAAGAATACACGACGGTATGTCGCAGCCCAGTTATAAAACTTTTTTTTTTCTTGCTAGATTCACTTGAACAAGTGAATCGGGAATATTTTCGTATGCAAGACAGAGAGAGAGAGAGAGAGAGAGAGAGAGAGAGAGAGTACTCTTGAAACGTAAGTACATTTCAAGAGGCCTGAATATTTTGCTTAAACACTGCTTAAAATAGTTAATGGGATGCAAATTTAAAAAGTGGAATGTCACAAGAATCTTATGTGGCAAAAAAAAAAAAAAACAAACTTGTAAATGGAATGGATTTCGTGCTTATTATATACTCAGATTAATTCTGTTTCTATTCTTCCCAATGAAAAAGATAAATCATAGTCTTTATCGATCTACTTTCAAGAAAAAGTCGTGTAATGGGTATTGTGTGTGTGTGTGTGTAAAATCCGTTGATAAATGTTCCGTTGTTGCTACACAATACAAAAACACGCCAATACAAATACATTGTAAACTTTACCGCCGAAAAAAAAAAACACGAAAATTTTAAGAAAAAAAAAAATGTGATATATTTCTTATTTCTGCTCATAATATAGATTGTGGGAACTCGTTAGAACCGCCTCATCGAGGCGATTCTAACGCGATGAGGCGATTCTAACGGATGAGGCGGTTCTAACGAGTCCCCAGAATCCATAGTTTAGATAAGAAATAAGAAAAATAAAGGTTACCCCTGAAAACCCCTGTTTCACTGTATAAAAGTGGGGTTCCAGGGGGTCAAAATTGAATAGGCTTTTTTCGCGACGATGCACGGGAACATTTCCGTATGCAAAACAACAGTTCTGTTCTGTTTCCGTGTATGGAGTTTTGACCCTCTTTGAAGTTTTCGAACCTTAAGTTAAATGATCCATAGCGCCATGGACATTTTCCGCTTTAATTGCGGTACAATACAAACTAGAGAAAGTGACCAGTGGGTCACGTATACCCCCGGCCAGTGCCACCCTCTGATATATCTTTCGAGCTTGTATGTAATATGAATGAAGTCAAGAAGCTATAAGAATCTATAAATGTGCTTGTAAAAGCTAAACCAAACATAAAATTTCTAAATGGACCAAGGGAGTGAGGGCATCAAATAGAACATACAGGCATCTATAAACTTTGACATAAAACTTTAACCAAATGTAAAATTTCTAAGTCCGTGACCTTGAGGTCAAGGTCACCGTGGATGATGGACGGGGCATGCATCATGAAATCATTTATCAAACATGAAGAGAATCTAACATGTGGTTACAGAGATATCAGCCATGAAAAAGGTTTAACACAAAACTTTGACGTAAAAGAAGATGAAAAGACAGACAGACAGCCCACCCAGGGGCTTGACCCAGAGGCTTAGATATTCCATATGAAAGGTAATGCTATAGAGATATCCTTTACCAAACATGAAGAGAATCTTACATGTGGTTGCAGAGATATCAGCAATGAAAAAGGTTTAACACAAAACTTTGACGTAAAATTAGATGAACAGACAGACAGACAAACCACCCAGGGGCTTAGATATTCCATCTGAAAGGTAATGCAAAAGAGATATCCTTTACCAAACATGAAGAGAATCTAACATGTGGTTAAAGAGATATCAGCAATGAAAAAGGTTTAACACAAAACTTTGACGTAAAATTAGATGAACAGACAGACAGACAGCCCACCCAGGGGCTTGACCCAGGGGCTTAGATATTCCGTATGAAAGGTAATGCTATAGAGATATCATTTACCAAACATGAAGAGAATCTAACATGCGGTTGCAGAGATATTAGCAATGAAAAAGGTTTAACACAAAACTATGACGTAAAAGTAGATGAACAGACAGACGGACAGACAGACAACCAACCCAGGGGCTTGGATATTCCATATGAAAGGTAATGCTATAGAGATATCCTGTACCAAATATGAAGAGAATCCAACTTGTGGTTACAGAGATATGAGCAATCAAAAAGGTTTAACGCAAAACTTTGACGTAAAGGTTGACGAACGACCGAACGAACGTACGAACGAACATACGAACGAACCAACGAACGGACGAACGGACGGAAAGACGAAAACTATATACCCCCTGACATACTTCGTATGCCGGGGGTATAATGACTATTTGAGGTTGAAAAAAGCATTCGGAAATTTTGTGTTCCCTTAATTAGTTACTCAACAGGCACCCGTCGCGAGGGAAACGTCAAATCAACGTCGGTGCTTGCACCGACGGAGATTTGACGTTGCATAAACTTCATGACGTTGATGTGACATCACAATTACGTCATATGTCTGCTAGGTAAGGAGCGCGTCGAATGAAAATACACATGTAATGATGTTGCTGTGAATGGAAACATATAGTACATTTTCCGTCATTTTTATCATTGAGGAGAAGTGGATAGGGGACAATGTTTATGAATTCCTGTTTGTATACCAGTACAACAAACTCCTGCTTAAAAAGGCCACCTCTTAAAGCAAAGAATTGTGCTCCCATTCTTTCCTATAATAGTACACTGCTATCGATAAGGCAGACCAAAATGTTGTAAATTTACCTAATGTTGTCTCTGATTGTGATTCTAAATAATTTGCTACAAAACCGAGTCTTCAAACTGTAAGGAAAAGGTGGGTAATCAGCATTGTGCAGGAGTCATGCATAGTTTTAACAGTTTTGTTTTCAATCATGTTTCAGAGCGTTTTGATGGGACAGACAGAAGCAAGCAAATGAGGAACCATTTGTTGCTATATTGATAGACAAAAGGATGAAAGAACGAGAGTAGAGATAGCATTCTAGCGTAATGGATGACTATACCGAATATCCCAAAGGCCGTGCACCAGCTGTCTTTCTGTTAGCTATATTTTTCGGAATCACAGTAGTCTTAGCTTTGTCGTGTTGGTTTTCCTATGGCGGTCTTGTTCGGGTTTCGCTAACTCCACTTTACATATGGGAAGTTGCCCTTTTTATGATGTCCATCATTTCCTTTGTGATATTTATCATCCTCAGAAATAACATGAACCACGTTAGGGAGCACAGTCCAACGCAAACAGAAAACGTGAATGATTCGGACTATACTTATACATCCAAAGGAATAAAGACGAAATTACCTTGGTGGTCATATTTTCCATTAAGGACATTTGCTTTCATCGTTTGTACTGTTGGGAGCATTGTATTTCCAGTATTTGAGATTTATCGTGCTTTGGACAACCTTTCATGCTTTGACGACAAATCCATAGAGTTATCCACTGCGCTTCTTCTCAAACTAATCGGCAACATTCTTCAAGTGGTGTTCTGTTTGTTTCAAATCGTGTTCCTACTTCATTTTAAGCATAAGGTGTCGGGAAGCCGTCCGACAAAACTCCTGCTGTCACCAGTAATAGCTGCGAACATGACACTGTGCCTGAATGTTATTTTAAACGTTGTATCAACCTCAAATACAATAGAACTGTTCTACAGGACACACCCAGATAATGATACTAATATCACAATACAGTTCAACGTTTCTGGTGCTCAGCTGGTGAATGAAGCAATTTATTTAAAATGCGACAATGGTACTGCAAATGTAGACGAAACTGCACTCTTCTTTCACAAGTACCTGCATCAGTTCCCCATAGAGTTTGTAGTAATGACACTGAATTTCTTATGGAGAGTTTGGAATATAACATCAACATACCCGACGTCATTTACATGTGTAACTGACTCAGAAAATGATCATTCACTCCGTCACGCTTCGGTAGCTAGAGGGTATAGTGGACCATTTCAACAAGGTTTCAGTTTTTCATCTAGCATAAGCGATGGTGAGGATTCTGAATGTCGCGGACTTGTCCAACCCTCCAAACCTGGAAGCGGACAGCTGTTGAAACAAGCCGTAAAGTCTACTCTTATGTTTGTATCTCAGCACGCTGCAATACCTACCACCGTGTATGTCATCGTGGCATTTATGCTGCAAGTGGATATGGATATTAGAAACGCCAAGGCTGATAACAGAAATTTTGCTCTGTCTTACTACTATGGAAACCGGACACTTTCTGGTGTGGTAGAATGGTATTCCACTTTACAAACTGTGTATGCCTATGTATTTTGTATTGTGGCGTTTATAGGGTATATCCTTGCCCGAAAACAGAAGGAGCTGAACAGACATATTTGTCACAGTGATGTTCTTTTTCTTATAGGAGCGACCGGGCACTTTACATTGACTTTATTTGAAACATTCGACAGCATTGAACAATTCAGCAATAGACCCGCTAAAGACCTGTCTGAAAAGATCTTTTTCTTGATTAAAGGTATTTTCTATTATGTGGGCCTGTACTCCCAGACATTATTAGTACTGAAGATATCCAAGATAAAGGTACAACAGAAGTCAATGAAAGATGGTCGGCAACTCATTATTAAAGGCATTGTGGTATTTATTGGGATTTGTAACGCCAAAAGCTGGGCCACTGACAGCTTTCTTGCACCAGAGGTTTTGACTGATGTAGACGGTGTCCCAAACCTGGATGTATATGGACAGACAGTATGGTGGTTTTTGACAGCATTTTTATACCCACTAGTGGTCGTGTATCGCCTTCTATCGGCGATCAGGTGTTTCGAAGCTTGTGTGAGGTTTAAGCGCGAATGTCCTCGTGCAAGTGTCGACAAGGACAATGCTGAATAACACACTGTGCAACAAGAACAGATACCTGATTATGGATGCCAGAGACCATCAAATTCAATAAATAGATATATAGATATGGAAATAAATATAATAAACACATTCAAAATGAACGTAAGCAATTGCAAATGAAAAACACCGTTCCACGCTATTTTGTCAGGTGCAAACTTTCAGTTTACACCCAATATTATGCCAAGTGAACATTCTGAACACGTCCAAATCGACGGAAAATCAACATGGAAAAAATTTGTTCTCTGTTGTGATGGCGATGGCTGACGTTTTAGAATTCCATTAATAATTTCAGTGTTCAAATTTTGCATACAGTTATACTGTTTAGTTTGTCAGTTGCTAATATGTAGTTTTGGACGTTTTTGATCGAAAACTTGAGTATTTTTCCAGGGTTTTCTTAAAATTTTACATATACATTGGCATTGGGAATATGTGGTTTGAGACCGTTAATGGGCAAAATAAAATCCTTTAACTATGGCCATTATCAATTCCCATAAAATGGATTTTGAACTCGTATTCCTAAATGAAATGTATGTATAAAAAATTACGGATATATAGACCTCTAACTAAAGCATATTGAGGTCCAAGGATCACAACTCTGACCATCTTTGATCTTCAGTTATCTGCGAAAAATGATTTTTGACTTGTTTCTCCTTTGTTGTTTGGAATATCTTGATGGACTTTTACAGTTGTATTAAACACTCAAGGAAGCATATTATGACCATGGAGAGTCACTCTGCCAAATCTATTTCTTGAGTTATGTGCCCTTGTTATATGTGAAAAATGTTTTGGCCTATTGCTACTTTACTGTATTGAATAACTTGATGACATTTTATAGATGTATAAAACACTAAAGGAAGGCTATTGGTACCAAGGAACCATACCCTGACCATTTTAGGTATTGAATTACCCGCCCTTGTATATGTAACTCCTTTCAATGTGGAAAAAGTAGATGAAACTGCGTAGATATATTTTGCACTAAAGCTACTATAACGTGGGCAAGAACTGCTTTAATTTTCTGTCTATTCTACTTCTGAGTTACCATGTGTCTGAAAAAGTGTTGGCCTATATTTCTGTTGTATATGGAACAGAAATATAGTTGTTTATCATATGACGTCGCGTCTGAGAATGTAATACCGCTATGTAATAAATTCAATAATCCATTAGTGGATTAAATATGCAAATTAGTTAGATAGCCCCGTAACGTTACATGTACGATGTCCTTAATGACGTCGCGTTTTCTAATGGCGGAATTTTGACATTTTTGTAAAACAATCGTGAATAAAATGCGTTTAAAATGTCATAAGATAAATAGAATCTTGCATTCGTGCTCATGTATTATTGAATCTATTAAACTCGTCGAGGAAAAGGGATAAAATGCTCGGCAAAGCCTCGCATTTTATCTTTTTCCGCAACTTGTTTAATAAATTCAATAATACATGAACACCCATGTAAGAGCCTCTATATATGGAACAGCTATATGAAACTACAAATGTACATGTTAAGGGTACTAAAGGTTCCATATTGCGACAAAGGACATAAAATTAACCCTCACCAACAGGCTATACCCTTCCCAGAGGGTACTAAAGGTTCCGTATTGCGGCAAAGGACATAAAAATAACCCTCACCAATAGGCTATAACCTTCCCAGAGGGTACTGAAGGTTCCGTATTGCGCCAAAGGACATAACATTAACCCTCACCAATAGGCTACACCCTTCCCAGAGGGTACTAAAGGTTCCGTATTGTGGTAAAGGACAAAATTAACCCTCACCAATAGGCTACACCCTTCCCTGAGGGTACTAAAGGTTCCGTTTTGCGGCAAAGGGAAAAAAATTAACCCCCACCAATAGGCTATACCCTTCCCAGATCTTCAGCTTTTTTGTTCTGCATGATTTTCATTTTACCATGGATTCAGAAGCAGAATGGACAACAGTATATGTCATCATCAGCAAACCAGCTGGTCTGGATTTATACTGCTTTCAAAATATGATATTCACCTTATTTGCATTATTTGCTGGTTCCTAGTCTGACGATTATCAGTGTTGGGAAAACAGGTTACCAGACCCCCCTGACCTTGAAAGGTCAGGGGGGTCTGGTTACCTGTTTTTCCAATATTGACAATGTGCAAGCTGGAATCCAGCAAATAATGCAAATATGGTGAATATCCGGGTACAGCATGGTAAGTGTTAAGCTCTTGAGATATCTCGCTTTGGTGTATCTGAAAAATGGTTTGCTTTTGCCTGTAGTTTCTGTATCGGAGATAGAAATTTATTGTCATTGAATTATCAAGGCTTTTGGATACTGACTGACCTATTGCTAAGGTTTTCTGCTCTAAAAACACCTGAAAATGCATGTTATTGGCTTGCAGAGCTGGGGTATCATGCAGCGTAACGGATGCTTTTATTTTAGAGTAAGATGATTGTTTATTTCACTCGTAAACGTCAGAAATATGTTTTTCGCGCATGAAAATACCTCTTTTGTGTGATAAAAATGGAAATCTATCTCACTGAAAACAAGAATTCCGCCGAAAGGCTATGTCAAGACTGGGGGCAAACAGTCACCGAACCATGAAATCTGGGTAAAGTTCAAACCTGGATGACTGCGTAAAAGTTGTCACTCCTAAATGCAAGCTTGTACCAAGTATTATTAAAGAAGCTCTTATAGTTCTCGAGAAATGGACTCTTTCAATAGGGCATAAGTCAGGGTGGTCGCAATAGTTCGCCAAGTCAGTGAACAATGAAAATGTTGGTCAAGGTCAAATATGGATGCTAGTATTCAAGTTGCCATTCCTAGATGCAAGTTAGTACCAAGTCTCATTAATGAAGCGCTTATAGTTCTTGAGAAATGGACTCTGACATCTGGGTGAAAGGGTGTCTTACAATTGGGTGAAAGAGTGGTCGCAATAATTCGCAGTCACTGAAACATGAAATGTAGGTCAAGGTCAGATATGGATGCTTTATATTAAAGTTTCCATTCCTAGGCGCAAGTTTGTACCAAGTACATGTATCATTCATAAAGCTCTTATAGTTCTTGTTGGCCTCCGTGGTGCAGTGGTTACGCTACTCGTCTTGTAAACCAGGGATCGCAGGATCGATCCCGGGCTTCTCCAGACTTTCGGATGAGTCTTTAAACGGAGGTCCCGTCTCCGTATGACCTTAGCTGTTGGTGGGACGTAAAACTAAAACTCAATCAATCAATCAATTATAGTTCTTGCGAAATAGACTCTTACATTAGGGTGAAAGTTTGGGTCGTCGCAAATGTTGACGGCTTGATGAATGAATGAATGGACTGATGGAAAACAGACTAGCTCCTATGTCGCAACGTGCTTAAAGCAGCCGTGCCAAAAGCAAATGGGCCGGCGCATAACAAAACCTGCAATAAGACCGGGGAGACCAGCACAGACTTAAATCAACTTGCGTGCCCATCCACTATGACAAGACCTTATGCTTACGTCTCTTTGCTGAGATATTAGCCTATTGTAGGTACATGCGATCAGCGAAGACACTGATCAGACTGTGCGAATGCACAGGCTGATCTGAGTTTTCGCTGATAGCTCAAGACTTCTTGTAGATTTTGTCATGCGCTGGCTCAAACAGCCTCCATCTTCTCATTGAGCCAGTAAGCTGGCTAGAAGCAAATGCTGAGAGACACCTCTTCCATTGTCATGGCCCATATGAAATCAATCTCTTTTCTTTCCAAACAGCCCCAATATCTTTGATTCTCAGATCAGTGATAAAAATGCACCCTCTAAGGCCTATTAACTAATTTTGCACTGAATGGAATCTTCTGCCTGGTGTAAAGCAGGAGTCTATTTCAAAATGTAAGGGGTGTCAGGCACAGTTAGTTTTAGTGATTTATTTAGAAAATGGTGAAACTCTGCAAACAGTGAAGGTCCTATCAGATGCCGTGTTCTGTGGCGTCTGCTCTGGACCTACACTTTTGCCAATGACCTGTGTTTGGGTTTCCCATATAAAATGGGTAAAACATGATAGGAGACACCAATTATATAAAATATAACATGAAATACAACACTATAGAAAGCACCCTACCCATCGCAGCTTGAAGTAATAGATTGGGCAGAATGCGCTGAAACCGACCAGACATGAGTAATGGTAAACTGCTTAGAAGGTCTAAGCCTGCCAAGGCAAAATGGTGTGAGACCCTATTGGTTTCATTGGGCGGAAGGGCTTGAGATGTCATTTCATCTCAATGATGGATAAAAGTCACACAAAATTGGAAGCAACCTATATACTGTTGATGAGGACATTAAACCTAGAATATAACTAGCAAAAAACAATACTACAGGAAACTAAGCCTTTGTTTGTTTGAATTGGGGTTTAACGTCCCTGTCAACACCACTTAGGTCATTTTGGAGACTTTGCTTCCAATTTTGTCGGACTTTTACCCGACATTGAGATGAAATGACATCTCAAGCCCTGCACCCCAATCAAACCAGAAGGCTTATATGCAGCGGACGTTCTGACTCACACTACTTTTCCTGGGCAGGCTTAGTCCTTCTAAGTGGTTTATCAGCACTCGTGTGTGGTCAGATTCAGCAGTGGAAGCATCATGCAGCCCAATCTATTTCTTAGAAAACTAAGTACAGTCTAACTTCCAATATGTTCTATAAAAGGGTAATACCTTGGAAGCAAGGAATAGCTTACACTGTAGAACTAAAATGTATGGCGTGTACTATGAGAATCTTATATGGGCTGTGAGGGGTAGATGGAACAAGAGCACCGCATGCGGGTGCCAACGCTCGTCTGCAGTTTCTTTTAGAAAACCAAGGTTCTAAGTCAAACAAGAGCAATCAAATTGCAAGATGGAGTTATAAAACTTGTAGGGAATGTAGCTCTTGTGATGGTGAGTATGTGTATGAAGTTTCATGAAGGTAGGCCAAATACTTTTGGAAATATGGTCAAGGTTAAGGTTTTCGGTTAAATTTTCGAAAAATAGGTCAAAGTTCAAAGGTCAAGGTCACAGATCAAAAAGTGTGGTATCACTGAAAAGGTCTTGTCCCAAGGAACATTCATGTGAAGTTTGAAGGCTCTGTTGTGAATAGTATTAAAATGAGAGCAAAAAATGTGTTTCAGAAAAAAATTGGAAAAGGGGAGATAATTCAGCCAAAATCAACAATGTTGTTATGGTCCTTGGTCAAAATGTAGCTCTTGTGATGATGTGTGTGTATGAAGTTTCATGAGGCTAGGTCTAATACTTTTTAAGTTATAGCCAAGGTTAAGTTTTTTAGGAACGACGACGCCAGACGACAACGCAGACGCCGGAGTGATGACAATAGCTCGAAAGTTTTTTTTCAAAAAACAGACGAGCTAAAAATCCGTCCCGAGGGTCACTGTCCGGCATCACGAGGCTTGCCGACTGATGCCGGTGTAACGGTCAGTTTCTTCCCCCAGCCCGGTTCTTCCCCGGGGAAGAAGTGGGCCGGCCCGTTTCTTCCCCGGGGGAAGAAGTGGGCCGGCCCGGTTCTTCCCCCGGGGAAGAAACTGACTAGTCAATTTCTTCCCCACCCGGTCAGTTTCTTCCCCACCTGAATTTTTTTCAGAACCATAGTCAACGAATAATTTTCAGCTCACAATTTGTTATAAATCAGAAAAGAGACCATTCTGAAAAAGTTCTGAGTCCTTTTAGCTTGAATGACAAAATTTGCTCTATGCTACACCATTCATGGAGATGCAATAAAATATGCATCCCAATGCAAGCATCCTTGATGAATTTTCTTTGCTTTTTAAGAATAAATTAGTTTTAACTAAACAGATATAACAAGCCACAAAAGTTTGGCGCTCAAATCTAAATAGAATTTGGAGACTGGGGATGGGGAAGAACTGAGCTGGCCCAGTTCTTCCCCACCCCCAGAATTTTTTGTCTACTAATAATACTTGTGATAAATTTCCTTTGCTTTTTAAGACAGAAAATGGTATAAACTATAAAGATATAATAAGCAACAAATGTTTGGAGCTCAAATCTAAATACAGTTGGGAGACTGGGGGTGGGGAAGAACTGGGCCGGCCCGTTTCTTCCCCACCCCAGATTTTTCTGTTTACAAAAAATTCTTGTGATAAATTTTCTTCGCTTTTTAAGACATAAATTGGTATAAACTGAAAAGATATAATAAGCAACAAATGTTTGGAGCTCAATTCTAAATAGAATTTGGAGACTGGGGGTGGGGAAGAACTGGGCCAACCCGTTTCTTCCCCACCCCAGATTTTTCTGTTTACAAAAAATTCTTGTGATAAATTTTCTTCACTTTTTGAGACAAAAGTTGGTATAAACTAAAAAGATATAATAAGCAACAAATGTTTGGAGCTCAAATCTAATTAGAATTTGGAGACTGGGGATTGGGAAGAACTGGGCCAGCCCATTTCTTCCCCACCCCAGATTTTTCTGTTTACAAAAAATTCTTGTGATAAATTTTCTTCGCTTTTTAAGACAAAAATTGGAATAAACTTAAAAAGATATAATAAACAAAAAAAAATGTTTAGAGCTCAAATCTTAATAGACTTTGGAGATTGGGGGTGGGGAAGGACTGGGCCGGCCTAGTTCTTCCCCACCACAGACAACTTAAACGTCATAACTGCTTTAATTGTACATCACTACACAAGAATGGGGGAAGAAACGGGTCACCCCAGTTCTTCCCTGGCTCAGACATCCTCTTATATAACTGATATAACTTACACAACACTACCCAAGGGTGGGGAAGAAACGGGCAGGCCCAGTTCTTCCCCACCCCAGACACCGTCAATGTCATAAATGACTTAACAGTTCAATACTTACCAAGTTGGAAAGAAACGGACTGGCCCAGTTCTTGCCCACCCAAGACATCTACAGCAATATAACTGACATAACTGTACCCAGGGTTGGGGAAGAAATGGGTCGGCCCAGTTCTTCCCCACCCCGACACCTTCAACGTCATAATTGACTTAACAGTACATTACTTACCAGGGGTGGGAAAGAAACAGACTGGCCCAGTTCTTCCCCACCCACGACATCTTCAGCAATATAACTGACATAACTGTACAAAACTATCCAAGGGTAGGGAAGAAGCAGGGCGGCCCAGTTCTTCCCCACCGCCGAGTCTCCGAATTCTATTGAAATTTAAATTTAAACGCCAAACATTTATTGCTTATTAGGGCCCCGCACTGAAAGTGTGGGTGCCCTATAGTAATCACTCTGTCCGTCCGTCTGTCTGTCTGTCTGTCTGTCCGTCCACAAATTTCTGATAGCGCTGCCGGGGCCCTAGTCAGTTTCACTGACAGCTCTAGTTAATACCAATTTATGTCTTTAAAAGTGAAGAAAATTTATCACAAGAATTTTTAGTGAACAGAAACATCTGGGATGGGGAAGAAACGGGCCGGCCCAGTTCTTCCCCACCCCCAGTCTCCAAATTCAATTAAGATTTGAGCTCCAAACATTCGTTGCTTATTATATCTGTTATACTAATTTATGTATCAAAAAGCAAAGGAAATTTATCACCAGAATTATTAGTAAGCAAAAACATCTGGGGTGGGGAAGAACTGGGCTGGCCCAGTTCTTCCCCATCCCAGCCTCCAAATTCTATTGATAATAAAGCTCCAAATATTTGTTGCTGATTATATCTTTTTTGTTAATACCAGTTTTTGTCCTAAAAAGCAAAGGAAATTTATCACAAGAATTATTAGTAAACAGAAATATCTGGGGTGGGGAAGAACTGGGCCGGCCCAGTTCTTCCCCAGCCCCCAGTCTCCGAAATCTATTGAAATTTAAGGGCCAAACATTTGTTGCTTATTATGTCTCTGCAATTTGTGAGGCATAAATTACTCGTTCTCTTTGTTTCTAAAAAAAATTCAGGTGGGGAAGAAACTGACTGGGTGGGGAAGAAACTGACTAGTCAGTTTCTTCCCCGGGGAAGAAACGGGCCGGCCCAGTTCTTCCCCGGGGAAGAAACTGACTGGGGGGAAGAACTGGCCTGTTACACCGGGCAGTGATCCCGAGGAATGTAGGACGATTTGGCCAGCGGACGATTTGGCCCGGATGATTTGGCCTAGGACGATTCGGCCTAGGACAGTTTGGCCAGCCAAAAATATTGGGTAGGACATTTTGGCCAGATTAATATAATGTCTAGCTTAAACTGAAAATTTAATGTTTTAGGTTTGTTTTTAATATACAGTAATGTTTGAATATGTGGAAGGAACATTTTAAAGAAGATTGTAAACAATTAGAATTTTTTTGTTGTTGTTTTTAAGCTATAACTTTTGGTCTGAGATATTCTTTATGAGCAAATTAATAAAAATGGTAAACTATGATCCCCCCCCCCCCCACCCCGCCCCAAAAACAAAAAATCCAATAAAATAAAAAGAAAATAATAATAAATAGATTTAATGGTTTTGTTTAAATTGGCTGAAAAGCAAAATTAATTACATTTTCTTCTATTCATGGTTAATTGGCTAACCGATTTGCTGATTGGTCTTGGGTTCCTTGCTTTCTTAATTAGCTTTTCCACACTTACTTATTTGGTTTTGTTTGGTTCAAGAACGTGCACTGCACTGGTTAACCACTTACACTTAGGGGAACCGATCTGCTCAATATGACCTAAAAAGTGTTGACTGGGCTCAGATACTACAAATGAGCAGAAAATATGTAATGATGTGTGATAAAAATATGTTGTCAAATGAAGAAACTGCTCAAACTGTGCAATTTCCTCTTTTGTCAACATTTGATTTTCACTCATCAAAGCCAAGAAATGACATGAAATCACTGAAAAAAAAAACATGAAATATCTGATGAAAATATGTAGCCAAATGAAAAGAAAATGCTATCGAAATGATTGATAGAATAAGAAAATCCATGATATTTTTCTTATTTATACTTCAAACATAGGTCTAACGAGTACCCACAACCTATGTCTATAACATTGTTAAAACTGCTAGGAGAAATCAATTTGGCCAAATTGTCCTACCCGGTATTTTTGGCTGGCCAAATTGTCCTAGGCCGAATTGTCCTAGGCCAAATCGTCCGGGCCAAATCGTCCGCTGGCCAAATCGTCCGCCCACCGATCCCGAGGGACGGATTTTTCTATCCACCCCTCACACCCATATAGGATTCTTTTTATTGCATACCTTCTATTTCTATTGTGAATTTTTAATGCTGCTGTCACTTCGGTTAATGACGTCCGCCAATTTGTGATGACACAACAGGAATGTTTAGTGACGTCACGCATGACGCCGCCGCGCATGAGGTTGTAATCAACCAGTGCATTTATCAAACACGCGATTATATTCGATTTGGGGTCAGAACACCCGGGTCAGAACACAAATTTCTATCCCAGGGTAAAATCACGCATTTCCTTGTCTGGTGTGCAAGAAACATTTTTTCTGGGCCAGACTAGCTAGTTTTGGCCACTTAGGCATGATCACTGACCCTCGAATGTTTTCAAAACTCCACAATGGAATCAATGATCCCAAAGGACAAGAAAATGTAAAAAACATTAAACAGGGCAGGGAGACTCTTTATAGCTGCCACACATTCCCTTAACACCAGCTGTGATGTCATTAAGTATGTTATCCTTTGGAAATACAAACTTCTCTATTACAGTTGTGTATAGTAGCTAGGTTCATGATTTCAACATCTTCAAGGGTCATAAAGATATGGACCATGCACAGACTATAAATGGATGAATAAGTGGATAGATGGATGGATGCTGCACTGAATTCATAGTACAGGCTCCGCTCTAAAATACTAGAAGTCTATATATTTTATAATTTATCCATGAAGTTTTATTGGAATGTAGATACATGTAAAAAGAAGTTAGATGACAAAATACAGTGAAATTCCGCTATTAAGACCACCTAAAATTAAGATTAATTCTGCTTTTTACAGCTTATTTTAAAGGGGGAATATTGAAAGGGGAATATAATCTTTCTTTCGGTTCCCTAGTAACAGTATCCTCTGGTCAGGGACCACCTTTGGGACTGTTCCAAAGTGGTCTTAAAGACCACTTTTGAACCGTCCCAAAGGTGGTTTTAATAGAAGAATTTTACTGTATATATGCAAAACAAACTAAAAAAATGAATCTAAAAATAGACATAAAATATTCTATACAGCTGCCTTAGTATATTAAAATTACTGCAACTTACAACTTATTGTACACGGTCTGTTGTTCCTGAACATCACATTAACACGTCTGTGTAATAAACATCATTGAGGATCCCACTTCTTATTAAGAAAATTGTAGTTTACAGAAGTTGTATACATATTGTTTTCCTTGCTTTGCACAAAAACATAGATTGTGGGTGCTCTTAGAACCACCTCATTGATGTGGTTCTAAATGCAAACATAGTCCAAACATAGGATGCGCGTGCTTGTTAGAACCACGTCAATGAGGTGGTTCTCACAAACACCACAATCTATCTTTGGACTCGAAATAAAAAAAATCAAATATTTTCATCTGAATCAAATAATTTCATTTGAAATGTTTTAGGGCATGTAAGACGCTGTTCTAGAACACTGCAGTAATATTGTAATAATATTCCCCCCCCCCCCCCCCTCTAACTGTGACCTCCTTGACAAGTCCATGTAAAGAACAGCCATGTAAACCCATTTTTCTCTCACCGCTGTGGGTTCGAGCCTGGCTCAGATCACGTGAGATGCCAACTCTTGCTATGGTAGGTCAGGTGTTTTTTCTTGGTGCTCCAGTTCTCGCCCACCTCTGATTTAATTTAGCAATTAGCTCCAAATAAGAGAAATAATCTTGAAAAAAAACCAAAAAAAAACCACTTTATACGGAAAAAAGTGGAAGTTACAAGGGTGTACAATATTTTTAATTATTTCTGTTCCAAAACATAAAATTGAGTACTTATATGAGCCGTCTTATTGAGGGGGTTCTAATGAGCACACACAATTAATGCATGCACTACAACTAAGAAACTTTCACAAATCTTCAACAGAAAAAAATATTGCTTTACTGACATGAAAGGTTGCTTCTTTTGCATAGGATAAACATGCTAATTAACCCTTTTTGTACCAAATGGAATCTTCCATCTTATATATAGCATGAGTCCATTTAAAAATTTAGGGGTGTCAGGTTGTGTTTTCTTCAAAATTGATTTGGAAAATGGCTGAACGTTTTGCAAACAGAGTAGGCTCTGATCAGACGCCGCAGCGTCTGATCTGAGCCTGCACTGTTTGCCAAGGTACCACTTCAGGGGTTTCTGGTACTGAATGGGTTAATGTGTGATAGACCTGCCTTTCGTGTCTATAGAATAGTACATTGTTTCTCATTATTTACATGATATTTTCCTTGTATCTACTTCAAAAGTACGTAAGATTATAAGTGCTCTTAAGAACAACCTCATTGTTTTTTTTTTTTTTGTTTTTTTTTTTCAAAAGAGACAAGTTTCATGACTTCCTCTTTGCACTGAGCACCATTAACTCTTTTTGTACCAAATGGAATCTTCCTCCTTATATATAGCTGGAGTCCATTTCAAAATTTAGGGGTGTCAGGTTGTGTTGTCTTCAAAATTTATTTGGAAAAATGGCTGAACTGTTTGCAAACAGTGTAGGCCCAGATCAGACCCGCTTTCTGCGGTGTCTGATCTGGGCCTGCACTGTTTGCTAATATTACCCATTTCGGGGTTTCTGGTACTTAATAGGTTAACCCACTGCATGACGGGCCTCCGTGGCCTAATGGATAAGAGGACTGACTCTTAGTCATTAGGTCTCTCACCGCCGTGGGTTTGAGCCTCGCTCGGGTCACGTGCGAGACGCCAAGTTCTGCAACGGAAGGTCAGGTGGTTTTTCTCCGGGTACTCCGGTTTTCGCCCACCTATGATTAACGATCGGCTCGATATGAGTGAAATAATCTTGAAAGGGCCGTAAAACCCAAACCAAAAAAAAAAAAAAAAAAAATAACCCACTGCATGCGGGAAACCCCTAAATGGGGTATCTTGGCAAACAGCGCGGGCCCAGATCAGACGCCGCAGAATGCGGCGTCTGATCAGGGCCTGCACTGTTTGCTAACAGAATTTTCCATCAAAAATAGAATAAAAACGAAAAAACATGCCCGACACCCCTTATATGTCAAATGGACTCGTCCAACATAGAGCAATGGAAGAGCCCACTAGTACATAATTGGCTAAAAAGTGAAAACAGCATAGCCCCAGATAAGAGGGGTATCCAAAACATTATGTTTCTTATGTGTGCATGAAAACATATGTTGTGGGTACTCATTAGAAGTGCCTCGGTGAGGCACTTCTAATGAGTACCCACAACATATGTTGGTTTAAACTTTATTTCTTTGTATAATACATACATCTTTTACACAGACAATGTTGACACAGAATACAAGTATCATACAAAGGGATTCAGAAAAAAGTCAACTGACTTATTCAAATCTGTATCCCTAGATTACAATATCAATGTACTAACTATAGTTGTAACTGTCAAATTTGCTCGAATTTGCAAGTTGTTGTGAAGATATTGTAAGTGAATTTCATTTTGGTTACAAAAAGAATAGTAGTGAAATAAAACATATGTTTTCATGCACAAATAAGCAATTCTAATGAGTACCCACAACATGTTTTGTGTACAAAATAATTTTTTTCTTATTTGTGCATGTTGTGGGTAGACAGTAAAAGCGCCTCACCGAGTTGCTTCTAATGAGTACGCACAACATGTTTACATGGAGAAATAAAAAAAAAATATCACTACTTTTGAGATGAAAAGAGTGCCTTATCTATAGCTATGAAATATCTTCTCTTTTTGGAAAGAATTTGCTACTTACGAGATGCCTGTTGATCTGCCGGCCCCCACCAATTGGGGCTTAAAGAAATAAATGGGCTGCATGATGCTTCCACACAGAGCTGAATCCGGCCCGCACACTAGTACTGGTAAACCGCTTAGAGGATCTAAGCCTGCCCAGGCAAAGCGGTGCAGTCAGACCACCCATGCTTATAAAGTCTATTGGTTTCATTAAGCGACAGGGCTTGAGATGTCATTTCATCTCAATGTCGGGTAAAAGTCCCACACAATTGGAAGCAACGTCTCCAAAATGACCTATATAGTGTTCACAGGGATGTTAAACATCAAATCAAACAAACAAACAAACATAACCTATTAAATTAATCTGTTCTGGCCTCGCTCCCCTCATATGTGAACTGCCACATTTTGCAAACAGAAGGGCAGGTGTTTTTTCTCTGGGTACTGCAGTTTTCACACACCTTGATTAATGATCGGCTCAAAATAGGTGAAATATCTTGAAAAGACCATAAAACCAAAAAAAAACAAAAAACAAGAGGGCCCACAGGGCCCTGGTTCGCTCACCTGTGTGACACTGTCTTGAGTACATTCTATTTTAGCTATGGTTGCCATCTTGTTCATCAGCAGAGTGATTTTAGCTTATTTGGTAGGGAGTGACCTAGGCAACATTCCTGTTAAGTTTGAATCAAATTGTCCTTAGCGTTTAGGAGGGGTTCACGTTTGAATCAGATTTACAATATTTTTTTTATTTTTAGCTCCGGTGGCCATTTTTTCTTCAGAGCGGGATTGTTGTAGCCTTTTTGGTAGAGGGTCATCTAAGCAACATTACTTCGAAGTTTGAATGAAATTGGCCCAAGGGTACAGAAGGAATTATCGTTTGAAGAATTTTTTATTTTTAGCTCTGGAAGCCATCTTGTTCATTGGAGTGGAATGAGTATTAACTATTTTGGTAGGGAGTCACCTAGGCAACATTCCTGTGAAGTTTTAAATCCAACTGGCCCAAAGGTTAAGAAGGAGTTTGCATTTGAAACAAATTTACAATGTTTTCTATTTTTAGCACTTGTGACCATTTGTTAATCGTTATGCTATATTCCTAGAGGGTCATCTACACAACATTCCAATGAAGTTTAGAAGCCTTCATGGTGAAGTGGTCATGCTACTTGCCTTGTAAACCAGGTTAGCAGGAACGATGCCAGGCTTCTCCAGACTTTCAGATTGGTCTTTAAACAGAGGTCCCATAACTGTATGACCTTAGCTGTTGGTGAGACTTCAAACTCAAACACTCACTCCTATGAAGGAACCTATATGCCAAATATGAAGGCTGTATCTTAAATGCTCCAAAAGTTATGACAAAGTAGGTCAAAGGTCAAGGTCATGGCTCAAAAGTTTTGAATGGTTGAGAAAACCTTGTCACAAGGAACATACATGCCAAATATGAATGCTCTATCTCATATGGTTCAAAAGTTATGATAAAGTCGGTCACAGGTCAAAGTCACAGGTCAAATCTTTATATGAGTGGGAAGCCCTTGTCACAAGGAACCTACATGCTAAATGTGAAGGCTCTATCTCAAACAGTTCAAAAGTTATGACAAAATAACCTACTGATCTACTTTTTGATTTGACATGACCCATATTCGAACTTAACTGAGATATTGTCCAGATGATCATTCTGAGCAAGTTTTATGATGATTTAACTAAAACTGTGGCCTCTTAGAGTGTTCAAAACGTTTTTTTCTATGATTTGACCTGCTGACCTACTTTTTGACCCAACATGACCCATATTCAAACTTGACCCAGATATTGTCAAGATGATCATTCTGAGCAAGTTTGATGATGATCAGACCAAAACTGGGGTCTCTAGTGTGTCCACAAGGTTTTTATATGATTTGACCTACTGACCTACTTACTGGCCAGATATGACCCATATTCGAAATTAATTGAGATATTGTCAAATGATCATCTTTAGCAAGTTTGATGATGATCAGACCAAAACTGTGGCCTCTAGTGTGTTTAGAGGGTTTTTCTATGATTTTATCTACTGACCTACTTTTTGGACCGACATGACCCATATTCATCCTTGACTCAGATATTGTCAAGATGATCTTTCTGGGCATGTTTGATGATGATCGGACCTAATCTGTGACCTCTAGTGTGTTCACAAGGTTTTTATATGATTTGACCTACTGACCTACTTTTTGACCTGAAATTACCCATATTCGAACTTGACCGAGAAATTGTCAAGACTATCATTCTGAGCAAGTTTGATGATGATTGGACCAAAACTGTGGCCTCTAGTGTGTTCACAAGGTTTTTCTCTGATTTGACCTACTGACCTACTTTATGACCTGCCATGACCCATATTCGAAAGTGACTAAGATATTATCAAGATGATCATTCTGAGCAAGTTTGATGATGATAGGACCAGAAATGTGGCCTCTAGTGTGTACACAAGGTTTTTCTCTGATTTGAACTACTGACCTACTTTTTGAACCGACATGACCCATATTCAAACTTGACTCAGATATTGTCAAGATGATCATTCTGGGCAAGTTTGATGATGATTGGACCAAAACTGTGGCCTCTAGTGTGTTCACAAGGTTTTTCTTAGATTTGACCTACTGACCTACTTTTTGAACCGACATGACCCATATTCGAATCCAAGATATTATCAAGATGATCATTCTGAGCAAGTTGGATGATGATTGGACATAAATTGTGGCCTCTAGTGTCTTCAGAAGGTTTTTCTATGATTTGACCTACTGACCTACTTTTTGACTCAACAACACCCATATTCGAACTTGACTGAGATATTGTCAAGATGATCATTCTGGGCTAGTTTGATGATGATCGGACCAAAACTGTGGCCTCTAGTGTCTTCACAAGATTTTTTTTTTATTTGACCTACTGACCTACTTTTTGACCCAACATGACCCATATTCGACCTTGACCGAGATATTTTGTGGCGGTACAAAATGTGTGCAAGTTTAGTTAAAATCAAATGATAAATGAAACAGCTATCATGCAGACAAGACCAAAAAAGGCAATTTTTGCCCTTTCAGGGGCCGCAACTCCGCAACACATGACGGGATATGGCTGGTTCAAAAAAGGAACCCAGATCTCATGGTGGTACAAGTTGTGTGCAAGTCTGGTTAAAATCAAATCATAAATTAAGATGCTATCGTGCGGACAAGACCAAAATAGGCAATTTTTGCCCTTTCAGGGGCCGTAACTCTGTAACACATGATGGGATATGGCTGGTTCAAGAAAGGAACCTAGTTCTCCTGGTGGTACAAGTTGTGTGCAAGTCTGGTTAAAATCAAATCATAAATGAAGATGCTATCGTGCAGACAAGACCAAAATAAACAAATTTTTGCCCTTTCAGGGGCAGTAACTCCGTAACACATGATGGGATATGGCCGGTTCAAGAAAGGAACCCAGACCTCATGGTGGTACAAGTTGTGTGCAAGTCTGGTTAAAATCAGATCATAAATGAAGATGCTATCGTGCGGACAAGACCAAAATAGGCAATTTTTGCAATTTCAGGGGCCGTAACTCCGTAACACATGATGGGATATGGCTGGTTCAAGAAAGGAACCTAGACCTCATGGTGGTACAAGTTGTGTGCAAGTCTGTTTAAAATCAAATCATAAATGAAGATGCTATCGTGCGGACAAGAAATTGTTTACGCACGGACGCACGGACGCACGCACGGACGGACGACGGACGACGGACAAAATGTGATCACAAAAGCTCACCTTGTCACTACGTGACAGGTGAGCTAACAAGAGGGTCATGATGACCCTGGATTGCTCACTTGATCCTTATTGGACAATTGAAATGGTAGGTGGGGGGGAGGGGGGGGGGGGGTTAGACCATTAGATCTTTAAAAGGTTTTCACTAATTTTCCCATTTTTGTTGCCATGCCAATCAGAGTTCTGCCAGGAATGGAATTCTTTGAACAACTTTGAAAGGGGCCCACAAAAAGATAATTTCTGCCAAGTTTGGTTAGAATCTGTTCAGTGGTTCAGGAGAAGATGTTGTTTAAAGAAATTGTGGAGGAATGGAGGGACAAACCATGACAATGATAGACGGTAGCTGATGACAACAGATACCCCAGAGCATTCAGCTCAGGTGAGATAAAAAGAATGTATCTGGAGATACCATGGTGATGGTAAATACCCACAAGCTTCATAACTACGTTCTATGTTTGAGGAATCCATACACGCAGATAATACAAAAACAGTCAACCAGGGGCGAGTTGTTCAAAGCAGCGTTAGCTAAATGAGCTTGTTAGTGGTCAAATTGTTAACTGTTCTAGTAAGTACAAAATCTAATACTCTGGTATTTTTGCTGAAACAAAAGTGAGCAGCTTTTGCATTTGCAAAAGCTGTTCACAATTTTTCAGAAAAAAATATTAACATATTTGCCATATTAAATGATCAAAGTTTTAACGATATGTTAACTTATTACTTTGTTAGCTTTGAACAACTGAACCCAATACAATGTACATTCTTTTTGGAAAACTGACAACTACCCTGCTTAAAGGGAATTGGAACATCGGGCAAATTTTTCTGCCATTTTTCAAAGGAACTCCTAAGGAGCAAATTCTTTCCTTAAGGGTTGATCCCTATAGACATGGGAGACAAAAATACTTTTGCAGGAGTTGTCTCCCCTGAAGGTGTTCCCATTCCCCTTAAATCAGTGGGAGGGTCAGATTATGATTGTAGAAAATATTTTTATAAGGGACGGCCCTAAAGATCTCCACTGGTTGCAACAACCCCTCACAAATGAGCAGCAAAATGCTCCTACCTGAAAAACTGAATTGAATCAAAGCACTGAGAGCACTGATTGGTTGATTGTCTCTGAGTGTAGACTGGGAAAATGGTCCTAAACAAGGCCTTAGACTCGTCTGTTTAATCCTTTACATTTCTGTACTGAAAGCAAAAAGTGCAGACCCTGATCAGATGCCACGATCTGGGTCTTCACTGTTTGCCAATGTCCAAGCACAACAGCCCAGCCCATGTTCTACAGATAACCCTGTTTTCACAGCTCTTTGATGTCACAATGACAAAACATCATGGCTATAAATAACCATTACCTGGATTTCATGCAAACCGTGTCCTTTGCGATAACACACATGTGCGACACATTATAAAAACACGCCTATCCTTAAATATCGTTGACAGGGCTCTTCAGAAGCCATCTGATCTGTCCTTTCACAGTCTGCAAAACCTATTGCATACTCTGACTCTCATCATGCTAATAAGCCTGTAAAATGAAACATCTGTAAACCCCACTTTATATAGAGAAAACTGGGGTTTACAAGGGTATACAATATTTTTCCTATTTCTGCTCCAAGATATAGGTTGTGGGTACTTGTTAGAACCGCCTCAATGAGGCGATTCTAAGGAGCACCCACAACCTATGTTTGGGGTAAAAATAAGAAAAATATCACAAAATTTCATTGAAAAATAACCGTTGTGGAGATATGAAAAAGTGCACTTAGTCATCACGCTAACAAGTCCGTGAAATGAACACCCATTTACACCCCACTTTGTATAGAGAAAACTGGGGTTTAGGGGGGTATACATTATTTTCCTTATTTCTGCTCGTAGACATTGGTTGTGGGTACTCGTTAGAACCGCCTCAACAAGGCGGTTCTAACGAGCACCCACAACCTATGTTTGCATTATAAATAAGAAAAATATCACGGATTTTCATCAGAAAAGTAGCCATTTTGGAGATATGAAAAAATGCACTATGTCGCAAGGGTATGTTATCGAAATGTCATACGGATGTGTTAACATAATGAGCAGGACAAGGAATAAAATATCTTAATGCACAAACTCCTCCTATAATTTTTAAGCAATGTTTGGTGCAATATGAAAGAATATTTTGTTCTCGGAGATTGGCAAAACTTTTTTTTATGAATTATTTACTTATGATTCTATGATGATTATAACAGATGTCTACTCAACATTTCATCATATTCAAAAGCATCTACAACATGATATTACACATTAAATTGTAAAATAAAATTTATAACAAATGGCTGATCAACCCTCTGCAGTATAGAAAAGAGTATTTCAGTATCATATGCAATTTAAAAGTTTTATTTGCTACAATGAAGCTACTTATTAAACTAGGAAAATAACTTGAGATTAGTTGCTACTTTTTCCATTTACAACCCATTTTGTTTCAGCTACAATATTCCATGGCGGGCACTGCTGTCAATTGTGTCTTTTCAATGAAAAGATCAAAGATCTAAACAGCAATCAAGTTCCTTTTATCTGAAATATTTTGACAATGAAAAGGTTAACTGTACTAGATCAAGAGCACACACACTTGTCAGTGATGACCTCTGATTGGTCAATGTTGCAAAAACAGCACCAAAAATATTGTGTCATGGTGAAATTTACATCAGGCACTGTACTGTTTTCAGGTCACATGTGCAAAGTAGGCAAACCTGACTGTCAAACATTATTGACCTGTCTTCACAATGCTTTGTGACAAATGGAGTGCATTCTTGCCATCAAAGACACAGAGTTAAATCAAAACCTTTCGATCTGACAGTTTGGAAATATTTTTTTTTAGTTGAAGGAAGAGGCTGTTGCAGCTGAACCAAAATGGGTAGTTATAGGGTTATCAGAGATCAATTAAGGTCTACGTATGAGCAAATTTTTTCCTCTTTGGATCATCATCCCCAACATACGGGCTGTGTTCTCGAGCCTTTTGGTAAAGTTTTAAGAGATCCATGGCTTCCGTGGCTTGTTCCCGCTCATCCAGGTGGCGCTGGCAGGCTTCCTGTACAGATTTAGCAAATGTCTCTGTGTCACACAGGAGCTGTGCTAAGTAGGTGGGACTGACTGATACCATTTCCTGCCAAAAAAAGAGAGATGTAAATGACTTACTCCTTTTTTCTTTCCAAAATGACAAAACCAACAAGACATCTTGTGTGTCCAGCAAAGACTCAGTTCAGCCTGTGCACCTGCACAGTATGACAGTATTTTTGTTACCTGCGAGTCCTGCTTCAGATACTCATAATTTCTTCTAGGGACTCACATATTTCATTTTTTCGCGTCCCAGGACTCTCCATACTTTGGAAAAATTTAAAGAAAACAGTGCTTTGGACTTATAATTTTGTGGGAGGACTCACAGAATAGGGACATATCGAGTCCACAGGACTCATTGGATAAGATTGTAAAAAATCACTGCAGTATGATCAGTTTTCACTGTTTCCTTGAACCTTGAATAACATCTTGACTATCCACAATGAGCATCTAGAGATACCGTTGGATTGTCTGGAGTATTCATTGGTTGGGCCAGTCAAATCTTTGAACATCCTGATAAACCCCATTTTTGGGTTGATTATTTGTCAACTGACCCAAAGTTAACCCTTGCTGAATATTTCAGTAGTCTACACTTCTCCCCAATTTTCAGCCATTTGTGTTGCATGAATCAATTTCCACCATGGGTTCAGAAGCAGAATGGAAAACCGTAGAGAACCCAGCTGATATTTGTCTATACTGTTTGCAAAAAAAGATGTCATTACGAAAACACACCTATATTTTTACCCCCTTGAACCCCACTTTTATATAGTAAAACTGGGGTTTCCGGTGGTAAACCTTATTTTTTCTTATTTCTGCTCTAAAATATAGATTGTGTGTGCTTGTTAGAACCGCGAGGCGGTTCTAACGAGTGCCCACAATCTATATTTTGAGCAGAAATAAGAAAAACATCACAATTTTTATCATAAAATTTTAATTTTTTGGCGATAAAGGTGGCAATGTATTTGTATAGGCGTGTTTTCGTAATGATTCAGTTCAGCATGGTGAGGGTGATTTGTTTGTTTGTTTGATTTGATGTTTAACGTTCCCGTCAACACTATTTAGGTCATTTTGGAGACATTGCTTCCAATTTCGTGGGACTTTTACCCAACATTGAGATGAAATGACATCTCAAGCCCTGTCGCCCAATGAAACCAATAGAGTTTAGCATGGACGGTACGACTCGCAACACTTTGCCTTGGCAGGCTTAGATCTTCTAAGTGGTTTACCAGTACCCGTGTGCGGTCGGATTCAGCTCTGCCTGGAAGCATCATGCAGCCCATCTATTTCTTCAAGCTCCGTTGGGCGGGGCCGACATGTTGAGGGTTAAGAATCCTGTTGAATGTTCACTGTATCACTGACTTATAAAGTTATACCTTAATGATATATCCTAAGTATTGGGACAGATAGACCTAAGCAAACGGTGAAGACCCAGATCAGACTGCTCCTGAAGGAGCAGTCTGATCAGGGTCTACACTGTTTGCCATTCCATCTGCACCTCTCGGACTCCTTGCTGGATCATGTAGTAAATTTGTCAAAATTTTAGGAGAATTACAACAAGTCCTCAAGGTGTCCAATTTTTTAGAATTTTTACGGTACTCTGTGCAAATAAAAGGGTTAGAAACAGTGAGCACAGTTAAAGTACTAGCGAGTGTGTTTTGATACTTAATGGGTAAACCTTTAGCACCCACAATGTTAAGTTTGGAGGCGATATCAGGAAAAAATAACAAATGTTCATAGAAAATGTCATTTCAGAGACTAGAAAGATAGGTTTATCTCTCATGTGTCTGTTTGTTTGAATAATAGAGGTTTGAGATCCGCTTCAACACAATTAAGGTCGTTTTGGAGACGTTGCTTCCAATTTTGTGGGACTTTTACCTGAGATGAAATGACATCTCAGGCCCCGCTGCCCAGTGGAACCAATAGCTTTATATGTATGGATGGTCTGACTCGCTCCACTTAGCCTGGGCTTGCTTAGACCATATAAGTGGTTTACTAGTACTCATGTGTGGTCGGTTTAGCTCTATGTGGAAGCAATATGAAGCCCAATATATTTCTTCAAGCCCTAATGAGTGGGGGCCCTATATCACATGGGCATCTTATGCCATATGAAAAGTTGGACCATAGATAACTAAATAATCCATGTCAGCTCATCAGATTAACAAATCCGTGAAATGAAGATCTCCTAAATCCCAATGTATATACAGAAAAGTGGGGTTTACAGGGTATTCATTACTTTTCTTATTTTTGCTCAAAAACAAAGATTGTGGGTACTCATTAGAACTGCCTCATTGAGAACTAATGTGCAGTTGGTCTCACTGAGGTGGCTCTAACAGGCACTCATAAACTACATTTGGGCCAGAAATAAGAAATATCTAAAACATTTTCATTTAAAAAATGTTAGTTCTGGTACAAGATAGATGCCATTTTTGCACACAGATGTGTTATCGAAATCTTCTAAAAAATTTTGAATCTCATCTATTATTGTGGTAAGTAAAGCAATATGCCATACTGAAAGCGATATTAGCAGCTGACCTATTTTATGGAAGCCCTGGAGGGTGATCTAACTTCATGACTGCTTACTTCTAATGTCTTACTTCCTATTTTCAACATCTGATTACACCACCTATGGCTTCATGAAGTTAAAAGTAAGAAATTTGGAAGTTTTTTTTTTTTTTTTTTGGGGGGGGGTTTTACGGCCCTTTCAAGATTATTTCACTCATATCGAGCCGATCGTTAATCAGAGGTGGGCGAAAAACGGAGTACCCGGAGAAAAACCACCTGACCTTCCGTTGCAGAACTTGGCGTCTCACACGTGGCCCGAGCGAGGCTCGAACCTACGGCGGTGAGAGACCTAATGACTAAAATTTGGAAGTTAGAAGTCATGGAGACAGAAGCAATGAAGTTGGGACCCAGCAGGAACATGACGTAATTGTGACATCACATCAATGTCGGTACAAAGTCATGACGTTTATGCAACGTCACATCGGCGTCGGTGCAACGTCATGACGTTGCACCCACGTTGATTTGACGTTGCCCTAGCGACGTATGCCTGCTGGAAAGTTAGGAGTGAAAGTAAGAAGTAATGAAATTAGAAGTTTGAAATAAGAAATCATGCAGTATTAGAAGTTTCAATTCAAAAGCAAGACGCTGAAAGTCAGAATTCCCTCCAAAACTTCCTTTCTTTTTTGTTCTCTCCCATACATGTATTTTGAGAATTTCTTCATATGAGCCAGTGCAAAGCAAAATGTGCAAAACAGCATGTGCAACAAGCAACGACTCAGATCAGCCTGCACATATGGTCTGCACCACACAGTGATCTCATTTTTAGTGGACATAACAATTTTGGGATCCATCTTTAAAGTTTTGAATAAAAATTATGTTCTAATGAACAGTGCTCTTCATCATAGTGCAGATTATACACCACAACCTCGTTATAACATGGTTCATTATAACACGATTTGGATATAACATGGTTACAAGATGGATCCCAAAAATGTGTAGTTAATATAGAACAAGAATTCCCCCAAAAGCTATACCGCGCCTGTGGGGCAAAAAGTCAGCGAACCATGACATCTTGGCCAAGGTCAAACATAGATGCTTGCATAAAAGTCGCCATTCTTAAATGCAACTTGTACTGAGTATCATTAATTAAGCTGTAATAATTCTTGAGAAATGAACTTAACCATAAGGGTGAACGCTAGGGTGGTTGCAAAATTTTACAAAGTCAGTAAACCATAAAATGTAGGTCAAGGTCAAATATGGATGCATGCATTTAAGTTTCCATCTCCATATACAAGTTTGTACCAAGTATCATTAATGAAGCTCTTACAGTTCTTGAGAAATTAACTTGACCATTTGGGTAAATGCTAGGGTGGTCGCAATATTTTACTAAGTCAGTGAACCATGAAATGTAGGTCAAGGTCAAATATGGATGCTTGCATTTAAGTTTCCATCCCGAGATACAAGTTTGTACCAAGTACCATTAATGAAGCTCTTATAGTTCTTGAGAAATAAACTTGAACATTAGGGTGAACGCTAGGGTGGTCGCAATATTTTACCAAGTCAGTGAACCATGAAATTTAGGTCAAGGTCAAATATGGATGCTTGCATTTAAGTTGCCGTCCCCAGATTCAAGTTTGTACCAAATATCATTAATGATGCTCTTATAGTTCTTGAGAAATAAACTTGACCATTAGGGTGAACGCTAGGGTGGTTGCAATATTTTACAAAGTCAGTGAACCATGAAATGTAGGTCAAGGTCAAATAGGTATGCTTGCATTTATGTTGCCAACCCCAGATTCAAGTTTGTACCAAGTATCATTAATGAAGCTCTTATAGTTCTTGAGAAATAAACTTGAACATTAGGGTGAACGCTAGGGTGGTCGCAAATGTTGATGCCATGACAAATGGAAGCACGGATGAATGGACAAACGAACGGACGGAAAACCGGGCCCCTATATCGCACCATGCTAGGCGCGATAAAAATGACCATAAATGGCCATTTTTTTACATAATCTACACATTTTTGTTTGGATATAACACAGTTGTTTAACTAACACAGTTTCTGCATTGGACCCAAACAATCGTGTTATACAGAGGGTTTGGTGCAATTACAACTCCAATGGGATCATTGATTCCATTGTAGAATTTGGAAACTGATAAGACTTAATTGTCCTAAACTTGCTAGTATGGACCAGAAAAACTTGAACACTTCACAATTTTCAGTTCTTTGATGTATTCCTCGCTTCCATTTAAGGACATAGCCCCAGATAAAAGGGGGTACCCACATATTATTTTTCTTATTTCTGTACAAAAATGTGTCGTGGGTACTCACTAGAAACACCTCAATGAGGCACTTCTAATGAATTCTAATGAATACCCAGCGCTACTAATGAATACCCACAAACAAATGCAGAAATAAAAAAAATATCAGTATTTTTTGGAATAAAAAGCAACACATCTGGAGCTGTAAAGGATGACCTTAATTTCAAGAACATATTTATAAACAAGAGGGCCATGATGGCCCTGGATCGCTCACCTGATCCATAGAGTAACAAGTGGGCCCTGGGGAGGGCCATTATTGACCCCAAGGTTATAATGTGTATAATGATGAGGGAGGTCTAAAAAGGTGAAGCTTCATACCAAATATCAATAAAGGCTTGATTGTCCACTAGATGAAGCTCCATACCAAATATCAAAGACATGGGTCTTGCAGTTTCAGAGAAGAAGATTTTTAAAGATTTTCCTATATAAGTCTATGTGAAACCAAAGGGTCTTGGGGCGGGGGCATTTTGGGCCCAAGGGCTATAATTTGAACAATCTTGATAGAGGTCCACTAGATGAAATTTCACACCAAATATCGAAGACCTAGGCCTTGTGGTTTCACAGAAGAAAATTTTTAAAGATTTTCCCTATATAAGTCTATGTAAAACCAAAGGGCCCCGAGGCGGGGGCATTTTTGGCCTAAGGGCTATAATTTGAACAATCTTGGTAAAGGTCCACTAGCTGAAGCTCCATACCAAATATCAAAGACCTAGGCCTTGTGGTTTCAGAGAAGAAGATTTTTCAAGATTTTCCCTTTATAAGTCTATGTAAAACCAAAGGGCCCCGGAAGGGGGTGGGTGGGGGGGGGGGCATTTTGGTCCCAGGGCTATAATTTGAACAATCTTGGTAGAGGTCCACCAGATGAAGCTTCATACCAAATATCAAAGACCTTGGCCTTGCAGTTTCAGAGAAGAGGATGTTTAAAGATTTTCCCTACATAAGCCTATGTAAAACCAAAGGGCCCCTGGGCGGGGGCATTTTTGGCCCCAGCACTATAATTTGAACAATCTTGGTAGGGGTCCACTAGATGAAGCTTCATACCAAATAGCAAAGACCTGGGCCTTGCAGTTTCAGAGAAGAAGATTTTTAAAGATTTTCCCTATATAAGCCCATGTAAAACCAAAGGGCCCGGGGCGGGGGCATTTTTGGCCCAAGCAAAATAATTTGAACAATCTCGGTAGGGGTCCACTAGATGAAGCTTCATATCAAATATCAAAGACCTGGGCCTTGCGGTTTCAGAGAAGGAGATTTTTACAGATTTTCCCTATATAAGCCCAAGTAAAACCAAAGGGCCCCGGGGCGGGGGCATTTTTGGCCCCAGGGATATAATTTGAACAATCTTGGTAGAGATCCACTAGGTGAAGCTTCACACAAAATATCAAAGACCTGGGCCTTGCGGTTTCAGAGAAGAAGATTTTTAAAGATTTTCCCTATATAAGCCTATGTAAAACCATAGGCCCCCAGGGCGGGGGCATTTTTGGCCCCAGGGCTACAATTTGAACAATCTTGAAAGAGGTCCATTAGATGAAGCTTCATACCAACTATCCAAGATCTGGGCCTTGCGGTTCCAGAGAAGAAGATTTTTAAAGATTTTCCCTATATAAGCCTATCAAAAACCAAAGGCCACCGGGGCGGGGCGTTTTTGGCCCCAGGGCTATAATTTGAACAATCTTGATAGAGGTCCACTAGGTGAAGCTTCACACCAAATATCAAAGACCTGGGCCTTGCGGTTTCAGAGAAGAAGATTTTTAAAGATTTTCCCTATATAAGCCCATGTAAAACCAAAGGACCCCGGGGCGGGGACGATTTTTCGACCCAGGACTATAATTTGAACAATCTTGGTAGAGGTCCACTAGATGAAGCTTCATACCAAATATCGAAGACCTGGGCCTTGCGGTTTCAGAGTAGAAGATTTTTAAAGTTTTCATTTAAAAAATCTATTTATAGCTCCTGTGACCTAGATGTGCAACAGACCGGAACCATTTGAACAACTTTGAAAGGGGACCACCTAAGGATCATTCCTGTGAAGTTTGGTCAAAATCCGATTAGTGGTTTAGGAGGAGATGTTGTTTGAAGAAAAAGTTTACGCACGCACACACGCACACACGCACACACGCACGCACGACGGACAAAAAGTGATCACAAAAGCTCACCTTGTCACTACGTGACAGGTGAGCTAAAAAGAGATCCATGTATCTAATAAGAAATAAATTGGCCTATGCATGGCAAAACCTACAGTAAGGTTTGTGCTACCACCAAAGGCTCAAATCAGCTTGTGCATCTGCACAGTCTTCTCAGAGCCTTGGCTGATCTCATGTACCATCTTAAACTTCTAGGCTATCCATAGAGATATGAAAGGCACCTCCTGCCATAGCCATAGCCCGAGAATGACTGATTATTTTGGGTTTAACGACATATCAACCCTTATGGGTCATTTTGTGAAAGGAAGAAAAGGGATAGAAGACATAGTAGAGGAGGTGAAAGTGAGGGACAGATGAGAGAGGAAAATGAATGGAAGTGCAGAAACAGAAGAAATAACAACACTCCCCCTCTGCCCTTACCTGCTGCAAGGACTGCAGGCCTTGCCCAACTGTAAGCCAATATCAGTTTTGTTTGTTTGTTTGATTTGAGGTTTAACATCCCCGTCAACACTGTAAAGGTCATTTTGGAGACGTTGCTTCCAATTTTGTGGGACTTTTACCCGACACTGAGATAAAATGACATCTCAAGCCCTGTCGCCCAATGAAACCAATAGGGTTTATTAGTATGGACGGTTCGCCTTGCACCACGGTTCCTGGACAGGCTTAGATCCTCTAAGCGGTTTACCAGTACTAGTGTGTGGGCCAGATTCAGCTCTGCGTGGAAGCATCATGCAGCCCATATATTTCTTCAAGCCCCTATGGGCGGGGGCTTTCCAATATCAGTTGGATGCCCCAGTGATGCATGCAAGATACGCGTCACCTTTGCCTCACTCAACCACCCACTCATAGCCCCAGATATAAGACGGTGTATCCAAATATTATTTTTCTTTTTTCTGCACTAAATCATATGTTCTGGGTACACATTAGAGGTCCATTGCCAAGGCCAAGGCACTTCTAGTGAGTACTCATAACATAGGTTTTGGTGCAGAAATAAACAAATATCAGCATTTTGGGGATGAAAAAGGGCCTTATCTGGAGCTATGTATAGTCTGTGGAGGTACTTCTCTAAGTATTTGCTGGTCATGCAGTTATGTCTGATTGCAGGTTTTGAAGCAAATAGCTCTTACGTGTAAATCTTCATTGGAGAAAGTGATGATTCTGGCAATATCCTTGTGTAGACCTTGTGCTAACCGTTTCACTCTCTCAGATATCTGCTGTCCATCTCCAATCATGGCATCTGGTTCATCTTTTCCCCTTTCTGAATTAGAAAATATGTGTGTTTGAGTTCTACATCTCACTAACAACTTAAGTCATAATAGGATGGGATCTTGGTACAAAGACTCAGATGAAAGGCTGGAGAAGCCTGGAATCAAACCCACAATCCCTGATTTATGAGGCGAGTAGTTTGTTTGTTTGATTTGAGGTTTAACGTCCCCGTCAACACTGTAAAGGTCATTTTGGAGACGTTGCTTCCAATTTTGTGGGACTTTTACCCGACATTGAGATGAAATGACATCTCAAGCCCTGTCGCCCAATGAAACTAATAGGGTTTATTAGCATGGACCGTCTGCCTTGCATCGCGGTTCCTGGAAGGCTTAGATCCTCTAAGCAGTTTACCAGTACTAGTGTGTGGGCCAGATTCAGCTCTGAGTGGAAGCATCATGCAGTCCATATACCGTATTCGCCCTAATAACCGCACATGCTCCTATAAGCGCACACCAAAGCTATTTTTGAAAAGGAAATGCATAAGCGCACACTTTACGGTAATCTCCCCATGGAAGCTCTCACAGTAACTCTATAAAAACTTACCGTTATTTCTTCAACAGTGAAGGCAATGCTTTAGTATCCTTTTCCCTCCCATTAAATATCAGTATGCATCATCTCGGAAGCTATTGTTTTCGCATCAAGTGTGTGCTAATTAGGTAGACTTTTCACTGTGATTTTCTGACACGATTTTGAAAAAACTAAGCGCACGGTGCGGTAATTAGGGCGAATACAGTATTTCTTCAAGCCCCTATGGACGGGAGGTGAGTAGCATAACCACTACACACCAGAGACTTTTCCTGGGCTTTACAAGGGTTAATAGGTGTGTTTGCAAGACTTTGCTGCCATATGTTAAAGGAAATAATTTTTGCCACTGAAAAGTGTTTTGTTTAGAAAAGCCACGACCATTCATAACATGGAGGCATTTGGGTGAGGTGAAGCTGTTGTTAACCTTACAATTGGTCACTGGGGCATCCAAATGGTATTGTCTTGCAGTTGGGCAAGGCCTGCTGTCCTTGCAGCAGGTAAGGGTACATATAGAGGGTAAATATTAGGGCTGGCTAATCGGAGCAATAAGGAGAATCGATTATCAGTGCTGTCATTGTGATCGATAATCGATTAGAAGTCACTGAAGATTTGGTCATATTTTTACCTGTTTGGCTTTCTGTCTCTGCATGACTCCTGCCATATGATGTACTTTACCATATATATTTGAACAGACAGGCCTTAACAAACAGTGTAGAACCCAGATGAGATGCCGTTCGGCGGTGTCTCATCAGGGTCTGCATTATTTGCCACTCACCTAGCTATTTAAGAGACAACTTTGGGTAGTTAATTGTACTTACCAAATAATTGATTACAAGCCAATCAATAATGATAATCATTTTTCTTTTAATTATCGATCGATTAATCGATTATCTGATTAATCCTGCCAGCCTTAGTAAACATTGTAATACTGTTATGCACTTGTATGCATTTTCCTCTTTCTGCCCCGTCCTTCACGTTCATCTCCTCTACTGTCTCTTCTATTTTTTTCTCCCTTTCTATAGGAGACAACATGAACTGATTATTCAAAAAAAGACCCACAAGGGCTGCATGACATGTTGTTAAACCATGATACAACATAATCAATCAATCAATCAACAGATTTGGATATACCAGGATTTAAAGACTCAATAGATTGTGGAGAAAAATGACCTTAAATGGAGTGTATGGTGTTTATCTTATCCTTGATTAACCCTTTTTGTACCAAATGGAATCTTCCTCCTTATATAGCAGGAGTCCAATTCGAAATTTAGGGGTGTCATGTTGTGTTTTCTTCAAAACTGATTTGGGAAATGGCTTAACATTTTGCGAACAGTGTTGGCCCTGATCAGACGCCGTATTCTGCGGCGTCTGATCTGGGCCTGCACTGTTTGCCAAGTACCCCTTTAGGGGTTTCCGGTACTAAATCAGTTAAAGTCATTACTGATGCTGTGAAGCCAGCCTTGTGGGCCCATCGGAGTCTAACTGTTGGTTTTCTTTTGCTCCAGCATTTCAGTGGTTTCTTGCTGCCATGCCTCACCGTTGTCTCACCTCTGTGGTTCTTTGATTATTTGTGTTCACGGAGATGTTGCACTGATGAGTTAGGAGGCCTTCATGCGGACTGAACAAATTATTTGTCTAAATCACGGCGGAAGTAAGGGTGAGGATTGTGGCCACGTATAATCGATTTAAGCCCCCCAGTGGAAACCTTTGCACTGACCGTTCCAAAGCGGTTCTTCTGTGGCGATTTATTTATGTTGTTGTTTGTTACTTACTGTGTGTATCACTTGTGTCTTTTAATTTTGGATGGCCATATGGCCATTTTGTGGGAAAGTAACTGTCCTTATGGCCTCCCTTTGTTTAGGTTTCCATTATGGTCTGGCCGCTTAATGTTTGTATTTCTTTCCCTTTGGTGTCTTTGATGGGTGGAGGTAGTTAATTGTATCGATTCCTGATCTTTGTTTTACTTCTACTTTGGAAGCTCAGTCTGATTTGCATCTGACCGGTGACTAGAAGGTTGTGGGTTTGATACCTGCCAGGTCAGTAACAGTCTATTGTGGAGATTAATCATGATATCTTTTCTCTCTACAGTCTTTCTCTCCCTTCCGCGGATTAACAGAAAGCAGTTGTCAGTTTCTGGTGGAAGAATGAGCACAGTACTTATAAGTTATTAGGTAAACTTACCATCTTGATATGGCCTAAATAGTGTTTACTAGGCTGCTAAACTCCAAACCAAACCCACTAAGGCTCAAAATGATACACATCCAAGGAAAGTAACTTATCTAAAATGTTTGACCCCTTTTCAAACAGGGCTACTTGGGAGCAAATTCTTTCCTTTAAAGGACTTTTTCGGATGAGTCTTTAAACAGAGTTCCCGTCTCTGTATGACCCAGCTGTCGGTGGGGAGTAAAACTCAAACACTCACTCACTAACTTTCCTTTAAAAAGTAACCCCACTAGCCTCCATGTTTGCAAGGGTTATCTTCCACAAAAGAAATGCCATATCTGTGTAGGTTACCTCCCTTAGACCATGGAAAATTTTAAAATCCATACCAGCGCCAGGCTGTCTCCAAGTCTCTCCTTCTCGAAGTATCATCAATGTTGTGTTAAACGGAAGAAATGTAAAATAATCTTCTTCATCCACTTCTGTCCCATCATCCTCTAGTACAACACTAACAGGTTCTGCAGCGGCTATCCCTAACTTCTCTTTCCCTAGTAAAAACAGTGAAGTCTGATACAGCTTGTTTGTTTACACTACAACCTCTTTACCTCTTTATGACACAACTGATGTCATCCAAAGTGGAAACCCTGTTAACTAGATCCAAACAGAAATGTTTAGATAATATAGAAGAATGAGAATTTATGGTCATTTTTCTATAATATTATAATCTATTCATTCTTTTACACTTATGCTCATGTGTGCAATTAATGGTCATTTATACATGTATGGTCATTACATTCACCTTATTCACATAAGCCCCCGCCCATAGGGGCTTGGGGAAATATATGGGCTGCATGATGCTTCCACGCAGAGCTGAATCCGACCCACACACAAGTACTGGTAAACCACTTAGGGGATCTAAGCCTGTCCAGGAACCGCGGTGTGAGGCGGACCGTCCATGCTAATAAACCCTATTGGTTTCATTGGGCGACAGGGCTTGAGATGTCATTTCATCTCAATGTCGGGTAAAAGTCCCACAAAATTGGAAGCAACGTCTCCAAAATGACCTTTACAGTGTTGACGGGGACGTTAAACCTCAAATCAAACAAACAAACCTTATTCTCATTATCTGCTTGTTCCTAGTCTGAAGGTTATCAGAGTTGGAAAAACAGGTAACCAGACCCCCCTGACCCTGAAAGGTCAGGGGGTCTGTTTACCTGTTTTTCCAATACTGGCCATGTGCAAGCTGGGAGCCAGCAAATAATGCAAATATGGTGAATAATCTATACATTTTTGGAATCCATCTTCCAACCATGGCATGAAGCCTCCATGGTCGAGTGGTTACGCTACTTGCCTTGTAAACCAGGGGTCACAGGTTCGATTCCCAGGCTTCTGCAGACTTTCGGCTGAGTCTTTAAACCGAGGTCCCGCCTCCGTATGACCTTAGCTGTTGGTGGGACTTAAAACTGAAACACTCACACAGTCTCCAACCATGGCATATCCAAAATTGTGTTATAATGAACCGTGCTATAAGAAGGTTGTGGTTTATTGGGCTATTAGGCCTCTTCAAGATTTCAGTAGAACCTCGGTGGCTCGAACACCAATGACTTGTTTACTATGGCGGAGTCAAATCTGTTCTTGAGTCCCTATGGAATTTCTCTTCATAAGAAGTACTGAAGGAAAATTAAGGGTACATGTATTTTCGCCTTTTATCTTGGGAATGTATGTGGTGTGTGCTCGTTTAGAATCACCTCTAGAGGCGATTGCAAATGTATGTTGTGTGTACTCATTAGAATCGCCTCTACAGGCGATTCTAATGAGCACACAACATACATTTATATTATAGAACAGCGAAAAGAAGCCCAAAATTATCCCAGTCATGTCTTCTGAAAGCAGCCATCAGTGGCTCGAACTAGCCCTGTCTCAAACATATTTTTGTGATCCCTAAAGTGTTTGAGCAATTGAAGTTCAACTGTAGTTCACTGTCACTTACATCAAGCCAACAGTTAATGAGAGGCGGGCAATAGCCGGAGCACCCAGATATACAACCACATTCTTTCCAAAGCTTGGCATTACGCGTGACCTGAACATGGCTAAGTTAACCCAGGGTGGTGACTCCGGTATGGGACATGATGTTGGCAAAGAAGTGGCTCTTTTAACCACAATTAAGGCCATAGAGATTCATTCCTTGGCACAGTTTAACTTGTATGAAGAAAGCACCAAATGAGATACTCAATGTGTTGCTTAAGACAGGTGCTCACAGGTCGAGTTCTGTTTCAGCCCATCTGGGCTTGAAGAAATAGATAGGCTGCATGATGCTTCCACCCAGAGCTGAATCCGGTCCGCACACAAGTACTGGCTAACCGCTTAGAGGATCTAAGCCACAAAGCGGTGTGAGTCAGACCATCCATGCTTATAAACCCTATTGGTTTCATTGAGCGACAGGGCTTGAGATGTCATTTCATGTCAATGTCGGGTAAAAGTCCCACAAAATTGGAAGCAATGTCTCCAAAATGGCTTATACAGTGTTGATGGGGACATTTAACCTTAAATCAAACACACAGCATTTGCTGAGATGTGACAAAGTGACCACTAAGACCACACCACTAAGACTCATCTTGGTCTGCACTGTTTGCCATACAGCTATTTTAGGCACAACTTTGGGTAGTAAATTGTACTTATCAAATAATCGATTGCAAGCAAATCAGTAATGATAATTATTTTTGAGGAATTTATTGACTGAATAATCGATTACCCGATTAATCATGCCAGCCTTACTTGCACTGCTGTATTATGGCTTGCCTGCAATGTTTTCTGGTGGTTTCCTTACCTTTTGCTTTCAGATCTTCCAAAGCGTTGGCCGTGACAGATTTCTTACTATTACGATCAGCACTCCAAATTTTGAATGGCCTAGCTGTTGCTGCCATTGTGATGCTTCTGGAAAAAAAGAAATAAAAAAAATGTGTTTAGGGTTTTCCGATTCTAATTTTTTGGTGAGACAGTGTGTGTTTGAGTTTACCATCATGAAAACATGCCTGTATAATTTTGACCCCCTTGAACCCCACTTTTATATAGTAAAACTGGGGTTTACAGGGGTGAACCTTATTTTTCTTATTTCTGTTTTAAAACATAGATGGTGGGTACTTGTTAGAACCGCCTCGATGTGGCAGTTCTAACGAGTATCCACAGTCTATATTTTGAGCAGATATAAGAAAAATTTCACAGTTTTTCATCTTAAAATTTTCGCTTTTTCGACGATAACATTTACAATGTATTTGTATAGGCGTGTTTTCGAGATGTTATAGAAAAATGTGTGTACCAACAAGTATCAGAAGGTAAAAAAAAATGTGTGTTTAGGGTTTCCCAATTCTAATTTTTTGGTGTGTGTTTGAGTTTACGTCCCATCAACAGCTAAGGTCATATGGAGATGGGACCTCAGTTTAAAGTCCCATCTGAAAGTCTGGAGAAGCCCAGGATCGAACCCACGACCCCTTGTTTATGAGACGAGTAGCATAACCACTACATCACAGGAGCTTCTACCTAATTTTTGTTGAGTTGTAGAAATTTTTTTATTATGTTTTCTGAAAAACGGCTTGTGATACATTTGGGCTATTTTATTAAGCTGAATTGTCACAGGAGCCTGAATTTCTGTCCAGAAGTAATTCATAACGTCCAAAATCAAAGGTGACAGTGAAGCCATTTTGTAAGTAATTGCATCAGAGTCTTTATATTTGGACATTTTTGATACGTTTTAATGGACCCAACTTCAAGCACCTGGCCAAGATAAAGAGGAGCACTGAGAATTATTTCGTGATATCTTTTCTCATTTGACATAACGTAACGAAAACATGCCTATAGAACAGGCATCATACTGACCACGATTTTCCATGCCTGAAAAGCCCATTTTTGCAGCTTCAACCCTTATCCTGTGGAACAAGACACAACTATAACCTTTGCAAACAGTGTAGATCCAGGTCAGATGGCTTCTGAAGCCATGATCAGGATCTACACTGTTTGTAATGCAGTTTGTGAAAATATCAAGTAATTGGGTTGACTTATAGTCAGAAATTAGTGTGGGTAAATAAATTTATTCAGCAGGATAAGGGTTAAATAGTTTTTTAAACAGACTAAAGGAACAAAAAATCAAAATCTAAAAGCCTGAAATCAAGAAAAATATCAAGCTCTAAACATGCTAAAAGCCTGAAATCCTGCAAATGCCTGAGAAATATGAGGTCTGATACAAATACATTGTAAATTATACTGCCAAAACAAACAATAATTTTAGGATGAAAAATTTTGATATTTTTCTTAATTCTGCTCAAAATATATATTGTGGGAACTCGTTAGAACCGCCTCATCAAGGCAGTTCTAACAAGTACCCACAATCTATATTTTAGAGCAGAATTAAGAAAAATAAGGTTGACCCTGTAAACCCCAGTTTTACTATATAAAAAGTGGGGTTCAAGGGGGTAATAGTTATAAATGCATGTTTTCCTGATGATGCCATCAAAATATATGTTGCGGGAAAACTGATAGCATTGCCTCATTGACTACCCACTATAGCCCTAGATAAGAGGTCAGGGGGTATCCCCTTATTTATTTTTCTTATTTTTGCATGAAAACATATGTTGTGGGTGCTCAATAGAAGCCCCTTGGTGAGGCACTTCTAAATTGTGAATAGCCACAACATGTTTTCATGCAGTAATAAGAAAAATATCAAGTATGTGCCTGATCTGGAGTTATGACCCCTGACAAGAAATAAAAAAACAAATCATCCTCATTAATCCTCCATATCTAGAACAGTTTCCACAAAAAATCCATGCCAGTTTTTCTTCTGACATGAAACCCTAAACATACATTTGTTTGTTTGTTTGTATTGAAGTTTAACAGCCCAGTCAAGTTAAGTCAACACTATTTTGGTCATTTTTGAGCCAGTCAGTTTACCTATTCACACTTTTCCTGGGCATGCTTATACTGATGACGTTAACCAGTACAGTGCCCATTTCACCAGAAACTGACAACTTAAACATACATAAATTTATGTACGTGTATATGATTTTTATTTGACTTTACATCATGTGAACAAGTCCGTGAAATGAAGACCCCCCTAAACCCCACTTCATATAGATAAAACTTGGGTTTACAGGGGTATAAGTATTTTTCTTATTTCTGTTCCAAGACACAGGTTGTGGGTACTTGTTTACTAAGAACCGCCTCAAGAACTGCCTCAATGAGGCGGTTCTAACTAGCACCCAAAACATATGTTTTAAGCATTTATAAGAAAACTATCACGGATTTTCATCAGAAAAGTAGCCATTTTTGAGATGTGAAAAATGCACTATGCCGCATAGGCGAGTTATCATAATGAGGTATCATCAAGAAAACTGGGTCTCCACTGTTTGCTCAGGCCTGTCTGTCCGAATAAATATGGTAAATATCAGTGTAATATGCCTAAAACAATAAAAGCCATGTCATGATAACAATTCTGATAAGAAAACCTACTTTTGCCATTTGCAAACAACACATCATCAGCTGATCATGTGAACAAGTCTGTGAAATGAACACCCTATAAATCCCACATTAATAGAGGGTTTACAGGGTATATTTCTGCTCCTAGACAGGTTGTGGGTACTAGTTAGAACCGCCTCAATGAGTAATTAAATGATTACTGTGCAGGCTTTCACGTAATGTACACCTGATGTGGCCGATCGCTGTATCAGTAGATGGATAGAAAGATCAACCAAAAAAATAGAATAAATATAAAGAAACTGAAGAGATTATAAAAGGACAGTTCTAAATATTCTATTTTGTGGAACTACCTAAACAATCATGTATCCTAAGTTCTGAAATCGAAAGTAAGCCTTCCTTGCTCTGTTAAGATAATTTTGATTAGACACTCATTCTGGGGCACCCACCAATCAGAAAGCCATACACAACAAATAAGGCTTATTATATTAAACGCTATCTGATTAGTAGAATTTCCATCAATCCTACAGTTTCGCCCAATGGAATGGTATCTTATATTTTAAGAATTGGAAGTAAATAAATATGGCCGACACAAAGGTCAGGATTTTCTTCAAGCTAAATATTCATACTTCCACAGAGTCTTGATGTTGATCTGTCCGCTTATGATTTAGCTTATATTGAAAGTCTCATCGTTTTCATTTAGTCCGAAAGCTACACCTGAATAAAAAATACGTTTTAAAGCGCAAATATGTATCAATGCATGTGTCATTGGTTTTCGCGATCCAGATTTATTGAAAATAATAATAATAATGATAATAATAATAATTGTCTCTTTATAGGATGGAGTGCAACAATAAATATGTATTTAGAGTGCATGATTGATGGTCTTATCTGAATCTTAACCCTGTTGATTGCTGTTTATGTCTGATTTTCAACATGTTGGTGCAGTGGTAGCGCATCGGATTAGTGATCAAGAGGTTGCGGGTTCGAGCCTCACGCTGACCAAAGTGTTGTGCCCTTGAGCAAGGCACTTCATCCACCTTGCTTAAAAAAAAAAATAGAAAACAGAAAGTACTGGTTACCACCCAGGAAATCCTGCTCGTAATGCTCAGATGTGAGCGAGTAGCAGTAATAGGAGAAAAGAAAAAAAAACAAAAAAAAAAACAAGGCACAATGCTGAGTCAGTCGGAAGGACAAATATTGATTGACATTATGAACAATCATGGCCTTGAACAAATTGTTAACTTCCCCACTCGTGATAAGAACACATTGGATCTGATCCTTACGACTGTGCCAGGACAATTCGAAGACATTCATTCCCCAGATAAACTAAGTGAGCACGATGTTGTCTCCGGATATTTAAAAATTCACATCCCACCAATAAAGAAACCTCGGAGGAAGGTGTACTCATATCAGAAAGGTGACTATGAAACTATGAGGAAGGATGCACTCAGATTTGCAAAGGAGAATTACTTTAATGGTCATTCAGATGCTCAGTCTATACAGGAGAATTTTGATTTGATAACTTCTTTCATTCATACTTCGGCCGAAAATCATATCCCCTCAAAAACTAGTAGGGCTGTATCTTCTATTCCCTGGATCACTCCAGAGATAAGAAGGAAAATTCGCAGAAGGAATAAGATTCATGCAAAGGCAAAAAAGACGGGAAGTGGTAAACTCCGGACAAAATTTGAAAACTTGAGACGTGAAATCAAGACTGATATAAAAAATCAGCATGATTTGTATGTGAATAACTTGGTAGGTGATGTAAAGGCAAATCCCAGAGACTTCTATAGATATATTAATAGCCAGAAGAAAGACAGGCAAGGTATCCCGCCCCTTAATAATAGAGGAGGGGACGGGGTTGCTGAATCAGACTCTGAAAGGGCAGAGGAACTAATTGGTCAATTCAATGATGCATTTAATAAAACTGAGTTCCATTGACTGGAAGATCGGCCCCATTCATGAATAATATTGTTGTGACAGCTGCAGGAGTGATCAAATTACTTCAAGGCTTAAACCCCAGTAAGGCCTTAGGACCTGATGAGCTTCATCCCAGAGTCCTGAAGGAACTAGCAAATGAGTTGGGTCCAGTTTTCGCACACTTGTTTCAATAGTCTCTTGATACGGGTGAAATCCCCAAAGAATGGCTCTTAGCAAACATTTGTCCACTCTTCAAAAAAGGAGATAGGGCTCTTGCCCGTAATTATCGCCCTGTGTCTCTGACTTGTGTTCTGTGTAAATTGCTGGAACATATAGTCTGCTCAAACATCATGGCCCACTTGGACGAGCATAAACTTTTGTCAGACAGGCAACATGCATTTAGGAAAAGGCACAGTTGTGAAACTCAGCTAAGCACAGTTATTAATGACTGGGCAAAAATCTTGGACAAAGGGGGACAGGTGGACACATTTATTCTTGACTTCGAGAAGGCCTTTGACACCCCTCCTCATGAACTACTTAAATCTAAGTTATTTGGTTATGGAATTGGGGGAAAGACCCTCAAATGGATAGATTCCTTTCTTTGCTACAGAAAACAGCGGGTTGTTGTTAATGTTGAATCTTCGGAGTGGGCTCCAGTTTTGTCTGGAGTCCCGCAAGGGACCGTTCTTGGTCCACTTTTGTTCTCCCTGTACATCAATGATATTTCCACTGACATTGACTCAGAAATAAGACTGTTCGCAGATGACTGTGTTTGTTACCGGGAAATTAGAGATACAGATGACTCATTGAAACTTCAGGCTGACATAGATAGATTAGGTTGTTGGGCACGTAAATGGGGCATGAGATTTCAGCCAGTTAAATGCAATATTATGCAGATAACTAGGAAGAGATCTGATAAAGTTGAGGCTTCTTACACCTTAGAGGGAACGGTCCTCGAGAATGTGGACTCCATTAAATACCTTGGAGAGACAATCTCACACAACTTGAGATGGAATACTCATATTAGCAACATGTGTACTAAGGCAAATAGAACGCTTGGTTTCCTGAGGCGAAATCTTCATCAGTGCCCTCAAGATGTAAAAGAGGCAGCATATAAAGGTCTTGTTCGCCCAATCTTGGAATATGGTAGTTGTATCTGGGACCCCAGTGGAGTGGTCCTTAACGATGAAATTGAGAAAGTTCAGAATAGAGCTGCTAGATTTGTAACAGGCAATTACTGCTTTGAAACTGGGGGCATGACTGGAATACTTGGAAAATTAAAATGGGAGTCTCTCAAGAAAAGGAGAAAAGACAGTAGGCTAATCCTTTTATACAAAGGTCTAAAGGGTGCTGCCAGCATTCCAACAGATGACCTTGTTCCCCCAGCTAGACACTGTAGAAATCACCATTCGTTGGCGTTTCAGACCTTAGCGCAAGAACTGACATTTATAAAGAGTCGTTCTTCCCCAGAACCATTAGAGATTGGAATGCCCTTCCCGATTCGATTATTTCGACAGCTGAAGGTGCTGATGATTGTGTAGCTAAATTTACCTCTTTGGTTAGAGCTAGGGACTAACTTCCCACATCACAGGTCCTGGTGTATGAATGTCATTTGACGTGTCACCAGTAACAATTCTGATTCTGAAAGAGGGAGGAAAAAAAAAAAAAAAAAAGAATTATTTCTCTATACTATGAGTTATTACGCAGACACTACTTGTGAAAGATTATACTTGTGAGTTATCTCGGCCAGTAGAAGGCTTTGAAATGAAATGAAATGAAATCAGTGTCCAAGCACTACTTCGTTTGGTGGTGGGCAAATAATTACCTCTCTCCCATTTTCAATCTATGGTCCATTTGTCCTTAACCCCGGAAGCTAGGAGTGTTATAGCTTGGTGGTTAGTTTGTTTGACTTGCTATTTAACAACCCCATCAACTCTATTTAGGTCATTTTGGAGACTTCGCTTCCAATTTTATCAGACTCCTACCCAACATTTGATGTGAAACGACATCTCAATCCCTGCCACCCAATGAAACCAATAGGATTTATATGCATGGACAGTCCTGCTCAAACCTCTTTTCCTGGGCAGGCTTTGACCATCTTTAGTGGTTTTCCAGTACTCCTGTGCAGTCAGTTTCATCATGCAGCCCAATCTACTTCTTCAAGTCCCGATTTGCGGGTCCAAGCTTGGTGGTTAGCCGAGACTGGTTAGTTCACTTCTTAGTTCAATTGCCTCTGATGCAAGCGGCCCAAGGTTCAACCCCCAAGGCAACAACGTTGATAAACATTTGGGATCCAAACATGCTCCATTGGCATTATGTGCAAGGATGAACATACGTGTGATATCTCCCGATTTCCTTGGGATATCCCGATTTCGAACCCCATCTTCTGGTTTCCCGCCCGACGTCCCTTATCTCCCGACAAGACATTTTTCCTAGAGGTTTTCACCAGTCAGGTGCATAACCTGAACAAGTAAAAAAAAAACTCATTTGCATTATATTAGAATCGGTAAAAATCGGCCTAGTTTTTCTCTTCTTTTTGAAATTCGCGGCATTTTGCGTCATTATAACGTGATCGCGAGATACCACTAGAAGTGCTCTTTCTAACAAGATGGTGGATTTGTCAACACGATTGAGTTTTCATTCAGAAAAAAATTGTTTTTTTGGGTGGATTTTGAGCACCAAAACGGTAAAATTAATGGTTTTAAAACTTGAATTCCCACCTTATCGCAATTTTGTCGCATGTGGCGACAATTTTAAAATGGAAAGAAGACTTTAAAGGTGCATTATTGAGCTACCGGGTCTCAATTTTTTTTTTCTGGTTTTTATCTTCAATGCATACTCCTTTGTCATGTGTACACTTTTGGAGCCAAATACAGCTTCATAACTTTGTGAAAATGGTCGTTTTCATTCGTGTTTACCCTTCGCTGTGAACATGTGTTCGGAATTCTGTTCAAAAAATAAATCTGTCACTTTACACATTAGAGGGGTAACGATTCACCGAAAGTACGGTTCACCGCGGTATGAAGCTGGCGGTTCGGTTCACAGTCCATTTTTGGTAATTTCGGTTCGGTTCGGTTCGGTTCACCCAAAAAATCTCTTCAAAAGACAAAATTAAAAAAAAAAAAAAGCAGAGAAAATGCTTAAATATTATTTTTATGTTGAATCCTACTTACTTTTGCTTTATTGATGCATTAATTATTGATGTAAGCGTCTTCTTTAGCCTTACGACAACTACGGTCCTTATTCCGTTCGACTAAAAACACTCGCAACAATAGACTGTTCGGCCCCATAAAAATATCTCAATTTCACTTCGTAAACAAACCTACCTGACATACACTAAGGATTTCCACTTCGGGTTCCGGGAAGTCCCGGCTTTTAGCTCGCTCTCACAACCGGAAGAGACTTTTTATTTCAGCACCGATGTGCGGTGTCTACTTCCGGATACCCCAAAAACGTGTCACTTTCACTATTCGGCGAATTGAAGTCGGACGTTGTTTAGAGCTCTCAAGAAGTTTGTCAGCTTGTATTTTTGATTCAGTTTATTGGAGAAAGAGTGTGTTAAATGGCTGGCGCTCAGTTGCGCGCTGCACCAAGTTTACCAGCACCAGAACATGGCTCGGAAGACGGAGAAGTCTTGTCAAATGATGAAGGGTCCCAACCACGCGTGGACAAACCACGCTCGGTGGATAATACGCCTAGAAGCAGAGCAAGAAGGCGTTCTAGATATGATATCTTGGAAGAGTCATGGAACAAAAAGTTCGGAGACTTGAATTCCAAAGTGGACTTGCTTTTGAGCAGAACTTTATCCTCTACCACGCCACAAAGGTGTCGTCATGTTGATTCAGTTTATTCGGGCTCAGATTCGGAAGAATTTGAGAATACTCCTGATGATGCCTTGTCAATTCATGCTAGTGGTAAGTTTTCGGGCTCTGATGGAGAATTGATTCAGGTTGATGAAAACAACAATGAACAAACTGAAAATTCAAAGAACTTGTCAGAAGTTACAAAGAAGTGTTTGTATGATATTTTTGGGGATGATGCGGTGGTCAAGAAAACTGTTAAGAAATCAGGTATTTCAATTGATAAATCACAGAAGGAAGTGCTCGATACCAGTTACAGAACAAGTGAGCCAAATTTTTTGACAGCTTTTTCAGAGGATAATTTTGAACTTTTTCCTGTGGATGAAGAAACAGAAAAATATCTACAAGTTCCTTCTTTGGATACTTTAGTTGACAGTTGTTTAGTCAAACGACATGGTACAAAAGCATCATTTGCAAAAGCAAAGCACAAAACTTTGTTTTCACAGCCCAGTAAAATGGTCGAAAAAATTGCTTACAAAGGACAGCAATCAGCCCGTTTGGGCATGGTCATGCAACTATATATTCAGCAGGCCCTGGGAAATCTTGTTGAAAATCTCCAGTCGGATAATTTTAATAAAGACGAGGGACTTGAGCATGTGAAGAATGTGTTCTCAATGGCTACAAAATGTCTCGATCAGATTGGTAGAGCCGGTGCTTTTCATCATATCATTCGGAGAACAGCTGCTATGAGTGACACTGCTTTGTACGAACTTGATGATGCACTGGAGTTCTCCAACTTACCTTTGACTGGCGAAGGCGTGTTTGGGTCTGGACTTGAAAATTTGTTGAAATCAAGAAAAGAAAAGAAAAAGCAGATTGAAGATCTCGTTCCAGATTTTCAGAAAAAGGCAACCAAGCGTAAGGCTGAAAGTCCAGTCAAATCTTCTGACCATAAACGACCATTTTATGACAGACCTCCTGTTTCTGGTCCCCATTTCATGAATAATGCTTACACAAGAAATACTTATTCAAATGATAATGTGAGGCCAAAGGGTTACAACAATTTTCGTATACCAAGAATGCCACGGGAACAGCAGTCAACAGAGCGACGAGAGCCGAGACGGCAAGGTTTCGGTAAACAGGGCAATTCCAGGTCCTTTTCCTATTCTGACAGGAAATTTGGGCATGGAAAGTCAGCTTCAAAATGACAATGTAAGTACAATAGCCAGGTGTCCAGAGATACCTGTTGGGGGTCGCCTGTCACATTTTTCGAAAGAATGGGAGACAATAACGGCAGACAAATGGGTTTTGGATCTGATTCGAAATGGTTACAAAATGGAATTTTTACGAAAGCCACCATTTCGGGGTATCAAAGAAACAATTGTTCGAAAAGATCAAGAGGTTTCTATAGCAAAAGAAATAGACAATCTTTTATGCAAAAATGCAATAGAAAAAGTGCACAAAAAACATGTAATGACAGGTTTTTACAGTACACTTTTTCTGGTGCCAAAGAAAAATGGGGAAATGCGCCCAGTGATAAACTTGCGACCTCTCAACAAGTATCTGATAAAAAAGCATTTCAAAATGGACACAATAACAAAAGTGATTCAAATAGTCGAAAAAGGAGACTGGTCAATAACACTGGATCTGTCCGATGCATACTTCCATCTCAAGATTTTCAAACATCATCGAAAATATCTCCGGTTCAGTTTTCAGGGCAAAGTGTACCAGTTTCGAGCCCTAAATTTTGGTCCAACAGTAGCACCACGAGTTTTCACAAAAGTCACCTCAGTGGTAGCGGGTTATTTAAGAAAGCAAAGTATAAGGCTTGCTACATACCTAGACGACTGGCTTGTTCTGAATCAAATCAGAAGAATGCTGTGGCAGAATCGGTTTGTTGTACTCAGCCTTCTTTTTCGACTAGGGTTCATAGTAAACAAAAGCAAATCAAGTTTAGTACCAAGTCAGAATCTAACATATATAGGCGGGCATTTTTTGTTAGCAAGGGGTCTGGTATTTCCGACACAAGAAAGGGTGCAAGGACTGAGAAAAGCAGCCCTAGAGCTGTTACAGGGTCAGAATTCAGCACACAGTTATCTTGTTCTGTTGGGAAAAATAGCCTCTTGTTTGGAACTAATTCCGAATGCCAGATTATTCATGCGTCCAATCCAGCTGCATCTGTTGAGAAATTGGAGTCCAAGAAGAATGGATATGAAACGTCAAATCCCTGTTACACCTTCGCTCAGACCACATTTGAGCTGGTGGCTACAGGAAGTAAATATTTTAAAGGGTCGATCTGTACAGTTAACAAAGTTTACAGTAACAGTGACAACAGATGCGAGCCAGTATGGCTGGGGTGGTCACATGAACAATCAGACAGTGCAAGGCCGTTGGTCAAACTTACAGAAAATGTCTCACATCAACTGTCTGGAGATGGAGGCAGTTTTTCTGACAGTGAAACATTTTCTGCCGAACCTTTCAGGGAAAAATGTTCTGATTCGGTCAGACAATCAAACAGTTATTCAATATCTGAACCGCCAGGGCGGAACCAGGTCATTGGATCTGTGCCTTCTAACATGGCGGTTATGGTTGATGGCACTGGAGAACAATATTTGTCTCAAAGCGATTCATATAGCAGGGAGGAAAAATGTTTTGGCAGACTGTTTGAGCAGACATTCTATCAGAGAGACAGAATGGTCCCTGAGCAAAGCAGCTGTGGACAAAGTTTTCTATCAGTGGGGCTTCCCTCTGATGGATTTGTTTGCAACATTTCAGAACAAGAAAACTCAGCTGTTTTGCTCATGGACTGTTCATCAACAGGCGTTTGCCACAGATGCAATGTCAATTTCTTGGCAGAACATGTTTGCCTATGCATTCCCTCCAATACAGATGATCCCCAGGGTGTTGCAGCATATGAAACAGTTTCATTGCAAGATAATTCTCATAGCACCATATTGGCCGAGGCAGTATTGGTTTCCTCAGCTTCTGGAAATGGTAATAGCTTTTCCACTAATGCGGCCACCTTGGAGGAATCTGTTGTCGCAAGTGAAGGGGCAGATTTTACATCCAGATCCGCAGTCTCTGAAACTGACGGCATGGCTGCTGTCGACAGACACTTCTCTAAAAAGGGATTTTCAGAAAGAACTAGAAAATTACTGGCATCTTCATGGAGGCAGGGCACGAGAAAAGATTATAACTCAAAGTTTAAACAGTTCAGTGGCTGGTGTGCTGAACGGAACATTGATCCCCTTCATGCCTCTTTAGATGAATGTGCAGATTTTCTGACATCCCTGTTTGAGAAGGGTCTGAAGTACAGAACTATAAATGGTTATAGATCAATGTTGTCTTCCTTATTACCTCCCTTTGATAATTGTCCAATCGGACAGCATGCATACATCATACGACTTTTGAAGGGAGTTTTTAACGAAAGACCACCAGTTAAATGCTTAATACCCAATTGGGATTTGTCTCTCGTTTTAGGATGTCTGAAAGAACCTCCATTTGAACCTTTGAAAGATGCTTCATTGACACATCTGACATGGAAGACGTGTTTTCTGGTGGCTATAACAACATTCCGTAGATGTGGTGATCTTCAGTCTCTACAGATAACAGAAGACAAGGTGAATGTCGGGGAAAGAGGTATAACTTTCATTCGCACTGGTTTGTCAAAACAAGATCGCCCTAACCATGACAGTAATCATATATTTGTTCCCTGTCATAAGGAGGACAAGTGTCTTGATCCTAGGAGATGTGTAATGCGTTATATCAAAAAGACTAAAAAGCATAGACAGGGAGCTGTTAAATTATTTTTGGCTACTAGGAAACCTCATCAACCAGTCACAGCACAAACTATCTCCAAATGGATTGTGAATTTGATTAAACTGGTATATAAGATTAAAAGGAAGTCATTGAATGATAAGAAAATTCAGGGTCATTCTACAAGAAGTGTAGGTCCTTCATGGGCCCTTTTCAAAGGAGCATCTATCAAAGATGTTATGGAGTCAGCAGACTGGTCTAGAGAGACCACGTTCATAAAACATTATTTTAAGACAGTTAAAACATCCGTTTTAGAGATGTAGTAATTATAAAAAAAAAAAAAAAAAAAAAATCACTAATCGGCGAGCTGCGATCAGTACATAGTGTTTTATATGGCAGTGATATTGCCAGGATTCTTTGGTGTAACCTATAGATATGGGTAAAGTGCAGACTATTATATATATAATGGTATGATAGACCAGAGGAAGGTGTTTACCGGTAATAGTTTTCCTGTATATAATGTGTAATTAATGGGAACTGTGTGTACAGCATTTGGTTTTTAAGCAGTTTAGAACCAATTCATCTGATATGAAGCCAGTGGAATGGCTGAAGTCGATGGAACGAAAATTCTGAAGATAGCAGAGAAAAATTTGACTGGGTGAGTCAATTTTATTTTTATTGTTATAATTGGAGGGATACAAGACATTTGAATAACCCTCCTCCTACATACTGCTTGTTAATCAGAGTTAATCCTTAGTGTATGTCAGGTAGGTTTGTTTACGAAGTGAAATTGAATAATTTGTATTCAATTTGGAATTTTACGAGTAAACAATACCTACCTGACATACAACGATCCCTCCCTCCTACCCCGCTTTTCAAATGTCCTTCCTCAGGCGACTTCAATTCGCCGAATTGGAAGTGACACGTTTTTGGGGTATCCGGAAGTAGACACCGCACATCGGTGCTGAAATAAAAAGTCTCTTCCGGTTGTGAGAGCGAGCTAAAAGCCGGGACTTCCCGGAACCCGAAGTGGAAATCCTTAGTGTATGTCAGGTAGGTATTGTTTACTCGTAAAATTCCAAATTGAATACAAATTATTCAATTTTCTTGAAAGAAATATGTTTTAATGATTATATCTTCCATAAAATGGTTCTATATTAGACCACAACATATATTTTGGTTGAGATCCTCAGTTTATCATCAATTTCTCCTCTTATCTGGGATGTTCACTGTTCAGTGAAGTTTTCTATTATCTTAGGATTATCTTAGCTACAATTAAATTTGCTCATTGTTCTAATATCTTTTAAGCTTTCTTTTTACACATTATAGGCTAGCAGACGGCTGCAACTTGGACAGTAACAGAATCTCAGTTTATTTGCAAAGATGGCACAGCTTTGCAACATGTTACCAAAACTATGCAACCAATATAGTAGGCTCATTGGTGAGCTTATAGTATGGACAGGCTGTGTGTGTGTCAGTCTGTCTGTCTGATTAAAAGTATCACGATACGTATTGTATCATGAGGCAAGTATCACGATACGTATCGTATTGTGAGGTAGGTGTATAGTTACACCTCTATTACACATACATGGCGACAGTATCGTCTCTGAGTGTCGTTACTTATGGCATGGTATTCAGCATCATATTTTTTTCCGATTCAGGCATGGCCTAAGCAAACAAGGCCAAAAATGAACGTCGCATAACGTCATATATGGGGATTCTATTTTTGTCACAAACTAAAAATAGATCTAACTAGTGTTCGAAACCTAGTTAAGGAATCCCTCTCAAACTCAATTACCTGTCATCATAATTGTTCGCATTTTTGCATAAAATGCATTCATTTGTATTGTTTTAAAGAAAAATACCGGCTATATGTATTTTATTTTTGGAAGCATTTTTTCCAGACAGCTCAATAATGCACCTTTAATTGGTTAGTGACAGGACTTTCATATTTCACATGTGCGTTCCTTGTCACAAGTCCTTTCCAGTGGTTCCATAATTTTTGACCTCATGATCTTAGTGTTTGACCTACTTTCTTAAAACCTTAACACTGGTCATAACTTTTGATTGTTTAGTGATATGGCCTTCATATTTCACGTGCATTCCATGTCACAAGACCTTTACAGTGGTACTATAATTTCTGACCTTGTGACCTTGACATTTGACCTACATTTGAAAAACTTTACTATTGGGCATAACTTTCAATTGGTAAGTGATAGGACTTTCATATTTCACTTGTGCATTCCTTGTCACAAGAAGAGCTTTCCGGTGATACCATAATTTTTGATCAACTTTTTAAAGACTTTAACCCTTCTCTTGCTGAATATTCATTTAAGCCACGCCCATTTCTGTCTATCAACCAATCAAATTACTTGATGTAATTTATTGCTACAAATTCATAAACTGAATGCCAAACAGTATAGATCCTGATCAGATGGCTTCTTCAGAAGCCATCTGATCTGGATCTACACTGTTTGCAAAGATATGGGTTGTCGTGAACAGCAAGAGAAGGGTTAACATTGACCATAACTTTTGATTGGTAAGTTTTAGGGCTTTCACTTGTGCATTTCTTGTGACAAGATCTTTCCAGTGGAAGCATAACTTTTGATATTGTGACATTCACCTTGATGTTTGACCAACTTTTTAAAAAACTGTAACATTGGCGATAACTTTCCATTGGTAAGGTATTTCACAAGAGCATTCCTTGTCACAGACCTTTCCAGTGGTACCATAATTTTTTACCTTGACCTACTTTTTAAAAACTTGAAAATCAGCCATACCTTTTGATTGGTTAGTGATATGGCTTTCAAATTTCACATATCCTGTCTGAGTGCATCAGTGTTTCACAAACACATCTTGTTTTTCATGATTTTTTACAGGATGAGATCACCAAAGATGTTCTAGCTCCTGCTGAAGGACTCAGAGAAGAACTGGTCAGCTTTACTTATTATTACAAATTATTCTTTTTTAAGTACATAGCTCAGTATAAGGAGGCATGACAAGGATAATTAAGGGATAATTGTCCTTATTTCTTGTTAGTAAGGCTGCCACAATTAATCGTATAATCGATTAATCGATCAATAAATTCCACAAAAATGATTATCCTTTCTGATTTGCTTTTAATCGATTACTTGATAGGTACAATTTACTACCCAAAGTTATGCCTAAAATAGCTGGATGAGTGGCAAACAGTGCAGACCCTGATGAGATGCCGCATTATGCGGCGTCTCATCTGGGTCTACACTGTTTGCTCAGGCCTGTCTGTTCAATATACATATGGTAAAGTGCAACATATGGTAAGAGTCATGCTCAGACAGAAAGCCAGACAGGTAAAATGATGACAAAAATCTTAGCGATTACTAATCGATTATCGATCGCAATGACAGGACTGATAATTGATTATCTTTTCAGCTTCGATTAGCCAGCCCTACTTGTTAGAAATATATGTTTTGGTTATTTGTTAGAATCACCTCAGTGAGGTGATTCTACCTAGCTGGCACACTTCCATCACGATAGCAAGTCCGTAAAACAAAGACACCCTAAACTCCACTTTATATAGAGAAACATGGGGTTTAAGGGAGTATAGATTATCTGCCTTTGTTTTGCTCAGAAACATAAGATTGTGGGTACTCGTTAGAACCCCCTCATTTAGGCCGTTCTAACGAGCACCCACAATCTATGTACTGAGGCTGTGCTAACGAGCACTCACAATCTATGTTGAAAACAGAAATAAGAAGGATATTATTATTTTTACTAATATTTGGCACTTCTGGCACCATGTTGGATGCCATTATTTCACATGGACATGTTTTCCTAATGGCCAGGGCAACGTCAAATCAATGTTGGTAAACGTCACTACGTTGCACCGAAGTAGATGTGAACTTGCATAAATGTCATGACTTTGTACCGACGTTGATCTGACATCAAAATTATGTCATACATGTATGTCTGCTGGGTAACATACGTTTTTATGGAGAAATAATGAAAAATTTCCTGATCATGCCTCCTTATCTGAAACTATGAATTGAAATTACCAGTATTTATATGTCAGTGTAGAAATGGTCTATACCACATACAATGAACTCTCTTAACCCTTTTTGTACCCAATGGAATCTTGCTCCTTATACAATGTATTCAGCAGGAGTCCATTTCAAAATTTAGGGGTGCCAGGTTGTGTTTTCTTAAAAAAATATTTGGAAAATGGCTTCACTTTTTGCACACAGTGAAGGCCCTGATCAGGCGCAGCATTCTGCAATGGTTCTCTCAACAGCAAATTGGATTTTACAGTATAATCTTTGGCAACAAATACTGTTGTATTATAATGAGGGTCCTCTGTAATGACAATGTAAATACATGTACATGTGTCACCAGTCAAAATTTTAGGACATTTACATTTCAGAAAATTAAATGAATAAATAAGTGAGAAAGGGATCTCGATGTGGGGTGAATGTTGAATGAATGTTTTTATTTTTTTAGGTCATAGTAAGAGAGAATGGGTGAATCAGGAAAACAGAATTTCTGGAAAAAAGTAAATTTTACATTTTAGTTTAAATTTCATAATTTCAATATTTTCCCAGGATTTTGTTCATCAAGGTAAATCTTTGTAAAGTAGGTCTTGAGGCATTGTTTTGACAAACAAGCATGTTAAGCAACATGGCTTGAGAAATGTTTTTACACCTTTTAGGAAACAAAGCTGCTTAAAAGTTATAGCTTGGAAACCATCAAGCGAAACAATAAGATTCAATCAACTAAGAAAACATAGGTCACTCCTGGGGTTACAAACTGGAACTTAGCAGACAGCCTAATTAGAAATTAGGGAAACAGTAGTCACTCTGAGGTGGCACACTTCTATTGTTCAAAGAAACTTGTGATCTTTAGATAATTGGCTTCTTTTCTCAGGTGTTAGTCTATAATTTTGAGCAAAATCTTTTAAGACCCTTTTGGGCCTGACTTTTGATTGGTCACACTGACACTTCTAAAATATGAATCTATTGGTTGGATGAAAGAAGGCGGTTTATTGGCTCATTTTTGAGACAGGGCTGATGAGCCCACACAAAATAAAAACATGCTGAACATTAGCAGACTGGCAATTGGAGAAGGCAATCAAAGGCGCAGTTAAGTGACAATCTGTTGAACTAAAACATTGAACTGTTACTTGGTTTTGCATCGTAGACCCTGCACAGACTGTTTGATTCAAAGTTCTGTGTAGAGACTTACAAATCTTTGCTAAATCTTAGTAACAAACTGAAAGAAAATAGACTCTACAACATAAGGAAATTAAACAGCTAAGTAAGGGAGATAACTTTAGGAAATTTGCAAGACATTTGATGAAGTAAATTGATGAACATTAAGTTTTGGGAAAATTATATGCTGGTGACATCGCGTTAAGGACATTAATAATTTGTGTTTAGGAACTTGACATTTCAGAACTTGTTTGGGACTTGACATTTCATGTGAATTGTAGAGGAAAATTGTGTGGAAAGTGAAGAGTGTAGGACAAAATCCCCCCCGGACAAAATCCCTCCCGCTCATTTTTGTATAAGAGGGCAAAATCCCTCCCATGTTTTTTGCAAGGTGGACAAAATCCCTTCCACTACTTTTTACAAGGTGGACAAAATCCCTCCCATGTTTTTTGCAACTAGGACATAAACCCTCCCGCACATTTTTACAAGGTGGACAAAATCCCTCCCATGTTTTTGCAAGGTGGACAAAATCCCTTCTAAAAATGTTCCAACTGGGACAAAATATATGTATGACTACCAAGAACATATAAATTTGCCTAGTCGGATATGAGTCTTCACAATCCACCTGAAGAAAGTGAAGACCCTGATCAGACTGGGAATGTGTCCATGCTAATCTGAATTTTGGCTGGATTCAAAGACAAATTATTGGTTTTGTCAAACAGTGGTCTGTATATGTATATGTGTTAAGAAAATATGACAAAATGTGTGCTATAACCAAAACATGAAAATCCCAAAGACAACAGCAAAAATAGCTAACTCTTGTACATATTGCTGATGACTTTTATTTATTATGGTTTCTGGTTAATTTGTGCTTATTTTCTTATTTATTCTTTTATGATCATTTCTCGTTAATTAGTGCCTTATCCATTCATGCTGAATATCTTTGTATTTTAAATGTGCTAAAAAGCAATTGTCTAATTGAGCGCTATTAATGTCAATCATTTTTTTCTAATTGCCTAATTACTGTTCACAGTTAACTCAATTATCTTTATATTCTTTCTATACTTAAATGGTTGTCATTGCTGTTAGACACAAACAATTATATAATAAATAATGTTTGTTTGTATTCCTGATTAAAATGTGGACAAAGACTTGGTCTTTCTGTTGTAATTGTAAAAATTGAGCCTATGTATAATATTTCCTACTTTATCATGTGTGCCTGGTAAAAAGGGTAAATGCCCATGAATTGTGGCTGTGCAGTCTTTTAGGTTTTTCACTTGAAGAACTTGCTATTGTAGGAAATGTTCAATGCAAGAAAGAGGATCCCACAAGCAATTATTGGTGAGATGCTAAAATAGTAGCCAACTGATGTCAGCTGGGAGGGGTTTTGTCCTAGTTGCAAAATTTACAGGAGGGATTTTGTCCACCTTGTAAAAAAGAGTGGGAGGGATTATGTCCTAGTTGCAAAAAACATGGGAGGGATTTTGTCCACCTTGTAAAAAGTAGTGGGAGGGATTATGTCCTAGTTGCAAAAAACATGGGAGGGATTTTGTCCACCTATACAAAAATGAGCGGGAGGGATTTTGTCCGGGGGGGATTTTGTCCAGCTACCGAAAGTGAATAGTGACAGTTAGGACATTCTAGTGAAAAATAGGACATTGAAATATACAAAATAATCTGCATCAGTCGCGTTATTTGGAACCTTTGACTAAATTTACAGAAATTATTTAAATATACAAATTTGGGAAAGTGAACTGTGTGTTGTGTCTAACTTTATATACTCTACATCACATCAGACTTTGTGTTTGGTGTGATCCTTATGTCACGCACGAGGTTTGGGTCAGGGGACACGACTTAAACCCAGGTCTTGTACGCTACCCTCTTGAGCTTAATTCCCCAATCTGCCAAGCGAGTGCGCTCATACAAGGCCTGGGCAAAGGAAGAGGCAGGGACACCCAGTTAGCACCCTGCCACCAAAGACCATCCCCGTCCCGAAACCCTCATCGGTGACACATGTGTGTTTACAGGGTTGGAAATATCCACTCCTACTCACCATGACCAATGCCTCATGCTGAAAGATGAGTAAACTTTTTGTCTAGTCCCTATTAAATTATCAAAATCTATATTTGCTTGGTCATGGCCCCGGCCCATCGGGGCTTGAAGAAATATATGGGCTGCATGATGCTTTCACGCAGAGCTGAAACCGACCTGCACACGAGTACTGGTAAACAGCTTAGAGGATCTAAGCCTGCCCAGGCAAAGCGGTGCGAGTCGGCCCATCCATGCTTATAAACCCTATTGGTTTCATTGGGCGGCAGGGCTTGAGATGTCATTTCATCTCAGTGCCGGGTAAAAGTCCCACAAAATTGGAAGCAACGTCTCCAAAATGACCTTTACATTGTTGACGGGCATGTTAAACCTCAAACCAAACAAACAAATGTGCTTGGTCGTGCAGGACAAGTGATATCCCAAAGAGTTTAAAAATTAAACTCTTAAGAATTTCTTTATCCTGCATGGCCAAGGCATATCATGGCAGGTGGATGAGTGTTTTTTTTTCCCCACCTCTGTGAGTATACACGTATATTGTAATTATGAAAACTTTTCAAGCCCTGTTTTATGTTAGCAGCAGAGGCTGTCTTCACTGTTTATACACATACAGTTGAACTTCAGTAGTCCTGTCTTAGCATCACGAAAACACGCCTTTATTATTTTGACCCCCTTGAACCCTACTTTTATATACCGGTAGTAAAACTGGGGTTTACAGGGTAAACCTTATTTTCCTTATTTCTGCTCTAAAATATAGATTATGGGTACGAGTGCCCACAGTCTAAATTTTGAGCAGAAATAAGAAAAATATTACAATTTTTCATCATAAAATTTTCATTTTTTTGGCGATTAAGGTAAGAATATATTTATATATGCGTGTTTTTGTAATGGTGAGAAAACCTTTCTTAGGGGCTGCCTCCAGATAAGACCTATAATGCCCTGGTCAGATACTCAGACTATACAAAGACTTGTCATCTTAGACATAGAGACTTTGAGGTATTGTACTATCGAAGCTGTAAATACAAAGATGCTGATAAGATTGCACATATACAATCAAACTTCGATGGCTCAAACACCTTTGGAACCACGAAAATCTGTTTGAGACAGGGGGTAGTTCGAGCCCCTGAATGACTGAGGGTAACTGCCAGGACACATGACGGGGTTTATTTTGGGACATCTTTTCGATGTTCTGTAATTAAAATGTTCTGTAATAAAAATGAATGCTGTGTTTACTCATTAGAATCGCCTCATCAAGGCGATTCTAATGAGTACACACAGCATACACTGGCAAGATAAAAGTTGAAAATCTCCCACACCATTTCTTATGAAGAGGAATTCTCTAGGGACTCAAGGAAGGGTTTGACTCGGTGATTGCTATGTTAAAGGTAGTAGTGTATGATCATGTGAATTTCAGATTGCGACAGCAGTAAAGTTCCTGCAGAATGCTAAAGTCACAAAAAGCCCACTAAGCCAGAAGAAGGCCTTTCTTGAAAGAAAAGGTATTTAACTCAGTTCAAGAAACTCACCAGGAAAACCCCATTTTTATTTTGTAAAACTGAGGTTTACAGGGATATACATTATTTTCATTATTTCTGCTCAAAAACATATACCGGTACATGTATTGTGGGTACGCGTTAGAACTGCCTAGTCAAGGCGGTTCTAACGAGTTCCCACAATCTATGTTTTAATCAGAAATATGGAGAATATCAGAATTTTTATCTGGAAATTTGCAGTTTTTGGTGATAAAATTTTCAGTATACAGTATTTGAATAGGCATGTTTTCGTAACATGGATTAACCTTGGATTTGATTCGCACACCAACATAAGCAACCACAAAGCGCCTATTATGCATGTATGTAATGCTTTTGTGGTCAATTGTTTATCAAACAGTGCAAACTTTAGGAAAACATGCCTATACAAATACATTGTAAATTTTAAAGCCGAAAAAATTAAAATTTTCTGATAAAAAATTGAGGGTACACGTTAGAACCACCTCAATGAGGCGGTTCTAACGAGAACCCAATTCTATATTTCAGAGCAGAAATAAGAAAACTATGGTTTACCCCTGTGAAACCCAGTTTTACAACATGAAAGTCGGCTTCAAGGGAGTCAAAATTATGTAGGCATGCTTTTGTGATGGTTATAAAGCACAAGTAGTTCTTCAGTGCAAAAGTCCATGTGACTATCACAGATTTGTAGGAAATCCGGGTAACTTTTGTTTGTAGAAAATAGCAGTGCTAATTTTGTAGCAGTGAGGACAGCATGTTGAATAATATGGCTATCTATAGAATCTGGGCTGGAATCATGGGTTAGGCTTGGCAAACAGTGTAGACACAGATCAGACGTTGCTTACCATGGCATCTGATCTGAGTATACACTGTTTGCTTACAGTACAGGAATTGAAGGGTCAAACAACACAGAATGCAGCTTCTAATCAGGGTCTACATTGTTTGCTTTACAGTACAGGTAAGTAAGGTTGAAGGATATATTAACAGTCTAAGCATTTACCCAGCATAGACTCAAGGGGCAGTCAGGTACACTCATTGCTTTGATTTTTAACCCATTTTAAGCTGAATGGAATCATCTGCCTATATATAGCAGGGGTCCTTTTTTAATTTTAGGGATGTCAGGTCCATTTGATTTCAGAAATTCAGTTAGAAAATGGTTGAGTTTTTTGCAATCTTAGTGAAGGCCCTTATCAGATGCTGCAGTCTGCAGCATCTGATCTGGACCTACACTGTTTCCCAATGTCCCATTTTGGGTTTTTCCATCTGAAATGGGTAAACAAAGAGACTGACTGAACTGGTTTTTAAGGTAACCGGGCGCTATAAGCACATAGGGGCTACCCCCAAACAAAGAGACATCTAAATATAAAGCAGTTTCGTTATATATCACACAGAAGCTATTTACCAGGGAAAGATGCATCTGCCAATGGGAGTATATTCTTGTTGAGCCACCTTTGCCTACCTTTGATTAACCAATTTGGTACCAGAAACACCAAAACGGGTACCGTGGCAAACAGTGCAGGCCCAGATCAGACGCAGAACCTGGTGTCTGATCAGGGCCTACATGGTTTGCAAAATTTTTGGCCAATTTCCAAATCGTTTTTGAAGAAAACACAACCTGACATCCCTTAATTTCGAAATGGACTCCTGCTATATATAAGGAGGAAGATTCCATTTGGTACAAAAAGGGTTAATCTAATGATCAGGGTTCAGTTGTTCAAAACTAACAATCAATGTCATTAGTTGACAAAATGTTAAAACTTTGATCATTTCATATGAGCCCCGCCAAGCGAATTTGTGTCTTCGAGCATTCCGTCATGACTAATTTTAACTGCGCATGCCCAGCCATTCAGAGGGGCCAGGGATATGGCTTCCTTCTGAAGGTTCCCCTTGATTCACTGCTTGTTTGAGCGAGCAACGAAGGTTCTGGTGAGACTGCGCGGATGCGCAGGCTCGCCTGAACCTTAGCTGCTCGCATAGGCAATAAGTACCAAAATTGCTTGACAGGGGCCCATATGGCAAACATGCCAATAAATGTTTTTGCTGTCAAAAATGTGAGTAGCTTTTGCAAATGCAAATGCAAAAGCTACTCACATTTTTGCAGCAAAAATACCAGAGAATAAGATACACCACAACCTCATTATAACACAGTGCATTATAACACAGTTTTTCATATAACACAGTTTCAAGATGGATCCCGAAAATGTATAGATTATATAGAAAAATGACCATAAATGATCATTTTTCTATATAATCTGTTCATTTTTGTTTGGATATACCATATTCTCCCTAATTACCACATCATGCCCTTAGTTTTTTTCAAGATCGTGTCAAAAAATTGTGGTGAAAATTCTACCTAATTAGCGCACACTTGATATGAAAACAATAGCTTCCGAGATGATGCATACTGATATTTTATGCGACTGAAAAGGATACTTAAGCATTGCCTTCACTGTTGAAGAAATAACGTTAAGTTTTTATAGATTTTCTATGAGAGCTTCAAAGGGAGGTTACTGTAAAGTGTGTGCTAATGCATTTCCTTTTCAAAAATAGCTTGGTGTGCGCTTATACGACAATGTGCAGTAATTAGGGTGAATATGGTAATATGGTTGTTTAACTAATAGGGTTTCTGCTTCGGACCCCGTTAATAGTGTTATAAAGAGGTTGTGGTGCATTGCACTTGTTAAAACAGATATTAATTCGATCACTAACAAGCTTGTTAAGCTAACCTTTGTAAGTGAAATAATCCTGAACACTCAAATAAAAAGAATAAAGCACACACACGTTAGGACTAGTTATTGGTAAAGTCAATGCATCATAATACATGTTTGTTTGTTTGATTTGAGGTTTAACGTCCCCGTCAACACGGTAAATGTCATTTTGGAGACATTGCTTCCAATTTTGTGGGATTTTTTCCCGACCCTGAGTTGAAATGACATCTCAACCCCTGCCACCCAATGAGACCAATAGGGTTTATAAGCATGGACGGTCTGACTCGCCCCGCTTTGCCTGGGCAGGCTTAGATCCTCTAAGCGGTTTACCAGTACTTGTGTGCGGGTCGTTTTCAGCTCATGCAGCCCATATATTTCTTCAAGCCCTGATGGGCGGGGGCCGACTAGTTACTGATAAAGTCAATGCATCATAATGTTAGTATTTCCTGTTTTAGGGTTAACGAAAGATGAGGTTGATGCAGCTATTGCTAGGTCAGGAATTGTTCTGGCAGATAGGCCTGGGCCAGCCCCAGACCCTCAACAGCCACACGACGGAAGTATGGTGCCTTACCAGAGTATTGGACCGCCTTTACCAGCCAGGATTGAAGGTATGCAGAGGCTAAGATAACACAAACTTTGTGCTGTAAATTGAGCTAAAGTGTACAAAGATGTAATATTAACCTGTATCAGGTATCATCTGTGATAAGCTTGAATGCTGATTGGAGTGTTCACTAGGTCTAAATGTTTGTTTGTTTGTATTGGAGTTTAACGGCCAAGTCAATACTATTTTAGGTCATTTTTGAGCCGGTCAGTTTACCTATCCACACTTTTCCTGGGCAGGCTTATACACAAGCGCTTAACCAGTACAGTGCACATTCTTTAGCCAGAAACTGACAACTGCCCTTCTTGAATCAGCAGAAGGCGAAGAATGACCGTAGAAAAAATTTCATGATCAATCTCCACAAAAGAATGTTGCCGTCCTTGACAGGTATCAAACCCAAATTCTCTGATCACCAGTCAGACGTGCATCCGACTGAGCTACCGAGGTCAGCTTCACTAGATTTAAATGGACAGCTATTTCTTGTATACTTTGTGGCACAAACTGCACTAACCAGCAGAACGAGTCACCACAGGTAGCTCTCTAACACTGAAAATGCCATTGAGCTATTTTTAGTAACCTTGGCTCAAGGAAGTTTTGCTGAGCTTGTGGTATAAGATATGTAAGGATATCATGGATTTTACCCTGGAATAGAAATTCTTATCCTACCCAGGTTATCCTTCCCGAGTATAAAAACCAAGAATCTTTGCATCTTTGATGTGCACTGGTTGAACAAGACATCTTGCTCTACTGCAAAGAAATTTGTAGACTTTCGATTGGACAGTGCAAGGACAATTACCTTCCATATTAGCCGTGAATATATTACCATCTTATCATTTTGAAAACAAGCCTATACAAGTACATTGTAAATTTTACCACCAAAAAAACAAAAATTTTAAGATGAAAAAAATGTGATTCTTTTCTTATTTCGGCTCAAAATATAGATTGTGGGTACTCTTTAGAACCAGCTCTATTAGGCGGTTCTAAAATAGAGACAATTCTAAAGTGTACCCACAATCTATATTTTGAGCAGAAATTAGAAAAATAGGGTTAACCCCTGTAAACCCCAGTTGTATTATATAAAAGTGGGTTTAAGAGACTAGTCAAAATTATATAGGCGTGTTTTTGTGATGTGGTCGCCTTTGCTGAATTGCAATTTCACACCATCTTGCACTTTGTTAGAAATAAAAGTAAAATTATTTTATGAATCACAATAATTTTCAGCTAATGAAAAACTAGATAAAGATTGCTGTTAAGGGGAATGGGCACACCTTCAGGGGAATCAACTCCTGCAAAAGTATTTTTGTCTCTCCTGTTAATAGGAGTCAAAGGAGTGCTGAGGAGCAAATTCTTTCATTTAAGAGTAGACCCCTTTTTCAGTGAGACAGGGCTTATAGAAAAGCAAACAGGAAGTCCCAAATGTTGTCTACCTTTGACAAATGGTGGAAAAATCTGCCAGGTGTTCCAATTCCCCTTAATTCATTCCATAATTAGTTCCATTGTTTTGCATTATAAAACTCTCATTCTTTGTTTGTTTGTTTGTATTGGAGTTAAACGGCCCAGTCAACACTATTTTAGGTCATTTTTGAGCCGGTCAAATACCTATCCATACTTTTCCTGGGCAGGCTTATACGTAAGCAGTTAACCAGTACAGTGCACATTGTTTCGCTAGAAACTGACAACTGCCCTTCTTGAATCAGCGGAAGGGAGAGAGTGAGTGTTTGAGTTTTATGTCTCATCAACAGCAGGTCATACGGAGACGGGACCTTGGTTTAAAGACTCATCCGAAAGTCAGAAGGTGCCCGGGATAGATCCTGCGACCCCTGGTTTACAAAGCGAGTAGCATAAACGCTACACAACGGAGGCTTCTACAGAAGGGAGAGAATGACTGTAGGAAAGATTCCATGATCAATCTCTACGAAAGAATGTTGACGACCGCGACAGGTATAGAACCCGCTTCCTCCTGATCACCAGTCAGACGCACATCCGACTGAGCTACAGAGGCCGGCAAAACTCTCATTCTAACGTGCTGTAAAAGTTCTCCAACTGAGCATCATGATTCACCTAGTACGCGCAGAAGGGCACCTTTGATAACGTGACAGGTAAACATGCACTTCTCCCGACATCCACTACAATTGAATTCTTTGGAAAACAGTGTGGCAGTGCAAAAAAAAGTTTCGAAAAGCTTTGCAGTATAACAAATTCGTTATTTTGACTCTTGACCGGGAAAATGGGATCACATTCCCTGCCTGAATGTGAAAGTGATTTCTTGCACACCAGACAAGGAAATCCATGATTTTACCCTGGGATATAAATTTATGTTCTGACCCTGGTGTTCCGACCCAAAATTGAATGTAATCGCATGTTTGATAAATGCACTGGTTGATTACGACCTGGTATGTGCCGTCGTTAAGGTTGACGTCAGGGCACGTTACGTGACGTCACTAAACATTCCTTCAGTGTCATCACAATATGGCAGACGTCGGTAATCGAAGTGACTGCAGCATTAAAAAATCCGCGCTAAGAAATGGAAGGTATGCAATAAAGAGAATCCTATATGGCTGTGAGGGGTAGATAGAAAAATCTGTCCCTCGGATCACTGTCCGGTATCACTCGGCAAGCCTCATGATGCCGGACAGTGACCCTTGGGATGGATTTTTCCATCTACCCCTCACACCCATATAAGATCCTTATAATCTGCCCTGGCCTAAAAGCTGGGAACGTGATCGCATGTTCCTCATCAAGAATCAAACTATCTAATAATGTTTGCTGCCACAGAGTTGACATAACCTCACGTAACAAGACAGTACTGAATGTCACAGTACTGCCATCACAATGTGGTGTACATCTGCAAATGAAGTGACTTAATTATTAAAATTCAGCCATTTTCCAAATAAATTTTGAAACAAACACAACCTGACACCCCTAAATTTTGAAATGCGTTCCTGCTATATATAATGAGGAAGATTCCGTTTGGTACAAAAAGGGTTAATTACAGGGCTGGCTAATCGGAGCTGAAAAGATAATCGATTATCAGTCCTGTCATTGCGATCGATAATCGATTAGTAATCGCTAAGATTTTTGTCATTATTTTACCTGTCTGGCTTCCTGCCTGAGCATAACTCTTACCATATGTTGCACTTAACCATATGTATATTTGAACAGACAGGCCTGAGCAAACAGTGTAGACCCAGATGAGACGCCGCATAATGCGGCGTCTCATCAGGGTCTGCACTGTTTGCCACTCATCCAGCTATTTTAGGCATAACTTTGGGTAGTAAATTGTACCTATCAAGTAATCGATTAAAAGCAAATCAGAAATGATAATTATTTTTGTGGAAGTTATCGATCGATTAATCGATTATACGATTAATCGTGATAGCCTTAGTTAATTATCACCAAATACCCAACTTATCTGTTTCTATACATTTTTGAAGGCACAGATGAAATAATAGTGTGGATCATATAAACAGACACACCATCTGATCAATGCCTACACTGTTTGCAAAAAGCCACTTTCCAAATACAGTTGAACTTCAATGGCTCGGACACCTTTTGGACCATGAAAATCTGTTTGAGGCATAGTTGGGATAATTTTGGACTTCTTTTTGGTGTTCTATGTAATTAATGTGTGTTGTGTGTACTCATTGGAATCTCCACATTGATGCAATTCTAATGAGTTGACACAGCATACAGTGTTTGTTTGTTTGATTTGAGGTTTAACGTCCCCTTCAACCCTGTAAAGGTCATTTTGGAGACGTTGCTTCCAATTTTGTGGGTCTTTTACCCGACATTGAGATGAAATGACATCTCAAGCCCTGTCGCTCAATGAAACCAATAGGGTTTATTAGCATGGATGGTCTGCCTTGCACCGCAGTTCCCGGACAGGCTTAGATCCTCTAAGCGGTTTACCAGTACTAGTGTGCGGGACGGATTCAGCTCTGCGTGGAAGCATCATGCAGCCCATATATATCTTTAAGGCCCTATGGGCCAGCATACAGTGAGGTGACGCTAATGAGGACTCACAACATACTCGTTAGAATCGCCTCATTGTGGGGGGTTTAAATGCGTTGTCACAGCATATTATGAAACGATTCTAATGAGTACACGCAGCTTACATTTGCGAGATAAAAGATGAAAATATCTTAAATTTTTTATGTGGGGAAATTCCCTAGCGACTCAAGAAAGGATTTAACTCAGCCATGGTAAACAAGCCATCAGTGATCAAACCATCAAAGTTCTACTGTGAATTTTTAAGAAAAGAAAAAAAATGACACCCCCCCCCCCCCACCCACCCCCAATTTTTTAAATTGATTTGTGCTGCATCTAAGGTGGAAGATTCCATTCAGTACAATATGGGTTAAACAAAATACTTCATTCAGTACCAATTGTTTCTGTGCAGCTTCACCATACAGTAAATGGAGCAAGATGAGAGACATCCTGGCTGTTGTTACCATGGTGACAGGAATATCATATGCAGCATACAGACTTTATCAGGTACTGTAGTTTCTCTGAGTAAATGTGTTTTTCTTACTTAACCCATTGTACGCCGGAAACCCCTGTAACTGCCCCCACCCATCGGGGCTTGAAGACATGGATGGGCTGCATGATGCTTCCACACAAAGCTGAAACTGACTCGCACACGAGGACTGGTAAACCGCTTAAAGGATCTAAACCTGTCCAGGCAAAGTGGTGCGAGTCGGACCGGCCATGCTTATAAACCCTATTGGTTTCATTGGGCGGCAGGGCTTGAGATGTCATTTCATCTCAAAGTTGGGTAACCCATTGTACGCCGGAAACCCCTGTAACTGCCCCCACCCATCGGGGCTTGAAGACATGGATGGGCTGCATGATGCTTCCACGCGAAGCTGAAACTGACTCGCACACGAGGACTGGTAAACCGCTTAAAGGATCTAAACCTGCCCAGGCAAAGTGGTGCGAGTCGGACCGGCCATGCTTATAAACCCTATTGGTTTCATTGGGCGACAGGGCTTGAGATGTCATTTCATCTCAAAGTTGGGTAAAAGTCCCACACAATTGGAAGCAATGTCTCCAAAATGACCTTTACAGTGTTGACAGGGACATTAAACCTCCAATCAAACAAACAAACAAACAAAACCCCTGTAAAGGGGTACCTTGGCAAACAGTGCAGGCCCAGATCAAATGCCACAGAACGGGGCATTTGATCAGGGCCTGCACTATGTACTTAAAGAATTTTCAGCAAAAATAGAATAAAACTGTAAAGATAGGCCTACCACCCATTATATGGCCTTTGGCGTAATTCTTGTCTATTTCTTCTGTTGCTTCACTTTCATTCATTTTCCTCTTTCTTCCCTGTCACTGTTTTTTCATCTCCTCTACTATCACTTCTGTTTCTTTTCTTCCTTTCCTTTTCAACACAAAATAACCGGCAAGGGTTCAGATGTCATTAGGAAAACACGCCTATACAAATACATTGTAACCTTTATCACCGAAAAAATGAAAATTTTAAGAAGAAAAATTTTGATATTTTTCTTATTTCAGCTCAAAATATAGATTGTGGGTACTCGTTAGAACCGCCCATTGGGGCGGTTCTAATGAGTACCCACAATCTATATTTTAGAGCAGAAATAAGAAAAATAAGGTACACCCCTATAAACCCCGATTTTACTACACAAAAGTGGGGTTCAAGGGGGGGGGGGGGGGGTCAAAGTTATATAGGCGTGTTTTCGTGATGTCATTTAACTCAGAAACAATTTATCCAAAATCTGATTCCAGGAATTTTTACGACCTCTGTTATTTGGACTACCCAGCACCAGTAGACGCCTAGAACAGCTAGAAAAGTCTCTACAAGACACACTCACAAAGGTCAATGACACGCTGGTAGCAGTACAAGATGCTCTTACAAAACAACAAGAAAAACTACAGATGATTTCACATGATATCTACAGCAAAACGGTTTGTTAGTTATTTTTGTCGGTTAAGTCAACAAATATGCACAATGTTCAATTGGGTGGTGTGTGGGGCTCCGGTTTTATGGCCCTTTCAAGAGATTGTTTCACTTGTATTGAGTTGATCATTAATCAGAGATGATTTTGATGTATCCCATGTTTTAAGGACAAAACAGATTATTGGCAAAGCAAAGGCCCAGAACAGACACTTTAGATGTGATATGGGGTTCTATTGTATATTTGCTTTTCCAATCCAAGGCATGACCTTGTTGAAAGCCCCTGCCCATAGGGGCTTGAAGAAATCTATGGGCTGCATGATGCTTCCACGCAGAGCTGATTCTGGCCCGCACACTGGCACTGGTAAACCGTTCAGAGGATCTAAGCCTGTCCAGGAACCGTGGTGCGAGGTCCATGCTAATAAACCCTATTGGTTTCATTGGGTGACAGGGCTTGAGATGTCATTTCATCTCAGTGTTGGGTAAAAGTCCCACAAAATTGGAAGCAACGTCTCCAAAATGACCTTTACAGTGTTGTCGGGGACGTTAAACCTCAAATCAAACAAATGACCTTGTTGAGCAGAACCGAGCTATGTGGAGGTTCCCCTCAACATGGGCTTCCCTAGAGTTGGAAACACATCACCTAAACAAGTCCATAAAAATGAACACCCACTATACCCCACTTTATATAGAGAAAACTGGGGTTTACGGGGATATAAATTATTTTTCTTTATTTCTGCTTCAAGACTTAGGTTGTGGGTACTCGTTGGAATGAAAAATGAACACCCCCTAAACCCCACTTTATATAGAGAAAACTGGGGTTTACGGGGGTATAAATTATTTTTCTTTATTTCTGCTTCAAGACTTAGGTTGTGGGTACTCATTGGAACTGCCTATTGAGGCAGTTCTAACGAGCATCCACAACCCATGTTTTGAGCATTTATAAGAAAAATAGCACGGATGTTCATCAGAAAAGTAGCCATTTTGGAGAAGTGAAAAATGCACTATGTCACACGGGTGTGTTTTTGTATTGAGAACCCCAATCAGATTCTTTTTCTGCCCAACACCACAAAAAATTTTCAATTTACTTCATTTCCAAATTTTATTTTTCGCACATTATACTTTGTAGCTTGCCTGGGTAAGAACACCTGAATAAGAACAGATTTAATATGATTTTCTATCCCAGGCCAAAGATTTCCTTATCTGGTGTGCAAGAATGTGCTTTCTTGCACACCAGACAAGGAAATCCGTGATTTTACCCTGGGATAGAAATTTATGTTCTGACCCCAAATTGAATATAATCGCGTGTTTGATAAATGCACTGGTTGATTACAACCTCATGCACGGCGTCGTCATGGGTGACGTCACTAAACATTCCTGTTGTGTCATCACAAAATGGCGGACGTCGGTAACCGAAGTGAGAGCAGCATTAAAAATTCGCAATAGAAATGGAAGGTAAGCAAGAAAAAGAATCCTATATGGGTGTGAGGGGTGGATAGAAAAATCCGTCCCTAGGGATCACTGTCCGGCATCACTTGGCAAGCCTCGTGATGCCGGACAGTGACCCTCGGGACGGATTTTTCCATCCACCCCTCACACCCATATAAGATTCTTGTAGTCTCATCAGGGTCAGTAGCTTAAGGTATCCATATACATATATTTAGGATAATTTAGATTTTAATTTATACATGTATTTAGGATAATAGATCTTTTTCCGATTTTATTTTGAAAAGGAGTGAGGCGATTCTAATGAGTACACACAACATTTATTTCAATTTAAATGGGATCAAAAAGAAATCCTCAAATGGTCCCTATTGTGCCTCCTGACCAGATGCTATGATTAACCTTCAGTAGTTCAAACAACCCTTGTGTCCAACAAATTTTTGATGGTCCCAAATGTATACAAGCTATTGAAGTCTGACTGTATTACAGTCGAACTTCAATGGCTCGAACACCTTTGGGACCTCGAAAATCTGTTCGAGACGGAGGTAGTTCGAGCCACTGGCGGTTACTGACAGGAGGCATAACGTGATACGTTTAAACATCCTTTCGGTGTTCTATAGTGAAAATGTATGCTGTATGTACTCATTAGAATCGCCTCATTGAGGCGATTCTAATGAGTACACACAGCATACATTTGCAAGATAAAAGACTAAATTCTCCTAAATTATCCCCCACTATTTCTTATGTAGAGGCTTTCGCTAGGGGCTCCAGAACGGGTTCGACTCAGCCATGGCAAACGGGCCATCGGTGTTCGAGCCATCGAAGTTCTACTGTATGTTTCATTTTTTCCTACAGGGTGATAATAGCATGGTCTCAGCCCAGAGTACACAGAATATAGTAGAGATCAAATCAGAACTCTCCTCTTTGAAAGGATTGCTGTTGAACAGGTGAGTTCCATGCTAAAACATGCTGGCCTCGAAAGTAGGATGCCGGTCTGTCCGCTGGATTTGCAACATTCTTTCCTGGAGATTGATCATGAAATCTTTTTCACGGTCATTCTCTCCCTTCTGCTGATTCAAAAAGAATTCAGTTTCTGGTGGAAGAATTGGCACTGTAATGGTTGACTTCTTTTGTATAAACCTGCCAAAAAATGTGGTTTGGTAAACTAATTGGCTCGATATAGCTTAAATAGTCTTGATTTGGCTCTTAAGGGTAATGGGAACAACTGGCAGATTTTTCCACTATTTTTCAAAAGGAGACAACTTTTGGGACTTCCTGATTGCTTTTCTATAAGACCTGTCCCACTGAAAAAGGGCTCTACTCTTAAAGGAAAGAATTTGCTCCACAGGAGCAAATTCTTTTCTTTAAGAGTTGACCGCTATTGACATGGGTGACAAAAATACTTTTGCAGGAGTTGCCTCCCCTGAAGGTGTACCCCTACCCCTTAATCTCCAAACAAACAAACAAAACCATGCGGAAACCTGTCAGCATTCAAAGCTCACAAAATGTTTCCAAAGAAAAAGATGTCCATACCTGAGCAGAGAAACACTTTGTCTATTGATAACAAGGTTGACATCATTCTGGGCTAATTTGTTAAAAGCATTGTTAATTTAACAAGCATGTTGGTGGTCAAATGGTAACTGTTGTAGAAATACTAAGTATATTATTTAATGTAGTGTTCTTTTTGCTATCTGGGGCCAGTTGTTCAAAACTAACGACACCGTTCGTTAACATATCGTTAAAACTTTGATCATTTATTATGGCAAATATGCTAATATTTTTGCTGAAAAAATGTGAGCAGCTTTTGCATTCACAAAAGCTGCTCACATTTTTTCAGCAAAAATACAAAAAATTTAATTATTAAACTTGCTAGAACAGTTAACAATATGACCCCTAACAAGCTCGTTAAGCTAACGATGCTTTGAACAACTGGCCCCAGATGTTTTAGGCCCAGTTGTATAAAGCATTGTAGGCTTAACAAGGTCATTGGTAGTTAAAATGTGAACTGTTCTGTTAGTACAATATCTAATACAATGGTATTTTTGCTGAACAATTGTGAATAGCTTACATTTTTGCAGCACAAATATAATTCCAAATGTTTGTTGTAAAGATTGTACATGCACATGTGCTTATTAACCCATTTATTACCAGAAACCCTAAAAAGGTACCCTGGCAAACAGTGCAGGCCCAGATCAGACACCGCAGCAGAATGCGGCGTCTGATCAGGGCCTCCACTGTTTGCTAAATGTTCAGTCATTTTCTAAATAAATTTTGATGAAAACACAACCTGACACCTCTAAATTTTGAAATGAAGTCCTGCTATATATAAGGAGGAAGATTCCAGTTGGTACAAAAAGGGTTAAAGTTCATTTGGCGTGTTCATTAGAAAGGTTCTAACATGGTGCATCTATATAGAAAATGGAAAGGAATTTGATTTATTCTACGACACATCACAGGCCAAAAGAGTGTGAGTCAAATAACTGCCATTTTATGACGTCACTGAAAGATTCTTTGATGTTAGCTGGTGAAACGTAATATTCTCGCTTCAAAAACAAATAACAAAAGGACATAAATGTGTGTGATACAGTCATTAATGTTGGTGGGATTTCCTCAAACAATTGGATAATGGTTGGAAGAGTTTGAAGGAAACAACAACATTATTGTCCAGTTTTAGTATGTTAAAAATGAAATAGTTAAACTCTTGTGAGTGATTTGTTGAGAAGTAAATCACAGTTTGGAGGTCATTTGTAAGTAGGTCAAATCATGAGGGCATAGCGGAAGTGATTTAATCACTCGTAATTTGATCTACTTTACAACTGACCTCAAAACTGTTTATTTCTCAACAAAACACTGCTAGAACTGATCTATTTCTTAATTTTGAAGTTGTTTAAACTGTTTGTGTACCATCAGATACACAAGAAGTGTAATAGGATCATGACAAAAACACAAAAAAAATACGAGTTTGCATATGTCCCAGCCTAAAAGAAGACGGTGACTTGTTTCATCAATGAAGACTCAGACCAGCGAAGTCTTTGCTGTTTGCTTGTTTGTTTGTTTGTTTGATTTGAGGTTTAACATCCACATCAACACTATTTAGGTCATTTTGGAGACATTGCTTCCAATTTTGTGGAACATTTACCCAACATTGAGATGAAGTTACATCTTAAACCCTGCCCCCCAATGAAACCAATAGCGTTTATATGCATGGACAGTCAGTCTCACTTTTCTTTGCCTGGGCAGACTTTGTTCTTCTTAGCAGTTTACCAGTACTCATGTGCGGTCAGTTTCAGCTCTGCATGGAAGCACCATGCGGCCCAATCTATTTCTCAAAGCCCTGATGGGTGGGTGGCCACATTTGCATGAGCCTTTAATAGTATCCACTGGGCTAACCAGAGAGCAACATGTGAAATTCCTGGCTAGACATGCTTGGTACACAGACTCAACTGTAACTTTGCCTGTCATACAGTTATGGGAAATTTTTCCCATGAACTCAAAAACTAGTTTGAAATAAAATGGTAAACAAGCCAATTGGAGTTCAAGCCAACATTTACAAAATTTCGCTGTATCATTTGAAAGATCCGTCCAAATTGGATTAAACATGCTGAAAATCAGAGTCAGAATTGGTACTGGTGACACGTCAAATGACATTTATTTACAAAGACCTATGATAGGTGAAGCTAGTCTCTAGCTCTCGACAAAGAGGTAAACTTAGCTACACTATCCTTTGCACCTTCTGCTGAGGAAATAATCCATATTGGAAGGGCATTCCATCCTCTAATGGTCTCAGAAGACGGATCCTTTGTAAATTTAATTAGGGCCCCGCACTGAAAGTGTGGGTGCCCTATAGTAATCACTCTGTCTGTCTGTCTGTCCATCCGTCTGTCCGTCCACAAATTTTTTTATCCTCCATAACTTTCTTATTCCTGGATGGCTTTAAATATTACTTGGCAGAAATGTTAACCATAATGTGATGGAGTGTTGCGCGCAAGACTCTGGTCCGTACCTCAAAGGTCAAGGTCATACTTAGAGGTTAAAGGTCAAAAAAGGGTCTTTCCTGTGTCCAATAACTTTGTTATTATTCCTGGATGGATTTAAATATTACTTGGCAGAAATGTTAACCATAATGTGACGAAGTGTCACACGCGGTACCTCAAAGGTCAAGGTCATACTTAGAGGTTAAAGGTCAAAAAAGGGTCTTTCCTGTGTCCAATTAATAACTTTGTTATTATTCCTGGATGGATTTAAATATTACTTGGCAGAAATGTTAACCATAATGTGACGAAGTGTCACACGCGAGTATGGGTGCCCTATAGTAATCACTCTGTCCGTCCGTCTGTCTGTCTGTCTGTCTGTCTGTCTGTCCGTCCGTCTGTCCGTCCAAATTTTTTTTATTATTCCTCCATAACTTTCTTATTAGGGCCCCGCACTGAAAGTGTGGGTGCCCTATAGTAATCACTCCGTCCGTCTGTCTGTCTGTCTGTCCGTCCACAAATTTTAACTCCTCTGATAGTGCTGCCGGGGCCCTAGTCAGTTTCACTGACAGCTCTAGTTTTTGCGGTTATGGTCTGAAATGCCGATCAGTGATGATTTCTACACTGCCTAACTGGGGGAATGCTGGCTGCGCCCTTTTGACTTGTGTACAATAATACAAGCCTACTGTCTCCTCCATTTCTTGAGAGAATCCCATTTTTAGCTCACCTGAGCCGAAGGCTCATGTGAGGTATTAGTATACCACGAGCCGGCGTCCGTCGTCCGTCGTCCACACTTTCAAAGAAGTATATCTCCGGAACCAGTGGGTCAATCTTGATCAAATTTCATGTGAAGCATAATCAGGTAGGGGGAAAGGCTGCATACTGTTTTCGGGCAGATCGGATTGGAACTCTGGTTGCCATGGCAACAAATAGCTCCCATAGACTTAACATAGGAAAAAGTTTGTCATCACTCTAGGTCCGTCAATTTTTTTCTGATCGACTTCATTCTTGCAGATAATGAGGACAGGCATGAAATCTCGATCAAGTTCGATTTTGGGCTGAATCGGATTATTCACTCAGGAGTAACGTGCCCTTGAGCGTTCTTAACATAGGAAAAAGCTTGTCATCACTCTAGCTCCGTCAATTTTATTCTGATCGACTTCATTCTTGCAGATAACGAGGACAGGCATGAAATCTCGATCAAGTTCGATTTTGGGCTGAATCGGATTATTCACTCAGGAGTTACGTGCCCTTGAGCGTTGAAAAAATTGCCTATTGACTTAACATGGGGAGAATGTTGTCATCACCGTAGCTGCTTCAATTATTTTCAGATTGGCTTTATTCTTGCAGATAACCAGCACAGCCATGAAATCTCGGTCAAGTTCGATAACTGGCAGAATCGGATCATTCACTTAGGAGTTACCTGCCCTTGTGTGTTTTTGCATTAGGGTTAATGGGAATTTCAAAAATGTATATCTTAAAGACTACTTGGCCAACTTTGATCAAATTTCATGTGTCGCATTATTGGGCAAGTGGAAAGGCTTCATTAGGTTTTCAGGCAGATCTGAGTGGAACTCTGGTTGCCATGGCAACATCTAGCTCCCATAGACTTCACATAGGAAAAAGCTTGTCATCACTCTAGCTCTGTCAATTTTTTTCTGATCGAATGATTTTTTTCATTCTTGCAGATAACCAGTACAGGCATAAAATCTCGTTGAAGTTCGATTTTGGGCCGAATCGGATTATTTGCCTTGGAGTTACCTGCCCTTGAGCATAAAAAAATACGTTGTGACCACGATAGCAACTTTGTTTTTAATCAGATCAGCTTCAAACTTGCAGGTAACGAGGACAGGCATAAAATCCCGGTTAAGTTCGATTTTGGGCCGAATCGGAATATTGACCTCGGAGTTACGTGACCTTGAGCGACAAAAAATTTGCCCATAGACTTAATTAGGGAAAATGTTGCGACTACGGTAGCGACTTGAATTTTTTTCAGATCAGTTTCAAACTTGCAGGTAACGAGGACAGACATAAAATCTCGGTTAAGATCGATTTTGGGCCGAATCGGAATATTTGCCTTGGAGTTACCTGCCCTTGAGCATAAAAAAATACGTTGTGACCACAATAGCAACTTTATTTTTATTCATATCAGCTTCAAACTTGCAGGTAACGAGGACAGGCATAAAATCTCGGTTAAGTTCGATTTTGGGCCGAATCGGAATATTGACCTCGGAGTTACGTGACCTTGAGAGACAAAAAAATTTGTCCATAGACTTAACGTAGGGAAAATGTTGTGACAGAAATAGCGACTTGAATTTTTATCTCACCTGAGCCAAAGGCTCCAGTGAGCTGATAGTATACCAAGGCTCCGGAGTCCGTCGTCTGTCGTCCGTCCATCCGTCGTCCACACTTTCAATGAAGCATATCTCAGAAGGCAGTCGACCAATCTTGTTTAAATTTTATGTGTAGCACCATTGGGCAAGGGGAAAGGCTGCATTAGGTTTTGGAGCTAGTCTGGTTCATTTGTTCCTTCATTCTTCTTTCTCTCCATATAGAGATAATAGACCAATGTTAAATTTTTAATCAAAGATTTCTCAGGAACTATAAAAGCTAGAAGCATCAAATTTGGTATTCAATAGAATAATGATGACTTATTTTGTGTAAGAGACATTGGGCTTTCTCAGCTTATTTGTTCATCTGTTCTTTCATTCTTCTTTCTCTCCATTTTGACCAATGTTAAATTTTCGTCAAAGATTTCTCAGGAACTATAGAAGCTAGAAGTCTCAAACTTGGAATGCAATGCAATAATGATGACTTATATCCTGTAAGGGTCAATGGGCTGGATTCTATTAGCAGATTTAGTAGTCAAGTCTGTGAATTGTTAAAACTTAAGTTCCTCAGGTGAGCGGTTTAGGCTCATTGAGCCTCTTGTAATAGTTCTAGTATCCCAGTCATACTCCCAGTTTCATTGGATACTTAATTTTGCAGACGACAGTTTCCTCCAGTTCCTGCCACCTCACCAGTAGTACCTTCTTGGCAACTTGCCAGTTCAGGGGAGACCACCAGTAAAGATACAGTTAACAAAGACAAATCCAGTATTACCATGGCTACAGAAACTACTCCTGGTAGTCCTATTGCTTCTGCTGGGAACCAGGATAAAGATAGTCAGGTAACACATTTATTGCAAACCATAATGTTCAACTTTACTACGCTCTTGGCTTATACAGCACACGACAAATTGTTGATATTTTTCTGTTTTTTCCAAGAAAACAGGATTTGACATTTCATGCAAATTGTCTCCTCTGGAGTCTGGAGACAATTTGCATGAAATGGCAAATCCTGTTTTCTGGGAAAAAATAAGACAAATATTTCAAAATGTCCCCTGCTCAAAAAAAAAATACCTGGCATGCAGAGCTTAATATATAAGACTATAACTCCAGATAAGGGTAATAACCCTTAAGATGACATGAAAACTGCATCAAAAAATAATCGTCTGTTAACCCTTCTCTTGCTGTTCACGACAACCCCTATCTTTGCAAACAGTGTAGTTCCAGATCAGATGGCTTCTGAAGAAGCCATCTGATCAGGATCCACACTATTTGGCATTCAGTTTATGAATTTGTAGCAATAAATTACATCAAGTAATTTTATTGGTTGATAGACAGAAATGGGTGTGGCTTAAATGAATAGTCAGCAAGATAAGGGTTAAGGTATGTCGTCTGCTGCATCTTCTTGCAAACTTTTCAAAACACGATTTTGATTACAGTTAAAAGTGTGGACCCTAATCAGACTGCTCCCTGATCTGGGTCAACACTGTTTACAAAAATGACTTTTTAAATTTAAAGTTACCTGCAAAAAGGCAAAGCAGACAACAGTTGTGTTTGATTGGTATCTTATGGTCCTCAATTCTTGTTCAAAATGCATGTTGTTGGTACTTTTGTCATCATGCCTGTTCTGACGATTATAAAAAAAACGTTTTTAATGGACAAATATAAATAGAAAAAATATCTCAGAATGAACCTCTGTAGTCCTCATTTGGAGTTATGAAGGTATCTGAACTTAAACCATTATTCAGTACTTCAAGGGCATATTGGTTTTGGCTTTTATGGCCCTTTCAAGATTATTTCAATTATTTCGAGCCAATCGTTAATCAGAAGTGGATGAAAACCAGAGTACTCAGAGGAAAACCACCTGCCTTCCATTGCAGAACTTGGCACCTCACGTGTGACCCGAGTGGGGCTCGAACCACAGCAGTGACAGACTTAATTTTTAAGAGTCAGCACTCTTACCCATTAGGCCACGGAGGGCCATGCAAGGGGCATTGTTCAGATGTTTTCGATATCATAATACGTAAGCAATATTCAAATTCATGTTCAATTAAATGACACATTTTGGATGACAAAAATAAGAGAAGCATAACTTCACACATTTTGCTGTTGTTAGACATTTGTTTAACCCTTATCTTGCTGATCCAACAAACCCTATCTTTGGAAACAGTGAAGATCCAGATCAGATGGCTTCTGAAGAAGCCATCTGATCAGGATCTACACTGTTCGGCATTCAGTTTATGAATTTGTAGCAATAAATTACAGCAAGTAATTTAGTTGGTTGATAGGCAGAAATGGGTGTGGCTTAAATGAATATTCAGCAAGATAAGGGTTAAGAGTTGTAAATTTTGCCTTCTGGACAAATCACAGATGCTCATATGGGTAGCTTGTTTAACCCTTATCCTGCTGAACACGACAACCCCTGACAGTTAGCATTTTTATCACTAGCAAGCTCATTAAGCTAATGATGCCTTGAACTACTGGGCCCTGATGTCTAGCACTACCCCTGTCTAGAAATGCTATTGAAGTTTGATCTGTACGAATCTTATTTGGGTGTGAGGGATGGATGGAAAAATCTGTCCCGAGGGTCACTGTATGGCATCACGAGGCTTGCCGAGTGATGCCGAACAGTGAACCCAAGGGACGGATTTTTCTCTGTCACAAGGGTCACTGTCCGGCATCACGAGGCTTGCCGCGTGATGCCGGACAGTGATCCCGAGGGATGGATTTTTCTATCCACCCCTCACACCCATATAGGATTCTTTTCTTGCATACCTTCCATTTCTTAGCGCGGATTTTAATGCTGTAGTCACTTCGGTTAGACGGTTACAAACGTCCACCATTTTGTGATGACACTACGGGAATGTTTAGTGGCATCACGTAACATGCTGTGACATCAACCTAAACGACAGCGCATACAAGGTGGTATTCAACCAGTGCATCTATCAAGCACGTGGGAATATTCGATTTTGGGTAAGAACAACAGGGTTAGAACTGAATTTCTATCCCAAGCAATAACTATGGATTTCCTTGTCTGGTGTGCAAGAATATGTTTTCTATGATATCTGTTCCAGAAACAACATAGTGAACAGATTGTTACAGAAGCTATTATAGAAACTGCATCATCAAAAACAGACAGTGAGAATGAGGCTGAAATCCAAAATGAGGCTGAGGAAATACCAAGAGAGGCTAAAGACAATGAAAACGGGGCTGGTATTCAGATGGAGGCTAAAGATAGTGAAACTGAGGCAGCAATTCAAAATGTGTCAGCTGAAACATCAGAAGTGACAGCTAATCCAGATAGTGATTTGAATGGAAGTTTGGAATAATCATTTTGTTACGGCTAGGTTGTGAAATTGTCAATTATGTCTCTGCATCTGTTATGTAGCCAGTGCTATAGACGGATACAATGTTTTGACATGTAACTTTTGTTTGCATTTCATTAATTGTGCATGATTGAATTATTTACCCTTCCAAATCTTACATGGATAACTTTCCTTTGTGGTAGGTAAAAAGCATATTGGATAACTTTCCTTTGTGGTAGGTAAAAAGCATATTTTCATATGAACATGCTGCAAATAGGGGTGCTATTATTACTGGCTTATTTTACCTGATTATCACAGAAAATTGTGTTCCATTTACAATTGGTAGGAAAAAATATAGCCTGATGTTTATTCATGCATTTTTAGCTTTTGATTTTTAATTTTACTCTAATTTTTTCTGGAAAAAATGAGATGCTTTTGTTTTGCTGTAGAAAAGCAAAAGTTACTTTTGCAAAAGCTGCACACATTTTTGGGGAGAAAAATAGCATATTTCATGTAGGATATATGCCATATTACAGAGGACTCACGTTATAACGACAGTATTTATACCCCCACAAATGAAATTTGGGGGGGGTATATAGGAGTGAGCTTGTCGGTCTGTCGGTCGGTCGGTCTGTCGGTCGGTCTGTTGACTTGGTTTCCAGACGATAACTCAAAAAGCGCTTCACCGATTTTTATAATTTTTGGTACACTGATGTAACATCATAAAATACAGGTCAAGTTCGATTTCCACTACAATTGGTCAATTTTCGACATAGTTATGGCCCCTTTCAAGTGAAAAAATTGCAAAAATTCATGGTTTCCGGACGATAACTCAAATAGAGCTTCACCGATTTTTATAATTTTTGGTACACTGATGTAACATCATAAAATACAGGTCAAGTTCGATTTCCACTACAATTGGTCAATTTTCGACATAGTTATGGCCCCTTTCAATTGAAAAAATTGCACAATTCATGGTTTCCGGACGATAACTCAAAAAGCGCTTTACCAATTTTTATAATTTTTGGTACACTGATGTAACATCATAAAATACAGGTCAAGTTCGATTTCCACTACATTTCGTCAATTTTCGACATAGTTATGGCCCCTTTCAAGTGAAAATTTTGCAAAATGCCGCTGTTGTACTGTCAAGGCAGTTTTTGTGGGGGTATTCATCACCTTTAGTGATAGCTCTAGTTGTTCCCTATTATTGTGCCATTACATTGAATCTGCCGTTATAAAGAATCCCAGTTAGGAGTATGATAGGTTATAAAAGGTCTTTTCCACATCATTACTCCAAGAAACAAATATAGACATTTGTTGGAATCGCCTCCAAAGGGAGGCAACTTTGGGGACTTCCTATTTACTTTTCTATCAACTCTGTCCAAAGGAAAAAGGGGTCTACTTTTAAAGGAAAGAATTTGCTTTTAAAAGTTGACCCCTATTGACCTGGGAGACAAAAATTATTTTGCAGGAGTTGCCTCCCCTGAAAGTGTAGCCATTCCCCCTTAAATTATTCTAGTCAGAGATTTATTGTACACATATACAGTGCAGCTACAAAGACCTGTGGCTTGTTTGATTGATTGATTGTATGTTTTGGGGTTTAATGACATGTCAATCATTGTGGGTCATTTTGTGTCATCTCCCAGAGAAAGGGAGAAAAGAGACAGAAGAGATAGTAGTAGATATGAATGTGGAAGGATAGGGGAGAAAGAGGAAAATGAATGACGGTGAAAAAACAGAAGGAATAACAGCTTTGCCTCTTCCCTTACCTGCTGCAAGGACAACAAGCCTTGCCCAACCGTAAGCCAGTGTCAGTGAATCAGTGGGACCCTGGTGATGTTAGGTACACAATACATAGCCCCAGATAAGAGGGGGTTTGTTTGTTTGTATTGGAGTTTAAGGGCCCAGTCAACACTATTAAGGTCATTTTTGAGCCGGTCAGTTTACCTGTCCACACTTTTCCTGGGCAGGCTTATATGTAAGCTGTTAACCAGTACTGTGTTCATTCTTTGGCCAGTAACTGACATCTGTCCTTCTTGAATCAGCAGAAGGGAGAGAATGACCGTAGGAAATATTTCATGATCAATCGCCATGAAAGAATGTTGCCGACCCCGGCAGGTATGACCGTATCGAACCCGCATCCTCCTGATAACCAGTCAGACTCGCATCCAACGAGCTACCAAGGCTAGCAGATAAGAGGGGGTATTCACATAGTGATATTTCTTATTTCTGCATGAAAATATGTTATGGGTACTCATTAGAAGCGCCTTGCTGAGGCACTTGTAACGAGTACCAACAGCATATATTTTCCTCCAGAAATAAGAAAAATATTAGTACTTTTTAGTGCACTATCTGTAGCTATGTGACACATTTAGACCAGTGCCTTGTTTACCATGGCTGAATCGAACTGGTTCATCAGATTCTAGGGAGTTTTTCCCATAACTCCAGATAAGGAATATTGGGGATAGATCGTGAAGATTTCCTTACTTTATCTTAGAAAATGTGTGTTGTGCCTACACATCATTACCTTCACGAGGCTCTTTTGTACAGTTAACACAATATACCATTGCTTTAAAGAACTTAGTCATGGTATTCATAAATTATCCTCATTTTGCCCACAATCTTCATTAAGCAGCCATACACAACAACCTCTGTAACAAAAGTGGGGTCCAAGTCCAAAACCGTGACAGTCAGACAACCTGTTTTACCCATCACATGAACAACTCTGTGAAATGAACCCCCCCCCCCCCCCAAACAGCCCCACTTTATATAGTCAAAAAGGGGGTGTACAGGGGTATAAATTATTTCTTATTTCTGCTGCAATGCATAGGTTGTGGGTACTCATTAGAACTGTCTCACTGAGGCAGTTCTAACAAGCACCCACAACATTTGTTTTGCAGTATAAATAAGAAAAATATCGCAGATTTTCATCAGAAAAGTAGCAATTTTGGATATGTGAAAAAATGCAGTCGCACGGTAGTGTTATAGTAATGCCCAACACTTCTAAGTTAGACACCCATGTTATATCCAACCCAAAATGTATAGATAATAGAAAAATGACCATTTATGTTCATTTTTCTACAAACAATCTATATACATGTATTTTAGGAATCCAACTTTTGAGCCATTTCGTTTCTAATTCACTGGTATAAACAGGTTGTGATTTATTTTGCTTTTGTTGACTTTTTATATCTACATCAGCCATAAGTTTTCTGGCTGTGAGTGTTTGAGTTTTAGGTCCCACCAACAGCTAAGGCCATATGGAGATGGGACCTCGGTTTAAAGACTCATCCGAAAGTCTGGTGAAGCCCGGGATCGATCCTGCGACCCCTGGTTTACAAGGAGTGTAGCGTAACCACTACACCACGGAGGCTTCTTTCTGGGCTGTGCTGAAGATTTTATATTCAGAGAAAGTTCCATTGGAGCCCAGCAAATATCTGTTAGATGTGTTTTCTATAGACAGTGAATGTTCAATGAGTCTTACTACTCCAGCAATGATGGTTTATTAACCTTGGCTGATTCAAACATCTAGGGCTAGTTGTTCAAAACTAACTACATCATTAGTTAACATATCGTTAAAATATTGTTCGTTTAACATAGCAAATATGTTAATATTTTTGTTGAAAAAATGTGAGCAGCAAAAGTACCAAAATTTTAGATATAGAACTTACTACGAGGACTGTTCAAATATGAATGCAAGTAGAACGTTTTCTCTTGCACTTATGCGAAAATCACCTGGAAATAAATATCACAGCATAGAAAAACATTTTACCTATACATTGATACCAAACCTGTTAAAATCTGTGCACTTTAGCCATGCATATCGTTCGATAAACACTGTCTACTCTTGTATTCTAATACAAAACATGGTTGGAAGAAGGTCTGAGTACGCCGTTGAAATACGGTCCTATATTAAGAATCGTTGTATTCTTGGTATACGGTGCAAAGACATTTTTGATGAAATATGTTCGGTTTATGGGCATAATGAAATGTCTTTTCCGACAGTTTTTCGGCGGTGTAAGAAATTCAGCTGTGGGCTAGGCTCAACAGAAGATGCACCACATGATCGTCGGCCGAAAAGAGCAACATCTGCCAAGATGGTTGCTAGAGTGAAAGAAATAGTTGCTACCGATGCACGATACACCACTAGGCAAATAGCTAGTATGGTTGGCATCTCATTAGGAGCAGCTCATACAATTCTGAAACGGGATTTGAAAATGAGAAAGCTCTGTGCTAGATGGATTCCCCATCTGTTGTCAGATGAGCAGAAAAAGACACGTGTTCAGTGCGCTAAGAAGTTGCTTAAAAAGTTTCCAAATTACAATGCACGGTCTTTCGCTAATGTCGTCACAGGTGACGAGACATGGGCCAAAACGAAAGATTCAGAACAAAATATGGGCAACATAGTATTGCAAAAGACCATGCATTGCAAAGCGGACCATGAGCGTCAAGAAGGTAATGTATGCCATATTTTTTTTCAAATCAGGGCCCTGCTATCAGGTTGCTGTGCCGAAAGGCAAATCTTTAAATTCAAAGTTTTACAAGAATAAAGTTCTTGTAAAGAAGGCAAATCTGTAAATTCGAAGTTTTACAAGAATAAAGTTCTTCGATTATTGAAGAACAATTTCAAAGAACGAAGACCCGCAACTGGTTTGGCCAATGTCAGATTGCTACATGACAATGCGTCATCGCACAAGGCGTTCATTGTGCAAGACTATCTGAAGCAGGAAAAGGTTGTTGAACTCCCTCACCCCCTGTATTCCCCTGACCTTGCCCTGTGTGATTTTTTTTTGTTCCCGCAGCTGAAAAAATACCTTTCTGGTCGAAAATTTGTACAGTGCAAACACCTCGGTTCTGCAATATTCCAGTGCCTTCATAGTATACCTCGAAAAGACTACCAAAATGCATTCAATGATTGGATCAGAAGACTGAAAGTTTGTATATCGGTTAAAGGGGAATACTTTAAGGGGACAAAATAAATTTTTCATTGAAATCTATCACGGAATCATTTTTATGTGCTTAGTTGCATTCATATTTGAACAGTCCTCGTAGATCAGTTTAGAGCTTTCTAGATCAGTTAACAGTTTGACCGCTAAAGAGCTCGTTAAGCTAACGATGCTTTGTTCAACTGGCCCCTGAAGTCCATAGTGAATTCTTGCAATAGCTTTCAATGACAAATATTTAGGGATAATTGTGGAAAGTTTACTTTTTTATCAGAAAAATGTATGTTGTGTTTACTCAATAGAATCACCTCGTCAATGTGGTTCTGTTGAGTTTATCTAACGTACAAACACAAACAAACACACACTATTATCTTGTAGATCGAAAAGATCCAACGTTGTTCTCATTACACCACAACCTCTTTGGAACGTTCTGTTATAACACAGTTTTGGATATAAAACGGTTTCAAGATGGATCCCAAAGATGTATATATTATATAGAAAAATGGTCATTTTTCTATATAATCCCCAAAATGAATATATTATATAGAAAAATGACCATGAATGGTCATTTTTCTATAAAATCAATACATTTTTGTTTGGATATACCAAGGTTGTTTAACTAAAGCCTGTCTCACACAGAACACACGGCTTATACCGTTGGCCACCCGTGTAAACCGTACATACAACCAAACCAACCGTGGCCTTATCCGAGTTACACTCGGGCCATTCGAGTGTATCCGTGAAAGCCATGTATGATTTTTAAAACTTTAAAAAAACTGGCACGGGTGCCATGTCCATGTATGATCGTATTAGCGATCGTACAAGACCGTGAGAGACCGTGTGAGATCGAACGAGACCGTATATACAACCGCACATGACGTCCACTCCACAAGTGAGCTCAACCGTGTCAATATCGTAAATAAATCGTATGGAATCGTGTGAAACCGTTCCCAAGTCCTACATCCAACACCCGGATTAACACTCGAGTGTCACACGATCACCGTACGATTCACACGAGTGTACACATGGTTTTATACGATCGCCATACGGCCAATACGGTTTCATACGATCGTCATACGACAAATACGGTTAAAGTACGAATTATACATGGTCAAGTACGACCAGACACGGTCTCTTCATCTGTACAAAGCTCGTGTATGATCATACAGCACTAGAACAAAACAGAAAACACAACTACCTGCTGAAACCTTGAAACAACAGAGTGCTTGCTACATAATGCCTCCAAAGAAGAAGAAGGTCCCCCAAAAGAGTCCCCATGGAAGATACTACCAGTGAGAATACAGAAAGGGCCACCAAGGCCCTCCGACCCCTTCAACCTGTTGACCCTGATGAGCTGGAGGACTCCTTCTGTTGGCTTGTTCTTGTCTCCCCTCACGCCTTCTGGCCAAAATAATCTCAATGTCTATCAGTCTTATCATGATTTCTAATTCCCTTATTCTGTCATCTGCCATTTTGATAACTTCTCTGTTGAAAGTTCGAAAATTTATGAAGCCAAGCCATCAAAACGAGTCAATTTTTATCAAAACATACACGAATGTGTGATAATTCGAGCATAACTCGAACAAAAGTCAGTGGGACCGTATGTAAACCCTGTAAATATCTAGTTAATCGAGTACAAGTCGTGTTTAATCGTACTAGCCGTAACAGACCATACTATACCGTACTTGGAACCATACAACAGTCGTATGAAAATAGTTTTGCAAATCGTGTTCCAACCGTGACAAACCTTGCTTGACCGAGTATATTCGTGCTTTGTTCCTACATACTCGTGCTATATTCCAGTCTAAATCGTACCAACTCATCCCCAGGCATGGTTGGAGCTCAATACTCGTACCAGTCAACCCGTGTATAACCGAGTTTACCGTATTGGAACCGTGTGCCCAACCGTGTTCTGTGTGAGACAGGCTTTACACAGTTTCCGTTTTGGACCCCAACAATCGTGTTACAAAGAGGTTATGGTGTATACTGGTACTGCCTGACATTGCATTATGCTTAACCATCAGTGGCTCAAACTACCCCACATCTTAACCCTTGTCCTGCTGAGCCCGGATATGTCTTTTCTTTCAAACAATGTAGATCCAGATCAGATGGCTTCTGAAGAGGCTATCTGATCAGGATCTTCATTGTTTGCCATTCATTTTATTAACTTGTTGCAATAATTTGCATCAAGTAATCTGATTGGTTGATAATCCGTAGTGGGTGTAGCATATTTAAATATTCAGCAAGTCAAGGGTTAGACAAATTTTCAAGGTCAAAAGGTGTACGAGAGATTGAAGTTTCACTGTATGCATTCGTTTGTTTGTATTGGAGTTTAACGGCCCAGTCCACACTATTTTAGGTCATTTTTGAGCCGGTTAGTTTACCTATCCACACTTTTCCTGGGCAGGCTTATACATAAGCGGTTAACCAGTACAGTGCATATTCTTTCGCCAGAAACTAACAACCGCCCTTCTTCAATCAGCAGAAGGGAGAGAATGACCGTAGAAAAGATTTCATGATCAATCTCCATGAAAGAATGTTGCCGACCCCGGCAGGTATCGAACCCACGTCCTCCTGATCACCAGTCATACACGCATCTGACAGACCTACCAAGGCCGGCTACACTGTATGCAGACATGTTATATATTATTTCATAGCAACAGAAGTATTTAGTGATAATTGAAGGATAGTTTTTGTCAGTTCTCCATTGAAACCCATGTTGTGGTTATTCATTAGAACCGCCTTGGCAAGGCAGTTCTAATGAATACCCAAAACATAGATTTATATGGAGAAATAAGGAAAACTATCCTTCAATTATCACAATTGATACCCGCCTTATATGTTGCTGTTATTTACATCTAGTGATAATAATGAGAATTTCTTGCTATAAACTGTACAGTTATTGTTATATCCAGTCTTTCAAATTAAACAGAAGATACAATAAACATGTTTCCTCATTTCTTGGCCACCTGTTACAGTGAAAATCAAAATATTACGGTTGATCTGAATTTTTTTATGGCCTTTATCACTTATATGAACCAGTCAATGATGAAAACTCTGGAAAAAGTAGATTTGTATAAGTTTTCTGTGAACAATCATGTGAGTGGTTTCCAACCCACACCACTGTGGTAAGAAACCCAAAATTTAAGGTTTTATTAACTCTTATCATGCTGTTCACGACAACCCCTATCTTTGGAAACAGTGTAGTTACAGATCAGATGGCTTCTGAAGAAGCCATCTGATTAGGATCTACACTGTTTGACATTAAGATTATGACTTTGCAAGAATAAATTACATAAAGTAATCTGATTGGTTCAAAGTCTGAAATGGGTGTGGCTAAAATGAATATTCAGCAGGATAAGGGTTAACAAGCTTTATATCCTTTTACATGATGAATTCATATATGATGAATTTATATGATGAATCTCTTTTTGAAGCAAAGTTTGTAGTATGCATAAACACTAAGCAGAACGAAAACTGCCCAATCAGGAATCTGGAATACCATTCATCCATCAATTGAAATATACCATTGGTTACTAGACATTTTTCAAAAATATACATGTATATTGTCATAATCCTGAAAGGATTTCAGAGCTATGAATCACACAAGTTTCTGCCCCCCCCCCCCCCCACACACACACACACACACTTCCTATTAAATAGTTGGGTCATTTTTGCTCACTGCTTGCCTTCTCTTGGCAACTGTTTCTACATCCCTACCAAACATTAACAGAATATTTCTAAGGTTTAGGAGTAGCTTCGGTGATTGGTTGAGCTACTTGCCTTATAAACAGGGGTCAGTGGGTTTGATTCTGGGCTTCTCCAGATTTTGTTCAGGAGTTATTAAACCTTTGCATACATATCTATACAGGTCTGCAGCGTGGGAAGGTTAACAACTGCATGTTTTAATTCCTGTGTCCAGATATCCTCCAAAAAAGGATCTAAGGAGCAAAGTCATTCCTTTAAGAATGGCCGGGTAATTTTGTGAGGCAAACGCATCAAGTACCTTACCAAGCGTCAAACTGAAATTGGCTTACCATTTAGGCAAAACCTGCCTTCCTTGCTGCAGATAAGAGCAGGGAAATATTATTGTTTTTCTGTTTCTGTTTTTCTGTTCCATTAATTTCCTCTCTTCTGTCGCTACTGTCTTACTTCCACTTGAGTAACATTCTTTTGTGGAGATTATGAACTCTTTTATAAACAGTCATTCTCTTCTGCTGATTCAAGAAGGCAATTTAAGTTTCTGGTGAAAAGAATGTGCACTTTACTGGTTAACTGCTTGTGTATAAGCCTGCCAAGGAAGTGTGGTTAGATAAACTGGCTGATTCAACTTGACCTAAATAGTGTTGAATGGAATCTTTAACCTCCAAATAAACACAAATCTTTCATGAACCAATAAAATAAGAGACATATCCATAATCTTATGACATGAAAGTCATAGAAAAGGAGAGAACAAGATGTGTTTGTAAAACACTGATGCCCCCGGACAGCGCATGTGAAATATGCAAGCCATATTACTAACCAATCAAAAGGTATGGCTGATGTTCAAGTTTATAAAAAGTAGGTCAAAGTAATAAGGTAAAAAATATGGTACCACTGGAAAGGTCAATGACAAGGAATGCTCATGTGAAATCACAATTACCAATCAAAAGTTATGCCCAATGTTAAGGTTTTTTTGGACAGACAGACCAAAAAGTATATGCCCCCGAATTTGGGGGCATAAAAATCCCTGCTGGTGGTGGGATTCAAATCCAAGCCACTTAGGTAAAAGTCCATTGCTCTAACCACTGAGCAGTTGTCAGAGATTGGATATAAACCTTTAAGCTGTGCTGCGCATATTCCATCAAAGTGGATAATTAAAGGTGGAGTTGCTGTCCATAACAAGTTATCACATTTGGCAAGTCTGATCCCAAACAAGACATCATCTCATGACATGAAAGTCGTAACAAAGGAAGCATAGCTAAGAGAATACCCCTTTTCTAAAGGTAAAGAAGCTTTATTTAACATTGCATATCAAAAACAAAATTAATAAGCTCCATAGAGCTTTTATTGCGACAAAGTAGCCTTTAACATATACTTAGCTGCCTTCATTAATCTTCCTAGGACTTCCCCTGATAATGTGAGCGTCAGTCAAAGGAGCACCTAGTACCATTTTTCAGGCCTTTGGTATTGCGCGGCCGGGGATCGAACCTGCAACCTCCCATTCCTGAAGCGGACGCTCTAACACTGAGCTATCAGGGACAGGTAAATGGGGTTCAATCAAACACAGGCTACTTACTAGCTAGGTGAATGTCTAATGCTGCAACCCGTTAGCTAAGGTGTTAGTGCACTTGCCTCTGATGCTAGAGGTCCCGGGTTCGATCCCCAGCCGTGTCCGAACATGCTCCATTGGCATCATTTGCAGGGATGAATGTCAAAGTGCACAGTCCTTCGGATCGGGACGTTAACTGGAGGCCCCTTGCAAGTAGAATCATCCCCTGTGCAGGTTAAAGATCCCTACCGTAATTACATGATTACTGTGTAGGTTTTCAGCCAGCAAAACCTGGAGTGTATGTAATGTATACCTGCGGTAATGGTCGAATGTGACCGACACAGTATCAGTAGAAAGAAAGCAACTACTGTGCCAGATTCGAGTCCCTTACGCTGCTGTCAGAGATCAGTTATAAAACTATACGCTATGCATTGTATAACAAGGTAGAAAATAGAAGGTAGCAGTTGCAGTTTGGAACAATAAGGATGACAAAAATGCGCCAGCCTCGGTAGCTCAGTCGGATGCATGTCTGACTGGTGATTAGGAGGATGCATGTTTGATACCTGCCGGGGTTGGCAACATTCTTTTGTGCGGATTGAACATGTAATCTTTTCTGCAGTCATTCTCTCCCTTCCGCTGATTCAAGAAGGGCGGTTGTCAGTTTTTGGCGAAAGAATGTGCACTGTACTGATATACGGATTACGTATAAGCCTGCCCAGGAAAAGTGTGGATAGGTAAACTGACCAGCTCAAAACGACCTAAAATAGTGTTTACCAGACCGTTAAACTCAAATACAAACAAACAAACAAAAATACTTTTGAAGGACTTGTCTCCTTTGAAACTACAGTCGAACTTCAATGGCTCGAACACCTTTGGGACCTCAAAATCTGTTCGAGACAGGAGTAGTTCGCGCCACTGAGTTTACCGCCAGGAAGCATAACGAGATTCTTTTAGACATCTTTTTGGTGTTCTATAATGAAAATGTATGCTGTGTGTACTCATTAGAATCGCCTCATCGAGGCGATTCTAATGAGTACACACAGCATACATTTGTAAGATAAAAGACTAAAATATCCTGTATTATCCCCCACTATTTCTTATGTAGAGGATTTCGCTCGGGGCTCAAGAATGGGTTCGACACATCCATGGTAAACGAGCCATTGGTGTTCGAGCCATCAAAGTTCTACTGTATTTCCATTCACTTTTAAAACAACGATAAACACAGCATATTTTAGTGTTTTTCTTTATTTATTAGTATTTTCTGGCTTAACCCTTTCACCCCTGAGATTTTTAAGTGGAATCTTCCATCTGAATTTGGACACATCCATTCCATTAACCCTTATCCCTCTGCATAAATTAATTTAGCCACACCCACTTACATTTCAACCAATCAAACTACTTTATGCAATTTATTTGTTCCGATTTGCAAACTGAATGACAAACAGTGTAGATCCGGATCAGATGGATCTGATCTGGGTCTACACTGTTTGCAAATGTAGGCGTTGTTGTGAACAGCAGGATAAGGGTTAAACAAGTGATTCAGTCGATAATCATTACCAAGATGGCAAGCAGTGTAGATTTTGATGAGAGGGCTTATTATGAGCCATCTTATCAGGATTTGATTGATTTGCGATTTAATGTCCCCGTCAACACTGTATAGGTCATTTTGGAGACGTTGCTTCCAATTTTGTGGGACTCCTACCCGACACTGAGATGAAATGGCATCTCAAGCCCTGTGGCCCAATGAAACCAAAAGGGTTTATAAGCATGGACGGTCCGACTCGCACCGCTTTGCCTGGGCAGGGTTAGATCCTCTAATTGATTTACCAGTACTCATGTGATGTCTGTTTCAGCTCTGCGTGGAAGCATCATGCAGCCCATTTATTTCTTCAAGCCCCAATGGGCAGGGGCCGCAATCCCATCAGGATCTACACTGTTTGCATAGTAATCTTTAACGATCTACAGGATTGAAAGGGTTAATAACAATGAGATATAAACATTAACACATATGAGCCCCGCCAAGCGAGTTTGTGTCTTCGAGCATTCCGTCATGACAAATTTTAACTGGGCATGCCCAGCCATTCTGATGGGCCAGGGATATGGCTTTCTGTCTGAAGGTTCATCTTGATTCACTGCTTGTATGAGCGAGCAGCGAAGGTTCTGGCGAGACTGCGCGGATGCGCAGGCTCGCCTGCACCTTTGCTGCTCGCATAGGCGATAAGTACCAAAATCGCTTGACAGGGGCCCATAGAAAAACATGAATATTGCACTATAAATTAATTTATGCCTTTGATGAAAATTTCATATAAAGCATGTTGATGGGTTTGTATTTTTGTCATTCTGACCACCCTTGGTTGTTCATAATAACTGATGGGCCTTTCTGGCCTAATTTTCAACAGCAGTGAAAATTTAGCATTAAGTCTAACTTGGCTGTGGAGTTGAGCCTCACTTGGGACACTGCAATGTAAGGTTGTTTTTTTTTTGTTTTTGTTTTTATTTTCTGGTTTTACGTTCATTCAAGATTATTTCACTTATTTCGAGCTGATTGTTAATCAGAGGCGGGCAAAAACCGGAGTACCTTGACGTTCCATTGCAGAGTGTGTGCGAGTGTGAATTTGGGTTTAATGTTGCTTTCAACAATTTTTCAGTCATATCACGACGGTGTCTGGCTGCGGCAGGGAGCTCAATGCTCACTTTTATAGTGCTGCCTCACTGAAGTATCATGTCCCAGACACATTACATGATACCACACCCAGTCACATTATCCTGACACTGGGTCGACCAGTCCAAGCTCTACCCCGTAAATCTGAGTGCCAAGCGAGGCACAACTAGTACCATTTTTAACGACTTTGGTATGTCGCGGCCCGGGATCGAACCCAGAGCGGACACTCTACCAACTGAGCTATTGGGGCCGGTGCAGAACTTAGCATCTAACCTGTGACCCATGTCAGGCTTGAACCCACAGCAGTAAGAGAGGTAATTCTCTTAACCATTAGGCCACAGATGCTCGTTTGGGGTCAGGTAGCTATTCTCTGGGTACTCCAGTTATGAATGAATGGCTGGAAAAAGTTAAACAGTTTTGAAAGTAAGATAACTCCAAGAAAAAGCAACAACTTCATACCCATTTTTATAAGAGAAAAGGGTCTCAGCATGTGCACTCAGTGAAGACTGCAGTCTGATCAGTCTTCGCTGTGTCCTACTTTGATGCTCGGAGGTTTGTCTCTGTTGAGGTACCAATCAACATTATTTAGGTCATTTTAGAGACGTTGCTTTCGATTTTGTGGGACTTTTACCCGACTTTGAGATGAAATGACACCTCAAGCTACCGCCAAAAGAAACCACTAAGGTTAAAGGACTTGCACCATTTTTCCTGGGCAGGCTTAGATCTTTTAAGCTGTATACTGGTTCTCAAGTTTGTTCGGCTTTTGCTCTGTGCGGAAGCACCATGCTGCCCAATCTATTTTTCCAAACCCAGATGGGCAGGGGTGGGAGGACCAAAATTTCTTCAAGTGGACCTGCATTCATTTGTTTGTTTGAATTGGAGTTTAACGGCCCAGTCAACACTATTTAGGTAATTTTTGAGCCGGTCAGTTTACCTATACACACTTTTCCTGGGCAGGCTTATACGTAAGCGGCTAACCAGTACAGTGCACAATCTTTCGCAACTGACAACTGCCCTTCTTGAATCAGCGGGAGGGAGAGAATGACCGTAGAAAAGATTTCATGATCAATCTCCAAGAAAGAATGTTGCCGATACTGGAAGGTATCCAACCAGCGTCCTCTTGATCACCAGTCAGACGCGCATCGGACTGAGCTTCCAAGGGCGGCAGGACGTGCATTCTATCGGAATGGCTAGGCAGACTGATTTGAGTCTTCCCTTGGGGGCAAATGCTTAAAGACCTCTTTTCGCTTATCCTGGCTCATATGATATTAGAAACCGGTTAAGAAATGGCTGAACTTTTTTGAAACAGTGAAGACCCAGGTCAGATGCCGCATTCTGCGGCATCTGGTCTGGGCCTGCACTGTTTGTTATTGACCTGTTTTGGGTCTTCCCCGTTTAAAATGGGTGAAAAAGAGACTGGTTAACCTTTTCCAAATACTTGGCATTATTAAAGCATGTAGAAAATTATTTCAAAATGTTATTTCTTTACAGACTTTGAATAAACGTTTATTTCTACAAGAGTAAACCCCATATAAAGAGTCAGGTTAAAGCATCACCACTGCATGTTTCTGAAAGTAGAATTTTCCTTTTGGGAAAAGATGGTACTTTTTTAACCCTTATCTTGCTGTTCACGACAACCCCTATCTTTGAAAACAGTGTAGATCCAGATCAGATGGCTTCTGAAGAAGCCATCTGATCAGGATCTACACTGTTTGACATTCAATTTATGAATTTCTAGGAAAAAATTACATCAAGTAACCTGATTGGTTCAAAGTCAGAAATGGGTGTGGCTAAAATGAATATTCAGCAAGAGAAGGGTTAAATGTTAGCAGTTGACTTGTGTCAGAAATGATTACAGTTTATTGCATTCTTCAACACTGGCAAGATGATCGAAGAGCAGATTCCGACTCTTTCACATCTTTACTGTCTATCAAAGTTGTCTACCTTTGAAAAGTCGCAGCAGAATTGTTTACTGTTTCTTTTCACCTTAAGAAGTAATTCATGCTAGCTATCAGTGTATTATATATGCTATCACTACTGGTGATCTGACTAGGGAATGGTAATATAAGAATCTGATATGGTGTTCTGTTGTAGATGAGCGCTTCCAACCCGAGGGATGACCGTGCTGAGCGGAACCGAGGCTATGCCGAGGTTCCGCTCAGCACGGTCATCCCGAGCCATATTGGATTCTTTTTCTTGCACAAAACCTCCGGTTAGTTTTGACAGCTCGCACATGTATATTGTTTTCAAAATAAAAGTAGAGCGGAAGTAGTTCCGGCAGTTGAATAGAATAGAAGCATATTTATGTTAGTTGCCTGGGTCGGAACACCAGGGTCAGAAAATAAATTTCTATCCCAGGGTAAAATCACGGATTTCCTTGTCTGGTGTGCAAGAAAATAAATTCTGGTTCTAGCACATCTTTGTTATCATCTTCTGTTTCTCAAAGTTTTCTCCCTTAGAAATTGGTGGTACAAACTTTTGGGGGTTGCTATTCACAATATTAAGGGGAATAGATAAACCTTCAAGGGGGGTTACTTTTTCAAGAGGATTTTTCTCTCCCATGTCAGCAGGCATTGTAGCATTTGTAGGGTTGTCCACAAAGTCGAGCATACGTAACTGCAGTAAGGCACTTTTTCAACCGTAAAGTACTGGTATTTTTTATTTCTGAAGGAAAACGTATGTTGTGGGTACTCATTAGAAGTGCCTTAGAGCGAGTCCGTTCTAATGAGTACCCACAACATCATTTTGATGCAAAATTAAGAAAAATAATTTGTGGATACCCTCTCTTATCTGGGGCTATGTCGAGCAATGTGGTCACCCATCCAGGTACTAAATGCTATGTCTACTGCTTAACTTCTTGAAAAATCCAACCACTCTTCCCGCGTCTCTCAAAGAGCTGGCATCTCCAGCAAGGCTTTAGAAGTAATAAATATCAATAACTGTTATAATTACATTGCTCTCTCTCTCCCCTCACATCACTTGACTTCTTCCACACACACACTAGGCAGAACCAAAGATGGTGCCCATGCAAAACACCCTCTTTCATCCCACTGCTGGAACCAAATTAGGGTTTACTGTGTCCTCCACAATGACAAGCAATGCAGTCACCCATCCAGGTACAATCATGATGTCCTTTGCTTAACTTCGAGAAAAATCGAACAACCTAACATTGCCTCAAAAAGAGCCGGCTTAAACAGCACGACTGCAGAAGTGGTATACATCAATTGTAACAGCCTTCTACTCTTAAAGGAAAGAATTTGCTCCAGTAGGAGCAAATTCTTTCCTTTAAGAGTAGACCATTTTCTCGGTGGGGATATTACAGAAAAGCAAATACGAATTTCTAAAAGTTGACTTCCTTTGTAAAAAATTATGGAAAATATGCCTGGTGTGTATATTTAGCCCTTTTTGTACCAGAGACCCCTAAACGGGTATTTGGCAAACAGTGCAGGCCCAGATCAGATGCCGCAGAATGCAGCATCTGATCATGGCCTACACTGTTTGCAAAAAGTTGAGCCATTTTCCAAATCAATTTTGAAGAAAACACAACCTGATACCCCTAAATTTTGACTCATTCTGTATATAAGGTGGAAGATTCCATTTGGTATAAAAAGGGTTGAGTTAAGTTAAGCAGTAGACTGTGCTAATAATGTTTTCAGTTTCTTATATTCATTATTGACACTCATGAGTTGACTAGGGAATGGCACATTCTGAACCTTGTACATCTGTTCTATCTTGGCCATCAGGGTTTCGAGGACAAAATGGGCATTCTTCAGAATAAAATCTCTCTGAAAAGACAAAATCAATGGACAGAAAATGAGATTTCACATGCCTAAACCTGAAGTAATGTATCACTGAATTTATCATTGAATGTCGAGTCTGAGAATGAAATAACGCCATGTAATAAATTTGATAATCCACCAGTGGATTAAATATGCAAATTAGTTAATACACCGAATAATGTTACATGTACCATGTCCTTAATAACATCGTGTTTACAAATGGCCAAATACTGACATTTTTGTAAAACAATTGTGAATAAAATGCGTTTTAGATGTCATATGATAAATAGAATCTTGCATTCATGCTCATGTAATATTAAAGGACGGGTTACAGTTTTCTATTGCAAAGTGCCTACTGAAAGAGCTCATTCTTGAAGTCAACAAAATTTGATCAAAACACGCTCATAAGGTGTCCAGATATCTCTAGTTTATTGAGAACTGTTTTATTTTCTCATCCGCATGCCTTTTCGTCATAAAATTTCCGGTTGAATACATACACTGCCGGTCATGTGCAACATTGTGCCTATGGACAAACTGAAGACCCCTGTAGTGTTCAACGGAAAATTGCATGGTCGTCCACAGTGTTAACAGGAGAAAACTACACACCACTTTATTTTAGAAACAATAATGCTTTTAAAAATGCTGATGTTTTGGCGGTTAACGATGTGGAGGATATTGAAAAATAAACTTTTATCGATAAAATAAGGTGAGAAAATCAACGTAATCAAAGTACAGTACATACTCGCAAAGGAAAAAAGCTCAATATACTACATATACAGAAGAGTAATGGCTGGTCATCTATATGAGCATGACCATGATTCCATGCTGGACAAAAGAGAATGCTTTTCATTAATCCCACGCCGCGAAGCGGAGTGGGGATTATAGGAATGGCCTTTGTCTGTCCATCTGTCGGTCTGTCTATAACACATTCTTGTCCGCTCCGAATCTCCTTAATCCTTAGATAGAATTTCACTAAACGTTGGCCAAATATTCTTCTCAGTGAGACAAAGTGTCGCGCGCAAGATCCAGGTCTGTACCTCAAAGGTCAAGGTCATACTTAAGAGGTCAAATGTCCAAAAAGGTCTTTTTATTGTGTCCGATCAAATACTTTCTTATTCCTGGATGCATTTAAAAATTACTTTGCAGAAATGTTAACTATAATGTGATAGTGCGTCGCATGCAAGACCCAGGTCCGTACCTCAAAGGTCAAGGTCATACTTAAGACGTCAAACGTCCAAAAAGGTCTTTTTAGCATGTTCGATCAATTGATTAATTACTTTCCTTATCCTGGATGCATTTAAACATTACTTTGCAGAAATGTTAACTATAATGTGATAGTGTGTCGCGCGCAAGACCAAGGTCCGTTCCTCAAAGGTCAAGGTCATACTTAAAAAGCCAAAGGTCCAAAAAGGTCTTTTTATCATGTCCAATCAATTACTTTCTTATTCCTGGATGCATTTAAAAATTAATTTGCAGAAATGTTACCCATAATGTGACAGTGCGTCGCGCGCAAGAGACCCAGGTCGGTACCTTAACGGTCAAGGTCATACTTAGAGGCCAAATGTCAAAAAGGGTCTTTTTGTCGTCAATAACTTTCTTATTCCTGTATGGATTTTAAAAACAATACATGACAGAAATGTAAACAACAAAGTGACAGAATGTGGCGTACAATATCCAGGTCGGTTCCATAAAAATCAAGGTCATACTTAGAGGTCAAATTAAAAAAAAGTTATTTTTGTGCTCAATTTATAGCTTTCTTACTTCTGGATAGTTTAACAATTACTTGGCATAAATGATAACCATAATGTGACAGTGTATCGCATGCAAGACCCAGGTCGGTTCCTCAAAGGTCAAGGTCATATTTAGAGGTCATAGAAAGGCGCTTTTCTTTCATGTCTGTTCAATCACGTTCTTAGTCCTGGATTGATTTTAAAATAACTTTTCAGAAATGTTAATTATCATGAGACGATGTGCCGTGGGTGACACCCAGGTTGGTTTCTAAACGGTCAAGGTCATACTTAAAGGTCAAAGGTCAAAAAGGGTATTTTTTGGGGAGTTTTGTCAATAGCTTTCTTACTCCTGGATGGATTTTAAAATTATGTAGCAGAAATGTTAACCACCATAAGATTACCAATTCAAGGTCAAAGTCACAGCTTACGGTCACAAGGTTGAGCTTTGTTACTGAAGGCAGCGGGAGATTTGAATGTCCCTCATACTGCTTTCTTGTTGATGAATTAAAGATGTATCATGTTACACACAAGAGCACTTGTCTGAAGATAGTAAATGCGAGTTCAGTATTCACAAAGATGACAGCCTAATAAGTGTTAGGATTCAGTCTCGTCACACAACATCAAAGGCATATTTCTATGGCTTTCTTATCAATCTGGTGCTGAGAGTATAACCGTTTGGTATTGTCTGTGAAAAGCTGGTGCAAGACAATTTGGCTGTAACTGTAGCTTTGGTATTTTGGTGCCTTGGCTTTCAGTGCGACAGTTCAGCTGCACTAGCTCCTGTTAGTGATCCAAAAGAGCATTTTGAAATGCTGCTGATGAAGACTGGGAGTCTTGGGATGGTGAGAAGAGTGGGGAGTAGGTCATGCCTTTCAAATAATCATCATGTATTTTAGAAATACATCTTTAGTATTATTTTCAAAATATCAAACAGCATTGTCTATTTTCCTATTTATATGCAAAAAAAAAAGTTTAAACGTCTTATTATATATTTGATTATAATTTTAAAAGAATGATTTTAGTCATATCCTTAAAAGTGATATTCTATTTTTAATGCCTTATTTCTAAGTTTTATTCTTTTAATCACAGCATACTTATTATGTATACGGAATTTCCAATCTAAGTGTGATGTACTTAAGTTCTTTTTAAGTGGAGTATACTGGAATATTAACTCTGTTCTAGTCTTTCTGTCAACATTTTAAGTATATATTACTGAATAGAAATGATATTCCATATTTTTAAGCAATTCTAACATATTATATATTAATACATAAATGTTAACATGGTTAAACACAATAGAAAAGTTTTATGCACTTTCTGTACAAAAAATTGTGTCACGTGATACAAGACACATAGATTATGATATGTACATGTAGATCTGCAACAGACGCGAATTATATGGAATGTAAGCACGCTTTGGTGCGGTTTATTATTTAAAAATGTCATATTACTTTGGTAAATCACCAAACACTGGCAATTACCCCACTTGTAGAAAAACGGAAGTCACGTGACTGCATATGTCATGGTTAATTAAATATTGTCGTCAAATGAACGTGCACATATTGAACTGTGTTGCATATATGTTTAAACAAGATCCATCGTAGGCACAAATATGGCTAAACTGTAACTCGTCCTTTATTAAACTCGTTGAGGAAAAGGAATAAAATGCTCTGCAAAGCCTCTTATTTTATCCCTTTTCCTCAATAAGTTTAATAAATTCAATAATAAATGAGCATGAATGCAAGATTCTCTATATATAAGGCAGGAAAAGAAACTGAAATTTAATTAAGGTATGCATTTTCCTATCCATGTTAACATGTTGTTAGAAGGCAGATTAGATTTGAATGGGGTTTAAATGCCCAGTCAACACTATTTGGGTTATGCTGAGCCAGTCAATTTACTTAACAACACTTTTGCTTTGCAAGCTTGAACATTGGCCGTTAACCACTATGGTGCACATTCCTTTGTTAGAAACTGACAACTGCCCTTCTTAAATCAGCGGAAGGGAGACAATAATAGTAGAAAAATTTCATGAGCAACCTCATGATTCTGATTCCTTCCCTGATCATATTTGTTGTTAGGTTGATTATTCTGATTCTTCCCCCTTTTCGGTTGTTCATTTTTAGTTACGTTTGTCCTTCCAGTTTAATGTTTGTCATGTTGGGTCCCCACCAGTTTGGGAAAGAGCTGCTGACTCAGTTTACTTGTTGTCCATTTTGTTTACTGATGCCACTCCATGTTTCGACTTCTTTCCCTCGTGATATTGTTAGAAGAATTTGGGATCTGATTGTATCAGGTCCTCATTGTTTCTTTTTTTTAATTTCCATGAACGATTGAGAAATATTATGCAAATATGTGTGGCTGAAATACTCCAGTTTTATACATGAACATTGATCCCGACCTGACGGAGAATATTGTAAGACAATCCTGAGTCCGGTGTTTTTTTCTGCCGTCGTGTCAACTTCCAGTATACATTGTCTTGGTTTTTTATTGTTGACACATTACCATGAGATGAAAAGATAGACATATGTGTCATTGTCAGTGAGCTAGGACTTCTGCTGACTGACGTGGCGCTGGCGGTCGGTTTTTGGATTCACACTGTGAACGCGGACTTCAGAGCAACTGGTCCGAACGAAAAATAAAACATAAATGTAAGAGGTGAATGGCTGACGATTCGTGCCAGTTGCTCCTCGGTAATGCTCATAATGGTTCATTGTGAAGGTTTTATTTTGCAAATTCCTGACTAGTTTCTTCCAATAATATGGATTTCTTCAGAGGGATGCTCACAATGTTTGTGTTCCGAGATTTGCTCTGTTTATATACCCTCAGGGCGGTCAAACGGCCCCCTAATTTGCCGATGCCCACACATCATGTGTCTTAAGACCTCTCACTGGCCCCCTGAGGGCCGGTAACGTCGCTATCGCCAATGCGATTGACCGGCCCCTCTGGGGCTGGTGGTGTTGCTTACCGCCATTTTTGTAGTGTTGCATGTGACGTTCAGATTGAACTTCATTTCCTGTGTTCAGGAAAGAAAATGGCGGTTATTGAAAGCACCAAGATGTCCTCCCTGGCCACTGTTTACATGTGGCGTTGGTAGAAGTATCATTTCCTATGTATTTAGGAAAGAAAAAAACGGACATTTAAAGCGACTAGATGTCCTTGCTGACTGTGATTAAGCAGTCTTATTTGGCATTATAAAATGAACCAAATGGAGAGAACTCGGCATGTTCGCCAGTTCAATGAAAACGTATTGAGCTATCCACGAGGTTACATGTTCATGCACAAACCTGGAGCAGAGGGGTAATAGATGCGAATGTGTGTGGCTGAAAAACTCCAGTTTTATACATGAACATGGATCCCGACCTGACGGAGAATATTGTAAGACAATCCCGAGTCGGGTGTTTTTTTCTGCCGTCATGTCAACATCCAGTATACATTGTCTTGGTTTTTTATTGTTGACACATTACCATGCGATGAAAAGATAGACATATGTGTCGTTGTCAGTGAGCTAGGCCTTCTGCTGACTGACGTGTCACTGGCAGTCTGCATTTGGATTCACAATGTGAACGCCGACTTCAGAGCAACTGGTCCGAACGAAAAATAAAACATAAATGTAAGAGGTGAATGGCTGACGATTCGTGCCAGTTGCTCCTCGGTTATGCTCATAATGGTCCATTGTGAAGGTTTCATTTTGCAAATTCCCTTTGGGGCTGGTGGCGTTGCTAACCTCCATTTTTGTATTGTTGCATGTGACATAACAGATTGAACTTCATTTCCTGTGTTCAGGAAAGAAAATGGCGGTTATTGAAAGCACGAAGATGTCCTCCCTGGCCACTGTTTGCATGTGGCGTCGGTAGAAGTTTCATTTCCTATGTATTTAGGAAAGAAAATAACGGACATTTAAAGCGACTAGATGTCCTTGCAGACTGTGATAAAGCAGTCATTGTTGGTGTTTAAGAGTAGACCCCTTTTTCCGTGCTACAGATATTATAGAAAAGTGAACAGGAAGTCACGACAGTTGTCTCCCCTTGAAAGCAGAAAAATCTGCCAGGTGTATCCATTCCCCTCAAAAGCAATGTATTATTATTGTGAAACTTCAATACCTCAAACAACCTTGGGACTATAAAAGTCGTTTGAGACAGGGGTAGTTCGAGCCATTGATGAGCATTATTAATAGCATGATGTCAGGGAAACATAATGCATACGGTTATACATCTATAAAATGAAGGTATGCTATAAAATATATTATGCTGTGAGTACAAAAATAAAACAGAGTTAGATATTGCACACCACAACCTCTTTACAACACTATTAATGGAGTCCAAAGCAGAATACATGTAAGTTAAACAACCATGTTATATCTGAACAGAAATGTATAGATTATATAGAAAAATGACCATTTATATAATCTAAATATTTTTGGGACCCATCTTGAAACCGTGTTATATTCAAAACCATGCTATAATGAACAGTGTTAAAATGAGGTTGTGGTGTATTGGCTATGAAAGTAACATTGTGACTGCTAATGAGCTTGTTACGCTGATAATGCTTTGACCTACTAGGTTCAGGCCACAAGAAACCACAAACCCAATAAATCTATAACAAACATGATTAATTAACGTGTGTATACAGAGAAATTGATCCACATGATACAGCTCTCGTTTCTTTCTTCGTCCAGTACATGCAAGTGACCTCGGCTAATATGAGCTTGACCACTGACTTATATCGGTTAATCCCATTCTAGCATCAATGACCTGCGATCAATATTGAAATTCATGAACTTGATTGACTAAGAAGCTGATCGTGTAATCACGTGGTAGGTTTGTCTTTTCACGTGTAGTAAACAACAATGGTGGACACAGTGTGAAGTTAAATTTTGGTGTGTTTTACACTTTTAACACATGTAGACTTATAGAAAAGAGTTTAAAATTATGGAAAATCAATCATTTGTTCAACACAAGGTCCACGCGAGAAAAACAATGCAAACTGTTTGTTCTGCCAAAGACATGATGGGGATTCTTGTGGATGATTCATATTATGATGTTAATTTATAAAAAAATAAATACAGCTGACAAAGGACCTGTAACTAGGCCAATATGAAATAACTTGATATACAAACCACATTTGCAAATCGATCAGTCTCAAATGACACTTCTATATGGTTAATCTCTGCTTTAAATATCTGGACCAGACTGTCTGTGATAAGAGCTTCCCGATCCAGTGTATACATCAACAACATGCTTTGACTTGTGACTATACAGGCGTGACAGAATTGGGCAGTGTTCATAGTCAGGGAGATAAAACATTCATCTGAAAAACAATCAAACAACTAAACAATAACATCAATATAACATGTGCTAATATACAGCAATATAACATATATGTAAACAGTAGAAACAGACATATTAATATTGATAATACATCTTAATTTTCAATAGCCAACTTATCTGGAAAGAGTTCATAACCCTTATCTTGCTGTTCACGACAACCCCTATCTTTGCAAACATTGTAGATCTAGATCAGATGGCTTCCCATCTGATCAGGATCTACACTGTTTGGCATTCAGTTTATGAATTTGTAGCAATAAATTACATCAAGTAATTTGATTGGTTGATAGACAGAAATGGGTGTGGCTTAAATGAATATTCAGCAAGATAAGAGTTAAGGCAAGTTGCTGATGTAATAAATTAAGCTATCACTATAGACGCATCCAAACACTAGGTCATCACCAGGGCTCGAGAAAATATCGGTTTTCCGGTTCTGAACCGAATTTGGCTTCCATAAACCGATTTTGACTTCAGAAGATGATGAAAAATTCGGTCCATATTTCTATAACATTTAAAAAAAATCGGTTCAAAAATTTTCGCTAAATCATTATGTTTTAATAACAAGCTGACTGTTTGCCACTGATTATCCAAGCATGTATACAATAAATGCCTACAGCACATGGTGTTAGACCGGTTCATTATCTAACTAGGTGAAAATCGGACAAGTCCACGTCGGGTTCTTTGATCTAATCACAGCGAAATTTGACCAGTGTGTCAAAATTAATAAACCGTGAACACTGGCCTCAGGCGTTATCTGCAAGCTGGCAAGGTGAGAAAATAAGGTCAATCAGTGCAGGACATACGCTAGTTTGTTTACACAAGTCCTTAATTTATGGCTTACTATAAAACCGGTATTTGAATATAATTTTTTTTTTTCACAGGGCGCAATTTTCAATACACACCTGTCATGTCTGAACATTGCGTGTTATGCCTTCGAGGGTAAATGCCTTATTTCACCCATTCTAAACGATATTTTTATTTAAGAAATACGCTCCATTGAAACCAATAACATAAACCACGTGTGTATTATGCCCTTGAATGAATTAAAATGAAACTGCATGACGTGATTTTCCAATCACGTGGCTACAATATCGTTCGCCATTTGTAGACAAAGCGATTTATTTCAGGCTTGTGTAATCGTGAAATATGCATTTATATTCTTTAAAAACTCGGTTCAGCCATGTAAGATTTTCAATGACTCTCGTTCGGCCATGTTTTGGTTCGAGATTAAAGAAATGTTTTTTTATTTTTTAACCCGTTCAAGGCGATTTTTTTTAGAAATACGCTCTATTAAAATCAATGACATAAAACAGGTGTGTGTGTTACGTCCATGACTGCATTAATGTGTATTGTGTAAACGGAAACCATATGACGTCATTTTCCGACCACATGGCTGCAAAACGGTCGCCATTTGTAAACAAAGCAATTTGGGCAAAATAAAATGCGTGAAATAAGAGAAATATTTTAAACTCGAACTGGTCTTTGACTGCCCCACTTCGGTTGTTTCCCTTTAGCGGTCTTCAGGTTCTGAGTGACCCGGATATTGGGAAAATGCAAGTAGAAGAAATTTGGCGTAGAAAATGAAAGTAGATGAAATCTGAACGATGTGAGCAATAATTGCTGTTTATAATCGAGATACTGGTGCTCATATCCGTTGACAATGTAAGAGCAACATTGGTTTGTCATTCGTTACGCTAATAACACATTTTGAAATTGCAAATCGCCAAGCACATTTACGGAAATTACCGAAACCGATCGGCAATTTCCGTAATTTTTGGCATAAATCTGGCTGGACCGATTTGGATTCTTCAGTTTCTCGAGCCCTGGTCATCACACAATAATACTATTTGCCGGGACTTACCGGTGGTGGGCAAAACACCTCTTTGGCTGTTTATCGCCGTTGTAAATGCAATTTTATTTTCTGTTAACTTGTATTTTGTTTGGAATCGAAACGACATAACTGACCTTTAAACTTTTATAATAGACATGTCTTAGCTAGTAATTATTGGTTTCAAGAAGATTTGAGGATGTATTGATGATAATTACCTGTTAACATTATGCTGGTAACGAGGTGGGAAGGTCTTAATTATTTGTAATAAAAATGTGCAAAATGAATGACTAAAAACGCGGAAGATGCAAGAATGAACTCTAAAATATATTTATTTACTCATTTAAAGTGTAATTTGATTGATTTTCTGTGACAATCAACTAAAATATGCCCAAAACATTACACCTATTTACAATGTGTTTATTTGGAACCAGGGGTTTGTTGCCAACCATGAAAGATCGTTATCAAAATGAAAAGTAATTTTGCGCATGCCCAATGGCATGTAAACAAGGTCACGTGTCAAAACACTGGATCCATCTATAGGAAATCTATCAAAATTGAAGACATGACTGATGAATTTTGCTATTGATGGCCGAGTAGAAGTTTTCATAACTTCTTTCCTTACTTCTTTGTTTAACCCTTTTTATACCAAATGGAATCTTCTGCCTTATATATACCAGGAGCCCATTTCAAAATTTAGGGGTGTCAGGTTGTGTTTTCTTCAAAATTGATTTGGAAAATGACTGAACTTTTTGCAAACAATGTAGGCCCTACTAGTGAAAAAACAAGAGGGCCCAATGGCCCTATATCGCTCACCTGTGTACTGTGGTTTCAGAGAAGAAGATTTTTGAAGTTTTTTTTCCATTAGGAGTCTATGGGAGTTAAGGGGTCCCAGAGTTTGGCCCATTTGGCCCCCAGGGGCATGATTGGCAGGATTTATGTAGGTGACCACTTGTCATTGCCACATGCTAAATATCTAAGCTCTGGGCCCTGTGGTTTCAGAGAAGAAGATTTTTGAAGCTTTTTTCCATTATGAGTCTATGGGAGCGAAGGGGCCCCCGGGGCGTGGCCCATTTGGAACCCAGGGGCATGATTGGCAGGAATTATATAGGTGACCATTTGCCGTTGCTACATGCTAAATATCTAAGCTCTGGGCCCTGTGGTTTCAGAGAAGAAGATTTTTGAAGCTTTTTTTTTCCATTATGAGTCTATAGGAGTTAAGGGGCCCCGGGGTGTGGCCAATTTGGACATAGGGGCATGATTGGCAGGATTTATGTAGGTGACCACTTGCCATTGCTACATGCTAAATATCTAAGCTCTGGGCCCTGTGGTTTCAGAGAAGAAGATTTTTGAAGCTTTTTTCCATTATGAGTCTATAGGAGTTAAGGGGCCCCGGGGTGTGGCCCATTCGGACCCCAGGGTCATGATTGGTAGGAATTATGTAGGTGACCACTTGCCGTTGCTACATGCTAAATATCTAAGCTCTGGGCCCTGTGGTTTCAGAGTAGAACTTTTTTGAAGCTTTTTTCCATTATGAGTCTATGGGAGCAAAGGGGCCCCGCGGCGTGGCCCATTTGGAACCCAGGGGCATGATTGGCAGGAATTATGTAGGTGACTAATTGCCGTTGCTACACGCTAAATATTTAAGCTCTGGGCCCTGTGGTTTCAGAGAATAAGATTTTTGAAGCTTCTTTTTCCATTATGAGTCTATAGGAGCTAAGGGGCACAGGGGCGTGGCCCATTTGGACCCCAGGGGCATGATTGGCAGGATTTATGTAGGTGTCCACTTGCCATTGCTACATACTAAATATCTCAGCTCTGGGCCCTGTGGTTTCAGAGAAGAAACTGTTTTAACCTTTTTTCCATTATGAGTCTATAGGAGCCAAGGGGCCCCAGGGCGTGGTCCGTTTGGACCCCAGGGGCATGATTGGCGGGAATTATATAGGTTGTCACTTGCCGTTGCTACATGCTAAATTTCTAAGCTCTGGGCTCTGTGGTTTCAGAGAAGAAGATTATTGAAGCTTTTTTTTTTCCATTATTAGTCTATGGGACCTAAGGGGCCCCGGGGCGTGGCCCATTTGGAACCCAGGGGCATGATTGGCAGGAATTATGTAGGTGACCACTTGCCGTTGCTACATGCTAAATATCTAAGCTCTGGGCCCTGTGGTTTCAGAGAAGAAGATTTTGAAGCTTTTTTTTACATTATGAGTCTATGGGACCTAAGGGGCCACGGCGTGTGGCCAATTTGGACCCCAGGGGCATGATTGGCAGGAATTATGTAGATGACCACTTGCCGTTGCTACATGCTAAATACCTAAGCTCTGGGCCCTGAGGTTTCAGAGAAGAAGATTTTTGAAGTTTTTTTCCAATATGAGTCTATGGGAGCAAAGGGGCCCATGGGGCGTGGTCCATTTGGAACCCATGGGCATGATTGGCAGGAACTATGTAGGTGACCACTTGCTGTTGCTACATGCTAAATATCTAAGCTCTGGGCCCTGTGGTTTCAGAGAAGAAAATTTTCGAAGCTTTTTTGTTTCCATTATGAGTCTATAGGAGTTAAGGGGCCCCGGGGTGTGGCCAATTTGGACCCCAGGGGCACGATTGGCAGGATTTATGTAGGTGACCACTTGACATTGTTACAAGCTTTATATCTAAGCTCTGGGCCCAGTGGTTTCAGAGAAGAAGATATTTTAATTTTTTCCCCTTTGTAAGTCTATGGGAGCTATATGTTGCCATGGCAACCAGAATTCCAATCTGATCAGCCCAAAAACCTTATGCAGCCTTTCCCCCTACCTGATGATGCTTCTCCTGAAATTTGATCAAGATTGACCATGGGGTATTAGAGATATACTTATTTGAAATTGTTTATGGATGCACGGACGCACGCACGACGGACAAAAAGTGATCACAAAAGCTCACCTTGTCACTATGTGACAGGTGAGCAAAAAAAAGATATCTGATTCTGTCTTACATAGACCCAGATAAGAAGGGATATCGACATACTAGTTTTCTTATTTCTGCATAAAAGCGTGTTGTGGGTACTCATTAGAAGCACCTCGACAAGGCACTTCTAATGAGTACCCACAACATATGTTTTCATGCAGTAATAAGAAAAATACCAACACTTTATAGATGAAAAAAGCGTCTTATCTGGAGCTACTTATAATCATATCCATTGGGTGAAGACAACACCAGATCCTGTTCAGGAAGAACAGTGATGTATATTCCCCTCCCAATGCCCAGATTATGTGCGTAAATGTTAAATTTGCTAGTTCTGAAGGCTTTAGGTCCATTTTTATTCAATTAACATATTTTTTCTAAACTATAGCTGTGCAGTGTTAATTGTGCTTATGCTGTTGGACTGAGAGATTTGAGCTTAAAATTGACACTTTTTCTAAATATAGATTTTTGGCATTGGTTAATTAAGTGGCCATATAAAGTATCCACAATCAATTATAATATCACATCCATGTGACACACAGAAGATATTTGATTTTTTCAGTGTAAGTTCAATTTTTATTTCACCGAATGACCACCATTTTTCAAAGGGAGACAACTTACGGGAAATCAAGTTCGCTTTTCTTATATGCTCTGTCCTACTGAAAAAGGGGTCTACTCTTAAAGAAGATGCTCCTCAGGAGCAAATTCTTTCCTTTAAGAGTTGACCGCTATTGACATGGGAGACAAAAATTCTTTTGTTGAAGTTGCTCCCCTGAAGGTGTATCCATTCCCCTTAAATATGGATCCCAAAAGACGTATAAATGATACAGAATTATCGACGTATATGGCGGAGGTGTTTAACCAAAAAGGGTCTCTGCTTTGGACCCCAACAATAGTGTTATTATTAAAGAGGTTGTGGTGAACTCTGTCAATCTGTCAAGATACTCACCATAAACAAACTCTTTCAGGTCAATACCAACTGCAGCCATATCGTCTACAAACTTATTACAGTCTTTCTCATTCATATGGTTCATCGGGCGCCATCTGTCGTCCTGAAAGACAAGATCAAAAGCTCACGGAGACACAGCATATATCATTCAGTGTTTTACTCCCTTTTTCCAATATGAGTCATTAAAATTGCATATTTCTTTGATTTTTTAAAATACTTTATCATATGACGTCGAGTATAGAGAGGTTGCAGTATACACGATTTGTTCAAAAATCCTTGGTAAAAAAAAAACACAATACCAATACACAATTAAGGGAAATGGATACACTTTCAGGGGAGGCAACTCCTGCAAAAGTATTTTTGTCTCCCATGTCAATAGGTGTCAACTCTTAAAGAAAATAATTTGCTCCTGAGGAGCAAATTCTTTTCTTTAAGAGTAGACCCCTTTTTCAGTGGGACAGGGCTTATAGAAAAGCGAAAAAGAAGTCCCAAAAGTTGTCTCCCTTTGAAAAATGGTGGAAAAATCTGCCAGGTGTTCCCATTCCCCTTAAATCATTGACTCTATTAATTTGGGTAGCTGTCAATTCATATGAGTCACATCATGTTTGTTTGTTTGTCTGTACTGGAGTTAAACAGCCCAGTCAACACTATTTACATAATATCAAGCCCACAGTTTTCCTGGCCAGACTTATTCTTAAGCAGTTAACAAGTGCACTGCACATTCTTTCGCCAGAAACTGAACACTGCCCTTCTTGAATCAGCATAAGGGAGAGAATGACTTTAGAAAAGATTTCATGATCAATATCCACGAAAGACTGTTGCCGACTCCGCAGGTATCGAACCCGTGATTTCGATCACCAATCAGACGCATATCAGACTGAGCTGCAGAGGCCAGCTTGCCATTAACTGACATTTGCCAGTCTTGAATTAATCAAATATTAAAAGAATTACATGAGTGTGAGGGCTGGAAGGCAAAATATGGTTTGTTTCATAAATCTCAAGTGAAAAGACCCTGAGTGTAAGAATCTGTATATCAGATTGCGATTTTAAATTAGATGTTACCGCCTATCAGGAATTTTCTGTTACTACACATGTAATCATGTTAATTTCATGACGTATTCACTATTTAAATAACAGCAACAATAATGAATTGCTTCATTTATTAGCCCTTTTTCTTCCACCTTATATATAGCAGGAGTCCATTTAAAAATTTAGGGGTGTCAGATTGTGTTTTCTTCAGAAACTATTTGGAAAATAGCTGTACTTTTAGCAAACAGTGGAGGCCCTGATCAGACGCCGCGTTCTGCGGCGTCTGATCTGGGCCTGCACTGTTTGCCAAGTACCCCTTTAGGGGTTTCCGGTACTGAATGGGTTAATACACATGTAATCATATTAATTTTATGACAGGTATTGACTGTTTAACCCATTGCATGCGGGAAACCCCTAAAGGAGTACCTTGGCAAACAGTGCAGGCCCAGATCAGATGCCGCAGAATGCGGTGTCTAATCAGGGCCTGCACTTTTTGCTAACAGAATTTTCCATGAAAAATAGCATAAAAATGAAAATATATGCCTGACATCCCTTATATGACAAATGGACTTGTCCTACATATAGCAATGGTTTATTTGTTTGTTTGTTTGATTTGATGTTTAATGTCCCCGTCAACACTGTGAAGGTCATTTTGGACACGTTGCTTCCAATTCTTTGCAACTTTTACCCAACACTGAGATGAAAAAATGACATCTCAAGCCCTGTCACACAATGAAACCAATAGGGTTTATAAGCATGGATGGTCAGACTCGCACCGCTTTGCCTGGGCAGGCTTGGATCCTCTAAGCGGTTTACCAGTACTCGTGTGCGGTCTGTTTAAGCTCTGCATGGAAGCATCATGCAGCCCATCTATTTCTTCAAGCCCCAATAGGCGGGGGCCGGATATAGCAATGGAAGAGTCCACCAGCATACAATGGGTTAAATAACAGTGACATTAATGAATATCTCCATTTATTAAACTGTGACTTACTGCTGATCGGTATTTGATTCCTTCTATCACTTGGTCTCTGTTATCTGTAATGATTTTCTCCAGATCTGCACTAATCATAGAATCCATACAGAATTCAACATCTAAACCTGCCACAGACAGCTGAAACATTACAATAACACTATCGTATAACGAGACCATTGATACTCAAGTAAATGTACTTTCATTTACTCAACTAGCTAACTGCATCTACCAATTTTCAGAGAACAGGCTGTAATAGTTTCCAAAAAATACACAGTTTTAATTGTTCCCACACAAATGTCTATGAGGCCAAATTTGACCTTGGCATAAAATAGGTTAAGGCCATCCTGGGGTCTGTATTTGAAGAATCTATAATGCATGGGCCCCGAGTCCCCGAGGCTTCATACCATGTTTCATGAAAATTGGCCTGTTGATTCCGGATACGAAGATTTCTGAAGTGTTTTTACCTTATATGGCCATGGTGGCCATATTGGTCATGTGAACAGGCCTCTGTGGCCTAGTGGATAAGAGGGCTGACTCTTAATCATTAGGTCTCCACCTCTATGGGTTCGAGCCTGGCTCAGGTCACATGTGAGACGGCAAGTTCTGCAATGGAAGGTCAGGTGGTTTTTCTCCGGGTACTCCGGTTTTTGCCAAACTCTGATTAACAATCGGCTGAATATGAGTGAAATAATTTTGAAAGGGCCGTAAAACCAAAACCAGAAGAAAAAAAAAATTGGTCATGCGACCGAACTCATATTACTCCTTATCCTGCTGTTCATGACAACCCCTACCTTTGCAAACAGTGTAGATCCAGATCAGATGGCTTCTGATGAAGAAGCCATCTGATCAGGATCTACACTGTTTGACGTACAGTTTACGAATTTGTAGGAAATCTGATTGGTTCAAAGTCAGAAATGGGTGGGCTAAACTGAATATTCAGCAAGAGAAGGGTTAATAAATTTTCATTGTCTTGTTTCTATAAACGTGTCACAGGGGTGGAAAAAGAACATGACTCGACTGGGACTCGAACCCAGGGCCTTTCGCATACCGTGCGAACACTCTACCGACTGAGCTACCGAGCCACACGGTCGACCTGCTACAAAGGTTTATATAAAATTTGGTCACAAATGGCCCAGAAGTTCCAGTGCAAATAAGTTTTAGTCTTAGTTTATGCTAATTTATTTTTTAGTTTGATTGCGATGAAAACATCAAGCTGATAGAATCGCTCTCAAACACTCATTCCAGGTGTTATCACGTGCAAGAGAGAGAGGCAGTGCTTTTTACACCACTGCTACCCATATACACCTGGGTGGAGTGGGGCAGTGTCACTACGTGTCCTACCCAAGGACACACCTCGCATCTGGTGGCCAGATTCGAACCCACAACCTCTCAGTCGTAAGTCGAACGCGCTAACCACTAAGCTATCAAAGTTTCATATCTGAAAGGCCTTCGGCTATGGTCAAGGAATGAGTTTGACCTTGAATACTCATGTAGCTTCATCCACTCATTTAGCTAACAACATATACCAATTTTCAGATCAGAGATTGCAATATGAAGTTTTGACTTCTTCGCATACAAAAGTCTATGTGACCAAATTTGACCTAAGAAGAGTGGTTAGGCAAACTGAGTGGCTCATCAGCTTAATATGACCTAAACAGTGTTGACTGGGCCATAAAACTCCAACACAAACAAAACAATTCCTGCACTAACCTCAGCACACTGTCTGGTGACTATGGATACACACTCTGCAATGGTTGCCATGCTTGACTTACTGTCAAATACATGTCGCTTAAATATTTTCACAAAGTTTTCAAGCTCTTGTTTGGTCCATACTATAAAAGCTGAAAAAGAAGTCAATATGAGTCAGCGAACAGCAAAAAACAACTAAGAGCAAATTGCATATCCACTAAATATTACAAGAGGTTTTGATTATCTCTCTTGAGACTGCCCAGAAACTGTAGATGGCCAAGCGATCAGTAAAGACTCTGATCAGACTGCACTTCCGTGCAGTCTGATCAGAGTCTTTGCTGGTCACACAATACTTATTGTAGGTTTTGTCCTGTGCTGGCCAATTTGAAACTTGAAAGATAAAATGTGCAACCAGCAGAGTCTAAGATCAGCCTGTCACATTGTTTGTTTGAATTTGAGATTTTACGTCCCCGATTTTACGTTGACTAAATAGTCAACACTATTTAGGTCACTTTGTAGATTTTTTTCTCCAATTTTATGGGACTTTTACCCGACATTGAGATGAAATGATATCTCAATCAATATCACCATAACAAACCAATAGGGTTTATATACAGGGACGGTCAAGCTCGCAAAACTTGGGCTGGCTGAGGCTTTCTATGCGGTTTACCAATACTCATCAGTCATGTGCGGTCGACTTCAGCTCTTTGTGGAAGCACCATGCAGCCCAATCTATTTCTCCTAGCCCCGATGGGTGGGGGTTCTGTGCATATGCCCTGCAATTTCTACCCACAATTATCTAGCTCTATAGCTAAATTTATTAACTTGTACCGTAAAAATCCTAAATATTCAGACACCACAAGGATTTGCTGTAATTCTCCTAAAATTTTAACAAGTTTGTTTCCAGATCCTGCCTGGAGTCCAAAAGATGCAGACGGAATGGCAAATAGTCTGATCTGGATCAGCACTGTTTGTAGACCCTGATCAGATGGCTCCTGAAGGAGCCGTCTTATCTGGGATCGCACTGTTTGCTTAGGCCTGCACTGTTAGCTTACGCCTATATGTCCCAGTACTTAGGATCATTATGATATCTCCCAATATCTGAACGGTGTCTATCTTTATCATTCAATCAGGATAAGACACTTACGTGAAATAATTAGCCATTTAATCATTTCGCCAAAAGTGATTTTTTTTCTGACAGGAATTTGTAATAAACAGAGGAACATTTTCACACAATAAAGCATTCACCGCTATAAAGCATGCAAGAAAGGAGTAGAATATTAGGTAATAAAGTATCTATTTCCCTTCATAACTCTACAAAACAACTGTTGTGGACATTTGTTAGAAAAACCATGAGAGAGAAAAGGAGAGACAGAGACACAGCAATTTAGTATTTAAGCATTCTAATTCTTGTTTAATGGTTACTTATTACAAATAAGCTTATTACCGTTCCATAGCTGCAGATTTTGTTTGTTTGTATTGGAGTTTAATGGCCTAGTCAACACTATTTTAATCCTTTTTGAGCCGGTCAGTTTACCTATCCACACTTTCCTGGGCAGGCTTATACGTAAGCAGTTATCCAGTACAGTGCACATTCTTTCGCCAGAAATTGACAACTGCCCTTCTTGAATCAGCGGAAGGGACAGAATGACCGAAGAAAAGATTTCATGATCAATCTCCACGAAAGAATGTTGCCGACCCCGGCAGGAATCGAACCCGCATCCTCCTGATCACCAGTCAGACGCGCATCCCACTTATCTACCGAAGCCGGCCCGTAGCTGCAGATAAGGTACTTTTTTCATCCGAAAAGTATTGATATTTTTAATATTTCTGCACAAAAACATACATTGTGGGTACTCATTAGAAGCGCCTCACCCAGGCGCTTCTAATGAGTATACACAATGTATGTGCTTGTGTGCAGAAATAAAAATAATATGTGGTTACCCGCACATTTTGGCTATGCCATTATGTCTCACTAGAGCTGGAGCTTACCTGAGAAACAACCATAATGCTCTGGGAATGCCTTCAGAAATTCTCGGCCAGTCTCTGATAAACTCGGGACAAAAACATTGCATAAACAGCTTATATACAATGAGGTGGCCCCTTCAAACTTCAGCTGTCTGATGTTGTACTTGATTATTGCACTACGGTTCTTCAGGAACAGATCACATGCCTGGAAAGGCAAAAACACTTAAATTAAAATCAAACCCCTCTCAGCACTAATGGGTCTATTGTCTGAGTGAGTGTTTGAGTTTTACATCTCACCAACAGCTATGGTCATAAGGAGATGGGACCTTGGAGAAAGACTCATCCGAATGTCTGGAAAAACCTGGTATCGATCTTGCGACCCCTGGTTAACAAGGTGAGTAGCGTAACCACTACAACATAGAGGCTTCTATCTATTGTTTGAGTGTAGTCCTTTACAGAGAATTAAGACTGTTTCATTTGACCCTTTAGTGCTGTATTTTAAGCAAACAGGGTAAATCCTGATCAGATGCCACATTCTATGGTATCTGATCTGGGTCTACACAGTTTGCCAATACCCTACTACTTCAGCCCAGTCCATGTTTTGCAGATAATCCTTTCTTTCAACCACTCTGATGTCATAACACGTACCTGATTTGATCTACTTCACAACTGACTGTGATTAATTACTCAACAACTCACTACTAGAGCTGATCTGTTTCTCAAACAAGACCTGTGCAATCAGCAAAGACTCTGATCTGGATCCACATCTATTCAGTATAATTTATCTGTCTTTAGATATCTTGGAGACTGTAGAAGGCTCAAGAGATCAGTAAAGACTCTGATCAGACTGTGCCTCTGCTCAGTTTGATCTGAGACTTTGCTGGCTACACATGTCTGAGGTAATTCTAGTGAGTACAAACAACATACATTTTCAACATAAATAAGATAAAGATCCCTACATTTTCCCAAAATATATTAATATCTGGAGTTATAAATTTTCCAAGGGACTCATGCCCCCGCCCACTGGGGCATAAAGAAATAGATTTGGCAGCAAGGTGCTTCCATGCAGAGCTGAAACTGCCCGAACTTTTGAGTACTGTTGATCTGCTTGTAAGCTCCAAGCCTGCCAAGGGAAAACGGTGCGAGCCCGATTGTCCCTTAAACCCTAGTGGTTTCTTTGGATAGTAAGGCTTCGTTGCCTTTTCATCTCAATGTCGGATAAAAGTCTCACAAAATTGGAAGCACTGTCTCCAAAATGACCTAAATAAGTGTTGACAGGGTGGTAAAACCTCAACACAAACAAACAAAGGAGTTCTAAGGGGCTCAAGAACAAGTTTGAAACAATCTATCAGTGTTCCAGTCATTGAAGTTCTATACAGAGGACTAGGGCTGGCTAATCGGAGCTGAAAAGATAATCGATTATCAGTCCAGTCACTGCGATCGATAATCGATTAGTAATCGCTAAGGTTTTGGTCAGAATATTACCTGTCTGGCTTTCTGTCTGAGCATGACTCTTACCCTATGTTGCACTTTACCGTATGTATAGTTGAACAGGCAGGCCTGAGCAAACAGTGTAGACCCAGATGAGACGCCGCAAAATGCGGTGTCTCATCAGGGTCTGCACTGTTTGCCACTGATCCAGCTATTTTAGGCACAACTTTGGGTAGTAAATTGCAAATAATCGATTACAAGCAAATCAGTACTGATAATCATTTTTGTGGAATTTATCGATCAATTAATCGATTATACGATTAATCGTGTCAGCCTTACAGAGGACCCTCTTTAAAACGACGGCATTTGTTCCCTGAAATTGTGCCGTTATAAAGAATTTGCCACTATAAAGAATCCCAATTAGGTGTGTGAACGTTAACAAATGCCTTTCCCCTTGATTACCCCAAGAAACAAATGTTTATAAACATTTGTTAGAATCGCCTCACTGAGGCGATTCTAACCAATGTCTCTTAACATTTTTTTGATTTCTTGGTGTATTAGATTACATGAATTTTTCATGACTATGGATTCAATATGTTTTGTTTTTTTCAATCCGAGGGAGGCCATAGATGATGGGAACCTAGTCTTAGCCTTTAGCTAGGGATAACTTCCATTGAGATTGTCGTTATAACGAGTTTTGTCGTTATAATTAATGTGGGTATTAAGAGCGTTAACTGAACAAGGGTTCTCATTAATTGTGATGCTTTAGTATGCAAATGAAATCATACATACCTGAGCTGATTTTCCCAATCTTATAAGCTGGGCTACTGCCCTTCTGGCTGCCCTTGGCCCTCCTCTCAGTGACCTTTCAGGTGAAACCTGTAGCTCACTCATTAGTCCTTCTGTCAGCTGTTTGATACGATGGTCAATTCTAGCCCTGAAATTCAATTACAGTTGTAACTAGAGCTATCACTAAAGGTGATGAATACCCCCACAAAAACTGCCTTGATAGTACAACAGCGGCATTTTGCAATTTTTTCACTTGAAAGGGGCCATAACTATGTCGAAAATTGACGAATTGTAGTGGAAATCGAACTTGACCTGTATTTTATGATGTTACATCAGTGTACCAAAAATTATAAAAATCGGTGAAGCGCTTTTTGAGTTATCGTCTGGAAACCAAGTCAACAGACCGACCGACCGACCGACAGACAGACCGACAAGCTCACTCCTATATACCCCCCAAATTTCATTTGTGGGGGTATAATAAGTACCTAATTCGACCTCTTAGTGCAAAAAGGTTCTGTCTGCATTTTTTTTATCAAAGTTGGCTTTGCGTATGAAAATAGCTTCAAATGTGGCAAAAATATACACCTTGTATTCGTAGCTATTTTCTTGATTTTGATATGTCACATAAAGAGCTGTTGGCCAAAATGCAGCTTAGTGTGTATGAAAAAAAATCCTTTCTGCACTTTGCACAAAAGTTTGTTTGAAGATAGAACATTGTTTTTGCAGGCGATTAAATAATATGAAAACTTGCCTAAGATCCTCTTGTATCATATGCATGTACCAATACCTAAGAGCAAAAGACATGCCTGTATGTTTACTGGCCGGTGGTGAAATCTGTCCTAAATGGGCATTTCTGCATTAGTGCAATTAGCAGGTATAACAGCAATTTAGAAGTTTTAACATCTATAACTTTATTACTATCAGAGCTCTCGGAAACGCAGGATTCTGCGTATTTTACACCAACTTTTTGCCGTTGAACGCGTAAAATTCACTACCGCCGATTCTTATGTACGCATGTTTTTATTGCGACACGGGTCCAAAATTACAAAAGCGGTAATATCAGAAGCTAATTTAGGCCGCTTACGCAATACCAGTAAAAGATCAAATGCGGTGCCGCTTTTTTGTGTTGAAAGCACACGTGCCACATATTGACAGGTATTTTTGCAAGTGGTAGGTTTGCGGCACGTCTTAAAACTGATTGTATCATTTGAATCTCGCCGCGCTAATCCCTGTGTTATTATGGATTACAATTAATTAGTTTACTGATTGATGTGAGCATGAGCCAGCAACGGATTAATATTAGTCGGTAAAATATCACATTTAGTTAAACCAGAGTTACGGCAAAGACGATATAATTGACGAATTACCAATGTCATGTATTTTCGCGACAGCACGGTCATACTTTTTATCGCTCGGTCAAAGAGTGTTTCGATGTTTACTGTTGATGCAAATGTCTGTAATTCTTCAAAATGCAATCATTTTAACAATTACAGGAAGTCAGACTTAGTTAGGATGCTTGCCCTACGTATTTGTTCACAAAATTATGAGCTAGTGTCACATACATGAAAGCATAAACATGGCTGTATAGATCGAATTTGGGTTTACAATATATCTGTTGTTATCCTAACAAAACATGATTTTTATGATATATGGCATTATTTGGCTAGAAGTGTGAGAATAAATCGGAGCAACTGCATGTTTTTTTGTTTGTTTTTTTTTTTTGGGGGGGGGGGGGGGTTTGGTGGGGGAAGGGGGGGAGAGTGAGTTTTACTGGGGTATACATTATTTTCCTAATATTTCTACAAAACATCAGATTGTGGCTGCTTCTTCAACATATCAGTGAAATGGTTCTAACTGATACCCACAATCTACACATCAGTTATTCATATGGATGTAAGATAATAAGAAATTTTTGTCTATGTTCTATGCGCAATCAAGATCAGAACTCCAACGTTTTATATGGGAATCCAACTTTTTACCTGGGAATCCAACTTTTTACAAGGAAGGATTCCTAGAATCCTGTTTTCAAAATCCTAGTGAGAGCTCTGTACTATGGCATAAAAATCCTTAAGTGGGTATGCTTTTATTTTTCAAAAATTAAAAGGAATGGTTTGGTCACAAAATTTTTTGACTTTGATAGAACTTCTGATTTCTGTGATCAAAAAAAGAAAAAAAAAAGTATCCATCATTTTGTTTTTCATTGGAGACAGTAAATCCCAGTCATCGAGTCCAGCTGTCACGTGGGAAATGCTGCTAAGCCAAATTTCCAACATGACTGCAGGACGCTTGGGATGGGATTTCTGTTTCCACTAAAGTAATGATCAATTGTATTGATTTCTCAATATCCACCCCACCACAGATTCCCATTACTTTTATCATTTTTTATTAATTGATTATCCTGTATTACAGCAGGTCAACCAATATTCAAAAATCATAAATCATGTTTTTAATTGCGCCAATTAATAAAATTATCATTAATCAAGTTATTTCGTATTGGCCAAATTACAGGTCCTTGGTCAGCTGTATTGGCCTCGGCCTTCGGCCTCGTGCACAGCAGACCTCGGACCTGTAACTGGGCCAATATGAAATTATTTGATTAATAACATTATAATATGAAATGACTGAATAAACAACAACAATGTAATAACATACCTAAATTCTTTCACAGCAGGTGTTTTAGGGCATTCCTCTAGATGTTTGTTCACTGAAACAATAACAATTTAGAAATAATTTCGTTTTTATGGTGTTTATCAAAGTATGAATGTGAGACGCCAAGTTCTGCAACGGAAAGTAAGGTGGTTTTTCTCTGGGTACTCTGGTTTTCGCCCACATTTGATTAACGATCGGCTCGATATGAGTGAAATAATCTTGAAAGGGCCGTAAAACCAAAATCTAAAAAAAAAAATCAAAGTATGAACAACACTGGGTCACATGCAAAGAAGATGAACCCCATTGAAGTATGAACATCACTAGTTCAAATAAAATAAAATTTCATTTTTCTGTTTTTTATCTAGATATGAACAACACTGGGTCACATGCAAAGTATATGAACCCCACTGTAGGAACAACACTAGTTCAAATAAAATAAAATTTCATTTTTCTGGTTTTTATCTAAATATGAACAACACTGGGTCACATGCAAAACAGATGAACCCCACTGAAGTATGAACAACACTAGTTCAAATAAAATAAAATTTCATTTTTCTGGTTTTTATCTAGATATGAACAAAACTGGGCCACATGCAAAGTATATGAACCCCATTGAAGTATGAACAACACTAGTTCAAATAAAATAAAATTTTATTTTTCTGTTTTTTATCTAGATATGAACAACACTGGGTCACATGCAAAGTATATGAACCCCACTCAAGTATGAACCAAAACTGGGTCACATACAAAGTATATGAATATCCTCAAAGTATGAACCACACTGGATCAAAGGCAAAGTGAATGAACCCCAATATCGAAGTATGAATAAAAATTGGGTCACTTGCAAAGTTAATGAATCACCAAAAGGGGTTCATTTTACTTCGCATGTGAACCAGTGTTGTTCAAAAATCTGATGATGATGATGATGATGATGATGATGATTCAACCTTCGATATACATCATAAAAATGAAATTTATTGCTATAAATATTTACATTATTTTTTATCCACAATCTGCGGATTAATCTGGAATGAGTCCTAAAATTGAAACAAAAAACTATTTACATACATTTTCCCTCTTAGTAGGGGAATAGCATCATCAACAATATGTTCTAAAAAGGGTTATCCTTTGAAAGCAAGGAATACACCATAGGACTGGAAAATATGGAGTGTACATGTTTTCTTGGCCAGACTAGCTAGTTTTGGCCAATTAGACCTCATCACTGACCCTCAAATATTTTCAAATTCAACAATGGAGTCAATGATCCCAAAGGACAAGAAAATATTGTTTGTTTGTTTGATTTGAGGTTTAACGTCCCCGTCAACACTGTAAAGGTCATTTTGGAGACGTTGCTTCCAATTTTGTGGGACTTTTACCCGACATTGAGATGAAATGACATCTCAAGCCCTGTCGCCCAATGAAACCAATAAGGTTTATAAGCATGGACGGTCCAACTCGTGCGCATCGCTTTGCCTGGGCAGGCTTAGATCCTCTAAGCAGTTTACCAGTACTCGTGTGCGGGTCGTATTCAGCTCTGCGTGGAAGCATCGTGCAGCCCATATATTTCTTCAAGCCCCGTAGGCGGGGGCCTGGACAAGAAAATATAAACTACACTATGATGAAGGGCGTAAGACATTTTACGGCCGCCACACATTCCCAGACACCAGCTGTAGTGACGTTAAATATGTCCGAGAAAGGGTTATCCTTTGAAAGGGTTATCCTTTCAACAAAACTATTTCGCCAATATCAAATTGTATTGCAGGAAACCATGCTAAACCCCTCTTTGTATGGACTGGGTATTACTGGGTAATTATTATCCTTCTTCTGCTCTAAAACATAGATTGTGGGTACTCCCAAGAACTGCCACAGTAAGGTGGGTCTTTCCAGCATCAACAATGTATGTCTGCAGGACAAGTAAGAAAACTACCATATTCCCTGCAGTGCTTGTATTGTCATGTGAGAAGGGCTGGCTAATCAGAGTTGAAAAGATAATCGATTATCAGTGATGCCATTGCGATCGATAATCGATTAGTAATCACTGGAGATTGTATCATAATTTTACCTATCTGGCTTTCTGCCTAAACATGACTCTTACCATATGTTATACTGTATACATGTATTTTTGTGCATTCTGGCCTGAGCAAACAGTGTAGACCCAGATCAGTTGCCGCAGAATGCGGCATCTCATCAGGGTCTGCACTGTTTGCCACTCATCCACCTATTTTAGACACAACATTGGTTAGTAAAGTGTGCCTATCAAACAGTCGATTACCAGCAAATTAGTAAGGATAATCATTTTTCTGGAATATATCGATCGATTAATCGATTATATGATTAATCGTGCCAGCCTTACATGTGAGGATATTTTTTCGTAATGATTACCTCTCTCCACAAGATCCACAGCTCCTTCAAAGTCTCTCTGTGCTATACACATGTCAAGATCTTCTGGTAGTTCTTGCAGCCAATCAGCATGCAGCATATCAGTCTCCATGGCAATAAGCTTAGAATCAACCTCATCTGCCTCAGCAAATGCTAAAATTTAGAAAGTAGTAAGGATGTTAAATGTAACACTAAGTTCGTCTATTTGTTTCTTAAGGGTCCCAGTATGCAGTTATGGTCATGCCTAGATAGTCAGAAAAATCTAACAAAAGGACCTTTATTACGGATCTTGCGAATGCCCAGGAGAGGTTCTCTGATTTTCTGTGGCCTGTTCTCTTGCATTTTATTTCCCACCAACAACTAAGGTTATACGGAGACGGGACCTCGGCTTAAAGACTCATCCGAAAGTCTGGAGATGCCTGGGATCGATGCTGCGACCCCTGATGAGATCTCAATTTAAATACTCATCCAAATATCTGGAGAAGCCTTAAACGGGACCCACGATGCCTGTATTTTCTACTGTAGTATTACGAGATAGCGCCTCAATACAAACAATTTGATCAATTTAACATTTCCCAACTGACACAGAATTTATGGCCAGCAAAAATTCAGATCAGAAGTGGAGTCTGATTTGAGTCTTTGCTGGCCACACTTTACAGAACAGATGAGCTTGCAACACTTTTCATATGTAAAATGCAGGCCCCATTCTGACTAAGCTTTTCCATGCCTGAAAGGCCCGATTTTGCAGACATAGCCCTTATTGTGCCAAATGCGATGACCATTACCTTTGCAAACAGTGTAGATCCAGATCAGATGGCTTCTGAAGAAGCCATCTGATCAGGATCTGCACTGTTTGTTATTCAGTTTGTGAACTGAATGAAAACATTATATCATTAGTAATTTGATTGGCTGATAGTCAGAAAAGGGTGTGGCTAAATAAACTAGAGCTGTCAGTGAAACTGACTAGGGCCCCGGCAGCGCTATCAGAAATTTGTGGACGGATGGACGGACAGACAGACAGACAGACAGACAGACAGACAGACAGACAGACAGACAGACAGACGGATGGACAGAGTGATTACTATAGGGCACCCACACTTTCAGTGCGGGGCCCTAATTAAGGTTAAAAGAATATGGTGGGGGGTCAAGATCTAAAAGCCTGAAATCAAGAAAAAAATCAAGCTGTAAAAGCCTGAAATCTGTTCATCTGTTGTGGCTCAAGCATTCTGGTTCTTGACTGGTTTGGTATGGAGAGTAACAGCCTAAACAACACTATTTAGGTCATGTCAAGCCATTTGGTTTATATTTCATCTAATCACACTTTTCCTGGGCTGGGTAATAGATAAGGCACAGTACAGGGCACATTTTTTCACCAGAAACTTACAACTGCCCTTCTCGAATCAGTGGATGGGAGAGAAATGTAATGATCATTTGTTTGAATTGAGGTTTTACATCTCTGTCAACACTATTTTAGGTCATTTTGGAGGCTTTGCTTCCAATTTTGTGGGACTTTATCGGACACCGAGATGAAATGACATCTTAAGCCCTACCGTCCAAACAAACCAATAGGGCAGGCTTAGACCATCTCCATGGAAGCAGCCCAACCTAATTCTCCACACCCCGATAGGTTGGGCCAGGATCAATCTCCATGAAAGAATGTTGCAATGAAAGCAGGAAATAAACCAACAGAGACGCATCGAACAGAGCTACTACAGCCACCTATAAGAAAGCAATACTTTATGTAGGCATTATAATCAATGGCAATTATTGTCCACCCCCGCCCATCAGGGCTTGGAGAAATAAATAGGGCAGCACGATGTGTCCACGCAGAGCTGAAATCTGACCGCACATGAGTACTGGTAAACCACTTAGAGGATCTAAGCCTGCCCAGAAAATTGCTGCGAGTCGGTCTGTCCATCCTTATAAACCCTATTGGTTTCATTGGGCAATAGGGTTTGAGATGCCATTTCATCTCAATGTTGGGTAAAAGTCCAACAAAATTGGAAGCAACATCTCCAAAATGGCCTAAATAGTGTTGACGGGGACGTTAAACCTCAATTCAAACAAAGAGCAATTATTGCTTACAATTTTTGCTCTCCTCCTCTCTGCTAGCCGTGGTCTCTTTCTGCTGTTGTTCCACTAGTCTCAGAGCAGCCTCTTTCTTCTGTTTATCTCTGGCTGCTTTCTTCTTCTTTGTATCTTCTAGGATGTCCAGCCACTGCCTCTGTAAAATGCATATGGTAAATAAGGAGATTTTCCCACCATTTTCCAAAGGGAGACAACTTTTAGGACTATCTGTTTGTTTTTCTTTAAACTCAGTCCCATTGAAAAAGGGGTCTACTCTTAAAGGAAAGAATTTGCTCCTGAGGAGCAAATTCTTTCCTTTAAGAGTTGACCCCTATTGACATGGGAGACAAAGATACTTTTGCAGGAGTTTCCTCCCCTGAAGGTTTATACAATCCCCTTAAGCTATCACACCTGTATGACATAGTGAATATTTTCAAGGCACCAAAAATTACATTTTTTTGGTGGATTTTTCTTTTCTCAAATTTCCAAACTAAACATATATTGAGCTCTTTAGAACTACCTCATTAAGGCAGTACACACTATGTCTAAAAAAAGACTGTGGGTGCTCGTTAGAACATTTAACAGGATGTGTAGCAAAACAGTCAAAAATCAAGAAATACTGTATGGTCTGAATTCTGCAAGTTCTTGTCAAATTTCTTAATCATTGCAACCTTAAAAATAACTGAATTTACATTAGTTCAAATCATGAACTTTGGCCCCGGCTTTATAAAACTTTTTCATGCTCAACTCACTTGAGCATGAAATTTGTCCTGCTCATAAATTTCAAAATGCCAACAAATGTTGGCATTTTAAAATTTGTGAGCAGGACAAATAACATTCTGTGCTGATATTGGTTGAGAATTGCCTCCTTCATTTGTATTTTAATATTTATGAGCATAGGCCACCACCCATCGGGGCTTGAAGAAATATATGGGCTGCATGCTCCTTCCATGTAGAGCTGAAAATGGCCCGCACATGAGTACTGGTAAACCGCTTAGAGGATCTAAGCCTGCTCAGGCAAAGCGGTGCGAGTCGGCCCGTCCATGCTTATAAACCCTATTGGTTTCATTGGGTGATAGGGCTTGAGATGTCATTTAATTTCAATGTCGGGTAAAAGTCCAACAAAATTGCAAGCAACGTCTCCAAATGACCTTTACAGTGTTGATGGGGACGCTAAACCTCAAATCAAACAAACGAACAAATATTTATGAGCATTACCGGTATAAATTTCATGCGCAGCTGAGTTGATATAAAAAGATTGGGTACAACATAAAATGTTATACAACAGACCCTTTTGCTTCAGCATTTCAGTGGTTTCTTGCTGTCGAGTCCTCACCGTTGTTTCATCTCTGTGGTTGTTTGATTATTTGTGTTCACAGAGATGTTGCACTGATGAGTTAGGAGGCCTTCATGCGGACTGAACAAATTATTTGTCTAAATCACGACGGAAGTAAGGGCGAGGATTGAGGCCAGGTAAAATCGATTTAAGGCCCCCAATGGAATTCGTTTCCGCTGACCGTTCCAAGGCGGTTCTTCTGTCGCGGTTTATTTTTGTTATGGTTTGTCTTTGGATGTTTGTGTCGCTTATATTATTTTATTTTGGATAGCCTATTGGCCATTTTGTGGAAAAGTAAATGTCCTTTTGGCTTTCAGCTATTGATGTTTCCATTAGGTCTGTTGTTTCATGTTTGTGTTTCTTTCCCTTTGGTGTCTCTGATGGGAGCTGTGGGTTGATTGTATCGATTCCTGATCATTGCCTCTACTTCTACTTTTTATAACCTCAGGCCTGATCACCAACCTACCTTGGATTTAGAGCTATCTGCCTGATATATCTTTGAGTCTGGAAACATGAGAACTTTGAACGAGTTTTTGACTGGTCCGGCATCTCGTATATTAACAATGGCAAGATTGTCCAGCTCGTACAGACCTTGGAACTTGTAGCGGACTGGTCCACGTCTGAAAATAGACAGTAACATCATTATCATAAATACTGCAGAATCTTGGTAATGCAAACTCTCAGAACTCAAAATACAGCTGGGCCCAGTTGTTCAAAGCATCGTTAGCTTAAAGACCTTGTTAGTGGTCATATTGTTAACTTTTCTAGCAAGTACAATATCGAAAATTTTGGTATTTTTGCCGGAAAAATGTGAGCAGCTTTTGGGTCAGCAAAAGCTGCTCACTTTTTTTCAGCAAAAATTTCAGCATATTTGCCATATTTAATGAAGAAAAGTTTTAACGATATGTTAACTAACGACGTTGTTAGTTTTGAACAACTGGCCCCAGAACTTCAATGGCTCAAACATTGATGGCTGGTTAACCATGGCTGATTGCCAGCCTTGTGAGCTCAGTCTGATGCGTGTCTGACTGTTGATCCAAAGGACAAGGGTTTGATACCTGACTGGGGTCGGCAACATTCTTTTGTGGAGATTGATCATGAAATCTTTTCTATGGTCATTCTCTCCCTTCCGCTATTTGAAGAAGGGCAGTTGTCAGTTTCAGGCAAAAGAATGTGCACTGTACTGGTTAATAGCTTATGTATAACCCTGCCCAGGAAAAGTGTGGATAGGTAAACTGACCGGCTAAAAAATGACCTAAAATAGTGTTGACTGGGCCGTTAAACTCCAATACAAACAAAAATTAATTTGGAGAATGTTTTTGGCCATTTGTCTTGCTGCATCTTCAAATGTATGTTTTATGTACTCGTTAGAATTGCATCAATGAGGCAATTCTAATGAGTATACACAACATCCATTGCACCTCGTGAACTGGGGCCTGTTGTTCAAAACCAATAAGGCTGTTAGTTAAGTTATAATTAACAAAACTTTGATCATTTAATATGGCAAATATGCTAATATTTTTGCTGAAAAAAATGTGAACAGCTTTTGCAAATGTAAAATCTTCTAACATTTTCACAGAACAAAATAGCTAGAAGAGTTAACAATTTGACCACTAACAAGCTTGTTATGCTAACTATGCTTCGAGTAACCCTCAGTAAATGAAACTACCGTTGTCTCAGTCTGGAAAAAATTCTAAACATTACGATAACACATCCGTGTGATATAGTGCATTTTTCATATCTCAAAAAAGGTAAATTTCTGATGAAAATTTGTTCTATTTTTCTTATTTATTTACTCATTGAGGCGGTTCTAACGAGTACCCACAACCTATGTCTTGGAGCAGAAATAAGGAAATTAATGTTTACCCCAGTTTTCTCTATATAAAGTAGGGTTTAGGGGGGGTCTTTATTTCACGGACTTGTTAACATGATTGACCCAAGCCATAGAAATTAGTCTATATTAGGTAATTCAAAACGGTTTCAAGTTCAGTCATATCAAGTACCAATACTTCAACCTTGCATTATGCAAAGTCTCAATGCTACCATCAGCCAAAACTACCACAATGAAATTAGAAAGTCTGTCGGGGTGTCTGTATCTGTGTGTAAGAGTAACTCTATCAAAGGGCCTCTATATCTTTGTGTATGCATAAACATATCACCATGTGTATGCAAATCTTTGTCAAAGCGTTTCTGTATCATTGTGAAAAAATGGAGGCTCAGGCAAGACTGTGCACTTTCACAGGCTTCTCTAAACCTTCTCTGTTTGCCTATGTTGTTGGTTGGTTGATTTGAGGTTTAACGTCCCCGTCAACACTGTGAAGGTCATTTTGGAGACGTTGCTTCCAATTTTGTGGGACTTTTACCCGACATTGAGATGAAATGACATCTCAAGCCCTGTCCCCCAATGAAACCAATAGGGTTTATTAGCATGGACGGTCCGCCTCGCACCGCGGTTCCTGGACAGGCTTAGATCCTATAAGCGTTTACCAGTACTAGTGTGCGGGCCGGATTCAGCTCTGAGTGGAAGCATCGTGCAGCCCATATATTTCTTCAAGCCCCTATGGGCGGGGGCGACTTGCCTTTTTCACACAAGATGGCCAAAAATAAACTGAGTAAAAGAAAAATTGCATCAAACAGGCCCCGAGGTTATAAAACTTTTTTCATGCTCAACTCACTTGAGCATGAAATTTGTCTTGCTCACAAATTTTAAAATGCCAACAATTGCCAACAATTGTTGGCATTTTAAAATTTGTGAGCAGGACAAATAACATTCTCTGCTATCTGAGAAAGAAAAATCGCTTAACTTCTAATAGTATTTTAATTTTTATGAGCAGCACAAGTTTCATGCTCAGCTGAGTTGAGCATGAAAAAAGTTTTATAACCTTGGTGCCAGGTCTTAGTGAGATGCAAGCCTGACTGGTGATCAGGAGGCTGTGAGTTCGATACCTGCCTTTCATGGAGAATGATCATCAATGAATTTAAGGTCATTCTCTCCCTTCCACTGATTCAAGAAGGTTAGCTATCAGATTCTGGCAAAAGAATGTGCACTGTACTGGTTAACCACTTTTGTATAAGCCTGTACTGGAAGTCGTCTGCTGAATGCAATAACGTTGTAAGTGCAAAATGGCAACTTTTCAGGAGAGACAAAAAACTGTTTTATTAAAGAATGGCATAGAAAACCAAACTATAAGCTGGTTTCTTAACTTCATGGCGATTTCTTTGATTTGTGTGTGATGTTTATTATTGAATAAATGACATTTGAAACAAGATGTGTTTGTGAAACACTGATGCCCCCGGACAGCGCATGTTAAATATGAAAGCAGTATCACTAACCAATCGAAAGGTATGGCCAAAGTTCAAGCCTTAACAAGGAATGCACATGTGAAATATTAAAGCTCTATCAGTTACTAATCAAAAGTTATAGCCAATGTTAAAGTTTTTAAAAAGGAGGTCAAAAGTAGGTCAAATGTCAAGGTCACAAGGTCAAAAATTATAGTACCAATAGAAAGGTCTTGCGACAAGGAATGCACATGTGAAATATTAAAGCTCTATCAGTTACTAATCAAAAGTTATAGCCAATGTTGAAGTTTTTAAAAAGGAGGTCAAAAGTAGGTCAAATCTCAAGGTGAAGGTCACGAGGTCAAAATTTATGGTACCTCTTGAAAGGTCTTGTGACAAGGAATGCACATGTGAAGTATGAAAGCTGTACCACTTACCATTCAAAAGTTATGCCCAATGTTAAAGTTTTTGCAGACGGACAAACGGACAAACGGACAAACAGACAAACGGACAAACAGACGGACAGACCAAAAACTATATGCCCCCCAGAATCTTAGATTCCGGGGGCATAAAAAAACTATTTAGCATTTAAGGGTTGATACACCATTTCTGCGCCGGGTGTTTTTGGTGTAAGTGCATCCAGCGCTTAAACGGTGTAACTGTACAAACCATATTTCTTTGCCTTTTACATGGTAAAGCAGTAAATTAAAGACACTTGGTAGATAATAGGTCACATTTTATACATTCTGCATGGTACTTACATGCTTATTCTGAAATATCAAGCAGCAGGATTCAATATTTTTGAGGTATTAAAAAACTTTGCGCAAAAATGGGGTAAGTGCACTTACACTGTTTTTGCGCCAACCTTTTTTCTAAAAGTCAGAGCAAAAACGGTGTAACTGACAAAAAAAAATCCAAAATGCTGAAATAAATCATGATTGAGGCAGAATTTAGCTGTAGAACTTCTTTACCAAGTGTGTCAAGTCCTAAGGCACCCATTTATGCAAAAAAACTATTTTGGCCAAAATGTCAGTTACACAGTTATTGCACTCAGCAGACGAAGTGTGATTAGGTAGACTGTCCAACTGGACATGATCCAAATAGTGTTGACTGGGCCGAACGCCAAACAAACAAACAAAACTAACAATGAATTGAAAGCAAGAGCAATATTTCAACAATTAAACCCTGTGGACACTACAAATCAATGTCATCCATAAAAATTTGCTTTGGACCCCAGTTTTTGCTATGGACCCCAGCAATACCATTATAAAGAAGTTGTGGTGTATCATTGTAGATATAAACTTTTTTAAAACACTGTTCATTTTTACAGTGTTTTCGATATAACATGGCTGAAAACTGGATCCAAAAAGGTATTAAAATCATGTAAAATATATAATAGAAATACATCTTTGTACTGTTTAAGGGGAATGGGATTTTTCAGCCATTTTTCAAAGGGAGACAGCTTTCAAGACTTCCTGTTCATTTTTCTATAAGCCCTGTCCCACAGAAATAGGGGTCAACTCTTAAAGGAAATAATTTGCTCCTCAGGAGAGTTGACCCCTATTGACATGGGAGACAAAAGTTGCCTCCCCTGAAGGTGTTCCCATTTCCCTTAAATAACTAGGCTTTTGCTTTGTACCCCTATCTTACAACATGAAAGCCGTAACAAAAGAAAGAAGCATAGCCTGAAAAAAACCCGCCTATGGTGGTATTCGAACCCTGGCCGCTCGGGTGATAGTCCAGTGCTCTAACCGCTGAGCCAAAGAGTCAACTCTCTGACGCAGTTGTCAGAGAGTGGTTATAAACCTAGAAGCTATGCATATGATTTACCAAGGTAGATAATGGAAGGGAGGTAACACCCTACAATACAGTTCAACCTACATTAAGCAATTTTGTACTGATTTGAATCTTTCGCCTTATATATGAGTCCATTTCAAAATATAGGGTTGTTCTGTTCAGTTATGTTCAGAAATTTATTAAGAAACTGGTTGAACTTTCTGCAAACAGTGAAGGCCCTGATCAGATGCTGTTTTCTGCTGTGTCTGATCGGGGCCTGCACTTTGCCTCTGTACCAGTCCTGCGGTGTCTCGCATAAAATGCTAAATGGGGAATGGGAACACCTGGCAGATTTTTCCACCATTTTTCGAAGGGAGATAACTTTTGGGACATCCTATTCACTTTTCTATAAATTCAGTCCAATGGAAAAAGGTGTCTGCCCTTAAATGAAAGAATTTGTTCCTCAGCAACAAATTCTTTCCTTTAAGAGTTGACCCCTATTGACATGGGAGACAAAAATACTTTTGAAAGAGTTGCCTCCCCTGAAGGTGTTCCCATTCCCCTTAAGCAAGCAGCTGTGGAATACAGTCAAACCTTTCATAGTGGCCACCTCTATAAACAAGCAACCTGTCTAAAGCAAGCATACATGCTGTTCATGAAAATGGCAAATGCATTCAAATTTACCTGTTTAAAGCAAGGGCCTGTCTTCAGCAAGCACATTTTGATTTTCGCTGAGGTGCTTGCTTAACACAGGTTGGACTGTAATTTAAATGTGCTTGCTGAAGCCAGATGCTTGCTCAATATCTGTTAGTTTTAATGTGTTTGCTTTCTTTAGGAACTGTGGTTGCTTAAAACAGCTTGTTTGCCCAATATAGTTGGCCTCTATGACAGGTTTTACTGTTAGAGTCAGAGAGAGGTTGTGACATATTATGTAGTGTCCACAGCATTCAAGTCACATTACCTGAGTTTCCTCAACAAGCTAAGATGACAAAACAAGAACTATAAGGCTGTCAACTGGTAATCTATCCCAGAGGTTAAACAAAGAGCATGTCTCTTGGCATGAATAACCCTTAACATGCTGTTCACGACGACCCCTATCTTTGCAAACAGTGTAGATCCAGATCAGATGGCTTCTGAAGAAGCCATCTGATCTGGATCTACACTGTTTGACATTCAATTTATGAATTTGTAGGAATAAATTACATCAAGTAATCTGATTGGTTCAAAGTCAGAAATGGGTGTGGCTAAACTGAATATTCAGCAAGAGAAGGGTTAATCACATAATCAACTAGAGCGCGCAGTCGATGGCAAGCCATCGCAAATCCCCACGTTTTCTCCACAGTAGCCAAGTACCAGATAACATATTTCTCATGTATATATATTTCCTGCCATAAAACACAAACAAAAAATAAAATGACTAACGATTTTTTAGATTTTGAAAAATATCCTTTTTTTTATTGTGAACCTTGAAAATGAATTCTACCTCCAGTGTTGATTTTAAGTGGACTGTACTAGTCTAGAACCTTTTGTGATGGTTTAAGGCAATGTGGAAATGTTGAAATTAGATGACCTTGACCTTCCCTCAAGCTCAAACTGACACTGAGGTGAAGGTTAGAAAGATCATTCCCCTCTGATTACTGGTATACATGGATCCAAGGCATAAACCAATGAATGAATAGGAACACTTAATAAGAATGATACAAGATGGTATTGGATAGACAGCTGACCTTTTGACCCCTCCCTAGGGTATGACCCAGGTGACGCAACAAAAATCCCGTTCAATATGTTATACCTCCCTTGCCATTGAGTAAGCATACAAAGTTTCAAATAAAAATCTTCTAAACTGACTTTTGTTATTGCATTTTGAAGAAATTGGGTCAAATGACCCCTCCCCAGGGTATGACCCAGGTGACTCAAAAAAAATCCCGTTCAATATGTTATACCTCCCTTGCCATTGAGTAAGCATACAAAGATTCAAATAAAAATCTTCCAAACTGACTTTGTTATTGCATTTTGAAGAAATTGGGTCAAAATTTGACCTTTTGACCTCTCCCCAGGGCCCCTGGGGGCGGGGACAAAAAAAAAATGTGCTCTTGCGCAAGCCATTCATGTAAGCAACTCGCATACCAAATTTGGTTGAATTCCGGCTAACGGTTTAGGAGGAGATAGCCGGACAGACAGACGGACAGACGTACAGACGGACGGACGGACGGAGGCGATAACAATATCCCCACTTTTTCGTTGAAAAACGTGGGGATAATTACTGCATCGATAAATACCACAACAAGAATTCTGCCAAAGGCTATGTCTGGCTTATGGAGTTGAAAATTAATTAAAGTCACCGAACATAGAAGCATGATAGCTCGGTGATTAGTGCGCTTGTCACTGATGCTAGAGGCCCCCGGTTCGACCATCGACGGCAGTGATTATTTCAGTGTCTGAACATGCGCCATTGGCATAATTTGCAGGGATGAATGTCAAAGTGCGCAGAGTTCTTCAGAACTGGACATTAACTAGATGCTCACTGTGCAGCTTAAAGACCCCTACCGAAATTACATTATTACTGTGTAGGCTTTCATCCTTCTATCTTGGTGTGTACGTAATGTACACCTGCAACTAAAATAAGACTGACCGCAGTATACGTAGATAGATAGAACTATGAAATATAGGTCAAGGTCAAACATGGATGCTAGCATAAAAAATGCCATCAATAGATGCAAGTTTGTACCAAGTATCCTTAATGAAGTTCTTATGGTTCTTGAGAAATAGACTTGACCATTAGGGTGAACGCTAGGGTGGCCGCAATAGTTAACTAAGTCAGTGAACCATGAAATCTAGGGCCAATGTCCATAATAGATGCTTGCATTAAAGCCCAAGTATCATTAATGAAGCTCTGATGGCCTTCAATATTGGGGAAAAGCAATAAAGTCAGTGAACCATAAATGTAGGTCAAGGTCAAACATGGATGCTTGCATAAAAGTTGTCATCCCTAAATGCAAGTTTGTACGAAGTAACATTAATGAAGCTCCTATAAGTCTTGAAAACAGTGTGAACGCTAGGGTTGATGCAATAGTTAACAAAGTCAGTGAACCATGAAATATAGGTCAAAGTCAAATATGGATGCATGCATTAATGAAGCTCTTATAGTTCTTGAGAAATGGACTTGAACATTAGTGCGAACGCTAGGGTGGTCACAATAGTTCTCAAAGTCAGTAACCATGAAATGTAGGTCAAAGTCAAATACAGATGCTTGCATTAAAGCTGCTTCCCCTTGATGCAAGTCTGTACCAAGTATAATTAATGAAGCTCTTATAGTTCTTGAAAAATGAATTTGAACACGAGGGTGATTGTCAGGGTGGTCACAAATGTTGACAGCTTGAAGGACGGATGAACGTACAAACAGATCAAAATTTCAACTTCTATATGGCGCCATACTAAAATCAGGTGCATAAAAAATTATAGTTACTGACTGGCTAGTAATTGATTATTTGAAGTGTACAATTTACTACCCAATTTTGTGTCTAAAATAGCTGGATGACTGGCAAACAGTGCAAACCCTGATGAGATGCAACAATGCTGTGGCATCTCATCTGAGTCTACACTATTTGCTCAGCCCTGCATGTTAGAAATCATACGGTAAAATATAACATATGGTAAGAGTCATGCTCAAACAGACAACCAGATTAGGATCAAATCTGCAGTAATTTCTGGTCAATTATCTATCACCATGGCAGGACTTATAATTGACTGTCTTTTCAGCTCTGATTAGCCAGCCCTAGAACTAAATATTGCTGAATAGTTCAATTCTAAAGCAGACAACTTTTTTTCTTATTTTTCAGGGGAAGTAAGGCTTGACATTACATGTGAATTGTCTGCTGGTTAAAACCTTATGTCAAGGCTTATTTACCCTGAAAAATATGAAAAAAAAAAAAAAAACCTGCTTTGATCGGGCCCATCTCTGTCTCTTAGGACCAATCAGAGTCTAACCGTTGGTTTTCTTTTGCTCCAGCATTTCAGTTATTTCAAGCTGTCGAGTCCTCACCATTGTTTCATCTCTGTAAAATGGCTTGAATTTTATGTTCTCGGATATGTTGCACTAATGAGTAAGGAAACCTTCATGCAGGCTGAAGGAATTATTTGTCTAAACCACGACAGAAGAAACGGCGAGGATTGCGGCTGCGTAAAATCGATTTAAGCCTCGAAGTGAAATGCTTTCCACTGACTGTTCCAAAGCAGTTCTTCTGTCGCAGTTTATTTTTGTTATAATTTGTCTTTGAATGTGTATTGCTTATATATTTTAGTTTTGGATGGCCAATTGGCCTTTAGTGGGAATTCGGCTTTCCACTAATGATGTTGCCATCAGGGTGTAGTTATGTAGATATTTCATGTTCCTCTTCTTTCCCTTTGGTGTCTCTGATTCAAGAAGGGCAGCTGTCGATTTCTGGTGAAAACAAGATGTGTTTGTGAAACACTGATGCCCCCAGACAGCGCATGTTAAATATGAAAGCAGTATCAATAAGCAATCAAAATGTTCAAGTCTTAAAAAAGTAGGTCAAGGTCACAAGGTATAAAATTATGGGATCGTTGGAAAGGTCATGTGACATAGTATACACATGTGAAATATGAAAGCCCTATCACTTACCAATCGAAAGTTATGGCCAATGTTAAAGTTTTTAAAAAGTAGGTCAAAGTCAAGGTCACGAGGTCAAACATTATGGTACCACTAGAAAGGTCTTGTGACAAGGAATGTACATGTGAAATATGAAAGCCATACCACTTACCAATCAAAAGTTATGGCCAATGTAAGTTTTGAAAAAGTAGGTCAAATAGGTCAAAAATTATGGTACCACTAGAAAGGTCTTGTACAAAAGAATGCACATGTGAAATATGAAAGCACTATCACTTAACAATAGAAAGTTATGGACTATGTGGAAGTTTTTAAAAAGTAGGTCAAACGTCAAGGTCAAGGTCACAAGGTAAAAATTGATGGTACCAGTAGAAAGGTCTTGTGACAAGAAATGCACATGTGAAATATGAAAGCCTTCTACTTACCAATCGAAAGTTATGGCCAATGTTAAAGTTTTTTAAAAAGTATGTCAAATGTCAAGATCAAGGTCACGATGTCAATAATTATGGTACCACTTGAAAGGTCTTGTGACAAAGAATGCACATGTGAAATATGAAAGCCCTATCACATATCAATCGAAAGTTATGGCCAATGTTAAAGTTTTAAAAAATTTCAAGGGGAGATAATTCAGCCAAAAATGAAAACAGAGTTATGGCCCTTGGTCAGGATGTAGCCCTTGTGATGGTGAATAAGAGTGTGAAGTTTCATCGGGCTAGGTCAAATACTTTTAAAGTTATGATCAAGGTTAAAGTTTTGTAAAAATTTCAAGGGGAGATAATTCAGCCAAAAATGACAAATAGTTATGGCCCTTGGCCAGGATGTAGCCCTTGTGATGGTGAAAAAGTGTATGAAGTTTCATCGGGCTAGGTCAAATACTTTTGAAGTTATGATCAAGGTTAAAGTTTTTGTGACGGACAGACAAACAAACAAACAAAAATACAGACAGACAAGGCAAAAACTATATGCCCCCCGAATCAAAGATTCTCGGGGGCATAAAACTTTTGCAATGAACTTCTTAACCACCAATGGTTAGGACTGCTCAAGAAAAGTGTGAATAGGTGAGCTGTCCGGCTCAATATGACATAAATATTATAGACTGGGCCATTAAAATCCAAACAAACAAACAAACTTACCTGTTGTGTAACCAAGAAGCTATCATAAGGCTGTCATTCAGCAAGAACATATGAACCCTCTGTATCTGGGCAAAAGTTTCAATGTCAAGTTCTACCAGATCCCCGTTGTGTACCAGTTGTCTTCCGGGAACCTCAGTTACACTCTGTAATAAAGATTTTTAGGCCATAAAGAACATTCAGATTAAAACTTTAACGGCTCAAACACCTTAGGGACCACAAAAAAACTGTCCAAGATAGGGTTAGTTTGAGCCACTGAGGGTTACTGCCAGGAGGCATAAATGGGGTTAATTTTGGGGTATCGATAATCCTTTTGATGTTCTAGATTAAAAATGTATGCTGTGTGTACTCATTAGAATCGCCTCATGCAGGCGATTCTAATGAGTAAACACAACATACATTTGCATGATAAATGTCGAAAATTTCCTAAATTATCCCACACAACATGTATATCTTATAAAGAAGAGATCCCTAGAGAAATTAAGAACTAGTTCGACTCAGCCATGGTAAATGAGCCATCGGTGTTCAGGCCATGGAAGTTCTACAGTATCTGGGACTATGATTTTGTTTGAGACACGGATAGTCTCAAACTAGTGATCAGGAGGTCACTGCTCCGAATTAATCATGAAATCTTTTCTATGGCCATTTGCTCCCTTCTGCTGATTAATGAAGGGCAGAACCTTGTCAGTTTCTGGTGAAAGAATGTGCACTGCTCTGGTTAATCTCTTATGTACATGTATAAGCCTGCTAAGGAAAAGTGCAGCTTGTAAACTGAGCAGCTCGACATAACCTAAATCATAATGACAGGGAAGTTAACCCTTATCTTGCTGCATAAATTAAGTAAGCCACTCCCATTACTGATTATCAACCAATCAAATTACTTGATATAATATATTTGTTCAATTCACAAACTGCATGACAAACAGTATAGATCCAGATCAGAATGAGGCATCTAAATTCACCTTATGTACGTTTTGCTGTAGGTAACAAAAACAAACAATAAAGGGAACATTGCAGAGACACGACAAGTAATGTAACTGGTATAAAAATCTCACCGAACATCCTTCAACTTTTTCCAAGAGAAATGCCAGATTTCTTCTCGTCTCCTCTTCTGGATTCTCGGGCTCGGCCTCTTTTGGCACTTCTTCAACCACAGCTGTCATATAAACCAAAAATGCATCCTAACAGGGTGGGAAACACTTGAGTATTTTCTGAGGCTGTGACAATTAATCAGATAAATGTTTAAATGATAGATAAATTCGACAAAAATGATAATTTTTGGTTTGTTTCATTTGAGGTTTAACTTCCCCGTCAACACTGTGTAGGTCATTTTGGAGACGCTGCCAATTTTGTGAGACTTTTACCCAACATTGAGATGAAGTGACATCTCAAGCCCTGTTGTCCAATGAAACCAATAGAGTTTATAAGCATGGACGGTCCAACTCGCACTGCTTTGCTTGGGCAGGCTTAGATCCTATAAGTGGTTTACCAGTACTCGTGTGGTCGGTTTCAGCTCTGCATGTAGGCATCATGCAGCCCATCTATTTCTTCAAGCCCCGATGGGCAGGGGCCAACAAAAATTATTATCTTTACTTATTTGCTTATGCAGTCAATTCGACTCTGTCCATCGGGGCTTGAAGAAATAGATGGGCTGCATGATGCATCCAGGCAGAGCTGAAACCAAACACGCATAAGTACTGGTAATCCACTAACTTAGAGGATTTAAGCCTGCCCAGGCAAAGCGTTGCGAGTCGGCCCATCCATGCTTATAAACCATATTGGTTTCATTGGGCGATGGAGCTTTAGATGTCATTTCATCTCAATGTTGGGTTAAAGTCCAACAAAATTGGAAGCAATGCCTACAAAATTACCCATACAGTGTTGACAGTGACTTAAACCTAAAATAAAACATATACAGTCAAACTTCAAGAACTCAAACACCTCTGGGACAATGGAAATTTGTTCAAGATAGGGGTAGTTCAAATTACTGATGTTAAATTAAAGTGCCAGGTCATGAAGCATAATGGGGATCAGTTTGGGATATCTTTACAAGCTTCTATAAAATAAAGGTATGTTGTGTGTACTCATTAGAATCGCCTCATTGAGGCGATTCTAATGAGTGCACACAACATACATTTTCAAGATTAAATGAGAAAAAAAAATCAATGTTTTGTTACCTCCCTTCCATTATCTACGTTGGTAGATCATATGCATGTCGTAAGAGTTTTATTTTAAAACCACCTGACCTTCTGTTTGTTTTTTTGATATGAGGTTTATCGACCCCATCAACAGCATATAGGTCATTTTAGAGACATTGCTTCCAATTTTGTGGTACTTTTACCCGACACTGAGATGAAATGACATCTCAAGCCCTGTCACCCAATGAAACAAATAAGGTTTATAAGCACGGACAGTTCCACTCGCACAGCTGTACCTGGGCAGGCTTAGATCCTCTAAGCGGTTTTTCAGTACTTGAGTGCAGTCGGTTTCAGCTCTGCGTGGAAGCATCATGCAGCCCATCTATTACTTCAAGCCCCGATGAGCGGGGGCCGAGCTGACCTTCTGTTACAGAACTTGGAATCTCACATATGACCCATGCAAGGCTCAAACTTCCAGCAGTGAGAGACTTAATTATAAACAGTTTTAACCACTAGGTCACGGGGGGCCCCCTTTGAACCGTAAAACTTTTTATTTGAAATAGCAGCATTTTGAGCCATTGAGGTTCTTGAGAAATGGATTTGAACATAAGGGTCAGTAAAGTTGCTATCGCTAGATGAAAGTCTGCACAAAATACCATTAACCCTTATCTAGCTGTTCACAACAACCCCAACCTTTGCGAACAGTGTAGATCCAGATCAGATTGCTTCTGAAGAAGCCATCTGATCAGGATCTACACTATTTGGCATTCACTTAATGAATTTGTGGCAATAAATTACATCAAGTAATTTGATTGGCTGATAGACAGAAATGGGTGTGACTTAAATGAATATTCAGCAAGATAAGGGTTAACAATGCTCTTATAGTTCTTGAGAAATGGACTTGAACATTAGGGTGATTTGTTTGTTTGTTTGATTTGAGGTTTAACGTCCCCATCAACACTGTAAAGGTCATTTTGGAGACGTTGCTTCCAATTTTGTGAGACTTTTACCTGACATTGAGATAAAATGACATCTCAAGCCCTGTCGCCCAATGAAACCAATAGGGTTTAATAGCATGGACGGTCCGCCTCACACCGCGGTTCCTGGACAGGCTTAGATCCTCTAAGCTGTTTACCAGTACTAGTGTGCGGGCCGGATTCAGCTCTGCGTGGAAGCATCATGCAGCCCATATATTTCTTCAAGCCCAACATTAGGGTGAACGCTGGGGAAGTCGCAAATGTTGACGGCATGATGGACAAATGAATGAATGAAGGGACAGAAATTTCAACATTTTTATCACACCATGCTTTAAAGCAGGCACGACAAAAAAGGCTAAATTCGAACTATATTACCTGAAAACATTCAAATAACAAAGATAAAAGCATCAAGGTTGCAAAAGAACAGGGTTTTGAGTATTACATGTAGTTTACCTATTTTGACAGTTGTATGAATTTTTATCAAAAGAGCTAGATAATATTAACCTTTCTCTTGCTGAATATTCGGATTAGCTACACCCATTTCTGACTTTGAACCAATCAGATTACTTGATGTAATTTATTCTTACAAAGCCATAAACTTTATATCAAACAGTGTAGATCCTGATCTGATGGCTTCTTCAGAAGCCATCTGATCTGGATCTACACTGTTTCCAAAGGTAGGGGTTGTCGTGAACAGCATGATAAGAGTTAATATTGTAGGTAAGAAAATATTTTAACTTTTTTCTGGATGGCAATAAAAATTGCAGGGTCGGTACAAAACATCAGGGTCAGTCGGGTTCGCGGAAACATAGCTATTTTTTTAGGCCTAACATAGTGACAGCTTTAAGATCTTCTATACAACATGGTTCTGTTGTGTGTGCTCATTAGAATCCCTACACAACATGCAGTTTAACGTTGATATAAGATAAATCTCCTTTGTGGAGCACTGGCGTGCAGTGGTAAAGCCTCAGATTTGAGATCTAAAGGTAGCCGGTTCGATCCCCGCAAGCGCCTAGTGTTGTTTCCTTGAGCAAGAGTTTGATTGATTTGAGGTTAAACGTCCCCGTCAACACTGTAAATGTCATTTTGGAGACATTGCTTCCAATTTTGTAAACTTTTACCTGACATTGCGATGAAATGACATCTCAACATTGAGATGAAATGACATCTCAAGCCCTGTCGCCCAATGAAACCAATAGGGTTTATTAGCATGGACGGTCTGCCTCGCACCGGGGTTCCTGGACAGGCTTAGATCCTCTAAGCTGTTTACCAGTACTACTGTGTGGGCCGGATTCAGCTCTGCGTGGAAGCAACATGCAGCTCATATATTTCTTCAAGCCCCTATGGCCGGGGGCCGCCCTTGAGCAAATCACTTTATCCACATTGCTTAGTACTGGTTACTGCTTAGTACCCAGGAAAAGAGGGTCACATGGAAGATTAGTACTAATACTAAATGTATTACCCTCTATAAATAAGGTTGATTATTATTATTATTATTATTAAAATATCCAAAAATATTGTTATCTGGAGTTGTGACAAGAATTTCTCAGGGCCTAAAGAACAAGTTTTTATCACATGATGTTGTTGATATGCAGTGGATAACGTCATGTCACAAATATCGTGTAATAACACTTTGGCACGAGTGTTAGGTAACGTCATGTCGAAGTCCATGTCAACCATGCATTTTTGCAAAAAAATTGTCTTGTTTAACCCTTTCCCACTCAGATACGCCCCCCTCACATCCCGAAAAATTTTGGGTGTATGGCCAAACCGGCTGGATGGACAAAAATTATGGTACCACTAGAAAGGTCTTGTGACAAGGAGTGCACGTGTGAAATATGAAAGCCCTACTACTTACCAATCGAAAGTTATGGCCAATGTTAAAGTTTATAAAAGTAGGTCAAAGGTCAAGGTCACGAGGTCAAAAATTATGGTACCACTAGAAAGGTCTTGTGACAAGGAGTGCACATGTGAAATATGAAAGCCCTACCACTTACCAATCGAAAGTTATGGCCAATGTTAAAGTTTTTAAAAAGTAGGTCAAACATCACGGTCAAGGTCACAAGGTCAAAAATTATGGTACCACTAGAAAGGTCTTGTGACAATGAATGCACATATGAAATATGAAAGCCCTATCACTTACCAATCGAAAGTTATGGCCAATGTTAATGTTTTTAAAAATTTTGAAAAAATAGGTCAAAGGTCAAGTTCAAGGTCACGAGATCAAAAATTATGGTACCACTGGAAAGGTCTTGTGATAAGGTATACACATGTGAAATATGAAAGCTCTATCTACTACCATTCAAAAGTTATGCCCAATGTTAAAGTTTTTGCTGACGGACAAACGGACAAACAGACAAACAGACGGAAAAAAATAGATCAAAGGTCAAGTTCAAGGTCACGAGATCAAAAATTATGGTACCACTGGAAAGGTCTTGTGATAAGGTATACACATGTGAAATATGAAAGCTCTATCTACTACCATTCAAAAGTTATGCCCAATGTTAAAGTTTTTGCAGACGGACAAACAGACAAACAGACGGACAGACCAAAAACTATATGCCCCCGAATCTCTTAGATTCCGGGGGCATAAAAAACACTTTTTGCCAACTTTGAGATGCCCCCTCTTAACCATGACAACAATGATCAAGTCATGAAAGGTTGCATTTGAAAGGCTACTACCCAATGAACATTCATACCAAGTTTGGTGTAAAACAGACCATCCCTTATGAAACAATGGCTAGTTGAAGTTGCTGTCAGGTGCAACACTGTGAAAATCAGCGACATTCACAAAACCCCTGAGTGGTAAAGGGTTAACCCATTCTATGCTAGTGGGCTCTTCCATTGCTATATGTTGGACAAGTCCATTTGTCATATGAGGGGTGTCAGGCCTATTTTTTGGGTTTTATTCTATTTTTGACGGAAAATTCTGTTAGCAAATAGTGCAGGCCCTGATCAGACGCCACGTTTTGCGATGTCTTATCTGGGCCTGCATTGTTTGCCAAGGTACCTCTTTAGTGCTTCCCGCACACAATGGGTCAAAGGTGATAAAACCCATTTCAAAGTGGACAAATGATAAACAGAATCTTACACTCGTGGTCATTTCTTTGGCTCGTTTCATAAATATCATATGAAATGACCACTCATGTAAGATCCTCTATGAATGAGACATTGTAAATGAGCCACCAGTGTTAGAGCTATTGAGTGAGTGAGTGTTTGAGTTTTACGTCCCACCAACAACTAAGGTCATACGGAGACGGGTTGAGCTATTGAAGTTCTAGTGTACATACCTTTATCACTGACTAGTGACATTTCCATCAGTGACGACATCAGTGTCTTCTGTTCTGTCAGCATGTGGCTGACTTGGTACATTTCACCTTCAAGAACTGACAAAGGTTAAGTTCAAATATGTTACATACCAGGGTTCAACATTAACTTTTTAAACTAGAATACTGTCGATGGCACGCCATCGCAAATCCCCACGCTTTCTACAGAGGGGCCAAGTACTGAAAACCCCTCACCCTGGGCCTTAATTTGACCCCAGGGTAAAAATATTAGCTGTTTTATATTCTACTAATCATGCCCTTCAATTTGATATGCCACATGACTATGTTCCAAAAAACTTAAATTTTGGCCCTTTGACCCCTCCCCCAGGGCCCCAATCTGACCCCAGGGTAACAATTTTACTTGTATTGTATTCTGCTAATCACCCCCTTCAATTTGATATTCCATATGACTATGTTTGTTAAACTTTGAATTTTGACCCCCTGACCCCCACAAGTCTGACCCCTTGGGCATGACCCAGGGGTCGCACCCAAAATCCCGTTCAATATGTGTTACATATATCATTAATCATTACTTATGCAAAGTTTGGTTTCAAAATCTATAAAATGGACTTTGAAATTGAATTTAATTGATATTTGACCTTTTGACCCCTCCCCAAGGCCCCTGGAGGTGGGGCCAAAAAAAATTTGTGAAGTTGCACGCCCTCATCATGTAAGGAAGCTGTGTACCAAATTTGGTTACATTCCGACCCGTGGTTAAGGAGAAGACAGCGTGACGGACAGATGGACGGACGTAAAGACAGACGGAGGCGTTCATAATATCCCCGAACGCTTTTTTTAGAAGCGTGGGGATAATAACTGGACAAGGTGGTCCTGTAACTATTGGGATGCACTAAGCCTGAGCTGAGCTCAACTGGACCGAAGAAATGATGAAAATCATACAAAAGTGATACATTAGTACTACAGTCATCAGATTATTTCTATCATTATTTATTCACATAGTAAAACTACAGCAACAAACTTAAAACCGAAACATTTTATGGAAAAAGAGTTAAAAACTTGGATTTTAACCCTTCTCTTGCTGAATATTCATTTAAGCCACACCCATTTCTGTCTATCAACCAATCAAATTACTCGATGTAATACATTGCTACAAACTCATAAACTGAATGCCAAACAGTGTAGATCCTGATCAGATGGCTTCTGAAGAAGCCATCTGATCTGGATCTACACTGTTTGCAAAGTTAGGGGTTGTCGTGAACAGCAAGATAAGGGTTAATAACTGTGGTAGCAGATTTTCAGCTGGACCATTCGGACCAGCCAGCGACTTGCGTTACTAGACCTGGCCAGCTTTTCACTAGACAATGTTCATCGGTCTTGGTTTAATGTCGAACCTCGCATACATGCACAGCCACATTGCCGTTTAATGACTCATCAAATGTTGCAGGTCATTTTGTGTGGTGTCCTCCCAGCCTGAAGGCCCCCGCCCATCAGGCCTTGGAGAAATAGCTTGAGCTGCATGATGTTTCCACACAGAGCTGAAACCGACCACACGGGAGTACTGGTTAACCACGTACATGGTCTAAGCCTGCCCATGCAAAGTAGTGTGAGTCGGACAGTCCATGCATTTAAACCCTATTGGTTTCATTGGGCAGCAGGGCTTGAGATGTCATTTCATCTCAATGTCGGGTAAAAGTCCCACAAAATTGGAAGCAACATCTCCAAAAAGATGATGGGAAAGTTAAAACTTCAAATCAAACAAACACATCCTCTGAGCCTGACAAATCCAAGATACAATGACTTGCCCAGTCATGTATACACAGTATCTTCAAAATTACAATATAACTGCTGAAACATTCAGGTCCTGCCTCCCAGAGGAAGGGAGAAAATGGATAGGAGAAACCCTGGAGGAAATTGGGAGATAGAAGAGACTGACAGAAAGGCAATATGACAGCTAAGAAATAGAAGAAACAAGAGGGTCATAATGGCCCTTTATTACCCACCTGAGAGGATCAATCAAAGCCCCGCACTGTAGAAGTGATGGCTGTTACTGACTTAAGGGGAATGGATGCACCTTCAGGGGAGACAACTCCTGCTAAAAGTATTTTTGTCTCCCATGTCCATTGTGGTCAACTCTTGAAGGAAAGAATTTGCTCCTGAGGAGCAAATTCTTTCCTTTAAGAGTTGGCCTCTTTTTCAGTGGGACAGGGCTTATAGAAAAGCGAAGTCCTGAAGTCCCAAAAATTGTCTCCCTTTGAATAAAATTGCAGAAAAAACTGCCAGGTGTTCCCATTCCCCAAAAAGGGATTTCTATTTTAGCTCTGGCAGCCAATATCTTCAATACTGTAACAGCAGAACCATGTTTGCTATTTTTGTTAGAGGTTCTCCTTGGCAACATTCCTGTAAAGTTTTCAGAATGAATTTGGCCCAAGGGTTTAGGAATGAACATTTAGAGATACCTTTTTCTCTTTTTAGTACTGGTGGCCAACTTATTTGATGGCACAGAACCAGTTTACTAATTTTCAGTAGACAGCCATCCATGCAACATTCCTGTCAACAAAGAGTTTAAGAGGGGTTGTCATTTAAGGATTTTTTGGTAATTATACCCCCACAAATGAAATTTGGGGGGGTATATAGGAGTGAGCTTGTCGGTCTGTCGGTCGGTCTGTCGGTCGGTCGGTCTGTTGACTTGGTTTCCATACGATAACTCAAAAAGCACTTAACCGATTTTTTATAATTTTTGGTACACTGATGTAACATCATAAAATACAGGTCAAGTTCGATTTCCACTACAATTTGTCAATTTTCAACATAGTTATGGCCCCTTTCAAGTGAAAAAATTGCAAAATGTCGCTGTTGTACTATCAAGGCAGTTTTTGTGGGAGTATTTATCATCTTTAGTGATAGCTCTAGTTTTAAATATTGGCGATCTATTTTTCCCATACCCAGCGGCCCCTGGACCCTGATTATGAAATGCAGGAAAATCCATGCACCGTTTCTATTAAATTTGAATGAAATGTTGCAGTCTCTGTATGTAATTCAATGGTAATTATACCCACTTTTTCGAAGAAAAATTGGTTATATTGTTTTTGTACCAGAGTTGAGTGGTTGTTCAGATCGTCTGTCCGTCCGTCACGTTTCTTGTAAATGGAACTCCTCTGCAACCACTGAAGTTACACTTTTGAAACTTTGCATGTGGATAGTACATGGTATGTAGATGGCAGTGGGCTACTTTCTTGTGACCTTGACCCCAACATGGCCCCAAGGACAAAGGTCAAAAAGTATGACTTTGCCATATCTTTAGTGTCATTCAAAGAAAAAGCGGGTATTTGCAATGGTATACCATCGACTGCGCGATCCAGTTTTACAATAAGTTGCAAATTAGCAGTTTAACAGAAAAGGATACTGGATATTTCCCTTGCCGTTTCAATGAACTGTGTGTAGTTCTTGTACACATTCTTTTTCAACTCTTGTGCTGTCTTCTCTGACAGGACCTGCACTTTCTGTTTTGTTTCCAACAAAGCATCCTCCTGTCCATTCTCTGACAGTCTTGAAACATCTGAAAAGAAACCAAGGAATTAGTGGGGGCGTGGATATTTCTGGGATGGGCCCCAAGCCATTTTATGAGAAAACTAATAAGTTATATAGAATATAGACTGAATCTGACTTAATTTTTGTTTGGGCCCCATATACATGTATAAGCTATTCAAATTTGAGGATAATTTTAGCTGTGTGTATTAAGGATTCTTGGGAGTTGGGCCCATCAATTCTTCCAAAAGGTCCATGAACATTCAAAAAGGCCATCAAAGGTTATGTCCCTTTTAAGATTATTTCACTTATTTCAAGCTGATCACTAATCTGAGGTGGGTGAAAACAAGATAACCCAGACAGAGGCCACCTGACCTTCAATTACATAATTTGGCATCTCCTAAGTGAGTGATGTGAACCGAGAAAGGCTTGAAACCACAGCTGTGAAGAACTAATGGTTAAAAGACAGGGCTCTTACCCACTATGCCATGGAGGCACTTTAACCAAAAAAAGTAACCTACAGATTTAGGGAAATGGATACACCTTCAGGGGAGGCAATGCCTTCAAAAGTGTCACGTCTCCCATGCCAATAGGGGTCTACTCTTAAAAGAAAGACTTTGCTCCAAAGGAGCAAATTCTTTCCTTTAAGAACAGAGGAACACGGTTTACTGGAAAGGGAACAGGAAGTCACAAAAGTTGTCTCCCTTTGAAACACAGCAGGAAAATATCTGTCGTCATGTGTACATACAATCTGTATCCATTCCCATTTAGCGGAAGGGAGTTTTCACACCTGCATCATTATGACCATTGCCCACAGTCTATTCAGGAAACAGATCATTAGAAGCCTCCATGATGTAGTGGTTACGCTACTCGCCTTGTAAACCAGGGGTCGCAGGATTGATCCCGGGCTTCTCCAAACTTTCGGATGAGTCTTTAAACCAAGGACCTGTCTCCGTTTTACCTTAGCTGTTGGTGGGACGTAAAACCCAAACACTCACTCACTCAGGAAACAGATCAGCTCTTGCTGTGATTTTGTTGAGCAATAAATCAAAGTTTGTAGGTCAGTTATAAAGTACATGTAGATCAAATTATGAATGCATAGCACGAGTGATTAAATTTTGTCTACTTACAATTGACCAACATACTGTGATTTACTACTCAACAAAACACACACTAGAGCTGATCCACATTGAAAATTGACAATAATTTTATCGCTTCCTTCAAATTCTCCCAAACTTTCGCCTTTGTTAGAAGAAATTCTGCCCAAATTATTGACTGTATCACACACATTTATACATGTCCTTTTGTAATCTTCTCATACTGAGGCCGTTACAACAATGCAGGGGCTGACAAATCCATTGCCCGGCCGCCCGGGACAAGTCCGAAATCGCGCCGGGCAGGTGCACTCTGACCTTTTGACGCCCGGTCGGGCAAGGGCAAAAAATCGTCTACAAGTGTCAGTGTTTTGAGTCCTTAAATACTGTAAAACTAGACCAGTAAGTAAATCACAATAATTCCCACTTTGTCGGCAATTCAGAGACAAAACGATCTATGTTTTTATAACGGCTCAATTATGACACTATTGTTAATCCCTGTCATATAATTACCAATTAAACAGGATTTCCCGGCGATGCGTGTCTTTCATTCCTGGTGTAGTGTGTACCACCACTCCAACAGCGCTATCGATAAGCGTGACAAGGTGTGAAAATAAGATTAAGTTATGTCTCGAATTTGCATTTATCCCTGTCATAAAATTTAATCCACAATCAATATGAAGATTTGCTACATCTTACGGTTGTAAAAACGGACTATTCTACTATATCGTGAATGGTTATGTTTTGGCGCCAAATAGCAGACGCTAGCGGGAAAAGTCTAATGTTTTAATGTTGGTAACCGCGGATTAGTCGTGCCTCTATCCACAACTGTTTAGCTATCGAGAAAACATTTTTACCAGTTCTAAACATTTGATTTATGAAAGAGATACGCCCCATTAAAACTAAACAATGACGTTAAACACGTGTGGGGTTGCTGGGGTTGGATGACGTCGTTTATCGATCGCGTGCAGAATAATGGGAGCGGTGGTTTGTAGACGACGATTTAGATAACGGAAATTATGATCACATTGAACTTGCTTGTAGGGCGGATGTGAAAGTTTGGGTTCGTTTTGGATGTAGGGGGTCCTCGTCTTGTGGTTGGATCATTAAATTGTGAGCTAAATAAACTGCATTCTCTTAATCTTTTATCTCGCTGCCCTGACACTTCTGGTCTTTTGAGTAGATCTATATCGGCTGCAGCTCATGTTTATCATGCGTGTCAAGCTATATAACTGCATCTTAAATTGCTATGGTATTATGTCAGCAATTAACTTAAAAAAATACCGTTATTGACCGTGACAACAACAGTATTTTCAACCATATTACCGCACAGAGGGAAATAAATAGAAGTGAATGCATTGATCAGGAATCGATACAATTAACCCTGTGCTCCGAAGGACGTTAAACCTCACATCTAACTAACTAACTAACTAACTAACTAACTCCCCGCATCCAACCCCACTTTGAGTTCCAAAATCCCGGGCAAGTAGGATTTTGAGCTGGGCAAGTGCAAAAATATTTTACTTGCCCGGTGGGCAAGTGGAAAATTTTTGGATTTGTCAGGCCCTGCAATGAATACCAACACTTATCATCAAAATAAATCCACAGTCTATCTGGGAAACTCTTGGTTGTCCAACCGAGCTGCGTTACGAAAACACACCTATACAAATACATTGTAAATTTTACTGCTGAAAAATGCAAAGCTCAAAATATAGGTTGTGTGCACTCGTTAGCGGTTCTCAATAAGGCGGTTCTAACCAGTACCCACAATCTATATTTTAGAGCAGAAATAAGAAAAATAAGGTTTACCCCTGTAAACCCCAGTTTTACTATGTAAAAGTGGGGTTCAAGGGGGTCAAATGTATATGGGAGTGTTTTCATGATGTGAGTCATATATTTGAACAAATTTCCCAGTTTCTCGGGATTAGTTCCATTCTTGTTCCCTTCTCTGCAGAAAAAAATAAGGTGTATCCCTGTAAACCTCAGTTTTACTATAAAAGTGGGGTTCAGGGGGCCAAAATTATATCTAGGTGTGTTTTCGTGATGCTTTGCAGACCACATTCATAAGAGCTTTTGCAGCTGCAGGGCTATCAAGAGACAAAAGCATTTTGCACCCAGCCTGTCAATGTGATACAAACAAAGACTGATAAGTATGCACATCATTCTATGTAGTCTGATCAGAGCCTTCAAAAATCACATTTATAAGCTTCCTAGTTCTGCAGCCGCAGTGCTAACAAGAGTGGTGTTAGTCCTGAACTCATGACCTTCCATACATTATGCTACGATGCATTCCTACGGAATACCTGAATGTCAGTAAGGTCTTGTTGTACAGGACTAGGGTGGGGTAGGGTACCTACGTCCGTCAGTCACATTTCTTTGAAATGGATTTCCTCTGAACAGCAGAAACCGGTTAAGGTACACTTTTCAAACTTTGCCTGTGGATAGTACATGGGATGTAGATGGCACTGGGCTAATTTTGGTGTGACCTTGGCCTCAACATGACCCCACGGTCAAAGATCAAAAAGTATGACTTTGCCATATCTGTATCATAGTGTTATTCATAGAAAAAGCGGGTACGGTAATTCTCCTAAAATTTCGAACAAAATTAAATAATTATTTTTTCAGCTGTTCGAATTTTTAGAAATTCGAACAGGCAAATAATTTCACTGTTCGAAATTTTAAAGTTCCGACCTATCTTGCCAATGTTGTAATATTCTTCCCTTGCAACACAACCTGGTCACAAATTAATGGCCATGAAAATGTCAACACCTTTGAAATAACCATTTTTAATGTGAATAATTTGATGCTAATATATTTAATGACCATTAAAAATTGAAAATCTAATCGTCTTTTTATGACCATGAAAATGTAGTTGATGGCCAGTGGTAGAAACAGAAAGGTTTAATAGCCATCATTTTTCTGTAATGACCATTAATGCTGTGAAAACACGGGCATTAAAACATCACAAAACTAAAAATAATGGGCCATTACTTTTTAATGGTCATTGAATTTTAGAGGGCAATAAAATTAATAGCAATTAAATGCTTGGACTTGCTTTTTAATGACCATTTTCACTTAATAAATGGCCATTAATATTGACGTTTAGCTGGAATACATTAATTTTTGCAAACGAAAAATAATGGATGACTTTAACAGAAATTTAATTATTAATGAGATTTTATCAGGATTTAAACATATTTTAATGTTTTTATGTGCAGTAGTGGTAGTTCCTTTAATAAATTCAGTGTTCGAAATTTTAGAAATTGCTGTCTTATAAAAATGCCACTGTTCGAGATTTTAGAGGTATTTTGAGAATTATTTTTCACAAAAATTTTTGGTGTCCGAATTTTTAGGGTGTTCGAAATTTTAGGAGAATTACCGTATTTGCGATGGTATAACATCGATTGCCATCTAGTTATATTAGTAGTCCAAATAAGACATAAGAATATTTATTTAACGTCGGTTTTCAAGTATACAACATTCAAACATTAGCTCTAAAGCTATTTTACCGACAAACAAATTTAAAAACTGTACAAGTATATGAACAAGGACATCACAGATAAGTTCCAACATATCACAGACTTTTTACATATTTTACATTATGACACATAACAGGTAGAATAGATAAGACAACATAAATAATAGAACATAAAACATTAGAGCTATTGTCACATAACTTCATATCACAGACAATTATAATGCATATTTTTCTAAAAGGTAATAGCTCAATATAATATTAGGATCATTCCTAGTAGAATTATATACCTTTGCATGACAGCTAACTGGAGAACAAGGACGAAACCGAAAGGGGAGTAGTGTAACAGGTTCTCTTCTATAATATTCCAAATCTATATGATGGAATTCTGCTGAAATTTTTAAACAATATTCAATAATCTGGCCAAAACCCAGCAGCCACATGATGTAATTTTGACTTCATATCAACGTCAGTAAAGCGTTACGACGTTATGCAACGTCACATCAACGTCATGGCGTTGCACCGACGAATCAGAATCAGAATTGTTACTGGTGACACGTGAAATGACATTCATACACCAGGACCTGTGATGTGGGAAGTTAGTCCCTAGCTCTAACCAAAGAGGTAAATTTAGCTACACAATCATCAGCACCTTCAGCTGTCGAAATAATCGAATCAGGAAGGGCATTCAAATCTCTAATGGTTCTGGGGAAGAACGACTCCCCAGCGACGTGTGCCTGCTGGGAACAACCCACCCCCAGATAAACTAGTCCTGATCTCATGACCTTCCATACATTACGCTACGCTGCATTCCTGTAACGTTCAATCAGTAGGGTCTTGTTGTAGTACTTGTACAGGACTACTGATAAACCATCTCAAAAATTAGGCCGAAACGACCCTGGACGAAACGACTCAGGGTCGAAAAAAAAACCCAAAGACTTACAGTGCTCTGGGTCGAATCCTGGTGAAGAGAGATCTTGAGAAAGTCGTCCATCTGACATTTTTGAGGACTTAAATTTAAGGAAAAAAATATTTCTTCTTCCCCTACTGTCGGTGTTATGTCGGATTTTTCCCAACAATTTTATCCTAGATTAAGAGACTATTGGTTACAAAGTCGTGTCTTGTTAGTGTAACGGACGGAAAATGACCCTGAATCGCTCACCTGATATCTTGTCAGCCGATATCAAGCTATCATATAGACGGATCCAATGTTTTGACACGTAACCTTGTTTACATTTCACTACGCATGCCCCAATTACCTCCCCTGTAGAGGTACTCTTTTATCTGGTTGGCAATATTTTGTACAAAAAAGCCTTCATAGCCAATTTGAGGCTTTCCTTTGAGGCTTTCCTTTTTGCGTTTGTAAAAGTTCCATTGCCGACTGTTCCGACCAACTATTCAAAACTAAATTACCAGTAAATAACGGTTTTCAAAAAAACATAACTCATGTAAAAAGAAGGAAAGAATGAAAAAGTGAACACATAGTACAGGTACTCTTAAATAAAAAAAAAAAAAAAAAAAAAACAATACAGGTACTTTAATAGTCATGGTAACGGTAGGTAGACTGAAGCGAGACAGTAAGCGGATATAGAATAACTAATCACTGACTGGCTGGTAAATGATTGTTTGCTGCAAAACTGATCGGGTGCGACAAAAGGTAGATAACTTTCTTTCTTTTGTCGTTCTGTTAATTGTCTTTCTATTAATGGTCGCTTCTGCCTTATGGCGCGTCTATGTTATGTCGGTTATTCCTTTTGTCTTTCTATGTTTTGTCGGATACCGGGCAAAACATGACTGTTGCCGTACAGTGTCAATGAGAATTTCGAATATTTATCGTGTGATTAAATTCATTTCTTCTCCACAAAATTAATTGATCCTTGTCAGTTTGTGTTTTTGAAGTAATAAATGATATAGAACCAATCTCTTCTGACATTTTATCGCACATTTTGTTGCCTAAAAAGGGTTATAAAACTACCCACCATCATGGCAAAATGTAGTCGATGCACTTTATTTAACGAATGGAAATAAGATTTAAGCATGTATATTTTCTATCCAATTTTATACGAAAAGAAGCAGTTAATGTCAAAAATGGTTTGTGGCAAACAGTTTTGATAGAAAGACGTTTTAACAATAGTTACTACAGAAAATAATTCTTGCTACATCAACGGTAGAGTATGGAACCGGAAGTTTTTTTTTGCCCACCAGATAAAACGAGGCTAATGACATTTGACCTTGTGTGACGTAGACTTTGGATGTGTCTATAGCTTCTGAAATTCATGTGAATAACTGACAATCATTTCATTCCATAAGCATTACAGCTGACATATATGGACGGTCACCCGGGCAACATTCTTGCAAAGTTTGAATAAAACTGGCTGAAGAATTTCGGATAGGTCATCATTAAAATAGATTTTTCCACTTTTAAGTATGCCAGGCATTTTCTCCATTAAACAAACCATTTTGGCAGAATGTCACCAAACCATTAAGTTTGAATGTAATTGAACCAAGGGAATAGGTGGAGTTATCGTTTAAGGGTATTTCTCTTTTTATCTCTGACTGCCATCTTAAATTGTTCATTTGCGCAAAACTGATAGACGATCTCCTGTATTTCTATTGCGAGCTCTGACAGCCATTCTGTTAATCCAAACAGAACTGTGTAGCGATTTCTGTAGATGGTCATCTAAGCACCATTTTTTAGAAGTGTGAATGGAATTGGACTAAAGGTATAGGATGAGTTAACGTTAATTGTCATTTAATGGTCTTCTAATTTTAGCTCTGGGTGCCATCTAAGTTCACTGGAGCAGAACCTTTCTGGCTAGTTTTTTGATAGCAACATTCATGAGAAGTTTGAATTTCATTGGAACAAAGACATAGAAGAAGTTGACATTTAAAGTTTTTTTCCTCCTATTTCTAGCACTTGAGTGGTAGCTCAGTGTTTTTTTTTTTCTTTTTTTCTTCTTCTTCTTCTTCTTCTTCTTCTTCTTCTTCTTCTAATACTGCTACTCGCTCACATCTGAGCATTACGAGCAGGATTTCCTGGGGGGTAACCAGTACTTTTTTATTATTATTTTATTTTTTAAGCAATGTGGATGAAGTGCCAAGGACATGTGGATGAAGGACACAACACTTTGGTCAGCGTGAGGCTCGAACCCGCAACCTCTCGATCACAAATCCGATGCGCTACCACTGCACCAAAGTGATCCTCGAGTGCACTTGCCTCTAATGCTAGAGGTCCCGGGTTCGATCCCCGGCAGCGGAGATAAAACTTTGGTGTCCGAACACGCTCCATTGGCATCATTTGCAGAGATGAATGTCATAAAGTGCACCGTCCTTCGGATCGGGATGTTAACTGGAGGCCACCTGTGCAGGGAGAGTCATGCCCTGTGCAGGTTAAAGACCCCTACCGTAAATATATGATTACTGTGTAGGCTTTCATACTGCAAACATGTTGTGTATGTAATGTATACCTGCGAATAATGGTCAGATATGACCGATCGCAGTATAAGTAGAAAGAAAGAAACTTGTGGTCAGTTTTTTTAAGCTGAGCTTCTTTGGTAGTGGGTTACCTAAAAAACAACCTTATGAAGTTTGATTGAAAGCCCAGGAGTTGTTATTTATTATTATTATTATTATTATTATTATTATTATTATTATTATTATTATTATCATATTTTAAGCTCTGGTAGCCCTCTTGTTCATTGGAGCTAAACTATTTTATCTATTTGCAAAGGAAATAGAAGTGAAGGCAATGAACAGGAATCGGTACAATTAACTTACAGCTCCCACCAGAGACACCAAGGGAAAGAAACACAAACATGAAACAACTAGCGGAAAGCCAAAAGGACAGTTACTTTCCCATAAAATGACCAAAAGGCTAACCAAAGCAAAATAATATAAGCGATACACACACTCAAAGACAAGCCAAAGCAAAAATAAACCACGACAGAAGAACCGCCTTGGAACGGTCACTGAAACGAATTCCTGGGTGGGGGGGGTGGGGGGAGGGGGACTTAAATTGATTTTACGATATAGAGAAAAAGTGAGGATTAATGGGGTATACAGATTTTTTCTTAATGCTGCTTCAAGACATAGGTTGTGGGTACTCGTAAGAACGGCCCAATGAGGCGGTTCTAACAAGCACTCACAACCTATGTTTGGAGTCGAAATAAAGAAAATATTTTTAAGAAAAATCAGAAAAGTAACCATTTTGGAGATATGAAAGAGTGCACTGTGCCACACATTTGTGTTATCATAATGAGTTGCTGTTTAAAAACATTTATATTTTTAGCGACGGTGGCTACCTTGTTCAACAGAGTGGAACCATTTTAGCTTTTTGCTGGTAGAGAGTCACCTAAGCAACATTCCAATGGAGTCTAAATGAAATTAGTACAGGGGTATAGAAATAGAAGGAGTTGTCATTTAGAGTTTTTTTTTTCTATTTTTAGGTCTGTTGGCAATCTTCCTCATAGGTTTACTGAGAATTAGAGAGAATTTAATTTTATGCAATGTTCGTTGGTTCCTGATGCTCTGTCTCTGGTCGGGCCCATCGGAGTCTAACTGTTGGTTTTCTTTTGCTCCAGCATTTATGTGGTTTCTTGCTGTTGAGTCCTCATCGTTGTTTCATCTCTGTGGTTGTTTGATTTTTGTGTTCTCGGAGATGTTGCACTGATGAATTAGGTGGCCTTCACGCGAACTGAACAAATTATTTGTCTAAATCGCGACGGAAGTAAGGGCGAGGATTTCGGTCGCGTATAATCGTATAAGCCCCCCCCCCCCCCCCAACCCCCCCCCCACCCCCGCAGTGGAATTCGTTTCACTGACCGCTCCAAGGCCGTTCTTCTGTCGCGGTTTATTTTTCTTATGGTTTGTCTTTGAGTGTGTGTGTCGCTTGGCTAGACCCTAATGAAAACATCAACAGTGGAAAGCCAAAAGACAGTTACTTTCTCAGAAAATGGCCAATGGGCTAGCCAAAACAAAACAATATAAGCAATACACACGTTCATAGAGTACTATAACAAATATAAACCGCGACAGAAAAACCGCCTTGGAACGGTCAGTGAAAAGTATTTCACTGGGGGATGGGGTGGGGGGGGGGGGGGGGCTTGAATCTATTGCACCGACGTTGAAGTGACGTTGTATTTATGTCATGACGTAAGGAAAACGTCAATCCGACGTCGCACTGACGTCATATGCCTGCTGGGTTGTATTCGGTACAATTAAGGCGTAACTATACCAAAATAGAAGAGAAGGCAATGATCAGGAATCGATACAATTAACCCAAAGCTCCCATCAGAGACACCAAAGGGTAAGAAACACAAACATGAAACAACAGACCCTAATGGAAACATCAACAGCGGAAAGCCAAAAGGACAGTTACTTTCCCACAAAATGGCCAATTGGTTATCCAAAACAAAATAATATAAGCGACACAAACACTCAAAGACAAACCATAACAAAATAAACCGCGACAGAAGAACCGCATTGGAACGGTCAGTGAAACGAATTCCACTGGGGGGCTTAAATCGATTTTACGTAGCCACAATCCTCGCCCTTACTTCCGTCGCGATTTAGACAAATAATTTGTTCAGATCCGCATGAAGGCCTCCTAACTCATCAGTGCAACATCTCCGTGAACACAAATAGTCAAACAACCACAGAGATGAAACAACAGTGAGGACTCCACAGCAAGAAAACATTGAAATGCTGTAGCAAAGGAAAACCAACAATTAGACTCCAATGGGCCCGACCAGACAGAGCAGCAGGCACCAACCAACATTACATAGAATTAGATTTCTCTAATTCCCAGTAAGCCTTTTATAAAGCCATAGGATGGCGCACGAGGAACATCACCATCCAAAAAAAGAAAACTTTACAATCTCAAAATCGAAATCATCGAGTTTATCGTAAATTTTGCAAGAAATAAACCCATCTACAATAGATAGATGTAATAAATACAAAACCGGAGCCTCGGTTCCAGAAGAATTTGCTTTATTTAACTGAAGTTCTCGTGTGTGTGTGTGTGGGGGGGGGGGGGGGGGGTAAATTTGACTGACCAAACCATCGAAATAGGTATTGTCAATATTTAATAAATCATCTAAATATCTGGAAGTCGAGCTAAAAGCTTCAATGATTTCAGACTGGTTTTCAGCAGAAAGGGACAGCATGAAGTCTCTCTCATAACAAAACAAAAACAGATCAGCCACAAGGGGGAAGCAATTAGTACCCATCGGAATACTCACAACTTGACTAAATAACGTAGTACCAAATCTTATGTGAATATCGTCAAGCAGAAAGGTCAGAGCTTCACACTTTTTCTGATATGACCATAAGGTACAGTAAAATACCTATATTAAGACCACCTTTGGCACTGTTCAAAGTGGTCTTTAAGACCACTTTTGAACAGTCCCAGAGGTGGTCTCTGACCAGAGGACGCTGTATGCAGAAAACACAAGAAAGAATAACTTGAACTTTCTAAATAAGCTTTTTAAATCATAATTAGTCTCAGTTTTGGGTGGTCTTAATAGCGGAATTTTACTGTATAATTTATTTGCTCTTCAGAAGTGAAAAAAAAAAAAACATTTCTTACATTACATGCAAGATAGAAGGTGTCTTCCCTATAAAATGTCCAGTCAATTAAATCAATGAGGTTTTTTTTTTATAAGATTATAGGAGGGTGGAAAAATTGTAAGTAGACAGACTTGAAGCACGAAAACGTCTGGATTTCAATTTATTTAAAACTTCATTAGAATTTTCAATAGACCAGAAGCGATTTCTACATGACCTTTCGAAGATTCGTCGCAATATTTATCACATGTTTTTATGGCAGTAAAACACGAAGTTAATAATTTAGAGAGTCCAGTGGTGGAACAAGAGCTTGAATTTGCAATAAAACGTGATTTGTATGGTCTTTTATGAAGTTTAGGTAACCAATATAACGTTGAAAGCTTGTCTTGGCCTTCCCTAACACAGACAGCAAACTTGGTGGCTGAATGACAAATGTGGTCATCAACTAAAGCCCTCTCTACAGCTAAAGGCTGCAGTTCATAGGCCTTAGTACCACCAAGTTCTTTCTGAAGAGTATTAACATAGTGAAGCCGTCAAACAACGACCACATTGTAGCGGCCTTATCTGCTGGAGTCAAAACAAACTTCTTGTAAAATTCTTGAATACCAAGTTTCAGGTGACGTAAGGACGTCTTATGTTTAGAAGGTAATAAGTTCGTATTTTGAGAATAAAACGAAATGCGTTTGTTCACTAATTTCAGAACAGAGCTTAATGCTCAACATACTCTCGTTTACACCATCGATTACCAAATTCATTCAAGGCAGCAGCGATTTCATCTCTACATTTATTGAAATCAAATTATATTACGTATCCCTAGAATCAGGATTAATTTTTAAATTGCCAGTAATAATATGACCAGCAGCAGGACAGCAATACACTGAAGGTTTACAATCACGGGTATCAGGAGTGTTAGTGCCAATATCAAGCTCAGAAACAGTTTATTGAAATTAAAACTGACAGATCTAACAGGTTTATTATATTTATAGCAAATTGTGGGTGTTTCAGTATTTGAAAATAAGCGGGAATGATGAAATCACCTTACTGTCCCGGAAGAAACTAGGTAAATCTAAAAAAAATTCAAACCCTTTTTAATGAAGGGGGGGTAATTTTGATGTAAAGACGTTTGTGATTAATTTCAGAATCGATGAAAAAACGAAGAGCATGCTGAGTAAAATCTCTAGATAAAAGAACAGCATCGTATATTGATGAGAATTATCGTAGAACTTATTCGCCTCGATGTCCAGAAATCCATACTACAGAAATGGGTAATGAACTTAGAAAAGCAAGCATTGAGTGTCGGTCCATGATTCAATAATATTATGGACAGTCACTTCAGCCTGATATTGTTTCTTTTAAAAGCCCGTAATTTACGTTTATAATTGCTATTTTTTTCTGTTGCCGTGTGATCTATTTTACGCTTTCGACAGTCCAGAAGAGAGAAAATAACACAATCGGGCATTTTAGATATATTCCCCGCATGATAAATCTTGTCATTAAAGCCCAATGGAAAAGGTGCCTGTAATCTCAGTTTCATGCCGTTTAATAATTTTAAACCTAACTGTAGAATTTACATCATAGTAAAAAAATTTCCATTAGCTTTATAGAAATATCTTTTATAAAATGACCTGTACGTTTGAAATGACGGTACAGGAAAGTGTCAGTTTTTAGGCAAATTTAGTGACACAGAGGCCTTTCTGATATTAAATCTTCATAATAGAAGCAAAACAAAGATCAGGAATCGATACAATTAACTTACTCCACCCATCAAAGACACCAAAGGGAAAGAAACACAAACATTAAGCGACCAGACCATAATGGAAACCTAAACAAAGGAAGGCCATAAGGACAGTTACTTTCCCACAAAATGGCCGTATGGTCATCCAAAATAAAAAGACACAAGTGATACACACAGTAAGTAACAAACAACACCATAAATAAACCGCCACAGAAGAACCGCCTTGGAACGGTCAGTGGAATGATCTCCACTGGGGGGGGCTTAAATCGATTTTACGTGGCCACAATCCTCGCCCTTACTTCCGTCGCGATTTAGACAAATAATTTGTTCAGTCCGCACGAAGGCCTCCTAACTCATCAGTGCAACATCTCCGTGAACACAAAAATCAAAGAACCACAGAGGTGAGACAACGGTGAGGACTCGACAGCAAGAAACCACTGAAATGCTGGAGCAAAAGCAAACCAACAGTTAGACTCCGATGGCCCCACCAGAGACAGAGCATCAGGCACCAACCAACATTACCTTGAATTAGATCTCTCTAATTCTCAATAAGCCTTTACGTTGGAGCCGTCATAGAATCTGAGGCCTGACCCACCGGCGTGAAATTAAAGAGGGAAGCAAAGTTGCCAACCGTGATTGGGTTAACTACCATGCATGCAGTCTGTCGTATAACATCCATGTTGTACCGAATCTTTTTATATCGAAGAATGATTTTACGAAATTGGGTGCTGAAGTCATTGCGGTTATATATTTTTCTGAATTTATATACTAAGTCACCATAAAATTCGGGTTCCGATAGACCTTGTTGCAGAAGAGATTTAAGTCCAATATTGAATTTTGAAATTAAATCAGAATGGCGTCTATAAAATTTTGAAAAGGCTTTGCGTAGTTTATGGTACCGATAAGTCTGTTTTAACCCTAAAGTTCTAAACCCGAAACGGATGATGGACAAGACTCGGCAAACACAGCACACCCCCCTCCGAGCACACATCGATAGACCTAGCTCATGAGACAAGTCAAACGGAGGCATCAGGCACGAGACGCCCACCCTAGGACTTGTAAGCTTCCCCCACCGAGCCAACATCAGCAAACATGGCCCACACTCCACGGAAGTCCCGGGCATCAGGAAGGAGATGTTCAAAGTAGCGAGACTTGCAAAATTTAAAATATAACAAAAAGTGGCAACAAAATCCGCTAAGACACATGTCTCACCTGACAAGTAGGTCTTAGTTTTAGAAAAAAAAAATAGAATTTTCTACTTCAAAGTTAAAGATATAACAAAGGAGTATCTCGGTTTGTAAAGTTGCAAGTATCGACTTGAAAAGGTCGATTATCGAGTTAAAATTGTCGAGTACCGAGTTGAAATTGTCGAGTATCGAGTCAAAATTGTCGAGTATCGAGTTGAAGTTGTCGGGTATCGAGTTGAAATTGTCAAGTATCAAGTTAAAAATGTCGAGTATCAAGTCAAAAATGTCGAGTATCGAGTTAAAAATGTCGCGTATCAAGTTGAAATGTCGAGTATCCAGTCAAAAATGTCGAGTATCGAGTAAAAAATGTCGAGAATCGAGTTGAAATTCCCGAGTATGAAGTTAAGTTGGTCAAAATCTCAGGCTTCAACTCTCTAGATGATTAATTAGTTTATCCCTTTTTGTACCAAATGAAATCTTCCTCCTTATATAAAGCAGGAGTCCATTTCCAAAATTTAGAGGTGCCAGGTTGTGTTTTCATCAAAATGTAGCAGGAAACTGACTGAACGTTTTGCAAACATTCTAAGCCCTGATCAGAAGCCGCGTTCTGTGGCAACTGATCTGGGCATGCACTGTTTGCCAACTACCTGTTTTGGGGTTTCTGGAACAAAATGTTTTGTTTGATATCGGTACAAAATGTATTAAATCTCTGCTTCACCAAAAGCAAGATTAAGTCTTAAAGAAGAACCCCAGTTATCAAAATAAATAATCAATATCCAAGAGAAATATCCAGTAAATCAGACTTTTATTGCCTGTTGGTTAGCTGCAAGAGGCACTAATTAATGTGGTTATACTGGTCAACTGTAAGGGTTATCAGTTTGCTGGTATTTTTTTCTGAGGCTTCTTAGACAACGTTACAGCAGAGTTGCTATTTTGCATGCCTGTGGGTTGTAGTTTGCAGGCTGTTGTTATTTTGTTTGTTTGATTTGAGGTTTAACATCCCCGTCAACACTGCAAAGGTCATTTTGGAGACGTTGCTTCCAATTTTGTGGGACTTTTACCCGTTTACCCGACATTGAGATGAAATTACATCTCAAGATCTGTCGCCTTATGAAACCAATAGGGTTTATAAGCATGGACGGTCTTACTCGCACCGCTTTGCCTGGGCAGGAGATGTTGCACTGATGAGTTAGGAGGCCTTCATGCGGACTGAACAAATTATTTGTCTTAATCGCGACGGAAGTTAAACGAGGATTGTGGCCGCGTAAAATCGATTGAAGCCCCCCCCCCCACCCCCCCCCCCCCAGTGGAATTCGTTTCCGCTGACCGTTCCAAGGTGGTTCTACTGTCGCGGTTTATTTTTGTTATGGTTTGTCTTTGGGTGTTTGTGTTGCATATATTATTTTATTTTGGATAGCCTATTGGCCATTTTGTGGGAAAGTAACTGTCCTTCTGGCTTTCCACTATTGTTGTTTCCATTAGGGTCTGTTGTTTCATGTTTGTGTTTCTTTCCCTTTGGTGTTTCTGATGGGAGCTGTGGGTTAATTGTATCGATTCCTAATCATTGCCTCCACTTCTACTTAGATCCTCTAAGCCTTTACCAGTACTCGTGTGCGGGTCGGTTTCTGCTCTGCGTGGAAGCATCATGCAACCCATTTATTTTTTCAAGCCCAGGTGGGCACAGGCTATTGTTAACAAATAATAGTAAATACCTTGCTGCTTGACAAAAAATAAAAGGATGTGTTTGTTTGTTTGATTTGAGGTTTAACGTCCCCGTCATTACTGTATAGATCATTTTGGAGAAGTTGCTCCCAATTTTGTGGGACATTTACCCGAAACCGAGACGAAATAACATCTCAAGCCCTGTTGCCCAATAAAACCAATAGGGTTTATAAGCATGGACGGTCCGACATGTACCACTTTGCCTGGGCAGGCTTAGATCTTCTAAGTGGTTTACCAGTACTCATGTGCGATCGGTTTCAGCTCTACTAAGAAGCATCATACAGCCCATCTGTTTCCTCAAGCCCCGGTGGCCAGGGGGGTCGTAAAAGGATGTGCAATATCTCTAGTAAATTTTGTGTGTCAGAATCCCTACCATTGGTGATGATGCTGATGATGATGCTGATGCATGATAATGCTGATGATGATCATACTGACATACCTATTCTGGATTACAAAATTCAAGAAAAGCATAACTCTTAGCCCGCTAACCGCCAATAACAACATATACAGATGTTATTTTTGTCCCCCGACATTAGTCGAAGGGGACTGTAGTAATGGGTCCGTCCATCCATCCGTCCGTCCGTCAGTCAGTCAGTAAGCCAGTAGACACAATCTTGTCTCCGCAAATCCTCCTACAGTTTTCAAGGAATTTTAGTGGAACTTTCCAGTTATTGTTGATGATCATATTTTATCGAGGTGTCTCCCATACGCCCGTCATTCCGTCCGTAGACACAATCCTGTCTCTGCAACTCCTCCTACAGTTTTCAAGGAGTTTTATGTAACTTAACCATCGGAGTCTAACTGTTGGTTTTCTTTTGCTCCAGCATTTCAGTGGTTTCTTGCTGTCGAGTCCTCACCGTTGTCTCACCTCTGTGGTTCTTTGATTTTTTGTGTTCACGGAGATGTTGCACTGATGAGTTAGGAGGCCTTCATGCGGACTGAACAAATTATTTGTCTAAATCGCGATCGAAATAAGGGCGAGGATTGTGGCCACGTAAAATCGATTTAAGCCCCCCAGTGGAAATCTTTCCACTGACCGTTCCAAGGCGGTTCTTCTGTGGCGATTTATTTATTTTGTTGTTTGTTACTTACTGTGTGTATCACTTGTGTCTTTTTATTTTGGATGGCCATATGGCCATTTTGTGGGAAAGTAACTGTCCTTATGGCCTTCCTTTGTTTAGGTTTCCATTATTTTTTGGCCGCTTAATGTTTGTGATTCTTTCCCCTTGGTGTCTTTGATGGGTGGTGTTAGTTAATTGTGTCGATTCCTGATCACTGGGCATAACCTTTGAATGGTAAGTGATATGGCTTTGATATTTCACATGTGCATTACAGGACCTTTCCAGTGGTACCATATATTTGATCTCGTGACCACGAGCTTGATTATTGATAGGGTTTTAATATTTCACATGCGCTGTCCGGGGGCATCAGTGTAACACAAACACATCTTGTTACCAGAGTATTGGCCCTTTGTCAGTTTTTACCCTTTTATTAATAGAAGTTCTTGTCTCCGCAACTCCTACATTTCTCAGGGGATTTTAATGAAACTTTCTAGTTATAGTTCCTATGAACTGAAGATGATCATATTCTATCGAGTCCATGCTTGACTGATTTTATGGGAGTTATGACCCTTTGTCAGCTTTGGCAACCAGTGTTTGTTTAAGTCTATTTTAAAAGGTTCGTTTTCATGCTGGACAGATCAGTTGGGAATTAATTACAGGATTTAATGTTTCAAGACACCCAAATATTGTTTATTTGTAAAGAAAATTATTATTGGGGAAAATTGTTCCTTTGTCCATTTTGGACCAAAATCTACCACCTTATATACAGCATAATAGAGGTGGAGGCAATGATCAGGAATCGATACAGTTAACCCAAAGCTCCCATCAGAGACACCAAAGGGAAAGAACCGCAAACATGAAAGAACAGACCCTAATGGAAACATCAATAGCGGAAAGCTAAAAGGACAGTTGCTTTCCCACAAAATGGCCAATAGGCTATCCAAAATAAAATAATATAAGCGACACAAACACCCAAAGACAAACAATAACAAAAAATAAACCGCGACAGAAGAACCGCATTGGAACGGTCAGCGGAAACGAATTCTACTGGGGGGGGGGGGCTTAACTCGATTTTACGTGGCCACAATCATCGCCCTTACTTCCGTCACGATTTAGACAAATAATTTGTTCAATCCGCATGAAGGCCTCCTAACTCATCAGTGCAACATCTCCTTCAACACTAAAATCAAACAACTACAGAGATGAAACAACGGTTAGGACTCGACAGCGTGAACCACTGAAATGCAGGAGCAAAAGAAAACCAACAGTTAGACTCCGATGGGCCCAACGAGAGACAGAGTATCAGGCACCAACCAACGTTACATTGAATTAGATCGCCCTTATTCTCAGTAAGCCTATACGCTGGAACTGTCATAGAATCTGAGGCCTGACCCACCGGCGTGCAATTAAGGAGGGAAGCAAAGTTGTCAACCGTGATTGGGTTAACTACCATGCATGCAGTCTGTCGAATAGCATTTATGTTGTACTCAATCTTTTTATATCGAAGAATGATTTTACGAAATTGAGTGCTGAAGTCATTGCGGTTATATATTTTTCTGAATTTTTATACTAAAAAGTAGAAGTAAAACAAAGATCAGGAATCGATACAATTAACATACTCCACCCATCAAAGACACCAAAGGGAAAGAAATACAAAAATTAAGCGACCAGACCATAATGGAAACCTAAACAAAGGTAGGCCATAAGGACAGTTACTTTCCCACAAAATGGCCATATGGCCATCCAAAATTAAAAGACACAAGTGATACACATAGTAAGTAACAAACAACGGCATAAATAAACCGCCACAGAAGAACCGCCTTGGAAAGATTTCCACTGGGGGGCTTAAATCCAATTAACGTGACCACAATCCTCGCCCTTACTTATGTCGCGATTTAGACAAATAATTTGTTCAGTCCGCATGAAGGCCTCCTAACTCATCAGTGCAACATCTCCGTGAACACAAATGATCAAAGAACCACAGAGGTGAGACAACGGTGAAGACTCGACAGCAAGAAACCACTGAAATGCAGGAGCAAAAGAAAGCCAACAGTTAGACTCCGATGGACCCGACCAGAGACAGAGCATAAGGCACCAACCAACATTACCTTGAATTAGATCTCTCTAATTCTCAATAAGACTTTACGTTGGAACCGTCATAGAATCTGAGGCCTGACCCACCAGCGTGCAATTAAAGAGGGAAGCAAAGTTGCCAACCGTGATTGGGTTAACTACCATGCATGCAGTCTGTCGTATAACATTCATGTTGTACCCAATCTTTTTATATCGAAGAATGATTTTACGAAATTGGGTGCTGACGTCATTGCAGTTATATATTTTTCTGAATTTATATACTAAGTCACCATAAAATTCGGGTTTCGATAGACCTTGTTGCAGAAGAGATTCAAGTCCAATATTGAATTTTGAAATTAAATCAGAATGGCGTCTATAAAATTTTGAGAAGGCTTTGCGTAGTTTATGGTACCGATAACCCTGATTAAGAAGTTTAGCCGTTAATAATTTATTACGAGTGTTGAAATCAGTTACATGAATACACAAGTGATACACACAGTAAGTAACAAACAACAACATAAATAAACCGCCACAGAAGAACCGCCTTGGAACGGTCAGTGGAAATAATTCCACTGGGGGTGGGGGGGGGCTTAAATCGATTTTACGTGACCACAATCCTCGCCCTTACTTCCGTCGCGATTTAGACAAATAATTTGTTCTGTCCACATGAAGGCCTCCAAACTTCAGACAAACCATAACAAAAATATACTGCGACAGAAGACCCGCCTTGGAACGGTCAGTGAAGCGAATTCCACGAGGGGGGGGGGGGGGGCTTAACTCGATTTTACGTGGCCACAATCCTCGCCCTTACTTCCGTCGCGATTTAGACACATACTTTGTTCAGTCCGCATGAAGGCCTCCTAACTCATCAGTGCAACATCTCCGATGGGCCCAACCAGAGAAAGAGCATCAGGCACCAGCCAACATTACCTTGCATTAGATCTCTCTAATTCTCAATAAGAATATACTAAGTCACCATAAAATTCGGGTCATAATTTAATAAGATTGAGAATTAATGAATTTATATTATTCCCTGTCTTGTTCTTCATTTAGTAGTCGTCAGTTGTCTTGTTCTGCCCCTCGACAATCATACACAAATGTTCCCTTCTGTCATTTCTGAGATTCTCTGCGAAAGCTAATATGGATTTGCTTTTGAATGCGTCAGGCTTCCAATATATTTATGTCTTCAATTAACATCTGTGTGAATGGTTTTCTACTTTCTCCCCCATTTTCTATAATCCTGTATCTACCAATGCTCCCAGTTTAGGATTTATCACCTGTCTGCAGCAGCTTCTCTAAACCAGAGATCAGTGCTTCTTTCTTTCAGTATGTCTATGCTATATCGTCATAATTATACTGCTTTAAGTCATTCTGCTTTAGCTTCTCTGTTTCCGCTACTAAAATTTTCACTGTCTGATCAGTTTCCTCTTATCGGCGCTTTTACTGCAACTTCGCTGCTTCAACTCCGTTGCTTCTGTCGCCTTAATCTAACCAGTGAGCATCTGCATACTCGCCGCTACTTTCTTTCTTTCTACTTATACTGCGATCGGTCATATCTGGCCATTACTCGCAGGTGTCCGGCCCCGACCATCGGGGCTTGAAGAAATATATGGGCTGCATGATGCTTCCACGCAGAGCTGAATCCGATCCGCACACGAGTACTGGTAAACCGCTTAGAGGATCTAAGCCTGCCCAGGCAAAGCGGTGCGCATCAGTCGGACCGTCCATGCTTATAAGCCCTATTGGTTTCATTGGGCGACAGGGCTTGAGGTGTCATTTAATCTCAATGTAGGGTAAAAGTCCCACAAAATTGGAAGCAACGTCTCCAAAATGACCTATACAGTGTTGACGGGGACGTTAAACCTCAAATAAAACAAATACTCACAGGTGTACATTACATACACACCAGGTTTGCAGGTTGAAAAACAGAAGTGAAAGAATGATCAGGAATTGATACAATTAACCCGAGCTCCCAACAGAGACACCAAAGCCTACACAGTAATCATATAATTATGGTAGGGGTCTTTAACATGTACATGGCATGACTCTGCTTGCACAGGGTCCTCCAGTTAACGTCCCGATCCGAAGGACGGTGCATTTTATGACATTCATCCCTGCAAATGATCCCAATGGAACGTGCTCGGACACCGAAATTTTATTGCCGCTGTTGGGATCGAACTCGGGACTTCTAGCATCAGAGGCAAGTGCACTTACCACTGAGCTTTCACGCTCCATCGTCTGTGTGTCGTGGCTGTCAATAATAATCTGTATGCTCTCTGCTACTTCCCATCGTCTCGGCGCCGTATCTTTCAATGGTAATGTAGCTGTACAAAATAATCGGTTTCTCTTTTTCTTTGAACACCTGCGTGTTCTCTGTTACTTCCCGGTTCCTGGGCTCCGTAACTTATAGATGTCTGAATTTTCATTGGTGCTGGTGTCTGCACTGTGTCCGTTTATTTGTAATACTTTTATATTCTCTTCTTGCTGATGTCTGAATCAGAGTTTCTTCTAAGTCTCATATCTTGCATGTGTCTACCTCTGTTTACTCTCAAATAGCTAATTATCTTCTTCCGTATGACCTATTAATTCTCGCCACCAATGTAATGTCTTGCGAAAGGGCCTAAGCTCTTATGCTTAGTAATGTAAAAGAAACAACTCGATCAGTTAGATGTGTAATGGTAGAACTATATTTGAACATGAAGTCGAGTAACGCAGCAACCAACATTATTTACGATACGTCATAGACTGGATATGACAACCCCCCAAAATACTAAATATAAGTAGAGGCAATGATAAAAGTTTAAAATTTTAACTCCAAAAAATGTTCCCTGCCTATGAAGTAGGTAAAGTTCAGAATTCCGCAACTGGGGATTTTACGTGGCCGCAATCCTCACCTAATGTCTTGCGAAAGGGCCTAGCCCCATTCACTTATTAATGTAAAAGAAACAACTCGAAGAGTTAGATGTGTAATGGTAGAACTATATATGAACATGCAACCCACAAAATACTAAAGTTTAAAAATTTTAACCCCAAAAAATAGTCCCAGCCTATGAAGTAGGTAAAGTTCAGAGTTCCGCACTTGGGGATTTTACGTGGCCGCAATCCTCGCCTATTCCCATAATTGTCCATCAATACACATAACCAACAATGAAATTTATTAGTTACAGGGCATTAAACTTTGGAAAAAATGGGTCGGAAGTGTCCGGTCAGTCTGAAAGCCCCAAGGCACCACATGCCACCCATAGACACCCCAAGACACCAAAATTTATTATTTATTTATTTCCTCAATAGTGTTAGAAGTAGAAGTAAAACAAAGATCAGGAATTGATACAATTAACTTACTCCATCCATAAAAGACACCAAAGGGAAAGAAATACAAACATTAAGCGACCAGACTAGAAGGCTTTTCTATACCACAAAGTATTTAATAAACCAAATTAAGACGCTTTTTACGTCCTAAACAGTTACACAATGCACTGTATATACCCTTGTAGCTGTCATCGAAGGAAATTCGGCAATGTAATAAAAACCCCAAGACATTTATCTATGGCCTTTGCTGTTAATTTCCATACCATCTAAGACATTTATAGCATGAAAAGTTAAAACCAGCACAATACTAAGAAGTTATAGAGATAAATTGGTATTCTCTGTTCAGTATTCTTGAGTTTGGGATTTAACAAATAATTGTTCAAAAACAAAAAGTTCAAAACCAAAGCCTTGTATCTTAGGACACATTTTATCATTGCCTATTTTCCTTTTTTTGTTCGTAATTAATTAAAAAAAATAATGTCAAGTGATCCATCCATTCATTTGTTCCGATCTTAGGATAAAAGGTACCTAATATATAATTTAATTATCTCATTTATGCCCGTCAATTACTAATAGCTGATATCTATGCATGCAAACGGCCAGTTGTTTACTGATTACGTTATTGTTCGATTAATCCTTTTCAACTGATAATACTTTTCACACCTAATGAATAGTCACAAGTGTGTCTCTGCAACGTGTCGGCGACCGATAGAATATTAAATCTTTAATGTTATTTCTAATGTTTTATTTTCTTACTTTATTTTTACAGTATTGACACTTTTACCGAATAAATAAATACTAAATAAAAAATAAAATATGATTTTTTTTTATTAAAAAATTTAATATTTTTGCATATTTCTGCTCCAAACATAGATTGTGGGTACTCACTAGGACGCCAAGGTGGTTCTAATGAGTAACCACAACTTACGTCTTAGAGGGAGGCCTTCATGCGAACTGAACAGATTATTTGTCTAAATCCCGACGAAAGTGGGGGCGAGGGTTGTGGCCACGGTGGAGTTCGTTTCGCTGACCGTTCCGGGGCGGTTCTTCTGTCGTGGTTTATTTTTGTTATGCCTTGTCTTTGAGTGTGTATTGCTTATATTATTTTGTTTTGGATAGCCAATCAGCCATTTTGTCTGCCCTTTTGGCTTTCCGCTAAAGATGTTTCCATTAGGGTCCAGTTGATTAATGTTTGTGTTTCTTTCCCTTGGTGTTTCTGATGGGAGCTGTGGGTTAATTGTATGGGTTCCTGATCATTGCCTTCACTTCTATTAGAGCCGGAATAAGGAAAAGTAATGTATGACCCTGTAAAATAGAAGTAAAGGCTACGAATCGACTGACTGTTTAAAAACAATGTGTATATATCTGTATATACTGATATTTGTAAATACTGATATCAGGTATTGTAAACGTGGCCAAATGTAAATCTTTTCGCGAAAATCGCTTCAATTATATCATAATATATATAAAACAAGAGCACCGCATGCGGGTGCCATCGCTCGGCTGCAGTTTCTTTTTGTTAAACAAAATGTCTAAGACGAAAAAGGGGCATAACTGTGCCAAAAATATTTTGAGGGTTACCTCACCTATTGGTATGAGTTCCCCTTTTCATAATGAACAACTAGTCTGAGTTTCAAGTAAATATGTTCAGTAATTACAGAGATATTACAAAATTTCCAAGTTTTTGCAAAAAATTTACGTCAAAAAAGGGGCATAACTGTGCCAAAATATTTTGAGGGATTCCCCACCTATTGGTATGTGTTCGTCCCCTTTTTATAATGAACAATTAGTCCGAGTTTCAAGTAAATATGTTCAATAATGACAGAGATATTACAAAATGTCCAAGTTTTTGCAAAAATTCTAAGTCGAAAAAGGGGCATAACTGTGCCAAAAATATTTTGAGGGTTACCTCACCTGTTGATATGAGTTCTCCTTTTTATAATGAACAATTAGTCCGAGTTTCAAGCAAATATGTTCAGTTATGACAGGGATATTACAAAATGTCCAAGTTTTTGCAAAAATTCTAAGTCGAAAAAGGGACATAACTGTGCCAAAAATATTTTCAAGGTTACGTCACCTATTGATATGAGTTCCCCTTTTCATAATGAACAACTAGTCCGAGTTTCAAGTAAATCTGTTCAGTAATGACAGAGATATTACAAAATGTCCAAATTTTTGCACGACGCGTGGTAGCTCTATGGTGCGTGATAGCTCAGTGGTTAGTGCACTTGCCTTTGATGCTAGAGGTCCCGGGTTCGATCCCTGGCAGCGGCGATAAAATTTCGGTGTCCGAACACCTTCTTTCCAAGGACCACCCAAGCCTGGAACCGCCTACCAGCATGCGTCACGGACTCTCAGACCATCGGGGAGTTCTCAGAGCCGGTCTACAGTCAGGGTCGACTCGTTAACGGGGGGGGGGGGGGGGGGGGGTGGGTGGGGGGGGGGAGACGTTTGGATTTTATGCTTTTAACCAACACACCTGCTTTTATCTGTTTTTAACCTGGAAAGAAGAGGCTGTCTCCTTTCCCTACGCTGGTCAACAGTACATTCCAGTAGTGAATCCTGACCAATTTCCGGAAGAAGAAGAAGAAGAACACGCTCCATTTGCATCATTTGTAGGGATGTATGTCAATGTCATAAAGTGCAACGTCCTTCGGATCGGGACGTTAACTGGAGGCCCCCTGTGCAGGGAGAATCATCCCCTGTGCAGGTTAAAGATCCCTACCGTAATTACATGATTACTGTTTAGGCTTTCATCCTGCAAAACCTGGAGTGTATGTTATATACACCTGTGGTAATGGTCAAATGTGACCGACGCAGTATCAGAAGATAGATAGATAGATAGATAGATAGATAGATAGATAGATAGATAGATAGATAGATAGATAGATAGATAGATAGATAGATAGATAGATAGATAGATAGATGCAGACGACGCCAGAGCTATGACAATACCTCGTCGTTTTCTTCGAAAACAGCCGAGCTAATAATACTAATGTGTAATAATAAAGCTGTCTTGGGTATCTTGGGTGTCTTGTGGTGTCTTGGGGTGTCTTGGGGCTTTCAGACCGACCGGGAAGTGTCGGTGAACTGTCTTTAAAAAAAAGTTCGGGGAGAGCGCTGTCGGTGAACTGTCTTGTTCCCTTGTGCACGCTTTCCAGACAGCTAGTTTCAAATGTTTATTTGTTTGAGAACCAGTCAAAATTACAAAACACGTGCAGAACTGTACTTCCGGTTTGTGAAAAATTGCGTGAGAAAGGAAGTTCGCTGTCAAAATATCAACATGTCCTGGTTATTTGGAAGTTACAACAAGCCACCTGGTGGGCAAATGCCACCAGGATTTCCCCCACCTGCAGGAGCCGGAGGAGCAGATGGCAACCCTCCAGGATCCTCGGACAAGTCCAAAATGGAAGCTTATCGCTTCGATTCTGCTGCCCTTGAACGAGCTGCAGAAGCTGCTAAAACGCTAGAGAGATCAAGTTAGTAGCAAAAACATAACCCAACATCTAAGTTACTTACATTTGCACATTTTGAAAATTTGCCATCCATCTCTTGTGTAGATGTAACTGCATACCATTCTGTGTATAATGAGTGGTTTCATAAAGTCAAGGTCAAGAATTGTAATGATCTGAATTATACTGGTCATTCACCATAGTTGTTGTTGTTTATAGCTTCTGCCATTTGAGGCACACCTCTACTTCAGGGGTAGAGTAACCCTCCAAACCCATCACCAGATATGAAATTGATGTTTATTGATTATAAATATAACAATGTAAAATGAGCCCTAGGGTTCCAGAATTCAGCCGATTTCACCATGAAATTTCACAATAAGTCCTGTAGGCCTATTGTCATAAGTGCAAGAATAGGTATAAAATCCACCACCGCTTAGGTAAAAACTGTCACCAGAAATAATGCCACTCAGGCAGTGTGGGGTTTGGGGGCCCTCTGGGCCCACAGGCCTTGGAAAAGGGGGCCATTTGGAAATTTAGGGGGCCCTTAAATTATACTATATATATTTACCAGATTTATCTTAAGGTTTTGGCTGAATGATAAAAATGGACACAAAACAAGTTTAAGGATATTCTGCGACCAACATGGCTGAAATAGCACAATATGCACTTGAAAAAAGAAGTTAGGAATTTGAGCATTAAGCAAAGGTCTCAGAAATTTTTTTCTTATTGGTGTAAAAAATAACAGGGCAAAGTTTACTCAAGACAAAACCACTTAAATATCTGAATTACTATAACGAGAGAAATGTAAAATTAATATTGCAATAAATGCTTGTTTGTTTTAGACTTAGAACCAAATTGTTTATGAATAAATAAAAAATATATTGCCACTTGTGTATGAGTAATTGCACAGGGAAGGTGCACCGGGACATATTTTTTCATAAAACAGCTCCAAAAGCGAATAATTAATTTTCGTTCACGTGGTGTGTAGAAAATTTCGAAACAAAATTCATCATGGCCGAACATCTGGGGATGTGTTTACACGCAAGTTCACACGTTCGTATTGACGTAACCATGACGGGATCGCCAAGGTACTTGATATAATCTGAAACCCCAAACATACACTATTAAAACCGCACCATTCGATTTTCACATAGGAATTATCAAATACTAACATTTCGACAATACATTTGTTGTGTTACTCTGTGTAAAGTTTTTCGGCAAGGAGCCGAACAACACCCTGGCTAAAACATTAGATCAATACGCCAAGGCACTTTTTTATCAGCGAAAGATCGAGTTATTTTTCGTCATATTTACATTATTGTAATGAATTTATGTACGTTATGAAATCTTCTTTTTTAGGATTCCAGGGGATGTCACCGGCAAAGAAAGATTATACACATTTATTCAATAAATACTTTTGAAACTACTTTTCATCCGCGATTTGTCTGAAGGGAGAGCACTGTTATAGAAATGCTGGTTTCCGGATGGAGCCGAGTACTTTAATTTTTGAACAAGTTTGGCTTTTACAAGAATTTTTTCATCGCTAAAAACGAGATAAATGTATCGAGGAAATGTGGTTCAGTGTAGCCTACATTTACTTTGGCAGCATTTTCAAGCTACATTTATGTCCACACCAGCTCAGTCCTGCTCACGCACACTTATAAACGGCACAGACCGGTCGTTAGAGAAGAGTGACATGTTGTAAACGCCCAAATACGTAGTCAAAGAATCTTGAACCAGATATGAAGCCGGTAACCAGATTGATGTCACAAACTGTCAATTTTTCATGGAGGAAAATAATGGTCGCAGCGACGAGTTTCAATTGTTTTTATAAATATTTCTCTTTAAACCACAACCATTTTTCGTATCTTTCGCCTATACTTATTAAGTAAGTAATTTTACACCGCCTGGTCAATATACTGCATATCGATCCGTCAGTATTTTATGAGAATCCTCGTGCAAGTCGTTGGTTACAAATGTAAACATTAGACACGTGTGAGAAGTATACTCCACCACCTAGTTTTACAAAATAGTGACACAGCATTAAGCACGATTGTATTGCATTTTTTAGATATAAATGATATGTTTGACAAAATTATATAAAGTTAATGGAGATTTTTGGCGAAAGAAAATTTAATAACAACTTTAAAATCACAGTAGCTAGTGTTAAAGATTGGTCTTAATTTGTTCCCTTTCTTTTTTTCTACCTGTAAACATTACACAGGTGTGTTCAGTCAGCCACAAAAAATAAACTTATCTGCATATTTATTCCAATGAATGCAAGTTTATCTCTCCATACACAGAAAGGACTTCTTTTATTGTGTCAGGAAATGTGTAAAATAAAAAGACAAGATTTTTTTCCTGAACACAAAACATGCCTTGGTTGAAAACACTTTATTTGAAATTAGTGCAGCTAATCAAAATTTAGATTCCTGGTGCACCTTAAGGAAACATGTAACTACTCAGTGATTTCTTTTTGTCATTGGTACTTGTGGGAATTTTCCAGTTTTGAAACACAAAGTTTGGCATTTTTCAGGTGAGTGAAGAAAAAACTCTGAACAATATTTTACTTTTCTAACAGGTATTTAAATAACTTTCAGAAATCAAGTTTATGTTCCAATTATATTAGTTGGCTAAAACAAAAGGGTTGCATTCAATTTCTTGCATATTCAGAGCCACTGTCATTTTTGCTCATTTGTCCAGGCGGCCATGTTGAATGTCCTTAACAGCACAGACAAAATCTATTTAGTTTATCTATCCATCTTCTAATACAAAGTTGGTTACATTTGCTCATTACCTCATTTAACCAGTACAAAACAATTTGGATAAAGTGTCTTGCTCAAGTGCTAAATGCACGTTTTATCTACAATGAATGCCATTAAAAATATTTCTGGAAGAGAAGAACTCTATAATAAATAGCGCCCGCCTCGGTATATTGCGGTATTTCGGTCCGGTATTTAGCGTAAGCCGCACGGCGCACACGAATTTGGCGTAAGCCGCCCGGCGCACACAAGTATACCAAACATGGCCGCATCCCCGGTAAACAAAAAGTCGATTTGGGTGTATAAAATAAGAATTGTTACTAGTTAAACAGATGAAACAAAATGTTTTTCTAAGTTGTTTTGATCAGGCAACATGCGGTTTTTGATCAACTCAACAATACGCGACAGGCCACCGAAAAACCGCGAGAAAATCGCAAAAATGAACTCCAGAAGAAACAGTCTCTAAATTCTACAGTTGCGCCCGACGGGCCCATGGAATGATCTCTAGTGCGCCCCTCATGTAAAAAGCGGGCCCAGGGCGCAATGGCGCAGCCTAGATTGAACACTGCTCAGGCAGCATCATAAATGTCCCACCACCATTGTATCACATGGTAAATTGTAACATACAGTCAGATATTTGTTTATATACATTATTTGCATTATTTGCTGGCTCCCAGCTTGCACATTGTCAATATAGTAAAAACAGTTAACCAGACCCCCCTGACCTTTTAAGGTCAGGGGGGTCTGGTTACCTGTTTTTCCAACACTGAAAACCTTCAGACTAGGAACCAGCAGATAATGCAAATAAGGTGAATGGGACATTTTGGTCCAGAGTCGTTTAAGGTTTTAAGTGGGAGTGTGTAGGTGTCTGACCGGAGTAGAGATCCCACTTTGCCTCGGGCTACCCACATGCCCAGTTAGTGGAGTAGACCTGGATAGTTCACCTTAATTGTCGTGGTCAGACACCTACACACCCCCACTGAAAACTTAAGACAGTCTGTAAATTTAAAGACTGTCTGTAAATTTAAGGAAGTGTCTAGAGTACCGGGTCCGTCACCCTAGACGCTGAGGCTAGAGTGACGGTCCCGGCACTTTAGCCATTCCTATGTGGCCAGGCTAGAGTGCCGGTAATACCCTGTAATACAATACTTAAATGCTATAATCCGCCAGAGAGCATCATACCAAGGACTAATTAAAGAAAGAAATCATTTACGTGACATAATATCCAAAATTATCAACCATATTGAAATTGGTTTGTTTGTTTTGAGAAGAAAACTGAAGTGTGTGATGTGTTGGTGGTGATAATATAAGACAAAAGGATCTTTAAAATTTTAGATGTCTTTGAGGTCGTTCGCCCACTCAATCAGGTAACAGGTTATTTGTTGCACAAGATAATTAATTTTACAACCGCAACAAACACTGGTTTCAATTATCGTTATGTACAAACAATAAAAAGATGTCTTGAGGTCGTGCGATCGCTCACTCAGGTAACAGGTTGTTTTTAGCACAAGATAATTATTTTTATCCCCCGACCGAATAGGTTCGGGGGTTATAGCGATCGGCCCGACGCCTGTCCGTCCTTAGACACAACCTTGTGATGGCCATCACTCCTATACCCTTTGGGATTCATTGATGGTTCTTGGCACAATTGTCCACAAGGCTGAGATGGCGTGTCATGCGTAAGAACCAGAACTCTGGATGCCATACTTTTTTAGTTATCTCCCCTTTTGATAAAATAGAATGACTACATTGTGATGGCCATAACTCCAATACCCTTTGAGATACATGTATATTGATGGTACCTGGCACAGTTGTTCACAAGGCTGAGACAGCATGTCATGCACAAGAACCACAACTCTGGTTGCCATGGTTTTGAGTTATCTCCCCTTCCGATAAAATAGAGTAAGGACAAAATAAAAAATACCTGTGTTTCCGGTAACCCGACCGACCCTAATATTTTACTACCGACCCTAATCTTTTTGCCCAGTTTCCACGGCCGCAAAAATCATTTTGGGCACTTCCGGTTCATTTCGGTAATTTCGGATAACTTCGCAGCGTGGCTGGCTGTAAGGATGGCAACAGAATGTTACGGTCAACATAGTCAACGGCTACCGCTGTACGACTACTATCTGCGACCTAATTACTTTCCTTTGAAGTCTATTGTGACAAAAAGAATTATCCGAAACTTATTTTCACACCTGCTGCGGCAGTGAGACATATGTACGATGTTGTTAGTCGACGCTTCAATAATCATAAATAACGCAGGCTGACCCGTGTCTTTTCTGGTCGCACATTTTTTCTAGCATTCGTCGTATTTCCCGCCATCATTTTAGCATGTGCTGCTGTTGCAGTCAGAGCAAATTTTCCCGCTGCTTTTGCATGCGACTTGAAGGAAAAACAAATCTGTGCGGCTGGTGAAACGCAGATCAGCTTGCGCAGTCTGATCAACCTTTGCTCTTTACACACACCTTCTATGGCCTCGAGCATTTCAAAAGACTAGCAAGCAAAGAATTTGGCCACATTGGCTAGATTCACAGGCTGATCTGATCCTTCGTTAGAGGAAAACTTTTTTAGCGGTGCGCCAGCTCATTTGCATGTTAATATATAAGAAAATTTTAACTTCTTGTATATGGAGCAGCTTCTGTGTTCGCGTAAGCCAATGAGTGCTAGGGTCCCACTGTTCAACTCTTCTTTAGAAAATGTCTCCCGAGTTATGAACTGAATCCGCAGACTGATCAGTCTTTACTGTTCAAAAGAATTCAATGATAAGGGTGCCGGCAGCGAAGAAACTGATCAGGCTGCTGACATGTGCAGCCTATTCATGAGAAAGAAGAAAGAAAGACTCCCCACCCCCCACCCCCCCTACCTTAAAAAAAAAAGATAAAATTAATTACATGTAGATTTTAAGCACCACCGCATTTTTATGCTGAAATTAGCCCATGGGCGGTTGTTTTGGTAAAACAAAATCTTGGTACTGGCCATAATAAGCCGACACTTTTGATCTTTGCAAGCTCATGTTTATCATGCGTTTCAAAGGACACCTGCTAACAACCATATTACGCACTTAAAAGTTGGACAGAAATAACAAACTTGATAGGTACATCAATCTTTGATTACATAAACATGTTAGTATGCCTGGGAAAATATGTCGTGATATTTCACGAGCATTTTTATACCCAGACCAAAAAGTGGGATATAGCAGTCAGCCTGGCGCCTGTCTGTCTGTCTGTCCGTCCGTCCGCAGTCACAACCTCGTTCTTGTGACATGCCTCGCCATAACTCCTTAGTCTAACCTATACCCTTTGAAATATATTGAAGATACTTGATACAGTTGTACATGAGGCCAAGAAGACATGTCATGAGCAAGAACCACAACTCTGGATGCACAGGTATTTTGGTTATCTCCCCTGACAATATTTACCTTGTGATTGCCAAAACTCCCAAACCCCTTGAGATATATTGATTTAACTTGGCACAGTTGTACTCAAGGTTACGAAGGTCTGTTTTGTGCAAGAACCACAACTGTAGGTGTCATGGTATTCCAGTTAACATCCCTGACAATATAATCTTGAGATTGCATTAACTGCAATACTTGTATAGTTTGAGATATATTGATGGGACTTTATAAGATACAACTTGTGTACTGGCCCCCACCCATCGGAGCTTGAAGAAATAGATAGGCTGCATGATGCTTCCATGCAGAAACCAACTGCTCATGAATACTGGTAAACTTAAGAGGATCTAAGCCTGCCCATGCAAAGCGGTGCGAGTCGGACCGTCCATGCTTATAAACCCTATTGGTTTCATTGGGTGACAGGCCTTGGAATGTCATTTCATGTCAATGTCAGGTAATGTCCCACAAAATTGGAAGCAACGTCTTTAAAATGACCTATACAGTGTTGACTTGGACGTTAAACCTCAAATCAAACAACAAAACTTTTATACCCATACCCTTTCTATGCGCAACATTTGGGTGCAATGTCAACTAGAACCAAAAAAAGGGGACGACCTTGAGCACTTTTGACCAGGCAGAAGAAGGAAATGTAAGAAGGCAAAAACCTATGATTCGGACTGAACTATTTCTTGACTGCTGAGCTTAGAGGAAGGATAAACTGAACAATATAAACCCTGAACAAAATGCTCTTTCTAGATCAGTCTAATCATAGTGTATGAAAAAAAAAAGAAATGCCTACCTACCGACCCTATTTTTTCTTGCCATGTAATAGGAAACCATGTATTTTTTTTTTTGGCCTAACTACCTTATGATGGCCATAACTCCAATACCCTTTAAGATATATTGATGATACCCGGCACAGTTGTTCACAAGGCCAAGTTAGTGTGTCATGCACAAAAACCACAACTCTGGGTGGCATGGTTTTTGAGTTATCTCCCCTTCCAATAATATAGAATCACTACCTTGTGAAAGCCCCCGCCCATAGGGGCCCTTCATGCCTAAGAACCACAACTCTGGGTGCTATGATATTTGAGTTATCTCCCCTTCCAATATAAGTATGACCACCTTGTGATCACTGTACCTCCAATACCCTTTGAGGCATATAAGTGGTACTTGATGCAGATGTACATGAGGTTAAGCAGGTGTGTCGTGCTCAAGAATTACAACTCTGGGTGCTCTGGGATTTTTAGTGATCTCCCCTGACAATATAACCTTGTGATGGCCATAACTCCAACACCCTTTGAGATATATTGAAGGAACTTGGCGCAATTGTATACAAGGTACAGAAGTGGTCTCATGTGCAAGAACCACAACTGTTGGTGCTGTGGTATTTGAGTTATCTACCCATCCAATATAACAGTATGACCAGCTTGTGATCTTCATATCTCCAATACACTTTGAGACATATTGATGGTACTTTGTATAGAAATGCATGTCCTTAAGCATGCATGTCATGCGCAAGAGCCACAATTCTGAGTGCCCTGGTTTTTTAGTTATCTCTGCTGATAGTGTAATCTTGTGATGGCCATATCTGCAATACTTTTGTGATATATTGTTGGTTTAATTCTGGTGCACTTTTTAATGGTGAACAATCTTCTGAAGGCCATATTGGCTTTTGTTCGGGGATTTGCCATCTCTTCCGATGGCTATTTTTACAACCGCGACAAACACTGGTTACAATTATCCGGTACCCTTACGATTTGGTTGTAAGGTTTACTATTTTTATGTCTAAATTACGACCTTATGATCGTGGATGAATTCTGTACAATTTTCGGTGTTTTAAAAAATTGGCAATTCGGCAAATTTTTGCGGTTCGGTTCGTTAAAGCAGACTCTTATAGCGGAACAAGAGAAGAGTTACCATACTTGGCTTACTCTCGTGACGAAATGAAAAGTTAAATTTCATTGGCTAACAGTAATCACAGCTCATTTATAAAATAATTTTTGGTATCAGCGGCAAGATGGATGCCTCTGCGAAGGAAAATCACATGGGGAAAAAGAAAAGCTGCATCGGTTTCAGAGCTCTCACTAGGATTTTGAAAACAGGATTCCAGGAATCCTTCTTTGTAAAAAGTTGGATTCACAGATAAAAAGTTGGATTCCCACATAAAAAAGTTGGAGTTCTGATCTTGATCGCGCATAGAAAATAGACAAAAACTTCTTATTATCAGGCTACACGTCCATATGAAAAACTGTATACTTTCATGGCTCCCAAACTCTTTTTTTTTCTGATAAATGCATTTAATAACTTCGTCCCAAACATGTAGATTGTGGGTACTATTTAGAAATATTTCACTGATGTGTCTATCCCCCCCACCCCCCCAATGCAGTTGCTCAGATTTATTCTCACACTTCTAGTCAAATAATGCCACATAAAAATAAGGTAGTATTAGGATAACAGCAGATAAAATGTAAATCCAGATCAGAAAAGCAGCTTTCTATTTAGCTATATTTGTGCTTTCAAATTCGGACGTATATGTACGTGACAGTAGCTCAATTATTTTAATTCGTGTAAACAAATACGTAGGGGAAGCATCCTAACAACGTCTGACTTCCTGTAATTGTTAAAAATGATTGTATTTTGAAGAATTGCATACATTTTTGTCACCAGTAAACGTCGAAACACACTTTGACCGAGCGATAAAAATCACGATCGTGTAGTCGCGAAAATACATGACATTGGTAATTCGTCAATTATATTGTCTTTGCCGTAACCCTGGTTTATCTAAACATGATATTTTACCGACTCATGCTTATCCGTTGATGATATGAGCTTACCTCAATTAGTAAATTAGTTAATTGTAGTCCGTAATAACACGGGGATTAACGCGACGAGATTAAACAGGTACAATCATTTTTAACACGTGCCGCAAACCGACCACTTTTCAATATCGTCTCTCCCACTGACAGGTGCAAAAATACCTGTCAATATAGGTCACGCCTACTGATTTGTGGCACGTGCGCTTTCAACATAAAAAGCGGCGCCGCATTTGATCTTTCATTGGTATTGCATAAGCGGCCTAAATTAGCTTCTGAATTTACCGCTTCGGTAATTTTGGACGCGTGACACAATAAAAACATGCATACACAAGAATCGCCGGTTGTGAATTTTACGCGTACAACGGCAAAAGTTGGCGTAAAATATGCAGAATCCTGCGTTTCCGAGAGCTCTGGGTTTGAAGTAGAACAAAACACGTAATATATGTTAACTTATTTGGACCACGCATCAAATACCTTGAAACCCTTACGAATAAAATTGAAATCATACAATTTTGTTCATGGGATCTTACTATTTTCTGTCTCGAGGGGTAGGCAGGTCTGGGTTAATAGGTGGTCTGCTAAATTTAGAATTTAGCATAGAAAAAGAAAATGACATTGTCAGGGGATAAATTCATATTTAGTGTGCATCCTTGCAGCAGGTTTCCAGTATGTAAATGTTTATAACATGACATGCTAGACTTATCTCAGCGTAATGTTGCCTGCGGAGTATTCCAGAGCTGGAGAATTCTTCATAATTTCACTCATCCTGCTAGAGCAAGGGCATGTTGATTTTGGAAAATTCCATGGGACTTGACATTTCCAACCCTGGTATTAGCCTTCATGTCATGCAGGTCCATTCCGGTTATTAGGTCTGTTCCGATTGTGATATGCACCCGATGGAAAGTGGTGTCAGATTTCATTATTAGATATAACTACTACGAAGGCAAAAAATACCAAAATTCTAGAGAAGTGCTGACAAGGTAAAGAGGCCAGTTTCGCCCAGTGGCAAGTTGCCAGGGCTGGGACAAGATTTTCCAGGACATGTCCGATGGGGGAAGCTGCCCAGGGTGGTGTGGGGGCAAGATAAACTGGGACATGTCACATTGGCATTTTAACCCATTGCATACGTGAAACCCCTAAAGGCGTACCTTGGCAAATAGTGCATGCCCAGGTCAGACGCCGCATGGCCTGCACTATTTGCTAACAAGATTTTCTGTCAAAAATGGAATAAAAATGAAAAAAAGAAATAGGCCTGAAACTAGGGCTGGCAAATCGGAACTGAAAAGCTAATCGATTATCAGTCATGTCATTACGATCGATCATTATTTTACAAGTCTGGCTTTCTGTCTGAGCATGACTCTTACCACATGTTGCACTTTACCATATGTATATTTGAACAGACAGGCCTGAGCAAACAGTGTAGACCCAGATGAGACGTTGCATAATGTGGCGCCTCATCTGGGTCTGCACTGTTTGTCACTCATCCAGCTATTTTATGCATAACTTTGGGTAGTAAATTGTACCTCTCAATTAAAAGCAAATCAGAAATGATAATCTTTTTTGTGGAGTTTATCGATCGATTAATCGATTATACAATTAATGGTGTCAGCCTTACCTGAAACCCCTTAAATGACAAATGGACTTGTCCAACATAGAGCAATGGAAGAGTCCACTAGCATAGAATGGGTTAAACAAGCACTCAAAATCTATGTTTGAAGCAGAAATAAGAAAGCGCACAAAAAGGCTTACATGGGATAATGCAGCAATATGAGCCCCTCCAAGGGAATTTGTGTCTTCGAGCATTCCGTCATGACAAATTTTAACTGTGCATGCCCCGCCATTCAGAGGGGCCAGTGATATGGCTTTCTGTCTGAAGGTTCCTCTTGATTCACAGCTTGTATGAGCGAGGAGCGAAGGTTCTGGCGAATGCGCAGGCTCGCCTGAACCTTCGCTGCTCGCATAGGCGATAAGTATCAAAATCACTTGACGGGGCCCATATTGTAACCATGTTATTCTAAATGGTAAATAATAATGTTCGCTGCTTTTTCTACAGAACATGCAAAGGAAGCTCTGGAACTGTCAAAACTGCAAGAAAATACAGTCCAGTTGGAACACCAGAAGGGCATCAAGGTAAGAGACTGATGAGCCCATTGCAAATACGGCTATTATCCCTTGGCCTGCTGAGCCCGGATATGCCTTACCTTTCAAACAATGAAGATCCAGATCAGATGGCTTCTGAAGAAGCCATCTGATCAGGATCTGCATTGTTTGCCATTCAGTTTATTATTTTGATGCAATAATTTGCATCAAGTAATCTGATTGTTGTTGATAATCAGAAGTGGGTGTGGCATATTTAAATATTCAGCTGGTCAAGGGTTTTGGGGCTGAATGTTTATCAGTCGACCCAAAGTTATATAGGACAGTAAGCTTTTCAATACTGAAGTTTTGTTTGTTTGTATTGGAGTTTAATGGCCCAGTCAACACTATTTACATCATTTTTGAGCCGGTCAGTTTACCTATCCACACTTTTCCTGGACAGGCTTATACATGAGCGGTTAACCAGGACAGTGAACATTCTTTTGCCAGAAACTGACAACTGCCCTTCTTGAATCAGCGGAAGGGATAGAATGACTGTAGAAAAAGATTTCATGATCAGTCTCCACGAAAGAATGTTGCCGACCCCGGCAGGTATTGAACCCACATCACCAGTCAGACGTGTATTCAATAATGGAGTCCATGTGACTGTTACTGACTGGTTGGAAACCCAAGTAATGATTATTTATTATAAATTATGCATTATTCTTATCAGTGTATGGGCAGAGTGTTGCGTACAAGGGCAAACTTTAGAATATGGACTGGAATCATGGGTTGGTCTTGGCAAAAAGTGCAGACCCAGTGTTCTGAGGCGTCTGACCAGGGCCAACACTTTGCTTAGAAAAATGGAATTTAAGGGTGAAACAAAACAGTTAAAGTTTCCGTCCATGACTATATTTTTTATTACATGAATCTGTGTATGAAATGTCAATAACTTGAACAGTGAAGGCTTGTTTACCATGGCTGATTTTAACCCGTTTTTAAGCTCACAGTCACGTAGTGACGAGTTGAGCTTTTGGGATAACTTTTTGTCTGTCGTCCGTGCGTGCATGCCTAAACAATTTCTTTAAACGACATCTCCCACTAAACCACTGATTGGCTTTTGACCAATCTTCACAGGAATGATCCTTCGGTGGTCCCCTTTCAAAGTTGTTCAAATGGTTCCGGTCCATTGCACATCTAGGTCACAGGAGCCAAAAATAGATTTTTTTTTTTTTTACAAAAATTTAAAAAATCTTCTGCTCTGAAACCACTTGGCCCAGGTCTTTGATATTTGGTATGAAGCTTCATCTAGTGGACCCCTACCAAGATTGTTCAAATTAAAGTGCTGGGGCCAAAAATGCCCCCGCCCCCCCCCTTTTGGTTTTACATAGGCTTATATAAGGAAAATCTTTAAAAATCTTCTCTGAAACCACAAGGCCCAGGACTTTGATATTTGGTATGAAGCTTCATCTAGTGGACCCCTACCAAAACATCAAGACAAAAATACTTTTGTAGGATTTGCCTCCCCTGAAGGTGTATCCTTTCCCCTTAACCTCATTACTGCTTGGTTGTAGCTACATGTTTCAAAGTTGAATTTTTGCTGTCTTTAAGTTTAACCCATTTCAGACTGGAAACCCCTAAACTGGGTACCGTGGCAAACAATGCATGCCCTGGTCAGGGCCCACACTGTTTGCAAAAAGTTCAGCCATTTTCCAAATAGGTTTTGAAGAAAATACAACCTGTCACCCCTAAATTTTGAAATGGACTCCTGCTATACAGTAGAACTCTGATGGCTCGAACACCGATGACTCGTTTACCATGGATGTGTCGAACACATTATTGAGCCCCTAGCGAAATCCTCTACATAAGAATAGTGGGGGATAATTAAGGTGATTTTAGTCTTTGCAAATGTATGCTGTGTGTACTCATTAGAATCGCCTCGATGAGGCGATTCTTATGAGTACACACAGCATACATATTCATTATAGAACACCAAAAAGATGTCAAAAAGTATCCCGTTATACCTCCTGACAGTTAACCTCAGTGGCTCGAACTACCCCTGTCTCGAACAGATTTTCGAGGTCCCTAAGGTGTTCGAGCCATTGAAGTTCGACTGTATATAAGGAGGAAGATTCCATTTGGTACAAAAAAGGTTAATATGTCTTCTGTTTCTAACAGGAAATGGAAGCCCAGATTGAACAGATGAAGTTGGAGCAAGGTCGCGTGTTACAGGAAGAGAAACGTAAAACTATGGCGGAGGAAACAAAACATCACCAACAGAGGGCACAGTATCAGGATCAGCTGTCGAGGAAACGGTATGAGGAGCAGTTAGCACAACAGGTAGTTTACGATTTAATTAGGGCCCCGCACTGAAAGTGTGGGTGCCCTATAGTAATCACTCTGTCCGTCCGTCCGTCTGTCCGTCCACAAATTTTTTTATCATCCATAACTTTTTATTATTCCTGGATGGATTTAAATATTACTTGGCATCATTCTGTCCGTCCGTCTGTCTGTCTGTCCGTCTGTCCGTCCACAAATTTTTTTATCCTCCATAACTTTCTTATTCCTGGATGGATTTAAATATTACTTGGCAGAAATGTTAACCATAATGTGATGGAGTGTTGCGCGCAAGACTCAGGTCCGTACCTCAAAGGTCAAGGTCATACTTAGAGGTTAAAGGTCAAAAAAGTGTCTTTCCTGTGTCCAATTAATAACTTTGTTATTATTCCTGGATGGATTTAAATATTACTTGGCAGAAATGTTAACCATAATGTGACGAAGTGTCACACGCAAGACCCACAGCCGTACCTCAAAGGTCAAGGTCATACTTAGAGATAAAAGGTCAAAAAAGCGTCTTTTTCATTGTGTCCAATCTATAACTTTCTTATACCTGGATGGATTTAAATATTACTTAGCAGAAATATTAACCATAATGTGACAGAGTGTCACGCACAAGACCCAGGTCCGTACCTCAAAGGTCAAGGTCATACTTAGAGGTGAAAGGAAAAAAAAAACGTCTTTTTTAACATCAACATTTTCCTACTCCTCTGATAGCGCTGCCGGGGCCCTAGTCAGTTTCACTGACAGCTCTAGTTTTATCCTGTGTTAGTGATATATATACTGTCGAACTTCATTGGCTCGAACACCTTTGGGACCTCGAAAATCTGTTCGAGACAGGGGTAGTTCGAGCCACTGAGGTAACTGACAGGAGGCATAACGAGATACTTTTTAGTTCACCTTCACGTAGTGACGAGGTGAGCTTTTGGGATCACTTTTCGTGCGTCTCCGTTCGTCCGTCCGTCCGTAAACAATTCTTTAAACGACATCTCCTCCTAAACCACTGATCAGATTTTGACCAAACTTCACAGGAATGATCCTTAGGTGGTCCCCTTTCAAAGTTGTTCAAATGGTTCCGGTCCGTTGCACATCTAGGTCATAGGAGCCAAAAAGAGATTTTTTTCACCAAAAACTTAAAAAATCTTCTTCTGAAACCACAAGGCCCAGGTCTTTGATATTTGGTATGCAGCTTCATCTGATTGACCCCTACCAAGATTGTTCAAATTATAGTGCTGGGGCCAAAAATGCCCCCGCTCCGGGGCCCTTTGGTTTTACATGGGCTTATATAGGGAAAATCTTCAAAAATCTTCTTCTCTGAAACCACAAGGCCCAGGTCTTTGATATTTGGTATGAAGCTTCATCTAGTGGACCCCTACCAAGATTGTTCAAATTATAGTGCTGGGGCCAAAAATGTCCCCGCTCCGGGGCCATTTGGTTTTACATGGGCTTATATAGGGTAAATCTTTAAAAATCTTCTTCTCTGAAACCGCAAGGCCCAGGTCTTTGATATTTGGTATGAAGCTTCATCTAGTGGACCCCTACCAAGATTGTTCAAATTATAGTGCTGGGGCCAAAAATGCCCCCGCTCAAGGGCCCTTTGGTTTTACATGGGCTTATATAGGGAAGAGCTTTAAAAATCTTCTTCTCTGAAACCGTAAGGCCCAGGTCTTTGATATTTGGTATGGAGCTTCATCTAGGGGACCCCTACCAAGATTGTTCAAATTATAGTGCTGGGGTGAAATATGCCCCCGCTCCGGGGCCCTTTGGTTTTACATGGGCTTATAAAGGGAAAATCTTTAAAAATTTTCTTCTCTGAAACCGTAAGGCCCATGTCTTTAATATTTGGTATGAAGCTTCATCCCACAAGGCCATGGTCCTTCTTCCTCCCCCCCCCCCCCCCCCCCCCCCCCCCACTCCGTGGCCCTTTGGTTTTAAATGGGCTTATATAGGGAAAATCTTTAAAAATCTTCTTCTCTGAAACCGCAAGGCCCAGGTCTTTGCTATTTGGTATGAAGCTTCATCTAGTGGACTCCTACCAAGATTGTTCAAATAATAGTGCTTGGGCTTAAAATGCCACCGCCCCGGGGCCCTATGGTTTTACATGGGCTTATATGGGGAAAATCTTTAAAAATCTTCTTCTCGGAAACCCCAAGGGCCAGGTCTTTGCTATTTGGCATGAAGCTTCATCTAGTGGACCCCTACCAAGATTGTTCAAATTATAGTGCTAGGGCCAAAACTGCCCCCGACCTGGGGCCCTTTGGTTTTACATAGACTTATATAGAGATATTCCTTAAAAATCTTCTTCTGAAACAGCAAGGCCCAGGTCTTTGATATTTGGTGTGAAGCTTCCTCTAGTGGACCTCTATCAAGATGGTTTAAATTATAGCCCTGAGGCCAAAAATGCCCCCACCCCGGAGCCATTTGGTTTTTTAGGTCACCTGTCATGTAATGACGAGGTGAGCTTTTGGGATCACTTTTTGTCCGTGCGTGCGTGTGTGCATGTGTCTGTGCGTAAACAATTTCTTCAAACGACATCTCCTCCTAAACCACTGATCAGATTTTGACCAAACTTCACAGGAATGATCCTAAGGTGGTCCCCTTTCAAAGTTGTTCAAATGGTTCCAGTCCGTTGCACATCTAGGTCACAGGAGCCAAAAATAGATTTTTTACACCGAAAACTTAAAAAATCTTCTTCTCTGAAACCACAAGGCCCAGGTCTTTGATATTTGGTATGCAGCTTCATCTAGTGGACCCCTACCAAGATTGTTCAAATTATAGTGCTGGTGCCAAAAATGCCCCCACCTCGGTACCCTTTGGTTTTACATAGAATTACACATGTATATTGGGAAAATCTTTAAAAATCTTCTTCTCTGAAACTGCAAGGCCCAGGTCTTTGCTTTTTGGTATGAAGCTTCATGTAGTGGACCCCTACCAAGATTGTTCAAATTAGTGCTGGGGCCAAAAATGCCTTTGGTTTTACATGGGCTTATATAAGGAAAATCTTTAAAAATCTTCTTCTCTGAAACTGCAAGGCCCAGTTCTTTGCTATTTGGTATGAAGCTTCATCTAGTAGTGGACCCCTACCAAGATTGTTCAAATTATAGTGCTGGGGCCAAAAATGCCCCCGCTCCGGGGCCCTTTGGTTTTACATGGGCTTATATAGGGTAAATCTTTAAAAATCTTCTTCTCTGAAACCGCAAGGCCCAGGTCTTTGATATTTGGTATGAAGCTTCATCTAGTGGACCCCTACCAAGATTGTTCAAATTATAGCCCTCGGGCCAAAAATGCCTTTCTCCGGGGCCCTTTGGTTTTACATAGAATTCTATAGGGAAAATCTTCAAAAATCTTCTTCTCTGAAACCACAAGGCCTAGGTCTTTGATATTTGGTATGAAGCTTCATCTAGTGGACCTCTACCAAGATTGTTCAAATTTTAGCACTGGGACCAAAAATGCCCCCGCCTCGGGGGCCCTTTGGTTTTACATAGACTTATAAAGGGAAAATCTTTAAAATATTCTTCTGTGAAACCACAAGCCCTAGGTCTTTGATATTTGGTATGAAGCTTCATCTAGTGGACCTCTACCAAGATTATTCAAATTATAGCACTGGGACCAAAAATGCCCCCGCCTCGGGGGCCCTTTGGTTTTACATAGACTTATAAAGGGAAAATCTTTAAAATATTCTTCTGTATAACCACAAGGCCTAGGTCTTTGATATTTGGTGTGAAATTTCATCTAGTGGACCTCTATCAAGATTATTCAAATTATAGCCCTGGGGCCAAAAATGCCTCCGCTCCGAGACCCTTTGGTTTTACATAGACTTATATAGGGAAACCTTTAAAAATCTTCTTCTCTGAAACTGCAAGGCCCATGTGTTTGATATTTGGATCTTCATCTAGTGGACCTCTACAAAGATTGTTCAAATTATAGCCCTCAGGCCACAAATGCCCCTGCCCTGGGGCCCTTTGGTTTTACATAGACTTATATAATATAGAGATATTCTTTGAAAATCTTCTTCTCTGAACAGCAAGGCCCAGGTCTTTGATATTTGGTGTGAAGCTTCATCTAGTGGACCTCTATCAAGATTGTTTAAATTATAGCCCTGAGGCCAAAAATGCCCTCACCCTGGGGCCATTTGATTTCACATAGGCTTATGCAGGGAATATCTTTAAAAAATCTTCTTCTCTGAAACCGCAAGGCCCAGGTCTTTGATATTTGGTTTGTAGCTTCATCTAGTGGACTTTTGCCAAGATTGTTCAAATTATAGCCTTTGTTGATATTTGGTATGAAGCTTCACCTTTTTAGACATCCCTCAACATTATGCACATTATAGCCCTGGGGTCAATAATGGCCCTCCCCCGGGCCCACTTGTTACTTAGTACTGGTTCCTACCCAGAAAAAGAGGGCCACATGGAAAATTAGTACTAGTACTAAATGTGTTACCCTCTATAAATAAGGTTGATTATTATTTATTATTATTATTTTTTTTTTTAGCTCACCGTCACGTAGTGACGAGGTGAGCTTTTGGGATCACTTTTTGTCCGTGCGTGCGTGCGTGCGTGCGTGCGTGCATGTGTCTGTGCGTAAACAATTTCTTTAAACGACATCTCCTAAACCACTGATCGGATTTTGACCAAACTTCACAGGAATGATCCTTAGGTGGTCCCCTTTCAAAGTTGTTCAAATGGTTCCGGTCCGTTGCACATCTAGGTCACAGGAGCCAAAAATAGATTTTTTTTCACCAAAAACTTAATAAACCTTCTTCTCTGAAACCACAAGGCCCAGGACTTTGATATTTGGTATGAAGCTTCATCTAGTGGACCCCTACCAAGATTGTTCAAATTATAGTGCTGGGACAAAAAATGCCCCCGCCACGGGGCCCTTTGGTTTTACATTGGCTTTTATGGGGAAAATCTTTAAAAATCTTCTCCTCTGAAACCACAAGGCCCAGGTCTTTGATATTTGGTATGAAGCTTCGTCTAGTGGACCCCTACCAAGATTGTTCAAATTATAGTGCACGGGCCAAAAATGCCCCCGCCCCGGGGCCCTTTGGTTTTACATTGGCTTATATAGGGAGAATCTTTAAAAATCTTCTTCTCTGAAACCACAAGGCCCAGGTCTTTGATATTTGGTATGAAGCTTCATCTAGTGGACCCCTACCAAGATTGTTCAAATTATAGTGCTGGGGCCAAAAATGCCCCGGCCCCGTGGCCCTTTGGTTTTACATGGGCTTATATAGGGAAAATCTTTAAAAATCTTCTTCTCTGAAACCGCAAGGCCCAGGACTTTGATATTTGGTTTGAAGCTTCACCAATGGACCCCTACCAAGATTGTTCAAATTATAGCCCTTGGGCCAAAAATGCCCCCGCCTCGGGGGCCCTTTGGTTTTACATAGGCTTATATAGGAAAAATCTTTAAAAATCTTCTTCTCTGAAACCACAAGGCCTAGGTCTTTTATATTTGGTACGGAGCTTCTTCTAAAGGACCCCTACCAAGATGATTCAAATTATAGTGCTGGGGCCAAAAGTGGCCCCAGCCCTAGGGCCCTTTGGTTTTACAATAGATTTGGCAATAGATTTGTTAGGCCTTGCATATGTGGTGGCATTGTAAGATGTTTTACTTCATGCTAATTAGAGACTAGAACTTGGAGGCTTGAGTCTTGCTGTCATGTTGGTATGATAATACATGTATAGTGCCAATGCACGGGTTTATATAGCTGCTGCGCCAGCTAAAATGTGTTCATAAACACTTTTTTTAAAAGGCCACTTTTGTTATGCTGTAATGATCCTAAATATTAGGACAGATAGGCCTAAGCAAACAGTGCAGACCCAGATCAGACTGCTCCTTAAGGAGCAGTCTGATCAGGGTCTACACTGTTTGCCATTCTGTCTTCACCTTTTGGATTCCATCCTGGATCGTGAATTAAATTTGTTGAAATATTAGGAGAATTATAGCAAGTCCAGAAGGTGTACAAATTTTTAGGACTTCTATGATAATGTATTTGCTGTAACAGGGTCACAGTCTCAGATATTTCATTCTAAAAATAAAAAAAAACTAGATGGCGCAGTCGATGGTATACCATCGCAAATACCCGCTTTTTCTATGAATAATACTTAAAGATATGGCAATATCATACTTTTTGACCTTTGACCCTGGGGCCATGTTGGGGTCAAAGTCACACGAAAAGTATTCCAATATGTTCTACATTCCAAGGGCTATCCAATAATCAAGTTTCGGAGGTGCAATCCCAACAGTTTAGAAGATACGATAATGTCCTAATTTCTGACCTTTGACCTTGGGGCCATGTTGGGGTCAAGGTCACAAAAAAGTAGCCCACTGCCATCTACATACCATGTACTATCCACATGCAAAGTTTCAAAAGTGTAACTTCAGTGGTTGTAGAGGAGATCCATTTACAAGAAACATGACGGACAGACGGACTGACGCCCACTCAACTCTGGTACATAAACAATATACCTGATTTTTCTTCAAAAAAGCCGGTATAAAAACACCCATAAGAAGCCATTCCAATAAGGCAAAGTTTGGCTCAACGATATACTCCTTACGCTAACACAGGTGTAGCTTTTACAAAAAAAAGCAATGTCTACACTTACCACATATTAAATGTGAATGTTTAGAGGTATATCCCAGAAATGTGTTTTATACACAGGGCATTTTCTGTCTGTTCAGCAGGGCCGAAATTCGGCCCCATTCCCAATGCCAAATAGCCTAATTTTTTCCCAATTTCACCAAATTTTTCCCACAACAAAAGGAACAGAGAAAACAAAACTTAGCATCAAAGGTTAACATGAAAATTCACCACAGTGAAGCTACATCTATATTGCACTGCTTAGTTATCAAATTCATAAGACTATCATGAGCAACATTCATAGTTCTGGCATTTCTCCGATGAAATTGTGTTCCCTATTTTGGTATTTTGTCGGTAATTTTTCCCCAGTTTTGCCCAGGGGCCTTTTCCCAAAATACCTGGATAAAGCTCTTATACAATAAACTGTCTTGGCAATGTTTTAATTGCCAGTCTGCACCTAGGATCCTACTGACTGAAGTATAATGTCTTAACCCATTTAGTACCCTGGCAAACTGTGCAGGCCCAGATCAGCCGCCGTAAAACGCGGCGTCTGATCAGAGCGTCCACTGTTTGCAAAAAGTTCAGCCATTTTCCTAATCAATTTTGAAGAAAACACAACCTGACACCCGTAAATTTTGAAAAGCAGCCCCCGCCCATAGGGGCTTGAAGAAATATATGGGCTGCATGATGCTTCCATGCAGAGCTGAATCCGGCCCGCACACTAGTACTGGTAAACCGCTTAGAGGATCTAAGCCTGTCCAGGAACCGCGGTGCGAGGCGGACCGTCCATGCTTATAAACCCTATTGGTTTCACTGGGCGACAGGACTTGAGATGTCATTTCATCTCAATGTTGGGTAAAAGTCCCACAAAATTGGAAGCAACGTCTCCAAAATGACCTTTACAGTGTTGACGGGGACGTTAAACCTCAAATCAAACAAACAAATGGACTCATTCTATATATAAGGAGGAATTGCAAATGCTGTGATTTTGTCAAAAAGTACTTTTTCATCGTTAAAAAGGCACATGTGCAACTAACCTCTTTTCAAATAGAATGCTTAAAAACTATTGGAGAAATTAAGCACACAACTTCCCAGCACATTATAGACTAATTTTGCTAACGGCGAGGCAAGTTTTCTAGCTCACCAGAGCCGAAGGGTCCTCTGGAGCTTATAGTTTATAGATGTATATTTTGCATTAATAGCCTGTACAAATATGACAGCAAATATAGGCTTGTATAAATGTGATAGCAATCCTGCGCCAGACCTCTGCCCGTGGGCCTATTTTTGTGTGAAAGCTTTTACTTGTTATGGGCTGCTTTTTCCTTCTCGTGAAAGCTTTCACTTGTTGTTGCATAAATATATAGGTCAATTTGCATTGTGGGTAACTGATGGCTGTATTTCTGTGTTAAACACTGTCTGTAATGTCTACGCCCATGGTCGTAGACAATTAAACAGGTTTACTTAAAGTGAACACATCCAAATTTGCCATAAGGAGCATGTTTATTAAAACACAATATTAGAAATTCATTAAAAACATAAGTAAGCTCCTATGGCAAAATCTGCAAAAACAACTTTGATATGGGCAAAATGAAGTGGTCAGTTAGGCTTTAGGAATTGAGACCTTTTTTTGGCTTCACCGAAATATATAGATTATTATTATAATGTTGTTAGTCAAGTATGTTTGTATCGGCCGAGGTAAAGGTCCGACGTCTGCTGCACTGGCCCGAGGCCGAGGCCCAATGCAGCTGACCGAGTACCTGTAACTGGGCCAATACGAAATTACTTGATTAATAACAATTTTATAATTTGACACAATTAAAAAAAAACATGATTATTGATTTTTGACCTCAGTTAATATTGGTTGACCTGGTGTTCTTACGGATGACTTCCGATCAATACAGGGTAGTCAGTTAATAAAAATGACCATTTTATGGTATATTAGTATTTTCATCTGTTTTGAGATCCATTTTTATGCTGTATTATCTCCAAAACCATAATATAATGAACATTGTTATAAAAAGGTTTATGTGTACATTGCATGTTTACAGGCAAGAATGAATGAAGAAAACTTACGAAAGCAGGAAGAGTCTATAGCAAAACAAGAACATATGAGGAAATGTGAGTACTTTTCATCGGGGGAACACATGTTAGTACAGTAAAATTCCTGTATTAAGACCACCTTTGGGACTGTTCAAAAGTGGTCTTTAAGACCACTTTTGAACAGTCTCAAAGGTGGTCTCTGACAATAGGACACTGTATCCAGAAAACCAAAGGAAAGAATAACTGCTACCTAAAAAATAGCCCATTTGGGGTGGTTGGGTGAGGCAAAGGTGACGTGTAACTTGCGTCACTGGGGCGTCCCAGTGATATTGAATTACAGTTGGACAAGGCCCCTGCTGTCCTTGCAGCAGATTAGGTTGTGTGTCTGGGAGTGGGGTGGGTGGGGGGGGGGGGGGGGGGGTTGGTTAATTCTTCTGTCTCCATACTTCCATTCGTTTTCCTGTTTCTCTACTGTCCCTCACATCCATCTCCTTGGCTATCTCTTCTATACATGTCTTTTTCCCCTTTCTCTTGGAGATGACGCATGACCCACAAGGGTTGACGTGTTCTTACCCAATAAACAATCATTAGTAGCCCATAAATGTCATTGTTGTAAACAGTGTGAACCGAGATCAGACTGCTTCTCTAGCACTAGCAGTAGTCTGATCTGGGTTCATACTGTTTGACTATGCAAAAATATGTCTAAAAAGTTTGCAAGAAGATCTAGCAGACAACATAAACAGAAAAACATTTCCAGGTGCAGTTTTTCTCGGCATCTTAAGGGTCAAAAGATCATAATGTAATTTGGGCACTTTGTTTGAATCGGCTTGTTAAGGCAGTTCTAACGAGTACCTACAATGTATGCTGGCCTTCGAAGATTAGTTTGGTATGATGATAGTTACAGGTCCGAAGGTTTATTCAGCAGGAAGGTGTTGCAGCAGAATAGTTATTAAGGGCCCATAACTCTTGGAGTTATGTCCCTTGATAGGTTTTCAAATTTTAAAATGTGTTTTGCTTAACTTCTATGTTTGTAGTCCTATTTCAATGAAACTTGTACTACACTTGATCTCTAAGGTAAGGAAGTGACTCTCGGAGTTATGTCCCTTGACAGGTTTTCAAATTTTAAAATGTGTTTTGCTTAACTTCTATGTTTGTAGTCCTATTTCAATGAAACTTGTACTATACTTGATCTCTAAGGTAAGGAAGGTCACCTTCCTTACCTTAGAGATCAAGTATAGTACAAGTTTCATTGAAGTAGGACTACAAACACCTTAGGTGTAATAGCAGAATAGTGACCAAGGGCAAATAACTTATAGAGTTATGTCCCTTGATATGTTCTCAATTTTTGCTATTCTTGAAAATTTTTGTAGCAGATTCCTTAGGAACTATGAAAGTTGAAACTCCGTATTTATCTGGACAATCACTGGATGTATAGTGTTTACCAGAATAGGGGTCGAGGGATAGGTTTTCACATTTTTCTGTTGTTGAAAATGTTTGTATCAGATTTCTCAGGAACTATAAAAGCTAGAAAGCTGTAAGTTTGTTTAAACATAGACAATGACTAGCTGTATTGCCAGGGCTTTATCCAAGTATTTTGGGAAAAGGACCCTGGGCAAAATTGGGAAAAAATTACCGACAAAATACCAAAATTGGGAACACAATTTCAACAGAGAAATGCCAGGACGATGAATTTTGCTCATGATAGTCTTATGAATTTGATAGTGAAGCAGTGCAATACAGCTGTAGCTTCACTGTGGTAAATTTTCATCTTGACTATCCAGTGTTAACCTCTGATGTTAAGTATTGTTTTCTCTGTTCCTTTTGTGGCTTTTATTTTTTCATTTTTTTGGGGGGGGGGGGGAAATATGGTGAAATTGGGAAAAATTTAGGCTATTTGGCATTGGGAATGGGGCCGAATTTCGGCCCTGCTGAACAGGCAGAAAATGCCCTGATTGCCTATACCTGAATAGTGGCCAGAGGTCTATAACTCATTCGGTTATGTCCCTTGGTAGGTTTTCAAAAATTTTACAATACATTTTCTTCAGTAACTTTTATGTTTGTGGTCCTACCTCAATGAAACCATACTTGGTCTCTTAAGTAAGAAGTTGTAATGGCGGAACAGTGGCCTACGGCTGATAACTCGTTGGCTTGTGGCATGTTACCACCACCTGGTAAAGAACTTAAGCTTGAATTCAAAATAGTTCAATATTGTGGGTCTTAATAGTGCTGCAGCAGGGCTACAGTCAGATCCTCTGACAGCTGTAGTTGAACCACTTATTTAGTAGAACGGATATCTTTGAATTCAAAGATGAAAGATCCCACTTCAAAAACTCAGGCATGAAAGGGCTTAACAAATTATTTTGAAAAGCATTACAAAGAGCATATATTGTTGCTCTTAATTAGTTTGTGGATAACATCATGTCCAAAAAAAAATTCCAATGCAAATACAGTCGAACTTCAATGGCTCGAACACCTTTGGGACCACGAAAATCTGTTCGAGACAGGGGTAGTTCGAGCCACTGAGGTTACTGTCAGGAGGCATAACGAGAAAGTTTTAGACATCTTTTCGGTGTTCTTTAATGAATATGTATGCTGTGTGTACTCATTAGAATCGCCTCATTGAGGCGATTCTAATGAGTACACACAGCATGCATTTGCAAGATAAAAGGCTAAAATGTCCTTAATTATCCCCCACTATTTCTTATGTAGAGGATTTCGTTAGGGGCTCAAGAATGGGTTCGACTCAGCCATGGTAAACAAGCCATCGGTGTTTGAGCCATCGAAGTTCTACTGTACATGTTGTAACAGATAAGGTAGGTATTTTGTGATAATTGAAGGATAGTTTTTGTCATTTCTCCATGAAAACCTTTGTTGTGTGTGTTCATTTGAATCACCTCACCGAGGTGGTTCTAATGAGGTTTATATGGAGAAATAAGAAAAACTGTCAGTTATCACAAAATACTTACTACAATATCAACAATGGGGCTTGAAGCAATAGATGGGCTGCATGATGCTTCCACGCAGAGCTGAAACCGTCCACACACCAGTACTGGTAAACTGCTTAGTCATTTCATCTCAATGTCGGGTAAAAGTCCCACAAAATTGGAAGTAACGTCTCCAAAATGACCTTTACAGTGTTGACAGGGACGTTAAACCTCAAATCAAACAAACAAACAAACAATATCAACAATAAAATCCGATAGAAAATCTTTATATGATAAACAGAATCATACACTAGTGGTCATTTCATATTGATTGTATGAAAAATGTATACTCTCATTCAGCTACAATGGAATATGAGGCAGAACTGCGACTTAAGAATGAGATGAAGAGAATAGAGGCAGAATTGAGAGGAAGAGCCAAGGTGGACAGAGAGAATCAAGATATAATAAAAGACCAGATCAGGCTGAAGGCACAAGAGAACAGACAGACTGTCTTAGAATCTATAAAGTATGTATATGACTGAGTCACCCAAGAAAAATGACAGAAACACATCCAGTCACATAAAGCGATATTCTGACACAAGCAACTGATGGCCGCCCCCGCCCATTTGGGCTTGAAGAAATAGATGGGCTGCATGATGCTTCCACGCAGAGCTGAAACCGACCGCACACGAGTACTGGTAAACTGCTTAGAGAATCTAAACCTGCCAAGGCAAAGCAGTGATTAATTGGTGTTAATTACATCATACATAACAGTTTGACACTTATTGTAGAATAAACAATGTAATGATAAAAGGTATAAGAACAGTTAAAATGAACATCAGTACAAAAGGTAAATAACGGTAACTTTCAACAATGGAGTTAGCGATAACAATCACAAATTGTGCTCAGTCAGCTGTTGCAGCTTACCTGGGTCATTCCTAATCAATACCGGTACATATAGAGCAAGTATGTCAACACTTTGTCCAGAATACACAAATAATTCTTGCCCAACAGACTGGGTCAAAATTCTGAATGTGCAGTGTTTATGTGGTATATGGATGAATTCAACAGGCTGACATACTGACATTTTTGGCTGGATTGGACAGGAAATCGGAATAAACAGGCCAGATAATGGAGGTTTGACTGTACTAAGAGAAAGAGATTTCCGGATAACTCCTCCTAGTTTTCATCAGATCAAGCTGAAACTTGGTAGATAGTAGTACTATGATGTGGAGTAGCAGTTAAAGTTTTGAGGTTACAGTCACTAAATATTAACAGAGTTATGTCCCCTTTAAAAAATTCTGTAAACATTGCATTTCCGGATAATATTTCCTACAATTTTCATCGGATCAAGCTGGATCTTGGTAGATAGTAAGACTATGATGTGGAGGGGCGTGTAAAGTTTCGAGGTTAACCTTCCACCAAATATTAACAGAGTAATGTCCCTTTGAAAATTTCTGTAAATTTACCAAATTTCTGTGATAACGCCTCTTACAGTAAACCCTATTGGTTTCATTGGGCGGCAGGGCTTGAGATGTCATTTAATCTTAATGTCGGGTAAAAGTCTCACCAAATTGGGAGCAAGTCTCCAAAATGACCTTTACAGTGTTGACGGGGATGTTAAACTTCAAATAAAACAAACAAACAAATCATTGCATCAAGATGAAACTTGGTTGATAGTAAGACTATAATGTGGAGTATCGTGTAGTTTCGAGTTTAATCGTACACCAAATATTAACAGAGTATTGCCCCTTTAAAAATTTCTGTAAACATTTCGTTCCAGTTAACTCCTACTACAATGAACATGCAGTCAAGCTGAAACATGATATATAATAAGACCATTAGGAGCAGCACATATTGTTTTGAGGTTTCGGTCCACCAAATGAAAATAAAGTCATGCCCCTTTGAAAATTTCTGTAAACAACTCTGCCTGCAGTTCAGATTCGGTCAGGCTGAAACTTGATATATAGTTAGACCATTAGGAGCAGCACATATTGTTTTGAGGTTTTGGTCCACCAAATGAAGACAAACTCATGCCCCTTTGAAAATTTCTGTAAACAACTCTGCCTGCAGTTCAGGTTCGGTCAAGCTGAAACTTGATATATAGTTAGACCATGATGTGGGGCAATGCATATTGTTTAGAGGTTAGGGTCCACCAAATATTAACAGAGTTATGGCCCTTTGAAAATTTCTGTGAACATTTGGTTTCTGTCTAAATCCTCCTACAGTTAAGATTCATCAAGCTGAAACATGATATATAGTTGGACCTATAATGTGGAGCAGCGCATATTGTCTTGAGGTTGTGGTTCACCAAATATTAATAGAGTTATGCCCCTTTGCAAATTTCTGTAAACATTTTATTTGTGACTAATTCTTCTTGCAATTTAGATCCAATCAAGCTGAAACTTAGTATATAGTGGGACCATTATGTTGAGCAGTGCATATCATTTAGAGGTTACAGTCCACCAAATTTTAATTGAGTCTTTGAAAATTTCTATAAATATACTGAGAGGCAATACAAAGTATACAGTATTTGATTTGGAATACCGGCTCTTGCATTGCAGTCTGTAATGAAACATGCCTATGTCGGTTTTTCCCAAACGTTTAAGTTTGTAAAACTCAACATTCTTTTCCTGTTGCAGTCATCCATGATGGAGTTATTACCCTTCATTGATAATCAATATTTCCAACAAAATCTCGCGTTGTGCATGACATTCAAATCTATGCACACCGCAAAAGTCATGCATGAATGTTCATCGATAAAACGCCATCATTACCTTGCCATTAAACCCAAACAAACAGCTTAAAACTCAGTTGGAATTTCTGCGTGTTCCGGATTACCTCCCTTTCAATTAAAATCATAGTGAATTAAATGAGTCTTTTTCTCAAATCGTGTAAGAGATATTCATTTGAAATTTTCGCATAACTTTTGTTTTCCTCGGCATTTTTATGCTTACTCCATAGTGATTCCTCTAAAATTGCTCAAAGAAAAGTTAATCCCCAATAAAAATGCCAAAGAAACATAAAGCATTTAATCAAAGGAAGAACGTAAAAGGCGAAAATGACTTTTCCTTGGACAAAAAATTATGCAATTTACCCTGTGTATAATTTAAATATGGGATATATTCTTACCAATCAGTTCCCCTTCTTTGAATCTGTTGCACGAAAAATCATTTATTGAATCACACTTATCAGAAACACATGTTTAAAGGGGAACCACTCAAGACAAAAATTGGATTAGACCCCATGTCCATTTCAAGTGATGCAATTTCAATATCCTTTAATCAATTTTAACGAAAAATGCTGCAAATTATGTGAAAGTGGTTGTTCTTATTTATGATGCCACATATGTATTTATAGAGGGAGACATTGGGGCGCAAATCAGCGTTCAGTAACCTGTATACTTACTTTTGCCTCTCAGTATATTATGTTTGTGGCTGACTTCTCCTGCAGGTAACATTGGATCAAGCTGAAACTTGATATTTAGGTTGAATACACATTGAGCAGCCCATATTATTGTTTCGAGGTTCGGGTCCACTGAATAATTATAGAATTAGGCCCCTTTGAAAATTTCTGTAAACATTTCGTTTCTGCTAATCTCCTACAATTTAGTTCTGATCAAGCTGAAACTTGATATATAGTCAGACCATGATCAGATGCAGTGCATATTATTTCGAGGTAGCAGTCCAACAAATTGCAAATAAAGCCCCGCTTGGGGAGCTCTTGTTTGAAATTGATCATGAAATAATTTTGCGGTCATTTTCTCCCTGCAGGTTTATTTTAAGAGGGGCAGTTTCTAGTTTCTAACATAAGACTGTGCACTGTACTGGCTAACTGCTTAATGTTAGCCTTCACCAAAAAGCATTAGGTAAACTGACTAGCTTGACTGATTAGTGTTGACTGGGGGTTAAACTCCAAACCAAAACAAACAAAAATTTTGTTAGAGCCTTACTCAGGTGGATGAGACGCACAGTTGTGCAATAGAATGTTAGGTGTTTTTTGTCTGGGTACTTTGCTTTTCGTCGACCTTTGATTAATGAGTGGCTCAATAAGAGTATTGAAAAGGCCATAATTACTAAAAAAAAAAAGAAAAGATAAGAAAACTTTGTAGACAGAGTGGTAAACAGTGTTGAAGTTATACAAGAATATACACCACAACCTCATTATTACACGGTTCATTACAACACAGTTTTGGATAGAACATTGGGTCAAGATGGATCCCAAAAATGTATAGGTTATATAGAAAAATGACCATAAATGGTCATTTTTCTATATAATCTATACATTTTTGTTTGGATATAAAAGGGTTGTTCAGCTAACACTTTTTCTGCTTTGGATCCCATAAATAGTGTTATAAAGAGGTTTTGGTGTATTGACCTACTGCTCAAGCTGCGTCAAAACAGTTGTGTTGTTATGGTAATGCTTTTCCATGCCTTTGTCTCATTTCAGGACTGCTGGATCAGTTTTGGGAACAGGATTTCAAGCTTTTATTTCAGACTGGGACAGAGTCACAGCCACAGTAAGATTTTATTACATATCTCTGACTCAACAGAAGTCTCCACAAAAGTCTTTCCTGGCCGGCCTTGGTGGCTCAAGCCATATGTGCGTCTGACTGATGATTAACAGGTCAGGGGTCCAGTCCCTGCATGGTTTATCAATATGCTTTTGTGGAGATTAATCATAAAATAATTTCTACAATAGCTCTTTTCCTTCGGCTAAATCAAAAAAGGCAGTTGTCAGTTTCTAGCAAAAGAATGTTAATTACTAGTTAATTGTTTACGCAGAAGGGGCGTTCACCCATTGGGGCTTAAAGAAATAGATTTTGCTGCATTGTGCTTCCACGCTGAGCTGAAACCAACTGTACATGAGCAACTGCTTAGGTCTTAGCCTACCCAGACAAAGTGGTGCAAGTTGGACCATCCATGCATATTGGTTACATTGGGCAGCAGGGCTTGAGAAGCCATTTCGTTTCATTGTCGGGTAAAAATCCCACAAAATTGGAAGCAACGTCTCCAAAGTGACCTAAAAAGTGTTGATGGGGACAAACCCAATCTTATGTAGAAGACACCTCTTGCAAAAGTATTTTTGTCTCCCATGTCAATAGGGGTCAACTCTTAAAGGACAGAATTTGCTCCTGAGGAGCAAATTCTTTCCTATAAGAGTAGACCCCTCTTTCAGTGAGTCTGTCTTTATAGAAAAGTGATCAGGAAGTCCCGAAAGTTGTCTCCCTTTGAAAAATGGCAGAAAAATCAGCCAGGTGTGTCCATTCCCACAAGGGTCCTGCCACAAGAAAGCAACTTCGGGGTTTCTGACCAGCTAAGGCACTAAAGAACCAGTTCAGCAATTGAGACCAGCAAGAGTCTTTTAACAGTATTGTACTATGTATGCAGCAAACACAAAGGTGCTGATTAGACTATGCAGATGCGCATTCTGATCTGTATCATTGTTTTTGGTGGGTCACCGCCCTTCGGGGCTTGGGGGAAATTGATCGGGCTGCATGGTGCTTCCATGCAGGCTTGAAACTGATCACACATAAGTATTGGTAAACCCCTAAGAAGGTCTAATCCTGCCCAGGCAAAGTGTTGCGAGTTGGATAGTCCCTACATGTAAACCTCATTTAGGCTTTAGGGCTTGAGATGTCATTTCATCTCAGTGTCGGGTATAAGTCCCCAAATATTGGAAGTGACATCGCTAAAATGATCTAAATAGAGTTGATAGGGACTTAAAACCTCAATTCGTACAAAACCATTGTTGTTCGCAATGTGCAAAACAGGGGCCAGTTGTTCAAAACAAACGTCATTAGTCAACATATTGTTAAAACTTTGATCCTTAAATATGGCGAAGATGCTAATATTTTTGCTGAAAAAAATGTGAGCAACTTTTGCAGATGCAAAAGCTGCTCACATTTTTTTCAGCAAAAATAGCACTATATTAGATATTGTACTTGCTAGAACAGTTGACAATTTTACCACTTATCGCTAACAAGCCTGTTTAGCTAAGTGCTTTGAACAACTGACCCCATGTTTTCTTATGATGTTTCTTGTTGCCCCTATTTTCAGGCAGCTGGTTTAACACTGTTAGCTGTAGGTGTATATGCCGCCAAGTATGGCACGGGAGTTGGTGCTAGATATATTGAATCTCGTCTCGGCAAGCCCTCACTGGTTAGGGAGACGTCAAGGTTGACTGTGATAGAGGCTGCTAAACATCCAGTTAAGGTAAGTATTACAGCCAGACCTGTTTATAATACTGTTTTGGAGGTCTTAAGCAGAATTCATGTTAGTTTTGTAATATCCGTTTTACAAAATGTTTATTAAGAGTTTTACGTCCTACGTACATATAAGATTCAGTAGAAGTGGGACTTCATTTGAAGATCCATCCGAAGGTCTGGAGAAGCTCAGAATACAACCTATGACCCCATTTATAAGGCTAGTAGCCTAACCACTGTACAACCCAAATAAAATGTATGAATTATATACAAAAATAACCTTATGGTCAGTTTTCTATATAATCGTGATAATCTGAATAATTTTCAAATTTTCTATGATCCACCGCTAAACAATTTTATATTCAGAATTGATTTTTTATGAAAAGTGTTATGAAGAGGTTTTATCATCACGAAAACACGCCTATATAATTTTGACCCCCTTGAACCCCACGTTTATATAGTAAAACTGGGGTTTCCGGGGGGTATACCTTATTTTTCTTATTTCTGCTCTAAAATATAGATTGTGGGTGCCCGTTAGAACCGCCTCAATGAGGCGGTTCTAACTAGTGCCCACAATCTATATTTGGAGCAGAAATAAGAAAAATATCACAATTTTTATGCCCCCGCATCGTATGATGCCGGGGGCATATAGTTTTTCGGTTTTCCGTACGTGCGTCCGTGGGTACGTGCGTACGTGCGTACGGTTTCCGAATGTACGAAAGTGTGTACGTACGTAATCCTGTTAGACTCAGGTTAAGGTTTTTGTACAAGGTAGAACTTGAGCTCATATTTTCCAAACCATACAATAGATTTGGTTTATATTTAGTTTGATGATAGATATAGGTCCAAAGTTTTATTCAGCAATGCCCTCACCCATACCCTAGACCTCAAGGTCAAGGTCGTGGACTTTGAAATTTTTAACGTTTAAGACCCAGGTTAAGGTATTTGTACCAGGTAGAACTTGAGCTCATATTTTCCAAACCGTGTAATGAATTTGGTTCATATTCGGTATGATGATAGATATAGGACTGAAGTTTTTTTCAACAATACCCCCACCCATACCCATGACCTCAAGGTCAAGGTCATGGACTTGAAATTTTTAATGTTTAAGACCCAGGTTAAGGTATTTGTACCAGGTAGAACTTGAGCTCATATTTTCATAACCATACAATGGATTTGGTTTATATTTACTATGATGATACATATAGGTCCAATGGTTTATTCAGCAATACCCCCACCCATACCCATGACCTCAAGGTCAAGGTCATAGAATTAGAAAATTTTTAATGTTTAAGACTTTGGTTAAGGTATTTGTACCACCAATTTCAATAAACTTAACACAAATGTTCCGTATAAAAATATCTTGTGCAGGTTCGACTTTTAAGGTCTCAAGGTCAAGGTCACAGAGGTTATTTTTAGAAAAACTTTGTCATTGCTCTAGCGCCTACATTTCTTCACTGATTTCAATATAAGTTCACACAAATGTTCCTTATGACAATATCTTGAGTGAGTTCGACTTTCAAGGTCATCACCTCAAGGTCAAGGTCACAGTGGCTATTTTTAGAAAAACTTTGTCATTGCTCTAGCGCCTACATTTCTTCACCAATTTCAATATGACTTCATACAAATGTTCCTTATGACAATATCTCAAGCTATTTTGACTTTCAAGTTCAAGGTCACTGTAGCTATTTTTAGAAAAACTTTGTCTTCGTTCTAGCGCTTACATTTCTTGACTAATTTCAATATAACTTCACACAAATGTTCCTTATGACAATATCTCTAGCGAGTTCCACTTTCAAGGTCAGGGTCACTGTGGCTATTTTTAGAAAAACTTTGTCACCCCTCTAGCGCTTACATTTCTTCACCGATTTCAAAATAACTTCACACAAATGTTCCTTATGACAATATCTTGAGCGATTTCGACTTTTAATGTCAAGGTCACTATTGGTGGAACGCCGAAACTCGCACAGATTGGTATTTGCACCACTTAAAGATTAATGTGCTAAGCGGGGGCATCTGTGTACTTTGGACACATTTCTAGTTCATCATAAAATTTTGATTTTTTCGGCGATAAAGGTGGCAATGTATTTTGTATAGGCGTGTTTGTGTAATGGTACTTTTATTCTGCTGACTTCCTAACAACACCTGGGTTCAGTTGTTCAAAGCATCGTTAGCTTAACGAGCTCATTAGTTATCTGTTCTAGCAAGTACAATATAAAAAATTTTGGTATTTTTGCTGAAGAAATGTGAGCAGCGCAAAAGCTGCTCACATTTTTTCAGCAAAAATATTAGCATATTTGGCATTTTTAATGATAAAAAATTTAACGCTACACTAACTAACGATATTGTTAGTTTTGAACAACTGGCCCCTGATAAATTATGTGACAAAAAATCTGGTTTAACCTTTTTATACCAAATGGAATCTTCCACCTTGTTTATGGCAGGAGTCCATTTCGAAAATTTAGGGGTTTCAGGTTGTGTTATCTTCAAAATTTATTCGAGAAATGGCTTAACCTTTTTGCAAACAGTGTAGACCCTGATCAGACACCGCATTCTGTGGCATCTGATCTGGGCATGCACCGTTTGCCAGGGTACCTGTTTTGTGGTTTCCTGTACAAAATGGATCAAGGGCTAAACTTGAAATAAGAAAACATTTTCATGCAGTGTCCCATAAACAGATCCAATCTTATTGGGGAGAACCATTGTTATCCCCACACTTTTAAAAAAAGCGTTCGGGGATATTGTGAACGCCTCCGTCCGTCTGTCCATCCGCCACGCTATCTCCTCCTTAACCACTGGTCGGAATGTAACCAAATTTGGTACACAGCTTCCTTACATGATGAGAGCGTGCAACGTCACATTTATTTTTAGCCCTGCCCCCAGGGGCCTTGGGGAGGGATCAAAAGGTCAAATATCAATTAAATTCAATTTCAAAGTCAATTTTATAGATTTTGAGACCAAGCTTTGCATAAGTAATAATTAATGATATATGTAACACATATTGAACGGGATTTTGGCTGCGACCCCTCGGTCATGCCCAGGGGTTCAGACTTTGGGGGGTGGGGGGGGGGGGGGGGGGGGGGGGGTTAGGAGGTCAAAATTCAAATTTACTGAATATAGTCATATGGAATATCAAATTGAAAGGGGTGATTAGTAGAATACAATTCAAGTAAAATTTTGACCCTGGGGTCAGATTGGGGCCCTGGGGGAGGGGTCAAAGGGTCAAAATTTAAGTTTTTTGGAACATAGTCATGTGGCATATCAAATTGAAGGGCATGATTAGTAGAATATAATACAGGTAATATTTTGACCCTGGGGTCAAATTAGGGCCCAGGGTGAGGGGTACCGGTACTTGGCCCCTCTGTAGAAAGCGTAGGGATTTGCGATGGCGCGCCATCAACAGTATTCTAGTTTATTTTGATGTGACTTGGTGAGAATGTTCTGTCTCATGAATCAATGTATTTATTGAGGTATAACAACTTTGCCTTATAATAGTTAACTATAGGCATTTTCTGTAAATGCACCAACCAAGAATATTGAAGTTGTTGTGCATATTCCATTTTCAGACAGTCAAGAAGTTATTAACCAAACCTGAAGATGCTTTAGCTGGAATCGTTTTAAAGGTGTGTATGTTTCTATTTATTGTATAACATTTGTCCTGCTGAATAAATCAATTTTGCCACACCCATTACTTTATGTAATGTATGTCTTGGAGTTCATAAACAGAATGACAAACAGTATAGATCCTGATCAGCATTCTGATCTGGATGTACATTGTTTTTCCTGGTGAATGAATTAGGGGATAACTGTATTCAAAATTGTCATGTGGGGGGTGGGGGGGGGGTAAATTGGCGGTTTTACGGTTGAAAATTTCGTTTTACGGCGACGCGTCAGTGACCGTAAAACCGACGATTTACCTCCCCAAATGACAATTTTCAATACGGTTATCCCCATTCTAATGCGCTTATTCACTTGGTTTGTTTTAAAAAGATGTTCTTTTTACTCATAAGAGCAAGCGCAGTGAGCTGCGTAAAACCAAATACCAACCAATGGAAAGCGATATCATATGATGACGCCGGGTTTCTGACAGTATATCGCAGAATATACTGTCGCAAATTTTTGACGTTATCCAATCAGACATTGTGTTACATATGTAAGTGCATTAGAATGTCATTTGACAATGCAAAGGTAGGCGTTGTTGTGTTAGCATGACAGGGATAAATTGCCATTAACATAAAATGAAAAAAGCCTACAGCTTTTTATGGTTCTGCCATACGAAGAAAGGTGGAAGGGGCATATAGGGCTACCACTGTCCATACATCTCTATCTGTGTCTGAGATTGTACTAGCAATTTCTGTTTTATGTTTCAGTATTACAAATACCGGGCAGGGCATCCTCTTCCTTTGGACACATTTTTCAAGTCCTCATAATAACAAGATTTTGAAATGAACACCCTTTTTAGCCCAACTTCCTATTGATAAAAATGGCTTTCATTTACCCTTTTTGTACCAAATGAAAATTTCCACCTTACATGTAGGAGGAGTCAATTGCAAAATTTAGGAGTGTCAGGTTGTGTTTTCTTCATAGTCTATTTGGAAACTGGCCCGTTTTTGGGTTTCCAGTACAAAATGGGTTTTGGTATACATTATTTTCAGTTCTTTAGTTTCATATAAAAACATAGATTGTGGGTACTCGTTTGAACCACCTCAGTGAGGCTGCTCTAACGAGCACCCCTCAAACTAGATTTGAAGCAGAAATATAAGAAATGTCATAAAATTTTTATCAGAAAATTATCTCGCCCCGGCCTATCAGGGCTTGAAGAAGTAGATTGGGCTGCATGATGCTTCCACACAGAGCTGAAAACGACCATGCACAGGAGTACTGGTAAACGGCTTAGAAGGTCTTAAGCCTGCCCAGGCAAATGAAACAGTTCATGCATATAAACCCTTTTGGCTTCATTGGGCATCAGAGCTTGAGAAGTCATTTCATCTCAGTGTTGGGTAAAAATCCCACAAAATTGGAAGCAGCGTCTCCAAAATAACCTAAATAGTATTGATGAGGATGTTAAACCTCAACCAGTCAATCAATCACCCAGAAAATTATGAGTTTTGGAACTATGAAAGAATTCACTATGCCACAAGGGTGTGTTTCACACGGTATGAATTGGGAACACGGATCCATCATAATTTGTCTAAAATGTGTTTGTTGCTGTTGACTTTATAAATAAAGAAAGCTACAAGTATACCAAAAGTCAAGGCGATTCTCTTGACCTTGTTAAAATTCATTTAGATTTCAAAATGGAACTTGTCGTTTGAAACCACTCTTGTTTATGAAAATCTTGTAATTTGGTATATAGCATAAGGTACTCAGAAGATGCAGTCAACTTAATGAGTGAATGGAGCGTCAAGACTATCAGAGATAAGAGATATTCTTTAATTCTAAGAGATCGACCTTCAAATTCATTTCAGTATGCAGTCAACACTCAGATTAGTGTTTAAGGACCATTGCTCCTTGTCGGCTTCAGTAGTTCAGTCGGATGAGTGTCTGTCTGGTAATCAGGAGAACCTTGGTTTGATACCTGCCGGGGTCAGCAAATCCTTTCGTGCAGATAGATCATGAAATCATTTTTAGGATCATTCTTTCCCTTCCGCTGATTCAAGAAGGGCAGTCGTCAGTTTCTGGTGAAAGAATGTGCACTGTACTGGTTAACTGCTTATGTATAAGCCTGCTCAAGTTTGAATAGGTAAACTGACCCGCTCAAAAATGACCTAAAATAGTGTTGAGTGAGTGAGTGTTTGACCAACAGCTAAGGTCATACGGAGATGGGACCTTGGTTTAAAGACCCTCCGACAGTCTGAAGAAGCCCAGGATCGATCCTGCGACCCCTGGTTTACAAGGCGAGTAGCCTAACCACTACACCACTGAGGCTTCTAAAAAAAAATAATAAGTGTTGACTGAGCCCTTTAACTCCGTTACAAACAAACAGAACCATTGCTCCTCCATTTAGCATATTGTAGCACAGTTTTTGACTTGTTTCTGATCTGTATATGTTATCATCTTCAGCCAGAATTGGAAGAGAGGCTACGAGACATTGCCATAGCAACAAGACATACCAAAATGAACAAAGGTTACTATAGAAACATACTGATGTATGGACCACCAGGAACAGGGAAAACCATGTTTGCTAAAGTAAGTTTATTTCTGTCATTTCTCTTTACATTTGCCATATGAATGGTGAATGGATAGATTTTACCCCTTCTCTTGCTGAATATTCAGTTTAGCCACACCCATTTCTGACTTTGAACCAATCAGATTACTTTATGTAATTTATTCCTACAAATTCATAAATTGAATCTCAACAGTGTAGATCCTGATCAGATGGCTTCTTCAGAAGCCATCTGATCTGGAGCTACACTGTTTGCAAAGAAAAGAGTTGTTGTGAACAGCAGGATAAGAGTTAACCCCTTTTGTACCAAATGGAATCTTCCTTATATTAAGCAGGAGCCCATTTCAACATTAAGGGGTGTCAGGATGTTACTGGGATGTTACTGGTAAAATGGCTGGACTTTTTGCAAATAGTGTAGGCTTGATCAGACTTCTGCGGCGTGAATGCGGCGTCTGATCTGGGCCTACATTGTTCGTCAATTACCCATTTTGGGGTTTCCGGTACAAAATGGGTTAAGGGCGACATTTCTTTAAGAAATATCTTTTGTCTCCTTCATCAGCAAGCATCCATTGCCATCCCAGAGATGCATTTTTAGTGGATAGTGATCTTAAAATATTTTCTGTGATCATTAATCCCCCGCCGATAAGCGGAGCGAGGATTATAGGAATGGCCTTTGTCTGTCTGTCTGTCTGTCCGTAACACTTTCTTGTCCGCTCCATATCTCCTGAACCCTTCGATAGATTTTCATTTAACTTTGGTCAATTATTCATCTCTGTGAGCTGATTTGCAGAATCCATAAATGAACCATACAGACTCAAGGTCAAAGTCATAGTCGAAGGTCACGAGTTTGAAACTTTGAATTTTGTGTCCGTTCCATATCTCCTTTACCATGGAAGGATTTTCATTTAACTTTGGTCAAATATTTTTTTCAGTGAGCTGATGTGCAGAACCCATAAATGAACCATGCTTACTCAAGGTCAAGGTCACATTTGAAGGTCAAGAGTTTGAAACTTTGAATTTTGTGTCCATTCAATATCCCCTTTACCCCTGCAAGGATTCTCATTAAACTTTGGTCAATTATCCCCCTCAGCGAGCTGATGTGCAGAGCCCATAAATGAATCTTGCCGACACCAGGTCAAGGTCACATTGGAAGGTCACGAGTTTGAAACTTTGAATTTTGTGTCCGTTCCATATCGCCTTTAGCCTTTACCCCTGGAAGGATTTTCATAAAACTTTCGTTAAATATTCCCCCTCAGTGAGCTGATGGGCACAACCCATAAATAAACCATGCCAACTCAAGGTCACAGGTGAAAGTCACAAGGTTGAGCCTAGATATAAAGTGCGGCGGTGGATTTGGCTGTCCCTCAGACTGCTTTCTTGTCAATATAAAAACAAAACAAAAAAAAAATCAAACTTCTGAACTTCACTTATGTGTCTAACAATGTACCTGCCAGTTAATGTATGTAGATGGCGCTTTCAGAGATGAGATTGATTGCTTTGGGTTTAGCAACAAATCAGTTCTTGTGGGTCATTTTGTGTCATCTCCTAGAGAAAGGGAGAAAAGAGATGGAAGAGATAAAAGTGGAGATGAAAGTGAGGGACAGAATAGAAAAAGGAATATGAATGTATGTGTAGAAACAGAAGAAATAACAAAATTACCCCTCTACCCTTACCTGCTGCAAGGACAACAGGCCTTGTCCAACTGTAAGCCAATATCAGTTGGATGCCCCAGTGATGCAAGATACACATTACCTGTGCCTCACCTAACCATCCCCACCAGAGACAAGAGGCTACCACCGAGTTAACACTGACAAATGGTTAATTAAGGAACTAACTAAACCAGCCAAATGTTTTTGGTGAAAGAATGTGAACTTTACTGGTTAACCTCTTGCATATAATCCTGCCCAGGAAAGGATAGATAGGTGAACTGACAAGTTTGACATGACGATAATAGTGTTGACAGGGCCATTTAAACTCCAAAGTCTAACACATCTCGCCTATATAGACAATGGAAAGGAAGTGTGATTTATTAAGCAACAAACCACTAGTCGAAAGAGTGTGACAAGTGACGTCATTAAAAGTCGCCAATTTAAGACCTCGCTCATAGATTCCTTGTCTTTAACCTCTTATGTATAAGTCTGCCCAAGAAAGGATGGATAGGTAAACTGACAAGTTTGACATGACGATAATAGTGTTGACAGGGCCATTTAAACTCCAAATTCTTAACACATCTCGCCTATATAGTCAATGGAAAGGAAGTGTGATTTATTAAGTAACAAATCACTAGTCGAAAGAGCGTTACAAGTGACGTCATTAAAAGTCGCCGATTTAAGACCTCACTCATAGATTCCTTGTTATATGGTTAAGCATTATTTTCTCGCATCAAAAACACTACACAAGGACATAATGTTGATGGGATTTCCTCTAACAATGTTGGAAAGTTGGAATTATTTGAAGGAAACAACAAAATTATTGTCGATTTTAGTGTTAGAATCAAAATAGATCAGTTCTTGTGTGTGATTTGTTGAGTATTAAATCAGTTGGTCAGTCAGTTGTAGGTAGACAAATCACTTGTGCTACACGCTCATGATTTGATTTGATTTACAACAGACCTCCAAACTGTGATTTATTAATCAACAAATCACTGCTACAGCTGATCTATTTCTTAACCCATTCAGTACCAGAAACCCCAAAAGGGGTACTTTGGCAAATAGTGCAGGCCCAGATCAGAAGGCAGCGTCTGATCAGGGCCTACTCTATTTGCAAAAATTTCAGCTATTTTCCAAGTAAAATTTTAAGAAATCACAACCTGACATCCCTAAATTTTGAAAAGGACTCCTGCCATATATAAGGAGGAAGATTCCATTTGGTACAAAAAGGGTTAACAGACCAACATGAAAGCCAGTAGAAAGTCACAAAAGTTGTGTCCCTTGCAAATGGCAGACATTCTGTTGCACTTACCTATTTAACCCGATTGCTGATTGGATAATGTCAAACATAACCGACAATATTTTCTGTAATATACTGTCGGAAACCTGATGTCAGACTCTGTCGTTTCATTGGCTGACATTTGGTTTTACGCAGCTCACAGCACTTGCCTCACAAAACAAATTTATGAATAAATGCATTGAGATACGGATGTCTGTATTGAAAATTGTCATTTAGAGGTTTCAATATTCCGTTGTATAGCCGTAAATTACGTTTTCTGACTGCTGATGCATCGCCATTAACCCTTTTTGTACCAAATGGAATCTTCCACCTTATATATAGCAGGAGTCCATTTCCAAATTTAGGGGTGTCAGGTTGTGTTTTCTAAAACTGTGAGACACCGCGTTCTGCGGCGTCTGATCTTGGCCTGCACTGTTTGCCAACTACCCTCTTCGGGGTCTATGGTACAAAATGGATTAAACAAAATTTCTGCCTATTAAACCACCAATTTTCCTCCCCAAATGACAATTTTCAACACAGCTATCCCCTATGTCGCAGTATCAGTTGCCTTAAATCACTTTGTACGGATTCTTCCACCTTATATGTACTGTAAGTTTGTTACAGAAGACCATTTCAAAATAGAGGGCTGTCAGGCTGGGCTCGCACTTTTGTGGTTTCACATAGAAAATAGCCGAGTTACTTTGTTGTTTTTTTTGCAGAGTTTAGCAAGACATTCCGCGATGGAGTATGCCATAATGACAGGGGGTGATGTGGCCCCCATGGGGAAGGAAGGGGTCAGTGCAATGCACAAAGTATTTGATTGGTCACAGACTAGTAAAAGAGGGTAGGTATTTATTAGTAGTATATGTTTGAGTATTTTAACACTTCCTGTTTTCAAGATTTAAGAAAAAGACGGAAATTCCGCTGTGTTATGGTATGTACACTATATATCAGGCCTCAGGGCTGGCCATGGTAGGTCAGTCGGATGCGCGTCTGACTGGTGATCAAGAGGACGCGGGTTCGATACCTGCCAGAGTCAGCAACATTCTTTCGTGGAGATTGATCATGAAATCTCTTCTAGGGTCATTCTCGCCCTTACGCTGATTCAAGAAGGGCAGTTGTCAGTTTCTGGCAAAAGAATGTGCACTGTCCTGGTTAACTGCTTACGTATAAGCTTGCCCAGGAAAAGTGTGGATAGGTTAACTGAACGGCTCAAAAATGACCTAAATAGTGTTGACTGGGCCGTTAAACTCCAATACAAACAAACAAACAACCAAACATATCAGGCCTCTTTTAGGCATTTGCAGGATTTCAGGCTTTTAGGTCTTGATTTTTTTTCTCCTGTATTATGTTTTAAAATGACTATTTAACCCTTATCCTGCTGAATAAATTTATTTAGCCACACCCATTTCTTACTATCAGCCCATCAAATAACTTGATATAATGTATTCATTCAGTTCATAAACTGCATAACAAACAGTGTAGATCCTGATCAGATGGCTTCTTCAGAAGCCATCTGATCTGGATCTACACTGTTTGCAAAGCTAATGGTTGTCATGTTCAGCAGCATAACGGTTAAGGCTATGAAATTGTGCCTTTCAGGCATGGAAAAGCATGGTCAGTATGAGGCCTGAGATATTTGGAAACCAAAATACCTTACTATACTTGTTTATACCCCCGGCATACGAAGTATGCAATGGGGGTATATAGTTTTTGTCTTTTCCGTCTGTGTGTCAGTAAACAATTATTTTGTGTCAAAGATATCTCAGGAACTGCTTCACATAGAAACTTGAAATTTTGCACACATGATCAGTATGACTACTTGTATTGTGGGAAAGAAAATAAGGACAAAAGGGGTCAGGCCTTTTAGAGTTATTTCCCTTTGTAGTTCTTGTTTCAGCTGAGGTGATGGCCCTGGCCGGGGGTATACTTGCCCAACTGGGCACTTTGTCTAGTTTAAAATTTGAACATGTGCAATCGACTCCCCCAATGTTGTGTCTAGAAATAGTTGGATTCTGGGATCCTTCAGACTTACGGAAGAGTCTTTTAACTGAAGTTCCATCTCCATATGATCTTTAATAATTTTTGTTGGGATGTAAAACTCGCTATTTTTGCTGAAAAAAAATGTGAGTAACTTTCTCACATTTTTTTTTTCAGCAAAAATATTAGTATAATTGCCACATTAAATGATCAATGTTTTAACAATTTGTTAACTAATAACGTCGTTAGTTTTGAACAACTGGCCCAGTATTTTGAGGTTAGAACTCTCTGTCCCTGCAGTTGTCTCATTTATACATGATTTGCTTATCTTGTCTATTTTCAGTGTATTATTATTTGTTGATGAAGCAGATGCATTTTTACGGAAAAGAAGTAAAGTAAGTGATTGATTTCTTTGCATCATGTACGCCAACCTTAAGTTATAGTAGTCGCAGATAAGATTGATTAGGTGGAGCTATCTTTTCTACCTGTCTTCAGAATGTTCTATTAACAAAAAGGTAAACCAAGTCACTCGATTATGTGAATTCAGCTGTAACACAAACAAAGCTGTGGCGAATATGGTCATTCGGTCCGCTTGCAGAAAGCATGGAAAAGGCACTCTACCGAATCTTCTGATGGATCAGCGAATTTGACATCTATTGATAGCACCTGAATAGCCCCGCCTAGTCAGTCGTATCTGCGACTACTATAGTAGTGTAGCATTGAACTGCCTTCATAAATGATGTTAAATACATTGTATACGCCCACAAAGATAAAGTATCAAATAGCATTATGGGAAGACTTTAGTGATACGTAAAAAGCTTAGAAAAGAAACGGCACACCAAATAATCAACTCTATTGAACTCTTATCCTGCTGTTCACGACAACCCCAATCTTTGCAAACAGTGTAGATCCAGATCAGATGGCTAAGCCATCAGATCAGGATCTACACTGTTTGACATTTAGTTTATGAATTTGTTGGAATAAACTACATCAAGTAATCTGATTGGTTCAAAGTCAGAAATGTGTTTGGCTAAATTGAATATTCAGCAAGATAAGGGTTGAATACTGTGGCTGAGAATAATAATCAGGCATCCATCTTTGATGTTGATCAATAAATCAGAACCTTCCAGTCAATGGTTAAAAGTCAGAAAATTAGAAAAACTTTGTTTTCGACTTTATCCTTTCACTCTCTGGTTTGGATATCTCTGTGTCTGTGTCTATTTCTCATTCTCTGTAGAGGTGCTTTTTCGTTTCAGGAAATGATTAGTGAAGATATGAGAGCAACATTAAATGCCTTTTTATATAGAACAGGGGAACAGTCGAATAAGTAAGTATCTCAGAGCACTCCAATAGGATAGTTTTTTGTTTGTTTGAGTTGAGGTTTTACATCCCCAGCAATGCTATGTAGGTCATTTTGTAGTCGTTGCTTCCAATTTTGTGGGACTTACACCCGACATCGAGATGAAATGACATCTCGGGGGCCTACCGTCCAAACAAACCAATATGGTTTATATGCAGGGACGGTCTCAATAGAACAGGTTTGAACCCTTATTCTGCTGAACCCAACAATCCCTACCTTTGCAAACAGTGTAGAACCAGATCAGATGGCTGCAGAAGAAGATCTACAGTGTGGACATTCAATCTTAAATGATCACCAGGCAAAGTTAAACAAAGATCTGTCAAGTTTGTGCGAGACATGCAACATGAAAGAGAATGTAGATCATTTTCTGTTCCACTGTCAGAGATTTAAATCAGAAAGGGATACATTAGAGTATAATGTTGAAGAGATTCTGGGCAGGGAGGAGGTGAAATTGGTAACAGACATTAACCTGAAAGTGTTGACAGGCATGATTGAGGACATTAGTAAGCAAGGAAGGAAGGAACTGACAGATGCACTGATGGAATTCATCAGGAGCACAAAAAGATTTTGAAGCGCATTGTTATATAAGTATCATGAGTTTTTCACATAGTGAAATCCACAAGTGACTTACTTGAGTACCAGATGACTATAGGCAGCGATATAATGCCTTATAGATATACAACAACAACAACAAAGTATTTGTCATAACCGAATACATTATATCAAGTAAATTGATGGGTTGATAGTCAGAAATGGGTGTGGCTAAATTAGTTTATTCAGCTGGATTAATGACAAGTACTATTGTATTTCATTCCTTTACCAAAATACAATCAAACTTCAATGGCTTAAGCACCTTTGGGACCGTGACAGTCCAGTTATTCAAAGCAGCATTAGTTTAACCAGCTCGTTAGTGGTCAAATTGTTAACTGTTCTAGTAAGTGCAAAATGTAATATTCAGGGGCCAGTTGTTCAAAACAAACGACGTCGTTAGTTAACGTATCGTTAAAACTTTGATCATTTATTATGGCAAATATGCATTCGCAAAAGCTGCTCACATTTTTTCAGCAAAAATACCAAAATTTACTATATTGTACTTGCTAGAAGAGTTAACAATATGACCACTAACGAGCTCGTTAAGCTAACGATGCTTTGAACAACTGGACCCTAGTATTTTTGCTGAAAAAAAAAGTGAGCAGAATGTTGCAGCTGAAACAAAATGGGTAGTATCTAATTACTCTCCCTTGCTGTCATGGGTGGGTTATATACCTTGAATGTCTTTTCTAACCCTTTCACCCCTGAGTTTCTGAAGTAGTCTTCCAGCTTTGAATCTGGACACGCCCATTGTTGTAAATTGGGAGTTTGGTCAAAATGATTAACAGGATGGCAAACATTGTAGAACCTGAACTCGCCGGCCTCGGAAACTCAGTCGGATGCGGGTTTGATACCTGCCGGGGTCGGCAACTTCTTTCGTGGAGATTGATCATGAAATCTTTTCTAAGGACATTTTCTCCTTTCCGCTTATTCAAGAAGGGCAGTTGTCAGTTTCTGGCGAAAGAATGTGCACTGTACTGGTTAACCGCTTCCATATAAGCCTGCCCAGGAAAAGTGTGGATGAGTAAATTGACCCGCTCAAAAAATGACCTAAAATAGTGTTGACTGGGCCATTAAACTCCAATACAAACAAAAACAAAACAACATACCTTGTTAAGATAAAATCAAACAAACATCCAAATACATGTATTAACCTAAATACATGGATTCACTAGTGACTTCAGAAGGAGTTTGAATTAGCCATAGTAAACAAACCATCTGTGTTCCTGTTATAGAAGTTTCACTGTATAAACTTGTTCTTTCTGACTGAATTCTACAGCTCACAAAAATGCTTGACTATTGCAGATTTATGTTAGTTTTAGCAAGTAATCAACCAGAACAGTTTGACTGGGCCATAAACGACAGATTGGATGAAATGGTTGAGTTCCACCTACCCACATTAGAAGAAAGAGAAAGAATGGTTAGGCAATACTTTGATATCTATGTACTGAATCCAGCTTCTAGACGAAATTCGTAAGTACATGTACACTGTTTTTAACCCTTTTTGTACAAAATTGAATCTTCCCCCTTATATATACCACGTCACAGGTGTCGATTCCAAAATTAAGGGCTATCAGGTTGTGTTTTCTTCAAAATTTATTTGGAAAATGGCTTAACTTTTCGCAAATATGGGTGTGAGGGGTGGATGGAAAAACCCGTCCCGAGGGTCACTGTCAGGCATCACGAGGCTTGCATACCTTCCATTTTTAGCACGGATTTTTAATGCTGCAGTCACTTCGGTTACCAACGTCCGCCATATTGTGATGACACTACAGGAATGTTTAGTGATGTCACGTAACGCGCATGATGTCAACCTTAACAACGGCGCATTAGAGGTTGTATTCAACCAGTACATTTATCAATCACGCAGGAATATTCGATTTTGGGTCGGAACACCAGGGTCAGAACATAAATTTCTATCCCAGGGTAAAATCACATATTTCCTTGTCTGGTGTGCAAGAACAGAATTTCTATCCCAGGCTTAAATCATGGATTTCCTTATCTGGTGTGCAAGAATAGGTTTTCTGATGTTGTGGCTTACATTTATTGTAGGAGGATGAAGCTAGCAGAATTTGACTATGGTTTGAAATGTTCAGAAATAGCCAAAAGGTGTGAGGGCTTATCAGGCAGAGAAATTTCAAAACTGGGAGTAGCCTGGCAGGTAAGCATTTAGAGCCCTATATTATATAAAACCAGAGATTCAAAGGATAATATAGCTTAATAACAAGCTCGTTAATGATCAAATAGTATTAGCTACTCACATTTTTTTCTGCAGAAATATTTATTGTATATTTACCATATTAAATTATCAAACTGTTAAGAATACCACACCAACTGCTATGTTAAGTATTTTGTGATAATTATACCCGCTTTTTCGAAGACAAATAGGGTATATTGTTTGCGTGTCAGAGTGTCTTCATATATTGTTTTCGTGTCTGCCCCAAATATAGGTTGTGGGTGTTCGTTAGAGCAGTTCTAGCAAGTATCCACAACCTGTCTTGTAGCAGAAACAACAAAATAATGTGAACTTTTCTCTTCACAGCGGTTTATACATGGATGTTAATTACACAGAGAAGGCTACATTGTGTAGTGGTTATGCTGTTTGCCTCATAAACCCGGGGTTGTGTGTTTGATTCTGGGCTTTTCCAGACATTCGGATGAAACTGAGGTCCCATCTCTATATGACTTCAGTTGTTGATGGAACATTGAGGGGAATGGGAACACCTGGCAGATTTTTCCACCATTTTTCAAAGGGAGACAACTTTCGGAACTTCCTGTTGACTTTTCTATAAGCCTTGTCCCACTGTAAAAGGGGTCTACTCTTAAAGGAAAGAATTTGCTCCTCAGGAGCAAATTCTTTCCTTTAAGAGTTGACCCCTATTAACGTGGGAAACATCCGAAACACCGGCCCCTGCCCATCGGGGCTTGAAGAAATATATGGGCTGCATGATGTTTCCACGAAGAGCTGAATCCGACCCACACATGAGTACTGGTAAGCCGCTTAGAGGATCTAAGCCTGCCCAGGCAAAGCGGTGCACACAAGTCTGACCATCCATGCTTATAGACCCAATTGGTTTCATTTGGCGACAGGGCTTGAGATGTCATTTCATCTCAATGTCGGGTAAGTCCCACAAAATTGGAAGCAACATCTCCAAAATGACCTTTACAGTGTTGACCGGGACGTTAAACCTCAAATCAAACAAAACAAACGTGGGAAACAAAACTACTTTTGCAGGAGTTGCCTCCCCTGAAGGTGAATCCATTCCCCTTAAACTTATTACAGACCTGTTAGTGTGATTTGAGTAGTTTATTAGTCGCATCAAAAACATGCTCATTTCAGTTGAGCATGAAAACAGTTCTGTACTAGGTCCATGTCATAAGTGAGAGGCCAAATATTTTGGTAACAGAAAGCCATATGTTTATGGCTTTTGCCTTGCTTTGATTAATGAGTGGCCCATATAACTGAAATATTCATGAAAGGGTCGCAAAAGAAGTCTCCGTGGTTTAGTGGTTAAGCTACTCGCCTTTTTAGTCAGGAATCCTAAGTTTCATTCTAGGCTTCTCCAGATTTTACACATGAGTCCTTAAACGTTACGTCCAGTCTGCATAGGATCTTTATCAATGGTGGGATTTACAGCTCAAAGAAACAAAAAGGTCATAAAATCTAAAGAAGCCTCCATGGTGTAGTGGTTACGCTTCTCCCCTTGTAAACCAGGAGTCGCAGGATCTATCACGGGCTTCTCCAGACTTTCAGATGAGTCTTTAAACCGAGGTCCCATCTCCGTATGACCTTAGCTGTTGGTGGGACGTAAAACTCAAACACTCAATCACTCCTAAAATCTAAATAATAAAACAATTATTTTTCCAGGCTGCTGCCTATGCATCAGAAGACGGTATTCTAACAGAAGAAATGATCGACGAGAAAGTCAATGATGCCGTCCTACAGCACGAGAAGAAAGTTTATTGGCGAGAGGAACAAGAGAGTTTAAACCCCACAGACAATATAGTGATTTCAGAGAAAGCTAGATCTATGGTCTTACCTTCACTTAAGCCAAGTCCTGCAAGTTAACATAGGATTAAATCTAGGCAGATGTTTTATATAAATTTACTGGAATGGGTACACAGCTGACAGCGGAGGCAACTTTTTCAAATATATTGCCTTTCTTCTCAATAAGGGTCTACTTTTAAGGGAAAGGATATGCTTCTGAACAGCGGAGGCAACTTTTTCAAATATATTGCCTTTCTTCTCAATAAGGGTCTACTTTTAAGGGAAAGGATATGCTTCTGAGCAGAAGATACCTTTTTGGAGGGGCACAGGGCTTACAGCGGCGGTGATTCTTTAAAAAGTGTTGTCTCCCATGTCAGTAGGGATCCACTCTTATGAAGTAGTACTGTAGTACTGTCCTTTTAGAAGGGACACAGTGATTACAGCGGAGGTAATCCTTTCCAACCCGTTTTCTCCCTGATTTATAGGGGTCTACTCTTAAAGGAAAGATTTTGCTCCAGAGGAGTAGACCCCTTTTTGGAGGGACACAGGATATAAACAGAATCTTTCAAACGTGTTGTCTTATCAGTAGGGGTCTACTTTTAAAGAAAAGAATTTGTTTATAAGGAGAAGACCCCTTTTTGAGGGATGCAGGGCTTCAGTGGAGGTATCTCTTTCACAAGTGTTGTTTCCCTAGTCAGTAGGGGTCTTAAAGGAAAGAATTTTCTCCTCAGGAGCAGACCTCTTTTCGTGAGGACTCGTGGCTCAAAAGGGGCCTACTCTTAAAGGAAAGAATTTGCTCACGCACGCATACAGGAAGTTTTGGAAGTTGTCTCTTACAGAATCGCAGAAATGCCAAGCACACCCGTTCCTCTTAGGAAATGCCTTGCAATATTGTTATTTCAAAGCAATGTAAGTCTTGGTCATTCTATCACTTTTAACCTAGACCTGATTGATAACAAACAGTTTTTGTTTTAACAGAGTTTTAGTTTTGTATCGTGGCAATAGTGGAATGAGTAAACTTAACCTTTATCCTGCTGTTCACCCCTACCTTTGCAAACAGTGTAGATCCAGATCAGATGGCTTCTGAAGCCATCTGACCAGGATCTACACTGTTTGACATTCAGGTTATGAATTTGTAGAAATAAATTACTTCAAGTAATCTGATTGGTTCAAAGTGAGAAATGGGTGTGGCTAAATCAATTATTCAGCGGGGTAAGGGATAATGAGGACAAATTCATGAGTTTACCAAGTAAGCTCCTTTTGACACCTTGAGGAGTTCAGCTTTCAAACGAAGACAAATAATTATACACAAATTTAAGTTGGGCCTCAATTGTTCGGTCAGGTGCTCATCAGACTGGTGATCAGGAGGTTTTGTGTTTGATACCTGCCAGTTTGGCAATATTCTTTCGTGGATTTTGATCATGAGGTCTTTTCTACAGTCATTCTCTCTCTGATTCACTGATTCAAGGAGGCAGTTGTCAGTTTCTGGTGAAAGAATGCGCACTGTACTAGTTAACCGCTCATGTTTTAGCCTGCCAAGAAAAAGCATGGTTGGGTAAGCTGACTGACTAGATATGGCCTAAATAGTGTTGAGTGGGTCATTAAAACAAATACAAATTTAAACTGAGAATCCCAGTTGCAAATATCCACAGTACCAGGGTCCACTTGTTCAAAACTAACAATGTCATTAGTTATCATATTGTTAAAACTTTGATCATTTTTACGGAAATAGATCAGCTCTAGCAGTGATCTGTTGCATAATAAATCACAGTTTTGGGGTCAGTGTCCATACCATAATATCAACAACAAATTTTAGATATCAAGGCACGACTGGGAAACAATAACAGTTTCGTCAGCTGCTTACTCAAGGAGGCCATGTTTGTGTTCTATATTGTATCAGAATCACCTTTTGAAAGGGGCGATTTCATTGGTTAGAAACCTCAATATTTCAAATCACATTCTAATCATCCAATGAAAACTCGTTTAACATAAACTAATGCCTTTTACATCATGATTCATTTGCTCCGGATCTGTAAATGAAAATTTTGCTTCCCCCAGAAAGCAGCTGTCAAAGTTGCTTGCCAGTTATGCAGTGGTATCTAGAGTTGTTGATATGGACACAGTTGATTGGCATTGGTGAAAATACTGGACAGGGATATAAGTTTTCTTTGTGTTGTGCCCTAGAAAACGTAATCTTTTGTTTAAGCAAGCATATATAGTCTTGGCTACATTGAAGAAATTCTGACCAATTTTGGACATTCTTTATGACTTTGCTCCGTACTGTTAAAGGTGCATTATTGAGCTACCGGGTCTCATATTTTTTTTTCTGGTTTTTATCTTCAATGCATACTCCTTTGTCATGTGTACACTTTTGGAGCCAAATACAGCTTCAGAACTTTGTGAAAATGGTCGTTTTCATTCATGTTTACCCTTCGCTCTGAACATGTGTTCGGAATTTCTGTTCTAAAAATAAATATATCACTTTACACATACATTGCGACAGTATTGTCTCTGCGTATCGTTACTTATAGCATGGTATTCAGCGTCATATTTTTTTCCGATTCAGGCATGGCCTAAGCAAACAAGGCCAAAAATGAACGTCGCATAACGTCATATATGGGGATTCTATTTTTGTCACGAACTAAAAATAGATCTAACTAGTGTTCGAAACCTAGTTAGGGAATCCCTCTCAAACTCGTTTACCTGTCATCATAATTGTTCGCATTTTTGCATAAAATGCATTCATTAGGGCCCCGCACTGAAAGTGTGGGTGCCCTATAGTAATCACTCTGTCCATCCGTCTGTCCATCCACAAATTTCTGATAGCGCTGCCGGGGCCCTAGTCAGTTTCACTGACAGCTCTAGTTTGTATTGTTTTAAAGAAAAATACCGGCTATGTGTATTTTATTTTTGGAAGCATTTTTTCCAGATAGCTCAATAATGCACCTTTAAGACTAGAATAGAGATTGCAGGTACTGTTATATACATCAATATGTTATCTACTTTGTCTTGAGGTTTGACATGTGTTACGAATAACCAGAGATACAAAACTTTATTCACGATTGTTTATTTGTTTAATACCCAATGGTGCCCTTGTGTAATTTATTATAAGATAGTAAATGTTTCCTCTCAGAAAGCTTGCTACCAGCACCTATGGACTCCTGCTATATGTGGAGCATGTATAAGGGGGAGATTCCATTTAGTACAGCATACAATAACACATCTGTGTGATATACAGCATTCTTTATAGCTCCAAAATGGTTATTTTTCTGATGAAATTTTGTGATATTTTTCTTATTTTTACCCGAAACACATGTTGTGGGAGCTCGTTAGAACCGCCTCGGCCAACAAGTACCCACAACCTATGTCGTGGAACAGAAATAATAAAAAATATATCCGTACCAAATGGAATTTTCCTCCTTATATATAGCAGGAGTCCAGTTCAAAATTTAGGGGTTTCAGGTTGTGTTTTCTTCAAAATTGATTAGGCAAATGGCTTAACCTTTTGCAAACAGTGTAGGCCCTGATCAGACGCCGCATTCTGCAGCGTCTGATCTGGGGCCTGCACTGTTTGCCCTGGTACCCGTTTTGGGGTTTCCTGTACTGAATGGGTTAATTTTCATAGTCACATATTGCAATATATTGAGCTGGCCTCTGTAGCTCAGTAGGATGTGCGTCTGACTGGTTGTCAGGAGATCACGGGTTCGATACCTGCTGGGGTAGGCAACATTCTTTCGTGGAGATGGATCATGAAATCTTTTCTACGGTCATTCTCTCCCTTCTGCTGATTCATGAAGGACAGTTGTCAGTTTCTGGCGAAAGACTGTGAACTGGACTGGTTAACTGCTTACATATGAACCTGCCCAGGAAAAGTTGGATAGGTAAACGGACCGGCTCAAAAATGACCTAAAATAGTGTTGACTGGGCCGTTAAACTCCAATACAAACAAGCAAAAGCAATACATTGTATGTGTAGTAATTGTGTGGAACTAGAGCTAATAATTTTTTTTGTATGTTTGTGATCATTGCCATATGATAGTAAGAATATCAAAATATTGAAGAATAGTAAAAAGCACAGCTTTTACAGTTGTCAGTGTTTTATTTTTATCCAGTATGTCCGGAATATAGTATTGCCATCTTTTTCAAGGGCTACCTACGTGTCACAGATTAATCTATCACCATTTACATAATCCAGGTAGCGGTTGTTTATGGTCATCATATTCTTATTGATGTCAAAGTGCAGTGTCAAGAGAGTTGCGTGTAAAACATGGACTCGCAAACAGTTAGTGGAGTGCTGTGGTGCAGTGGAAAAGCATAAGTTTGAGATTGAGAGGTAGCCAGTTCCATCTCCGCAAGCACCAAGTGTTGTATCTTTGAGTAAGACTTAATCCACATTGCTTAGTACTGGTTTCTACCTAGCCCCCACCCATTAGGGCTTGAAGAAATAGATGGGCTGTATGATGCTTCCACGCAGAGCTGAAACCGACTCGCACACGAGTACCGGTAAACCGCTTAAGAGCATCTAAGCCTGCCCAGACAATGCGGTGAGAGTCGGCCCATCCATGCTTATAAACCCTATTGGGCGGCAGGGCTTGAGATGTCATTTCATCTCAATGTCGGGTGAAAGTCCCACAATGGAATTAACGTCTCCAAAATGACCTTTACAGTGTTGACGGGGGACATTAAACTTGAAATCAAACAAAATCAAACTGGTTTCTACCCAGGAGGCTAAAGAGGGCCTCATGGAAGATTAGTACTAGTTTACTAAATGTGTTACCCTCTGTAAATAAGGTTGATCATTATAATAGTTTAGTTTGCAAACCTTGCCCAGGCAAAGTGGTGTGAGTCGGACCGTCCAATGTATATAGGCCTTTTGGTTCCATTGGACGGCAGGGCTTGAGATGACATTTCATCTCAATATTGGGTAAAAGTCACACAACACTGGAAGCAGCATCTCCAAAATGACCTAAATAGTGTTGACTGGGACGTGCTTGTGTCCGTCCATAAACAAAACAAATGCGAAAAGGGCACATATTAAGTGACAATAAAGGCTAAGCGGAGTCTGTGCAGATGATGATGTGGCTAATGCATTGATCTTGTATAAAGCTACCTAAAGGCCTCCCAAGTAGTCTGTGTTGTGAAGCGGTTCAGCTACTTGCCTCATAAAAGAGGGGTTTAAGTATGATTTTGAGCTTCTCCAGACTTGTTCATGCAGGTTCAAGGGCAACATCCATATAAGTGGGCCCCCTTCCAGGTAGCTGGCTTGCACGCATGGCACATCTTGCACCAGGTCTGGTATGTCTATCATGAAGGTTGATAGCCAAGACCTTCCACTCTCTGCGATCTCACGGTCAGCTGCTTCCAAGTCATCTTGGGGCCCACGTTTTCCATCCACCTGTATGTCAAAGGCGGTCCTGACTTCATCCTTGGAGTGTTGCATGCGTCGATACCAACATAGCCTTATTAGTGGAAAGAAACCTCTACCTTCTCAATTACATGTCTGTGAGCAGCATAGGCTTTGGCGAGCCTGTGCCTGCATAGGTTCAATAGAGCCTATGCTGTTCACCTATGCAATAAGTAACCTTTTCTTATAGGCTGAGTCAGGAAAAAAGATATATTAATAAAAGAAACAAAAGCTGACTATGATGTTAAATGTATGGAGGAGGAACTATCGTAAATTCATCCAAGAATATGTATAACAGCAGTGCAAAAGTCAATGTAAAATGACTATACATGAAGCTACATTCGGGGTAGGAAGTACTGGCTGAGAAGGTCTCATCTGCAAGAGAAAAAATACACATTTTAACTTTGATCATAACACTTTCTGGCATCTTTGTGCTGTCCTTTATCGCCGAGACGGATGCATGGGATGGTCTGCAAATTGTGAGTTCGATCCCCACTGAGTTCAGCAAATAATCTCTAGGGTCATTCTCTCCCGCTGATTCAAGAAGGACAGTTGTCAGTTTCTGTCGAAAAAAATATGCACTGTACGGGTTAGCCACTTATGTAAAAGTCTTCTCATGGAAAAGTGTGGACAGGTAAACTGACTGGCTTGATATGATCTAAAAATGAACTGCAAACAAAACCCAAAATCCATTCACATTTGTTACTTTCCTATGTACTCTCCTATCACACCTGTCCATTTCTCTCAGAAACAACACAAAATGATGTGCCCCCGCCCATCGAGGCTTGAAGAAATAGATGGGCTGCATGATGCTTCCACGCAGAGCTGAAACCGACCCGCACACGATTACTGGTAAACCACTTAGAGGATCTAAACCTGCCCAGGCAGAGGGGTGCAAGTCTGACCGTCCATGCATATAAACCCTATTGGTTTTATTGGGCGGCAGGGCTCGAGATGTCATTTCATCTCAATTTCGGGTAAAAGTCCCACAAAATTGGAAGCAACGTCTCCAAAATGACCTTTACAGTGTTTACGGGGACGTTAAACCTGAAATCAAACAAACAAACAACACAAAATGACCTCCCAAGCGTTGAAGGAACTAAATGTAAACCCTACCACAATTGTAAATAGAGCCCCATTAGGAAAAACCCTGTAAATACCATTTGTGAACTCCAAAAGATGCAAACCATTTGTGAACTCCAAAAGATGCAAACCATTTGTGAACTCCAAAAGATGCAAACCATTTGTGAACTCCAAAAGATGCAGATCAGCCTGCATATCCCGCACAATCTGATCAGCATGTTTATGTTCAGAAGCCTCTGTGGTGTAGTGGTTTTGCTACTCGCCTTATAAACCAGGGGTCGTGGGTTTGATCCCGAGCTTCTCGGACGTTTGGATGAGTCTTTTAAACCGAGGTTCTGTCTCCTTTTGACCGAAGCTGTTGGTGGGACATAAAACTCAAACATACACAAATTTATGTTCACTGCTTAGAGAGTACAATATGGTAAAATTCCTATACTAAGATCACCTTCGGGGCTGTTCAAAAGTGGTCTTAAGACCACTTTTGAACACTTTCTAGAAGACACTGAGTGCAGAAAACACTGGAAGAGTGACTAAAACCTTTTAAATATGCTTTCTACAGGACAATTAGTCTAAATTTTAGGTGGTCTTAATAGCGGAATATCACTGTACTTCTAGTTTCTATATCTAAAACTTAGACTATTAAGGGGAATGGGAACGCCTGGCAGATTTTTCCGCCATTCTTCAAAGGTAGACAAATTTCGGAACTTCCTGTTCGCTTTTCTATAAGCCCTGTCCCACTGAAAAAGGGGTCTACTGTTAAAGGAAAGAATTTGCTCCTCAGGAGCAAATTCTTTCCTTTAAGAGTTGACCCCTTTTGACATGGGAGACGAAAATACTTTTGGCGGAGTTACCTCCCCTGAAGGTGTTTCCATTCCCCTTAAATGTTGGTAGTTTATGTTGCTGAGCAAGCCTGTTAGTGTCTTACCTGGCTGCAAATCCCAATGAAAGGTTTTTCTTGTGACGGAGTGCATATGCTAGATCCTCTACAACATGCATGTATGAGCCATTTCATAAAAAATATCTTTTTGACATTAGTGACCAAAAAATGTGCAGAGGTCTGATAAGCACATTCGTGTTCGCTTCTTGGATAGCCCAATACCTCCAGTTTCTCTAGTGAGTAAGTGTTTGAGTTTTACGTCCCACCAACTGCTAAGGTCATACGGAGATGGGACCTTGGTTTAAAGACTCATCCGAAAGTCTGGAGAAGCCCGGGATCGATCCTGCAATCCCTGGTTAACAAGGCGAGTAGCGTAACCACTACACTACAGAGGCTTTTCCCCAGTTTCTATAATCTAAAATTTCAAGACTCTTGCTAGTCTGTGTAGCTGTGTGTAATATCTGGCCGGTTGTTCAAACTAAACTATGCTGTTAGTTAATGTATCGTTATAACTGATTGTTTAATATGGCAAATACAGTCAAACTTCAATGACTCGAACACCTTTGGGACCACGAAAATCTGTTCGAGACCGGGGTAGTTCTAGCCACTGCAGGCTACTGCCAGGAGGCATAACGACATACTTTAGGACATGTATGCTGTGTTTACTCATTAGAATCGCCTCATCGAGGCGATTCTAATGAGTACACACAGTATACATTTGCAAGATAAGACGATCATATCCTCAATTTAACCCTCCCTTTTTCTTATGTAGAGAAATTCCCTCGGGACTCCAGAAAGGGTTCGACTGAGCCATGGTAAACGAGCCATCGGTGTTCGAGCCATCGAAGTTCTACTGTATACTAATATTATTGCTGAAAAAAATGTATGCAAAAGCTACTCACATTTTTTCAGCAAAATACATATGGAAAAGCTACTCAGCAAAAAACAACACCAAAAATGATATTGAAGTGCTAGAACAGTTAACAATTTGACCACTAACGATCGTATTAAGCTAATGCTGGTTTGAACAACTGGTAACTGAAAATGATGGCAGGTTTTCCCCATGAAAAATAAACAAACCCAATGAATCCTCACAACAAGCTAGTTTACCCTCCCCACAGTCCTCTGCTCCATACACTGGTGAAAGATCAGAGGGACAGCCCATAACTGTATCGTAACAATAACCCATTCTTGGAAAAGAGTCAATCTTGTTAATAAGTCAGTTGAAAGTCCAATTTTATATTGAAAAAAGTACGGTATGGATGGACATATATTCGGTCCAGGACTATTTTCACAGCCTTTTCTTTGACTATCGACCCACCAGTGCTGTGGGTGTACCTCTTTGAGGAGAGCTATGGACTATAATTTCGTGTATCGCAGGTTCTGGTGAATGAATGTCATTGGTCTTATAGCAGAACTACATACAAAAAAGTCAAGAAGCTCAAAATCGAGGTTTGGGAGACAGCCAAAACGATATATAGCCATCACCGACGTCAGTCGAAGGTTACATTGAAAAGATGTTGATCTCATTCTTTCGTGGAGATTGATCATGAAATCTTTTCTATGGTCATTCTCTCCCTTTTGCTGAATCAAGAAGGGCAGTTGTCAGTTTCTGGCGAAAGAATGTGCACTGCACTGGATAACCACTTTAACTTATAAGCCTGCCCAGGAAAAGTGTGGATAGGTAAACTGACCGGCTCATATATGACATAAATACTGTTGACTGGGCCGTTAAAACTCCAATACAAAGCATAGTAAGAAGATTTTGGAGCTGGCTCACGAGAAAAGGGTCGTACAGGCAAATAAAATTGCCAGAACCTCTGCTGTTCGCTAATATAACTGAACCAGCGCACGACAAAACCTACATAAAGACGTGTGAACTTCAAATACCTGGATCAGTCTGCTCATTTACTAAGATTAAAGATGATGTTTAACTCTCTTAGAATAGCCCACAGGCTATAGAAAGTACAAGTGATCAGTGAAGCCTCTGATCAGACTGCGCGAATGCACAGGCTGATCTGAGTCTTCGCTGGTCGCACAAAAGCCTTAACATAGGTTTTGTTGTGTGCTAGCTCATATAGTAGGTAGCTTCTATGGAGTATGGATGCGATACAGGCATTTACAAACAGAGGCATCCATCACGAAAACACACCTACAATGTATATAATTTCGACCCCCTTGAACCCCACTTTTATATAGTAAACCTGGGGTTTACGGGGGTATACCATATTTTTCTTATTTCTGCTCTAAAATATAGATTGTGGGTACTCTTTAGAACCGCCTCGATGAGGTGGTTCTAACTAGTACCCATTATCTATATTTTGAGCAAAAATAGGAAAAATATCGCAATTTGTCATCTTTCTTTCGGAGGTTAAATATAGAATGTGTTTGTATAGGCGTGTTTTTGTAATGACTGGGCTGCTCAGAACTGTGGCTAAGCTGAGGTTTCAGTTGGTCCAGACATTTATAACCCGTTCATTCGAAGAATGTTGGAAATGGCATAATTATTAATTTCCCTGCTCAGCTCAGACTGTGTCCTAGACTGGCTCCCTGTCATATGTTCATATTTTTCTAACCTGATCCAAGAAACACAATCCAAACATTTCTTTTCCTTCAAAGTTGTCTTTCTTTCTACTGGTAGAACATACCATACCGTCAAACTCAGCTGGAATCAGTAAAACATCAGTGAAAACATATTTTTGTAAGTTTGACTAATTAATAGTTTGACGATGGGAGCCAGTCTACTTACCGTGCATCTTGCTGTGGTCCACCGAACTGGTAGTGACAGGTCTGTAAACAAAAGGCTGAACCGTGGTGGGCAGAAATAAGTCCGAAAACAAATGAAAGAGGCGTGACAAGTGGGCGGTCTTGTTGCTGGCGCGCGCCATTTTGGATTCTGGTTCATGCTGAATTTGGCCAAGGGCGGTAATTTGACGATTATTTCTGCGAGCCGGTCGACGGTTATTCCATCACGAAAACACGTCTATTTAATTTTAACCCCATTGAACCCCACTTTTATATTATAAAATTGGGGTTTACAGGGGTAAACCTTATTAGGGCCCCGCACTGAAAGTGTGGGTGCCCTATAGTAATCACTCTGTCCGTCCGTCTGTCTGTCTGTCCGTCCACAAATTTCTGATAGCGCTGCCGGGGCCCTAGTCAGTTTCACTGACAGCTCTAGTTTTTCTTATTTCTGCTCAAAAATATAGATTGTGGGTACTCGTTAGAACCACCTCGATGAGGCGGTTTTTACGAGTACTCAAAATCTACATTCTGAGCAGAAATAAGAAAATATTCTCAATTTTTCATCTTAAAATTTTCGTTTTTCCAGCGGTAAAGTTAACAATGTATTTTTATAGGCGTGTTTTCGTAATCCTGACGGCGACGAGCAGGTGCCCCTTCTGCATTGGGTGCGTTTAATATTCCGTTGGCGGTTTCTTTTTTGTTGTCGTCTGGGACGGGTTCCACGAGGACGAAACTGTTGGTTACCTTGGGCCCCAGATCTCGGTATCGCTCGTTTCTGACGTCTTTTGCGATTGTAGCCTATCCGATGATGCGTAGTTGCCTACCCTTGGCCGATAGGGCCTGTGTTCAAAACTCCGTTTACCCCTGGTTGGCCAACTGCTGTCTTATTTACAATACCTTCCGGGCGATATTTGGGCTGTTTTGTTTGTTTGATTGAAGGTTAAACGTCATTTTGGAGACGTTGCTTCCAATTTTGTGGGACTTTTACCCGACATTGAGATGCAATGACATCTCAAGCCCTGCCGCCCAATGAAACCAATAGGATTTATAAGCATGGACTCGCACCGCTTTGCCTGGGCAGGCTTAGATCCTCTAAGCGGTTTATCAGTACTCGTGTGCAAGTCGCTTTCAGCTCTGCGTGGAACCATCATGCAGCCCATCTTTTTATTCAAGCCGCGATGGGCGGGGTAATGGCTGGGGACTGTTGAACATTAAGCCCCATGGCACAAATTGATCGGATGGTCTGATCTGAAAGTAAATAAATTCTATCATTTTGCTTAAATACGCACGTGTGCGATGGTAAATATTACAGAGAAGAGAACCGGCTAAATATAAAGATTTTGGCTGCATGGTGCTTCCACGCAGAGCTGGAACTGACCGCACGTGAGTACTGGAAAATGGGGTAATCATGGTAACTGGTACATCACGAAAACACGCCTATATAATTTTGACCCGCTCGAACCCCACTTTTACATAGTGAAACTGGGGTTTACAGCGGTAAGCCTTATTTTTCTTACTTCTGCTCTAAAATATAGAGTATGGGTACTCTTTAGAACCGCCTCGATGAGGCGGTTCTAACGAGTACCCACAATCTATATTTTGATGATAAGAAAAAATATCACATCTTAAATTTTCTTTTTTTTTTTCGGCGATAAAGGTTACAATGTAGTTGTATAGGCGTGTTTTCGTATTGAAATCATGGCAGCCTCGATAGCCCAGTTAGAAGCCTCCGTGGTGCAGTGGTTACGCTACTCGCCTTGTAAACCAGGGATCGCAGGATCGATCCCGGGCTTCTCCAGACTTTCGGATGAGTCTTTAAACAGAGGTCCCGTCTCCGTATGACCTTAGCTGTTGGTAGGACGTAAAACTAAAACTCACTCACTCACTCACTCACTCGATAGCCCAGTGGCTAACGCATTCGCATTATGATTGTCTCGCACGTGTGGGTGTCTCTCTCACGCGTGATAACATCAGGAATGACTGTTCGAGAGCGATTCAAATAAGCTTGAAGCTTTCATCGCAATCGAACTAAAATAAATTTGTACAAAATAAATATAAAGCATTTTCATTCCATCTCGGATGGGGGGGGGGGGGGGGGGGTGTTAAAGGGGAGTACATGAGTACTGGTAAGGCAAAAAAAAATAGCTGTGTTCTAGTCTTGATCATCGATGTGATCGCATGATCTGGATCTGGATCACTGGAACGGCTTGGTGAATAAGACTAGCTGTGTTTCCGCTAACATACCGAAATTGGGTATGGGTCGTTAGGTCGCAAAAACGTTTTATTTTTTGACCAAATTTTATTCGATGGAAAAAAAGCAAAAAAAAAACAAAAAAAAAAACAACAACCACAAAAAAACATTAAAACTATATTACCTGAACATAAAATTTAAAAAAAAAAAAAAAAAAAAAACAAGGTTAAAAGCATCAAGGAAGCAAAAGAACGGGGCTTTAAGTATTAGTTTAGGTACTTTGACAGTTTTATGTTTTTTTTTATCAAAGTGCAAGTCGGCCCCCGCCCATCGGGGCTTGAAGAAATAGATGGGCTGCATGATGCTGAAATCGGACCGGACACGAGTACTGGTAAACCGCTTAGATGATCTATCTAAGCCTGCCCAGGTAAAGCGGTGCGAGTTGGACTGTCCATGCATATAAACCCTATTGGTTTCATTGGCCGGCAGGGCTTGAGAGTAATTTCATCGCAAAGTCGGGTTAAAAAGTCCCACAGAATTGGAAGCAACGTCTCCGAAATGACCTTTACAGTGTTGACCGGGACGTTAAAGAAACCACAAATCAACCAAAAGGGTCCAGTTGTTCAAAACGCGACCAACATCATTAGTTGACAAATAGTTAAAATTTTGATCATTTCATATGGCAAAACATGCTAATAACTACTCAGTTGGTTTTTCATTTGACGGAAAGACCTGATAGCAAGCTGTATAGACCCAGATCAGACGCCGCAATGGGTTTGCACTGTTTGCCTATGTCCCTTTACGGGTTTCCCTGTAGAACCGGGCTAAGACTACACAACGTTCAGTGTAAGCCCGACTTTTCTCTGTATAAAGTAGTGTTTACATGGGTGCTCATGACATGGACTTGAAATTATGATGCACTGAGGTACCTGTCAACCGACTTAGTCAGAATAGAACAGGTTCCCCTGTCAGCACGATAAATCAACCGGCTTCCACATAGCGCGCACTGATGACTAATGCAGATGCATGCATAGCTAATTGTACAATGGGCGCTGGGCTTGCGGCGTTAATTCAAAGCAGTGCCTATGTGCGTAAACAGAACCTGTTCCGTAGTGTTTCGATCTTTTCTGATAAGCCCTATAGGCGTGTTTTCGTAATGTAGGCTACAATCAATGTTTTGGGGCAAGAAAAAGGAAAATGATATATTCCCCTGTAAACCCCACTTTTTCCCCTCTTTAATAGGGGTATTGATTATATAGAGGATCTTACATGAGTGTTCATTTATTATTGAATTTATTAAACGAGTTGAAGAAACAAGCAAGGCCTCGCATTTTATCCCTTTTCCTCAACGAGTTTAATAAATTCAATAATGCATGAGCACGAATGCAAGATTCTATTTATCATATGACATTTAAAACGTATTTTATTCACGATTGTTTACAAAAATGTCAATATTCCGCCATTAGTAAACGCGAGGTCTAACGTTACGGGACGTATCTAGCTAATTTGCATATTTAATCCACTAGGATTATCGAAAATATTACATGGCGTTATAACACTCTCAGACGCAACGTCTTATGATAAATATGAACTTGTTAATGTGACCTGAGCTATTAAAAAGATTGCCAAAACTGGCAAAAGATTTAACATTCCTTCAAAACACGTCACTGTACCAATTTGACAAAGGAAATGACTGAACTGCATGCCTGCTTTATAGTGATTGTCTTCGACCCGTGTGTTTTTGTGTTGATTTATAGAATGCATATGTGTTCAAATCAATCAACGTTCAATTGTTTTTATCAAAACCTTAATGACGGTGTCACTCACATACAGTATTTTAAAGAAATAACACATTTTAGGAGGCCCCCCCCCCCCCCCCACACACACACACACAAACAACTATAGCTCAGTCTTATGCGCGTAAGACTGGTGATCCGAAGGTTGAAATCTTCCCGGCAGGCACATGAAGTAATTGTGACGTCACATCAACGTTGGTGCAACGTCATGACGTTTATGCAACGTTATAATAACGTCGGTGCAACGTCATGTTAAATCATTCTAAGTATATTTGCTGTTTCTTTGGTTTTTACTCATTTCTGCTCACATGAGTAGAGTCAAGTAGCACCGCGCTCTTTGTGAGACGCGGAACTGAATAAAAAAATGTACCCGCGGAAAATCACCACAATTTCTGTTGTGTTAGTGGGTAATGCCACAGAACTTCATTTATTTTTATTTGTATTCGCTTGTATTTGTTATGTTCAATGAATGCGTTAATGATTACGAAACAATAATTAAAAAAAAAAAGAAAAGAAAAGAAAAATTTATGGAGAATCCGGGCATCGATCCCGGTACCTCTCGCATGCTAAGCGAGCGCTCTACCATTTGAGCTAATTCCCCAATGCTGACAAAATACGGCTCTTGTATCTTTATATGGAATGTTTTTATCATCTAAAGTTGATTAATTTATACATGAATACGCCGTTATCACCGTGGCTCTTCCTGACATTGTCATTGAGAGCATTATCTAAGATTACCTTCCTTGCTGGATTTTCAACAGAATCTTAATGTTATCCGAGAATTAAACATGTGCTTATAACGCCCTTTACATTAATTAAAACAATCCTAGAGACTAATAAACCCTAAATCTGTTCGTCATTCAGATAAAAAGTGAAGTAAATGGTCAAAAATTGTACACTTAAACATATCTGGTGGATCAAGAGAGAAAATCTTACAAAACTGCAAACTCTCAATTGACAATGGCAAAGAAGATCAAGCCATTTAACGTATGTACCCTTACATTCTCACCTAATGGGCCTATCATTCCCCCCCTCCCCCCCCCCCCCCCCCCCCGAGGTGGGTTGGCGAAAGCAAGACATGGCATATTTCGGGCAGCAAAGATATGGACCCATCACGTGAACAAGTCCGTGAAATGATCACCTCCTTAAACCTCACTTTATATAGAGAAAACTGGGGTTTATGAAAGTATACATTATTTTCCTTATTTCTGCTCCAAGACAGAGGTTGTGGATAGTCCTACTCGTTAGAAACCACAACCTATGTTTGCAGCATAAGAAAAATATCACGGATTTCATTAGAAAAAGAGCCATTTTGTAGATGTGAAAAACAAATAATAATAAAAATAAAAATGAACTATGTCGCACGGGTGTGTTATGGAAATGGCTGGGCCACATCTATCTATCTATCTATCTATCTATCTATCTATCTATCTATCTATCTATCTATCTATCTATCTATCTATCTATCTATCTATCTATATATCCATCCATCCATCCATCCATCCATCCATCCATCTATATCTATCTATCTATCTATCTATCTATCTATCTATCTATCTATCTATCTATCTATCTATCTATCTATCTATCTATCTATCTTCATATGCAGAGTCCGTCTTATTTCGCCAACGTCAAGTGAAAAGTGCCACATTCCTTTATTTCGGTAAGGAACAGTAATAGTTTCATTGACCGCCGACGTGTTCAGCTATCCCCTATATTAATTGCATTGTAACATACTGACCTGATAAAGATATGCTATATCAGGACAAGTGAGCTTTATCAGGTCACCGTGATATTGCACTTCTCGCGATTCTACAACCCTTCTCGAAGCCTGATGTGCTTGATATCAAATGACACGAACCTGGTATTCTCTATTTGAACAACTGTGTTCAGATTTACCGGACGAATGAATGCCATACACTTGGTGATACACCACTAACATTCTGATTCTGAGTTTAATTGATGAACAGTAAAAAGCCCATGTAATAATCACTACACAGGGGTCCTTCAATTATCATCTTGAGCCGAAGAGTAGCACACTTTGTGGCATTCCTCCCTGAAAAAAAAAATACAAATGGACCATGACACCACCGAAAATTCATCCCGGCTTGCTGCGTAGGGTAGGGTGGGGCGAGTAGAGAAGGCTGGTGTGTGTTAAATATGTTCTAGAAAGTGTTATCCTTTGGAAGCAAGGAATACACCACAGAACTGGAAAATATGGAGTGTACATATTTTCTGGGCCAGACTAGCTAGTTTTGGCCAATTAGGCCTCACCAGTGACTCTCAAATATTTTCTAAATTCAACAATGGAAACAATTATCCCAAAGGACAAGAAAATATAAACTACACTGTGATGTTGGGCAGGGAGACTTTATACGACCGCCACACATTCCCAGACACCAGCTGTAGTGACGTTAAATATGTTCTCGAAATTCAAAAATTAAAGTTGTTTTGCTGGAAGGGTTGTGTTGGGGGTAAGGCTGTTGGCTAGAGTACAGTATACCACCAAGTAAACTACCCAAACATGACAACCAAATTACGAAATAAGTTTAAGCCTTTAAGTAGATAATGACACTGAATCCCTATGACTAACAACTTTACAAACGTGTAAACGAATATGAATGGAAGAAAGAAAGGAAGAATACATGGATAAGGACGAAATTATGGAAGAAAATGAAAATGAAGTGTGGCGGTTCAGAGTATTAGACCAAAGCAGTTTATACAACATTTTAACATTTTAAGTTATTTATGAATGCAATAGGAATAAAAAAACATGTAGGATATTAAGTAGTTTTTTTTTAATTACAATAGATTGGTTTTAGATTGGTATTTACAAGAATCTGACGCAAAAGTCATACTTCTATATTGCTAAGTTTATTGATATAAAAATGTCGATGGCAACAATTTTTTAAATCCTTGCCACGCCTCCACGTGTCATATGAACAGTTATTATGGAAATTTTGTGCAACACAAGCTGGAAACTGAGGATAATTTTATGCTTAGGCTAATGGCTCATCCAGTTTTAAGGAATTCTAAATGTAGCCACCCTACCAACTGAGGGTAATGAACATAGATAGATAGATAGATAGATAGATAGATAGATAGATAGATAGATAGATAGATAGATAGATAGATAGATAGATAGATAGATAGATAGATAGATAGATAGATAGATAGATAGATAGATATATTTTTGTCGATTATGTGTAAGAATATAACATAAGCCCTGTATGTCTTTATAGAATGATAGATACATGTAGATAGATAGATAGATAGATAGATAGATAGATAGATAGATAGATAGATAGATAGATAGATAGATAGATAGATAGATAGATAATTAGATAGATAGATAGATAGATAGATAGATAGATAGATAGATAGATAGATAGATAGATAGATAGATAGATAGATAGTTAGATAGATAGATAGATAGATAGATAGATAGATAGATAGATAGATTACGTGACAGGGCAAAATGCAAAATTAACTTACCTAACCTATCGTAATATAGCAACACTGTCTTACATATATGATGAAAGGTGGTTGTATCAAATAAATGCTAATGTATGGTTTGATGTGGTTTTATTTGTTTGTGTTGAGGTTTTACGTCCACGTTAACACTATTTAGGTCATTTTGGAGACATTATTTCCGATTTTGTGGGACTTTACCCGACGTTGAGATGAAATTGCCTCTCTTGCACTGCAAGGGCATCACTTGTCCTGGACAGTCTTAGACGTAAGCGGTTTACCAGTACTGAAGTTCTGTCGGTTTCAGCTCGGAAGCACCATGCGGTCCAGTCTTTCTTTCTTTATATATTGCAACATGTTCCACTATCGAGGATTACGTACAGGCGTGCATTACATACACTCCATGTTTGAAGATTGAAAGCCTACACAGTAATCATGCAATTATGGTAAGGATCTTTTACCTGCACAGGGGATGTTTCTCCCTGCACAAGGGGCCTCCAGTTAACGTCCCGATCCGAAGGACGGTGCACTTTTTGGCATTCATCCCTGCAAACGATGCCAGTGGAGCATGTTCGGACACCGCATGGACGAATCACATGAAATGCCAGTTGTTTACTGGTGCTGTTATCTTCCAAGTGCATAGAAAACAAAGAGAGTGCCAACGTTAAGGAATCAGAAACGTTCCAAACAAACGAATGCAAAGAGTAGATAACAACATCGTAAAACAACTTCACCCGGGGACTGGGACCCTGCTTTCTTAACCCCGATTTTTTTCATTTGTTTTACTTATTAACATGTACTAACACTAGCAGAAAAGAAATACATCCCTTCTCGTTAGAAAGAAAGGGTGTGCCAATCTTGTAGAATTACGTTATGTGTGTGCCTCCGTGTCACTTTCTATAGTTGACATGAAACGGCTGCGTTCTTGGATTGTGGCCTTTCCTGATTGACCTTTTCTTACTAGTTTTCCTACTAGTTTACTTACAAATTTTCAGGAACGATTGGACTTTCGTGGCATATTCCAATAGTATTTAATGAAGCAAGAATTTGCTCCCAACGGCAACAAATTCTTCTACTGAAGAATAGTATTCTTAAAGTTCTTGCAGAGGGCACCTGAAATGCCAAAGAGTGATGCTTTCTGCCACTCCTAATTCGTGGGGGTCTGGGTGGGGGTATATGCTCAACTATTGGAATGCTGGCAGCACTCTACAGACATTTGTACAAGAGTATAAGCCTACTGTTTCTCCTTTTCTTGAGAGACTCCCATCCTAAGTTTTTCAGTATTCCAGTCATACTTCCAGTTTCAAAGTTGTAATTGCTCGTAACAAATCTAGCTGCCCTATTCTAGATCTGAACTTCTTTAATCTCCTCCTGAAGGCCAAGGACTATTCCGGGGGTGGGGGGGGGGGGGGGTCCCAGACACAACTTCCATATTCCAAGATGGGCCGAACGAGTCCCTTATATGCTGCTTCTTTAATATCTTTTGAGCATTGATAAAGATTTCGCCTCAAGAAGCCAAGTGTTCTATTAGCCTTAGTACACATGTTGCTAATATGCGTATTCCATCTCAAGTCATGTGAGATGGTCACACCAAGGTATTTAATGGAATCCACATTTTTGAGGACCGATCCCCATATAGTGTAAGAAGCCTCAATTTTGTTTGTTCTTTTCCTAGTTATCTGCATTTAACTAGCTGCAATCTCATACCCCAATTTCTAGCCTAACACCCTAATCTACCTAGATCCCTCTGAAGATTCAATGAGTCCTCTGCGTTTATAATTTCACGATAGCAAACACAGTCATCTACAAACAGCCTTTTTTTCGGAATCAATATCAGTAGAAATGTCATTTATGTACAAAGAAAACAACAATGGACCCAGAACAGTCCCGTGTGGGACACCGACAAAACTAGAGTTTTCATAAGCATTTTACTATATAAAAATTGGGTTTAAAGGGGGTCAAAATTATATAGGCGTGTTTTCGTGATGGATACCACCCGTTGACATCAGTTTTGGACTATTTCTTCATATCGAAAACATGCACTCTTTCAGAAGTGCAATATGAGAAGAATATATTCGTGCGAGCGTCTTTAATTACCACCAATTAAGGCCATAACAGTAGTTTGTATAATAAATTGATGTCAGATGCTGACAAATAGATTAAGCCCAATCGATTATCGAATCGTATGTTAAAAGGCGTGAAAACGCCTGGACATGCTTCTTTATTTATCAGGCCGTTAGACCGACACAAATACCTGTGCAAGAGTGTAGATCTAGCTGTAATAGCTCTTACTGAGCCGCCCCATCAGGATCAACACCGCTTGTTATCCGAACACTGATTATTAACATTATCATGTAAAGAAGTCCGTGGGGTTTACAATGGTTTAAACTGTATTCCATATCTGAGCATTCTCATTATATACCAAAGTATTTTAGGAAATCTCTGCATTACAATATACCACAACAATCAGTGGGCAATGGCGTTTAAACAAAGTTACATAAATAGATACGTTGTGTGGTTGTAACTGGCAGGCAAAATGTATGGGTGCACATGAAAACAGCTTCAATGAGGGCGTTCTAAAAAGTGTCCACTTTCTATTTTTAGTTTTAGATAAAATGAGAAAAATAATATATGCCCGTGTAAACAAATGTTTTCTCTTAAAAAGCAAGAGGCACATGGGTCACTATGCTCACCAGAGCTCAGGTGTTTGTGCGTGTGTGTGGGGGGGGGGGGAGGGGGGCACTGCCCACTGGCAGACATGTATTTTAATAAACCATGGAAGCCGAAGAAATATGGACCCAATCAGCCTAGTGGCTTCAGAGGACTGATGTCGCAAAAATGTGCTGTTGCAAGAAACCAGACAACAATTGACAACTGCCCATCCGTGGCAACCAGCAGTAGGCCTCAAATTATATGACAGATAGACCATTGTTTAAGGAACATTTCCATAAAAGTTTGGCAAAATATCTTGAAAGGCGTAAGCGTCTTGTTCCTTTTTTCAACATTATATGTCTATGGAATGCTTAATTTGTCATAGTAACCAAACTAAAGAGCCAAATTTCATTAAACAACACAAACCTGCGAAGGCAAATATGATGAATATTTGTTTAAATTCTCAGCCTCATAGAGCATATGGTTTATGAGGAGATGATGGTTTAAATATTTTTTAATTTATGTTTGGAAACCAATAAAAATGAGCAGTAGGCCTTAAATCATAACACAGATAAAAGATTGCTTAAATAATATTTCTATGAAAATTTTGCAAAACAAGCTTGGCAGTAAATGCAAATTTTCAGTTTGCCCCGTTATAAGTCAATGGAAACTCTAAGTTGCTATAGCAGCCAAACTAAAGAATGGAATTTCATAAAAAAGACAATACCTGTTCAGGCAAATATGATGGATATTCCAATATAGTCTCAGCTTCAAAGAGTATATGGTTTCTGGCAAAATATCTTGAAAGGCGTAAGCGTCTTGTTCCTTTTTTCAACATTATATGTCTATGGAATGCTTAATTTGTCATAGTAACCAAACTAAAGAGCCAAATTTCATTAAACAACACAAACCTGCGAAGGCAAATATGATGAATATTTGTTTAAATTCTCAGCCTCATAGAGCATATGGTTTATGAGGAGATGATGTTTTAAATATTTTTTAATTTATGTTTGGAAACCAATAAAAATGAGCAGTAAGCCTTAAATCATAACACAGATAAAAGATTGCTTAAATAATATTTCTATGAAAATTTTGCAAAACAAGCTTGGCAGTAAATGCAAATTTTCAGTTTGCCCCGTTATAAGTCAATGGAAACTCTAAGTTGCCATAGCAGCCAAACTAAAGAATGGAATTTCATAAAAAAGACAATACCTGTTCAGGCAAATATGATGGATATTCCAATATAGTCTCAGCTTCAAAGAGTATATGGTTTCTGAGGAGATGATTTTTAAGTGTTTTGTTTTATTGGGGGTGGGGGTGGGGGGGGGCACTTTGGTTTCCATGGCAACCAGTAAAAGTGAGCAGGTAGCCTAAAATCATATGCCAGATAGACGATAGCTTATAGAATATAACTATGAAAGTTTTGTCAAAATATCTGCAAAGGCTTGGCGGTAAATATCATTTTCCAATTTTCCCACATTATACCTCAAAGGAAACTCTAAATAGAATTGGAGGCAATGATTAGGAATCGATACAATTAACCCACAGCTCCCATCAGAGAAACCAAGGAAAGGAAACAAAAACATGAAACAACAGACCCTAATAGAAACATCAATAGCGGAAAGACAAAATGGCCAAAAGGCTATTCAAAAATAAAATAATATAAGCGACACAAACACCCAAAGACAAACCATAACAAAAATAAACCGCGACAGAAGAACCGCCTTGGAACGGTCAGCGGAAACGAATTCCATTGTGAGGGGGGCTTAAATCGATTTCACGTGGCCACAATCCTCGTCCCTATTTCCGTCGCGATTTAGACAAATAATTTGTTCCGTCCGCATGAAGGCTTCCTAACTCATCAGTGCAACATCTCCGTGAACACAAATAATCAAACAACCACAAAGATGAAACAACGGTGAGGATTGACAGCAAGAAACCACTGAAATGCTGAAGCAAAAGAAAACCAACAGTTAGACTCCGATGGGCCCGGCCAGACACAGAGCATCAGGCACCAACCAACATTACCTTGGATTAGATCTCTCTAATTCTCAATAAGCCTTTACGCTGGAACCGTCATAGAATCTGAGGCCTGACCCACCGGCGTGCAATTAAAGAGGGAAGCAAAGTTGTCAACCGTGACTGGGTTTACTTACCTTGCATGCAGTCTGCCATATAACATTTATGTTGTACCAATCTTTTCATATCGAAGAATGATTTTACGAAATTGGGTGCTGAAGTCATTGCGGTTATATATTTTTCTGAATTTATATACTAAGTTACTATAAAATTCCGGTTCCGATAGACCTTGTTGCAGAAGAGATTTAAGTCCAATATTGAATTTTGAAATTAAATCAGAATGACGTCTATAAAATTTTGAAAAGGATTTGCGTAGTTTAGTACCGATAACCCTGATTAAGAAGTTTAGCCGTTAACAATTTATTATGAGTGTTGAAGTCAGTTACACACTCTGGCATATCGAATCAATTGCGAAAGATAAACGCCATAGGATGGAGCACGAGGAACATCACCATCCAAAAAAGGAAAATTTACAATCTCAAAATCAAAATAATCGCGTTTATCATAAATTTTGCACGAAACAAACCCATTTACTATAGATAGATGTAAATGCAAAAACGGGGCCTCGGTATCAGAAGAATTTGCTTTATTTAACTGAAGTTCTGGGTTTGGGGGGGGGGGGGAGTCGCCATAGCAACCAAACCAAAGAGCCGAATGTAAAAAAAAACAAAAAAAAAAAAAACTTGATTTTGGAGTGGGGACCTGTAAGGATTCTGAGATATTAGGCATTTGGCCTTTTATGAAATGGAGGGGTCGAGAATGGCCCAGGGCTCTCCCATGTTGGTGTCACTGAATGTCCCTAATCATAACGAACATGCATACATATGGTTTTACGGGTGGGGCTCTGAACTGTTCTCAGATTTATGGCCTTTTGTGAAGTGGAGGGGTGGGACATGGCCTGTCGCACCCCGACAGACCCCGGGTTGGTGTCACTGAATGTGTCTTATTATATGGAACAAGAGTATATATAGTTTACGAGTAGGGATCTGTAAGGTTTCCGAGATATTAGGCTTTTTATGAAGTGGAGGGGTGGGCAATGCCCTGACTCATCCCGGGGCCTCCAGGTGGTGCCACTGAATGCGTCTCATCATAAGGAACAAGAATGTATATGTTTAAGGGGTTGGGATCTGTAAGGTTTCCAAGATATTGGGCCTTTTATGAAGTGGAGGGGGTGGGCAAGGTCCCGACGCATTCCGGGGCCCTTAGGTTGCGTCACTGAATGCGTCTTATCATAAGGAACAAGATATATATGGGGTTTAGGTGTGGCAATCTGAATGGTTTCTGAGATATATGGCCTTTTATGAAGTGGATGGGGTGGGACAGGGCCACAGCGCATCCCTGGGGTGGGGGTGGGGGGGGGGGGAGACCCCAGCTTGGCGTCACTGAATGTCTTATCATAAGGACCAAGAGTATTTATGGTTTAGGGGTGGGGATCTGCAAGGTTTTACGAGATATTGGGCCTTTTATGAAGTGGTGGGGTTGGGGCAATGCATACCGGGAGCCCCCAGGTTGGTGTCACTGAATGCATCTTATCATAAGGAACAAGAATATATATATATGGTTTAGGGATTGGATTCCTAAGGTTTCCGAGATATTTGGGTCTTTTTTATTAAGTGGAGGGGTTGAGGCAATGCCACGGCGCATCCCAGGGGCCCCCGGGTTGGTGTCACTGAATCCGTCTTATCATAAGGAACAAGAATATATGTGGTTAAGGGGTGGGGATCTTAATGGTTTCTGAGATATCTGGCCTTTTATGAAGTGGCGGGGGCAGGCCCCCGGGGCATCCCAACTGAGGTAATGGCCAAATATGACCGACTCGGTATAAGAAGATAGATAGATAGATAGAGGGCCCCCAGGTTGCTGTTACTGAATGCGTCTTATCATACGGAACAAGAATAAATATGGTTTAGCGGTAGGGATCTGTAAGGTTTCCGAGATAATGGGCCCTTTATGAAGTGGAGAGGCTGGGGCAAGGCCCCGGCGCATCCCGAGGGCCACAGGCTGGTGTCACTGAATATGTCTTATCATCCCGGTGCATCCCGGTGGCCCCCAGGTTGGTGTCACTGAATGCCTTTTATCGTAAGGTTTAGGGTTGGGGATCTGAATGGTTTCTGACCTTTTATGAAGTGGAAGGGATGAGGCGGAGCCCCAGCACAACCCCGGGACCCTCAGTTTGGCATAAAAGTATATGACTGCTATCTATCTATCTATCTTCTTATACTGAGTCGGTCATATCTGGCCATTACCCCAGTTGATTGGGTGGCTAAATTTAGAATTTAGCTGAAAAAAAAAAAAAAATAGAGGCACTGGATGCGTCCTTAAAACTATTTACAATCTGCATAACAGAGCTATCCTAAAACGCATACCTCTGAGACCCAATCTTACACTGTGCGGGCTTTGAACTCTTCTGCGGACTTGGCATTCACCGCAGAGGAGGGAAGACTATTCCATTGGGGAAAAGTTCTAGGAAAAAAACGAGTTCTTCAGGGCATCACTATAGGACTGGTATCTACGGTATTGTGAGTCGTTTAATTTTGATGCCCTTGTTTGGGTCGACAGTGTTACAGGGGTCAAGTACCTATCTTTATCAATAGACACTGAATCAGAGTGTATCTTGTAGAAGAAGGTTAAAGAGGACTGCTCACGACGGGCCTCCAGGGACGGCCACTCTAGCTCATTAAGCATGTCACCGACGCTACTTCTATTTCGTCATCGCCTACAGGTCCATCGAGCAGCTGTCCTCTGCACCTTCTCCACCTGCTGAGTCTGAGTTTTAACATAGGGGTGCCAAATGGGTGATGCATATTCGAGTTGAGGGCGAACCAATGTTTTATATGCAACATCCTTTGTCTGCCTAGGTGCAAAAGCCAAGTTCCGTCTAAGGAATCCCAAAGTCCTAGTTGCTTTAGATGTAATTTCTGAGATATGTTGACCCCAATCAAGATCGTCAGTGATGGTGATACCAAGATATTTGGCGGATTGAACATGCTCCAAAACTTGCTGGTGAAGAGTATAGTCAAACTTAATTTGCTTGTCCGGAGGGTGTCGTGACACTCTCATTGAGTGACATTTGGCCACATTGAACTTCATTTGCCAATCGGCCGCCCACTGTGCAAGTTGATCCAGGTCATCTTGTAAAATAAGACAGTCAGAAGGAGAATATATGTTCCTATACAGGACACAATCATCAGCAAACAAACGGACCGATGACCTGATATTATCGGGGAGATCATTAATGAAAACCAAGAAAAGGACCGGTCCAAGGACCGAACCTTGGGGGACTCCAGATAAAACAGGGACTGGATCAGACGCTTGGCCACCAAGTACAACTTGTTGTGAGCGCCCAGAGAGCCATGAGCTAATCCACCTATGCGTGGATCCTCTTATCCCATAGTACTCCAGTTTATGTAATAGCCTTCTGTGAGGTACCTTGTCAAAGGCCTTAGCAAAGTCCATGATGATCAAGTCAGTCTGTTTGTGGCCACGATTTATGGCTGCGAGAAGGGTTGGGGCCAACAAGCCCATGTAATAATACCCATGCGTACCCAAAATGTAGATCAAGAAAATAAATTGTGATTATAATGTTAACATTAAATTGCCAGTCCTTGTGCAGTCCTTAAGAGGTTTGGGTTGCAGAACCGACTGACTTACACAAGTACAACCGCACCACTCTTGAAAAAAAAAAAAAAATCCAATTTTACTCTTTTCGAGGTAATATTCGGGTATTTTAATACGATCAAGTCAGTTAAAGAAAGCTGACACCGGTTTAAGGAAATATTTACATATTTATTTTAAGAATGATAGGACAAAATTCCTTTGTAACTAGTTTTCGCGGCTTACAATCATATTTGCAACTAGTTTTCGTGGCTTAGGGAGCTTACCACTAAATATTTTCCATAGGCGACAATAGTAACCTTTTACATGCTCCCACAAAAACTACACATACAAAACTTTTCAAACCTTACTTATTTATAGAGCCATCCTAGCTCAACAAGTTGATGAGAAAAAATCCACATGTAGCCCGTCTCCTTTTCAAGCTATGGTCCGCCATGTTTGTTTACATGCAGATTCGCAGTGAATACAAGCCGGCTTTTTAACGGAGAGGTGACAATATAAAATCAGCAACAATTTCTTTGAGCTTGCAGATATAATTATAAAACACACATCATTTTATTTCCTTATAATTAGGTCGGGTATAAAAGCCAAGGCCGTGCCGGGCCGGGCCGAGCCAAAAATTGCCTATCCGAAGATTTTATTTTTCGGAATTCTAACCGAAGAAGAAATGTTAGTGGTAAATTTTAATATGATAATGTTAATTATATCAAATGTGATACTCAGCATAGTTTTTGTTCTTTTAGGTGCCCTGATTTTTGTTTTATTGCAATTTTGCAATTTTTTAGGGGTATAAAAGCCAAGGCGGTTTTTATCGTACGCTTTGATCGAATTTGAATGAAATAGACATGGATGTGTGAAAAAATGTACAGGACAACCCCAAAAAAGTATTTTCTAAGCCTTTTAATGTAATAAGTCCAGTCAATTCCTTTTAGTATAGATCTGTAATAACCGTATTTTTTGGTGGTTTTATGTAGGCCACCTCGTAATGAACCGCAACGGACGGCAATGTCAGATATAAATGATAAGGGCATTTAAATATACTATCTGAATGGTAGGAACTGAATGGTAGGAAAGATAGAGCTTTATGAAACTCATCATATTTCTTAATCATGTTTTAGACATATTAATTATGTTTTGATACTTACCTATTGAATTAGTATTGCTTATTAATATGCTTCAGTCAGACAGCTTACTGTGGATGTGTGATAGATGTAGAAAATTAGAACGAGTTGTCCTGGTCCATTGTTTCCTTATAAATGAGTGTTCACATTCTATCGCAAAAAATGACAACTGCCCTTCTTGAATCAGTGGAAGGGAGTGAATGACTGAAGAAAATATTTCATGTTCCATCTCCACGAAAGAAGGCTGCCGACCTCAGCAGGTATCGAACCCGCGTTCTTCTGAACATCAGTCAGTAAAGAGCTCCTACTGGCAGTAAACAGAACCCTGCAGGCACACAACGTTGAATCAACGTTGTTTCAACATTGATTTAACGTGGAGTGCCTGCTGGGAACATTTTTTTTAAACTTTTTTCTAAAAAAAAGTTTGGTGGACAAGATTGTTTATTTCCCTTACAAAGTATCCCAGTGTCGTTTTAACGACGTCGAATCAACGTAATAAAACCCCGAAGTCCTTGAACAATCATTGAAACAACGTCGCATAAACAAACTTTATCCACTGGTATAACAGTCTGATGTCACTTAACAGCATGGGTCATCATTCGATTCAGATCATTTTGGTCGTAGTGTGCCCTCCCATTCGGTCCTTTTCGGTCGTTTCCTGTAATAAGGTAATTCTAAAAATAGAAACAAAAATAAAATAAGAAATTGGATCAATTAAGGTGATTCTGGTGAATATATTTGATTTTACCACGAACACATAATTAGTATAATCAAATTCAAATATCATAAGGCCAAAAAGAAGTAATTAACCGATGAATTTGAAAGAAATTCGGAATTGTCAATACTTTTTCGCCGCCTTGGCTTTTATACCCCTGGATTTCGGAAAACAGTTATTAAAAGATAAATAAGCAATGTAGATAAGTGAAACTACTTGTAGTTATAACATATCTAGTTTATAATAATTTAATCCCACATTTACCAAAATATATATCTTACTTGTACCTAGAGACTAAAAATAAAATTTTCGGTAGGCTCGGCGGCTCGGCCCGGCCCGGCGCGGCCTTGGCTTTTATACCCGACCTTATAATTATCCTTTTCTCACATTGAAATGAAACATGGGATATTTATCCAATGGAAGCCTGTCTGGTATTTAGACTGCAACTAAAAGCTCTGTCCCGAAGCGATAAAAGCCAGTACCCCCAGTATTTAGTGCAAAGCTACCCTTAGTAACATCCTTCATGTTTACGTCTCATTCTGAATCAGAATTGTTACTGGTGACACGTCATATGACATTCATACACCAGGACCTGTGATATGGGAAGTTAGTCCCAAGCTCAAACCAAAGAGGTAAACTTAGTTACACAGTCATCAGCACCTTCAGCTGTTGAAATAATCGAATCGGGAAGGGTCACAGGAAAGGCCAAAATCATCCTAATCAAAACAGAATTCAGCCTAGGAAGGTCACAAACCACCGTTGTATGACTGGATAGGGTTAGGAAAGACATGGTCGAGCAGGGTTTTGTTGGATTTGGCCAGGTTGGGTTTGATTCACCTTATTTGAGGACAAGCAAATTAAGCATGATTACACACTACACCAGCAAACTTTGGAGCAAGTTCACTCCGCCAAATATCTTGGTATCACCATCACTGACGATCTCGATTGGGGTCAACATATCTCTGAAATAACATCTAAAGCAACTATGACCTTAGGATTCCTTAGACGTAATTTGGCTTTTGCACCTCGGCAGACAAAGCATGTTGCATATAAAACACTGGTTCGCCCTCAGCTTGAATATGCATCGCCCATTTGGCATCCCTATGTTAAAACTCAGATTCAGCAGGTGGAGAAGGTGCAGAGGACAACTGCTTGATGGACCTGCAGACGATGGCGAAATAGAAGTAGCGTCGGTGACATGCTTGATGAGCTAGAGTGGCCATCCCTGGAGACCCGTCGTGAGCAGTCCTCCTTAACCTTCTTCTACAAGATACATTCTGGTACAGTATCAATTAACAAGGATAGGTATTTGACCCCTGCAACAGTGTCAACCCGGACAAGGGCATCAAGAGCAAATAACTCACAGTATCGTAGGTACCAGTCCTATAGTGATGCTCTGAAAAACTCTTTCTTCCCTAGAACTATTCCTCAGTGGAATAGTCTCCCATCTTCTGCGGTGAATGCCAAGACTGCAGAGGAGTTCAAAGCCTGCACAGTATAAGATTGAGACTCAGAGGTATGCATTTAAGGATACCTCTGTGTTTGGATTGTAAATAGTTTTAAGGACTCATCCAGAGATGATTTTTTTTTTGTGCTAAATTCTAAATTTAGCCACCCACCCAACTGAGGTAATGGCCAAATATGACCGACTCAGTATAAGAAGATAGATAGATAGATTTGCATTATCTGCTGGTTCCTAGTCTGATGGTTATCAGTGTTAGAAAAACAGGTAACCAGACCCCCCTGACCTTTAAAGGTCAGGGGGGTCTGGTTACCTGTTTTTCCAATATTGACAATGTGCAAGCTGGGAACCAGCAAATAATGCAAATATGGTGAATAGGGATGGCCCAGGTTTGGTCACCGAAATCATCAAAGTTGGGTAGGATACAATACAGAAATTTTCATTGTAATTCAGTGAAAACTTGTGTGTCTGCTGAGCTAGGCTAATTTTGAAATCAGTAGTCCTATAGTATCTAGTTTAACGGCCCAGTCAACATTATAGTAAACAATCACACTTTTTCTGGAGAAGTACAGTGCACAATATTTCGTCACAAATTTATAACTGTCATTGAATCTGTGGGCGGAAAAGAATCGTAGTAGAAAAGATTTTATGATCAGTTTCCATTTTCACCGACCCGGCAGGTATCGCACCCGTGAATTCTTGATCACTAGTAAGATGTGCATCCAGCTGAGCAACCAATGCGGTAATCAAACCTGGTTTATGCCCAGCACGATCTATGTTTTGATCAGAAATAAGAAAAATATTAGTTTGGACACAGCCTTAGACGCGCACGTATCCACAGTCTATGTTTTGCTCTTAACTGTGATCTGCTCTAAATGTACATATAAATATAGTGGAAATTGTACCACCAAAATATGAACATTTCAAAAAAGAAAAAATATTATATATGAGCCGGAGCACAGCATGTCCAACAATCAACATGTGGGCCCAGAGAAGAATCAGATGAGCCTGCGCATCCAAGTAGTCTAACTGGAGACGAATGAACATTGTTAGCTATCCTAAGAGCGCACAAGGAAGACTGATCATTCTGTGTGGATGTGCAGGCTGATCTGCGTATTTTCTTGGCGGGGCGCACATGTAAATTGTAGAAAATGCTGTGCCCCAGCTCATATATGATTTTTTCCCGACAATGTTCATAATTTGGTGGTAAAATTTCCATTATACTTAGGGCTGGCTAATCGGAGCTGAAAAGATAATCGATTTTCAGTCCTGTCATTGTGATCGATAATCGATTAGTAATCGCTATAAGGTTTTTGTCATAATTTTACCTGTCTGACTTTTCTCTGAGCATGACTTTTACCATATGTTGCACTTTACCATATGTATATTTGAACAGACAGGCCTGAGCAAACAGTGTAGACCAGATGAGACGCCGCAGAATGCATGCGACGTCTCATCTGGGTCTGCACTGTTTGCCACTCATCCAGCTATTTTAGGCATAACTTTGAAAAGTAAATTGTACCTATCAAGTAATCGATTAAAAGCAAATCAGAAATGATAATCATTTTTGTTGAATTAATCGATCGATTATACTATTAATCGTGTCAACCTTAATTATATTTGCAAAGGGTATCCACAAGTTGTACATTTAGAGCAGATCTATGTTGGGAGCAAAACATACAGCTAAGCTCATCTGCTTATTCGATCGCTGGTCGCACATGTAAATTGTAGGAAATGCTGTTCCCAAGCTCATAGCTATCCTTAGAGCACACAGCAAAGACTGATCAGACTGTGTGAATGTGCAGGCTGATCTGCGTATTTGCTGGGCGGGGCGCACATGTAAATTGTAGGAAATGCTGTGCCCCAGCTCATATATGATTTTTTCCCGACAATGTTCATAATTTGGTGGTAAAATTTCCATTATATTTGAAAAGGGTATCCACAAGTTGTACATTTAGAGCAGATCTATGTTGGGCGCAAAACGTACAGCTAAGGTCATACGGACACGGGACCTCAGTTTAAAGACTCATTCTAAAGTCTGCACATTTGGTTAAAGTATTATGACAAAGTTTATAGATGCCTGTATGTTCTAAACTCTAAGACAAATTCAGTTGATACTGGCATCAATGTTGCATACCAGTCCAAAGATTTTGTGATGTATGTCCCTTCCCCCACACACAGTGACCTTGACCTCAAGTCACGGACTTAGAAATTTTACATTTGGTTAAAGTTTTATGACAAAGTTTATAGATGCCTGTATGTTCTAAACTCTTAAGACAAATCAATTGATATTAGCTTGGATGTTGCATACCAGTCCAAAGATTTCATTGCATACCCCTCTTCAGTAACATTGATGCCCCCACCCCTTCAGTAACTTTGATGCCCACACACACTTGGTCCATTTAAAAATTTTATTTTTGGTTTAGCTTTTACAGGCACATTTTATAGATTCTTATAGCTTCTTGACTTCTCCAATCATATTACATACAAGCTCGAAAGATATATCAGAGGGTGGAACTGGCCGGGGGTGTACGTGACCCAGTGGTCGCTTGCTGTAGTTTTAGATGGATTTTGAAATTATGTGGCAGAAATATTAACCACCATGAGACGATGTGTGGCGCGCATGACGCAGGTCGGTACCTCAAAGGTCAAGGTCATACTTAGAGGTCAAAGGTAAAAAAGGGGCAATATTTTTCGTGTTTGGTCAATAACTTTCTAAGACTTTCGGATGAGTCTTTAAACCGAGGTCCCGTCTCTTTATGACCATAGCTGTTAGACTGTTAGTGGGACGTAAAACGCTAACACAATCAATAACTTTCTTATTTTTAGATGGATTTTGAATTTACTTGGCAGACATTTTCACGACCATGAGACAATGTGTTGCGTGCATGACCCAGGTTGGCACCTCAAAGTTCAAGGTCATACTTAAGGTCAAATGTCAAAAAAGGGGTCTTTTTCATGTTCTGTCAATAACTTTCTTATTTTATGATAGAATTTAAAATTGCTTGGCAGAAATATTAACTACCATGAGACGATGTGTGGCATGCCTGACTCAGGTTGGTACCTCAAAGGTCAAGGTCATACTTTGAGGTCAAAGGTAAAAAAAGGGCCTTTTTTCATGTTTTGTCAATAACTTTCTTATTTTTAGATGGATTTTGAAATTGCATGGCAGAAATGTTAACCACCATGAGACAATTTATTGCACGCATGACACAAGTTGGTACCTCAAAGGTCAAGGTCATACATAGAGGTCAAAGGTAAAATAGGGGGCCTTTTTGTGTTCGTCAATAACTTTCTTATTTTTGGATGGATTTTGAAATTGTTTGGCAGAAATGTTAACCACCATGAGACGAAGTGTTGCGTGCATGACCCAGGTTGGTACCTCAAAGGTCAAGGTCATACTTAGAGGTCAAATGTCCAAAAGGGATCTTATTTCATGTTTTGTCAATAACTTTCTTATTTTTAGATAGAATTTGAAATTGCTTGGGAGAAATATTAACTACCATGAGACGATGTGTTGCATGCCTGATTCAGGTTGGTACCTCAAAGGTCAAGGTCATACTTTGAGGTCAAAGTTAAAAAAGGGCCTTTTCTTCATATTTTGTCAATAACTTTCTTATTTTTAGATGGATTTTGAAATTGCAAGGCAGAAATGTTAACCACCATGAGACAATTTATTGCGCGCATGTTGCAAGTTGGTACCTCAAAGGTCAAGTTCATACATAGAGGTCAAAGGTAAAAAAGGGGGCCTTTTTGTGTTCGTCAATAACTTTCTTATTTTTAGATTGATTTTGAAATTGTTTGGCAGAAATGTTAACCACCATGAGACGATGTGTTGCGTGCAGGACCCAGGTTGGTACCTCAAAGGTCAAGGTCATACTTAGAGGTCAAAGGTAAAAAAGGGGCATTTTTTCGTAATTGGTCAATAACTTTCTTATTTGTAGATGGGTTTTGAAATGAAAGGTGAAGGTCATACTAAGAGGCCAAAGGTAAAAAGGGGCCTTTTTTAGTGTCCAGTCAATAACCTGTTTATTCCTGGATGGATTGTGAAATTATTTGGCAGAAATGTTAACCATCATGAGACGATGTGTTGTGCGCTAGACCCAGGTCGGAACCTCCAAGGTCAAGGTCATACTAAGAGGTCATCATCATCATCATCATCAACAACAGATTTTTGATTAAAATGCAGGTACAGGGGCAATGTCCACATAAGTGGGCCCCCTTCCAGGTAGCTGGCTTGCTGCACGCATGGCAGATCTTACACCAGATCTCCAGGCCTGTCTATCATGAGGATCGATAACAGAGAGCTTCCATTCTCTGCAATATCTTTCTGTCAGCTGCTTCCGGGTCATCTTGGACCTTCCAGGCCCCCGCTTTCCACCTACCTGTATGTCACAGGCAGTCTTGACTGCACCGTTGGAGCGTTCCCCATGTCCTTACCAGCGGAGCCTTCTCTCTTTCAGGATGAGGTCCAGGTCCTCATTGCCAAGACACTCAAGTAACTCACTGGACCTGGCCCCCGCCCATAGGGGCTGGAAGAAATACATGGGCTGCATGATGCTTTCACGCAGAGCTGAATCTGGTCCACACACTGGTACTGGTAAACCGCTTAGAGGATCTAAGCCTGTCCAGGAACCGCGGTGCGAGGCTAATAAACCCTATTGGTTTCATTGGGCGACAGGGCTTGAGAAGTCATTTCATCTTAATGTCGGGTAAAAGTCTCACAAAATTGGAAGCAACATCTCCAAAATGACCTTTACAGTGTTGACGGGGACGTTAAACCTCAAATCAAACAAATCAAACAAAAACTCACTGAACCTGATGGTGACAGTGTCCTGTGGCTTGACATTGCAAATCTGTCTGATCATTGCCCTGTCATTCTGCTGAAGACGTTGGAGGTTTGGCTTTGTCAGTGGCCATGTCTCACTGGCATGGAGCATTGCACTCAGCACACAAGAGCTGTACACATGGCCACGTGTCTTGAACGAGAGGTGGCGGGAAGAGAGAACTGGTAGCAACTCCTTGAATTTCTTCCAGGCTGTTTTCACATGTGATGTGGTTGAAAGGTCGCAACCACCCGCTGCTGAGAGCATATCGCCTAGGTAGCAAAAAGAAGCTACAACCTCCAACTTGTCGGCTCCAACTTGGACTTCCCTCTGTGGTCTGCCATCTAAGGATCGTGCAGTTCCTTGGTACCGTGTACACCTGTAATCAGGGTCCTCTATCGAGCGCTTGAGCCCACTGCATTTCTTGTGCACCCAAAACTTGCAGCCATTACAAAAGATATTGTTGCTGCCCACTCCAGTGCGACATACAGCGCATGTGAACTGGTCTGTACTCTGTAGGAGGTCCAGACCTGAGCCACAGATCATGATCGTTGTCTTTCCTGCATTCACTCTCATCCCTTTCGCCTCCACTGCGCCTTTCCAAGTCAAGAGCCTCCTGACACATTCCTCAAGGGATTCAGCTATGATGACATGGTCATCAGCATACAGGTCCTCCAAGGGGACTCCAGAGCGGAACTCACATAACAAGGCTTCAAGCACAATGATGAAAAGCAGTGGGCTGAGAACAGAGCCTTGATGAACACCCACCTTCACTTCAAATTCTTCACTGTAACCATCGCCAACATGGACACGGCTCCGAGCATTAGCATACATCCCTTGAACCAGTCACACAATCCACTCATCCACTCCAAGTTTTCTTAGTGCCCACCAGATGACTTTCCGAGGCACTCGATCAAATGCCTTCTCCAGATCTACAAAAGCCATGTAGAGTCTCCTGTTGGCCGCCAGATACTTCTCTTGCCGCTGCCGTACAACAAAAATTGCATCTGTTGTGCCTCTTCCTGGGACGAACCCAAACTGGGAATTGTCGATGGACACCAACTGCCTAATGAGGCCATCCACAATCCTCTCCAGGACTTTCATGACCTGTTCTGTCAGCTTGAGACCACTGTAGTTGCCCCGTTCCAATGCATCACCTTGCCCTTGTAGAGACAGACAATGAAACTCTGTTCCCAGTCAGAGGGTACCTTTCCATCACGGATGATTGCAGCTGCAAAGTCGCGGATCATTGAGGCACCCTGATCACCTGAAGCTCTGATCATCTCCACCACTATGCCAGAAGGGCCTGGTGCTTTGCCAGTCTTCATCTGAGAGAGCCTTCTTAACCATATCAATAGTGATTGGGATGGGTGGCCATTCCACTGGTGGTTCATCAGACAAGTGGTCTGGGTCCCAGTCAAACTCAACATTGAGTAGCCTTTGGTAGTGTTCTAACCAGGCCCTCTGCTTTGAGTCTTCACTCATTGACATCTCCCCTGCATCATTCTTTACTGGTTTATCACCTACAACATCGGCAGTCTCTCTTCTCATCTGGTTAGCAAGGCGGTATACTTCTGAGGACTTAGTGTCAATATTCTTGTAGACCTCCATCTCAGCTTCTTGGCGAGCATGGTGCACCACACGTCTGGCTATGCGTTTGGCCGCAAGATATGATGCGCGAGTGCCCTTACCAGTCTTCCATGCCTTAAAGGCTTGCCACTTGGCTGCAATGAGCTTATTAATATGCTCATTCCACCACCAGGTTTCGCGACGCCAGCGATGGGGCCGAGTTGTGCCACACACCTCTTCAGTTGTCTTGAGAAGACCGGTCTTGATGCTGTTCCATATATCCTCAGTGGTAGCATCAGCTATATCTGCTGAGGCACTGACATGCTGGCTGAAAACCTCCTGGAAATCATTTCTTGTCTGAGATTCTTTCAGCTTTAAAACTTTTAGTCTGGGGGTGAACTTGTGCTTGGGTTTAGGTGGCACATCAATCCTCATGTCGCATACAAGAAGCTGATGTTGCAGGGCTACTTCCTCGCCAGGGATCACTTTCACATCTGTGACAAGTTTGCGCATTGTCCTGCGGAAAAGGATGAAATCTATCTGCTCCGCTGCGCTTCCTGACTTGTACGTGATGAGATGACTGTCATGTTTCTTGAAACATGTGTTTCCAAGAAGCAGGTCAAATGCCATGGCATACTCTAGAACCCTCTCACCCTCAACATCAGAATCTGGTTCAGGTCTACCATACCTGATCCCACCATGCACTTCCTTGTATCCCGTGCCTGCATGGCCTACGTGGCCATTCCAATCTCCGCATGGGATCATTAGTTCGGATCCTGGTATCCTGGCAGTCACAGCGCGCAGTTGGTCAAAGAACAAGTCCTTAACTTCAGCATTTAAACCGCTTTGTGGGGCACACACAGACAGAAGGGTGACCACACACTGGCCGACTACAAGCTTCACCAAGATGATTCTGTTTGAGACTCTTTGCACTTCAAAAACTTCCTCTATCTACTCTTCTGCCACAAACACTCATACACCAGCAGTGCCTTTATCATTTCCAGACCAGTAGAGCTTATACTTGGTGTCCTTGCCCTTGATTGTGCGGCAGTTTCCACCACGGTATCTGGTCTCCTGGACACAATAGACATCCACTTCCCTGCGGGATTGTGTTTCCACTACCTCGCAAACTCTTCCTCTCAGAGTGTTAACATTGAGTGTTCCCACTCTGAATTTCCTCAAGCGCTTGCTTGATTCGCCACAATGGCCCGACCCTGCCTCCCACACCTGAGAGGAGGCCAAGCCGGAGACGTCACCAACTGAGCTTTGATGTCTGTTGGCACGCCTAACCTTGATTCTGAATTTGTAGCTGCCATGATAATGTTTGACGGTTGTAATTTACAGGACCGCCTGTCCTGGCTGACGTCCCAACTCAGTTCTTTTACGGCACCTGAGCCAGCCTCCGTTCCTGACTCACTAGGTCAGGTGTGCTTTACGGTTGTGCTTGTTCAGCAAGGATCATCCGCCAAATCACAGTAGATAGTACACCAAGCCATCGGTCTGTAGATGGTTGCTGCCTAGCTCTGCCACCCAGGTTGTGGCAGCCTCGTAACCCTGAAGGTGGGGAGGCAAATGTGATAACGGGCAACCTCACATTCCTGCACTCATTTAGAGTGTCTCAGCTGGATGCATTTTTACGTCATACCCAGGACCCTGGAGGTCGTTACATGTATATATGGCTCAGCACATTCAAGTATCTGACAACTTTGTTTAGAGATCTAGCAACTCCCAGATGGGTTCCTCTCCCGAGGTGACGATTCCTATCTGCCGGCATGCAGATAAATGAAAGTGACAAGCCAGGTTTTGTTCAGAGACCTAACAACTCCTAGAAGGATGTGCAGGATATATAGCTCAGCACATTCAATAATCTGATAACTCACCAGCTCTCCAGATAAATGAATGTGCCAAGCCAGATTTCATTCAGCGACCTACCAACTCCCAGAAGGATTGCCAACTAAGGCTATGGGCTCCATCTGCCCAGGCTAGGTTTTTTTTAAGGATCTATGACCCCTAGGTGGATTGCCAACCAAGGGTACTGGTTCCACCTACCCAAGCTAGTTTTGTTAAGAGGTCTGGCGCCTCCTAGACAGATTGCCTACCAAGGCTATGGGTTCCATCTACCCAGGTTAGGTTTTGTTTAAGGGCCTAGCCCCTAGGTGGATTGCCAACCAAGGCTATGGGTTCCACCTACCCAAGCTAGCTTTGTTTAGAGATCTAGCAACTCCCAGATGGGCTCCTCTCCCGAGGTGACGAGTCCTATCTGCCGGCATGCAACAGGTTGTACTAGATTACATGTTACAAGTAGCAGGGACGAACCTGACCTGACCTGGTCAAAAAAGTCTTTTTTTGTGTCCAGTCAATAACTTTTTTATTTCTGGAAAGACTTTTTAAAGTAACCTTGCAGAAATGTTCACCTTCATAAGACGATGAGTCGTGTGCAAGACCAAGGTTCATAACTTCATACCTTCAATGTCAAGGTCATACCTAGAGGTAAAATGAAAAAAGGGGCCTTTTCTTGTGTACAGTCAATAACTTTTTTATTCTTTGATGGATTATGAAATTACTTGTCAGAAATGTTAACCATCATGAGACGATGCGTTTTACCTCAGAGGTCAAGACCATACTTAGAGGTCAAAGGTAAAAAAGGGCTTTTTTGTGTGCGGTCAATAAATTTCTTATTTCTATATGAACTGTTTAAAGTTATTTTGCAGAAATGTTCATCTTCATTAGATGATGTGTTGCACACAAGACCCAGGTCAATACCTCCAATGTCAAGGTCATACTTAGAGGTCAAAAAGGAGGGAGACATCTGTGTTTTGTAGAAAAACAAATTCTAGTTTTCTTATTTTTTTCCTATAGTCACAAGGTTTTTAACATTTCAGAGAATGACATCCTGGCTGAGGACAGCATGCAGCTTATTGAAGAAACAAGGAAGAACTATTCTAAATGCCTGTGATACAGCAACTGGGGTGCAGTTATCAACTAAGAAGGTTGGTATACATATACATAGCCTCGGTTGATCACGCAGATTTTCATTACACACCTTTATAATATGAGCCGGCGCATGGCAAAACCTACAATAAGACCGGTGCGACAAGCAGAGTCTCAAATCAACCTGCACATCCATCTACTATGACAAGACCTTTTGCTTGTGTGTCCTTGCTTCGATATAAGCCTATAGTAGGTACATGCGATCAGCGATGACTCTGATTAGACTGCGCGAATGCGCAGGCTGATCTGAGCCTTTGTTATGCTGTAAATTTCGCATAAAACTGACATTGCTCAGTTAACATTTGTTTCAAAATTTAACAATATTATCAAGTCATATTAAATAAATAAATAAATAAATGTTTTGTAATGAACATTTTTTTTTAGCTCACCTGACCGAAGGTCATGGTGAGCTTTTGTGACAGTAAGATGTCCGGCGTCGTCGTGCGTCGTCCGTCGTCCGTCGTCCGTCGTGCGTAAACTTTTTCTTGTGAACACACTAGAGGCCACAGTTTTGGTCCAATTATCATCAAACTTGCTCAGAATGATAATCATGACAATATCTCGGTCAAGTTCGAATTTGGGTCATGTCGGGTAAAAAAGTAGGTCAGTAGGTCAAATCATAGAAAAACCTTGTGAACACTCGAGAGGCCACAATTTTGGTCCAATCATCATCAAACTTGCTCAGAATGATCATTGTGACAATATTTTAGTGAAGTTTGAATATGGATCATGTCGGCTTAAAAAGTAGGTCAGCGGGTCAAATCATAGAAAAACCTTGTGAACACCCTAGAGGCCACAATTTTGGTCCAATCATAATCAAACTTGCTCAGAATGATCATCATGACAATATCTTGGTCAAGTTCGAATATGGGTCATGTCCGGTCAAAAAGTAGGTCAGTAGGTCAAATCATAGAAAAACCTTGTGAACACTCTGAAGGCCACTGTTTTGGTCCAATTATCATGAAACTTGCTCAGAATGACCATTGTGACAATATTTCAGTCCAGTTCGAATATGGGTCATATCGGGTTAAAAAGTAGGTCAGCGGGTCAAATCATATAAAAACCTTGTGAACACCCTAGGGGCCACAATTTTGGTCCAATCTTAATCAAACTTGCTCAGAATGATCATCATGACAATATCTCGGTCAAGTTTGAATATGGGTCAAATGGTTCCGGTCCGTTGCACATCTAGGTCACAGGAGCCAAAAACAGATTTTTTTCACCAAAAACTTAAAAAATCTTCTTCTCTGAAACCACAAGGCCCAGGTCTTTGTTATTTGGTATGAAGCTTCATCTAGTGGACCCCTACCAAGATTGTTCAAATTATAGTGCTGGGGCCAAAAATGCCCCCGCACGGGGGCCCTTTGGTTTTACATAGGCTTATATAGGGAAAATCTTTAAAAATCTTCTTCTCTGAAACCACAAGGCCCAGGACTTTGATATTTGGTATGAAGCTTCATCTAGTGGACCCCTACCAAGATTGTTCAAATTTGAGTGCTGGGACGAAAAATGCCCCCGCCACGGGGCCCTTTGGTTTTACATTGGCTTATATAGGGAAAATCTTTAAAAATCTTCTTCTCTGAAACCACAAGGCCCAGGTCTTTGATATTTGGTATGAAGCTTCATCTAGTGGACCCCTACCAAGATTGTTCAAATTATAGTGCTGGGGCCAAAAATGCCCCCGCCCCAGGGCCCTTTGGTTTTACATAGGCTTATATAGGGAAAATCTTCAAAAATCTTCTACTCTGAAACCACAAGGCCCAGGACTTTGATATTTGGTATGAAGCTTCATCTAGTGGACCCCTACCAATATTGTTCAAATTATAGTGCTGGGACAAAAAATGCCCCCGCCACGGGGCCCTTTGGTTTTACATTGGCTTATATAGGGAAAATCTTTAAAAATCTTCTTCTCTGAAACCACAAGGCCCAGGTCTTTGATATTTGGTATGAAGCTTCATCTAGTTGACCCCTACCAAGATTGTTCAAATTACAGTGCTGGGGCCAAAAATGCCCCCGCCCTGGGGCCCTTTGGTTTTACATAGGCTTATATAGGGAAAATCTTAAAAAATCTTCTTCTCTGAAACCACAAGGCCCAGGTCTTTGATATTTGGTATGAAGCTTCATCTAGTGGACCCCTACCAAGATTGTTCAAATTTTAGTGCTGGGACAAAAAATGCCCCCGCCACGGGGCCCTTTGGTTTTACATGGGCTTATATAGGGAAAATCTTTAAAAATTTTCTTTTCTGAAACCACAAGGCCCAGGACTTTGATATTTGGTATGAAGCTTCATCTAGTGGACCCCTACCAAGATTGTTCAAATTTTAGTGCTGGGACAAAAATGCCCCCGCCACGGGGCCCTTTGCTTTTACATTGGCTTATATAGGGAAAATTTTTAAAAATCTTCTTCTCTGAAACCACAAGGCCCAGGTCTTATATATTTGGTATGAAGCTTCATCTAGTGGACCCCTACCAAGATTGTTCAAATTATAGTGCTGGGGCCAAAAATGCCCCCGCCACGGGGCCCTTTGGTTTTACATAGGCTTATATAGGGAAAATCTTTAAAAATTTTCTTCTCTAAAACCACAAGGCCCAGGACTTTGATATTTGGTATGAAGCTTCATCTAGTGGACCCCTACCAAGATTGTTCCAATTTTAGTGCTGGGGCCAAAAATGCCCCTGCCCCGGGGCCCTTTGGTTTTACATAGGCTTATATAGGGAAAATCTTTAAAAATCTTCTTCTCTGAAACCACAAGGCCCAGGACTTTGATATTTGGTATGAAGCTTCGTCTAGTGGACCCCTACCAAGATTGTTCAAATTATAGTGCTGGGACAAAAAATCCCCCCCTGCCACGGGGCCCTTTGGTTTGACATAGGCTTATATAGGGAAAATCTTTAAAAATCTTCTTCTCTGAAACCACAAGGCCCAGAACTTTGATATTTGGTATGAAGCTTCATCTAGTGGACCCCTACCAAGATTGTTCAAACTATAGTGCTGGGGCAAAAAATGCCCCTGTCCCGGGGCCCTTTGATTTTACATAGGCTTATATAGGCAAAATCTTTAAAAATCTTCTTCTCTGAAACCGCTAGGCCCAGGTCTTTGATATTTGATGTGTAGCTTCATCTAGTGGACCTTTGACAAGATTGTTCAAATTTTAGCCTTTGTTGATGTTTGGTATGAAGCTTCACCTTTAAGACCTCCCTCAACATTATGTACATTAAAGCCCTGGGGCCAATAATGGCCCTCTCTGGGGCCCACTTGTTACACTATGGATCAGGTGAGCGATCCAGGGCCATCATGGCCCTCTTGTTTCTTAAGCTGTAAGATAGCTGAAATTTGGGTAATGTTTGCTTTATTAAGCCAGATTACAGTTTCTATATTTTTTCGGCACCTGGTCATCAAGGATCACAAAAGAACTGCTAAACCATATTTAATCATAATCTGCTCATGAAGAGGAAATATCAAAACCATATTGTGACAACAAATGTCTAGAATCAAACACTGAGAGTGATTACAATTGATATGGATATTTGTTATCAAACACAAGGCTGTTCTTATTGTTTTGCTTGATGACGGTGGCTTGGGAGGGGATAAATGCTAAAAAAGGTAATTCCTCTTGAGCAATGTTTTCATAAGTACATAACAGCATGTTAATAAAAAGGGATCTTTGGTTATAGGACACAATTTACAATTATATTATAGTGACTTTATGCATGACAGACTGGATTTTGCCGTCTTAATTCTGGAATTACCAGTGTTTAAAGTGGACATTTGACACATTGTAATTTATGTTACACTGGACTTTGCCGTGTTACTAGTTAAGGGACATTTACAAGAAAGGATCAGCCTTCTAACAGATTGACTGGATAACCAGTTCGGACATTTTTCACATTAATATTGTGAACATTGTGTTTGATTATTATTTTACATATTGGCGAACTTGCTTAAATACAAAAAAATACAAATTTAACAATTGTTTTTGCAACAGGCGTTCTTCATTATTTCTTGAGACTTTTACGCCATTCATTTAGTATGTAATATCTTCGCTGGTCGCTCAAGCCTTCTTGTATGTCTTGTCATGCGCTGGCTCATATATATTCAGCCACCCTCTTTGTACCAGTATTTTGATATAATAAAAAGATATATATATTTTTTATGATAATTTGTGTCCACGCCCTTCGGGGCTTGGAGAAATAGATTAGGCTGCTTGGTGCTTCTGCACAGTGCTGAAACCAACAGAGCATTTGAGTACTGGTAAAGTACTGCTTAGAAGGTCTAAGCCTGCCCAAGTAAAGCGGTGCGAATCAGACCATCCCTAGCAGTTTCTTTGTGCGGTAGGGCATGCATGTCATTTCATGTCAATGTTGAGTAAAAAGTCCCACAAAATTGGAAGCACTCAGTTTCTCCAAGAATGGCCAAAATGATGTTGCCAGGGATGTAAAACCTCCACACAAACAAAGAAAATGACAGTTATATCAATGAAGACAAGTTTTGAAAAAAAACAGTGATGTTCTGGAGAAAAAAAAAAGATTATTCTGTTTTCATATTAAATATGTAGGGTGTATTGGCTGGTAGCTAGGGTTTAAAGAGCGGCCTGGCTTGCACCACTTTTCCTGGACAGCTTAACCCTCTTAAGCAGTTTAATAACTGTGCTCGAGTTCGACCAGTTTCAGCTCTACACAGAAGCACCACACAGCCCATGGCCATACATTAGTGTTTCCCCCAGACTTGGAAAAGGGCAGGGTGCTGGTTCAGAAAAGGGCACTTTTAACGCGTGGAAGTGTTCTAAAAGGGCACTTTTTTACCATCATGTTTTCAAGAGAGCCTAAATTTAAAGGCTTCACACGCTTTATAACCAATATTTAAGAGAATACTGTAATCTGCTATGATGACCAAAAGGCTTCTTTTATATACAGGAACTTCTTTTGACAATTTTTTCTCAAGAAAATGCTTTCACACCAACAAAGGGCAGCAGGGTGGGTGAGAAGGGCAGCAGGGTGCAGCACCCTGCTATAACTCATTAGGGGAAACACTATACATGGTAAAAACCCTTAAAAAATCTTCTGGAACCAATGGGCCAATTTTCATGTAACATGGTAACAATGTATCACTGGGGACTCAAGCCAATCATAGTTTATTCAGATGATGGCCCCTGGATACCAATTTTTAGGGTACAGCCAAATTTGTTGCATAGGCCAACATGTGTATTTTTTGAACACGAAAGTGGAAATGGTTAATTATTTGGATACCATTGTTGCCTGTGAACTTTTAAGTTTGTATACATGTATGTAGTCAACTAAATGAGTGAATAAAACTACATGAATGCCAAGTTAAAAATTTCTTTGCAGTATAACAAGCTGTTTTTCATTTGCAGTCTGTTGTTACGCCAGTCCAACCACCCATCTACACATGTTTGTCCACAAACACCACACTGACAGTATGTGGCTACAACTTAACACATGTCCGGACCTACAAGTCTCCGAGAGAGTTTGAGGCCCCTTCCCCATTCAAGAAACCAGGTCCTTCTAAGTTTGGCTATCAACAGAAGATATATGATGGCGGTAAGCTAGGAGGCAGAGACTGCTATGCTTGTGTATCCGTTTGGAATTGCCTTTTGTTTGACTGGTGCTGAAAAATCTTGTTTTACTATTAAAACCGTATAAATTCTTATTGATGTCCATGTTCTAATAAACACACTCCAGTCCATGTCATCTCAATATGTGTCAAATTTCTGGCCCATTTACCTCTTTTAAACACCCATTGGAAAAAATAAAAAATAAATAGAAAATAAATAACATGCGGCGACAGGGAAAGAAAGTAAGTATCCTACTTTGAGCAGCCAGTTTGTGTCTGTTCACCTCCTTGGTGCACCTTTCAGACCTGAATTTCTCAATGACATCATGCACTGTGGTAAAATGCGGGAAACTCTCAGAAGTAAAATGTGATAAACATGGTAAATTTAACGTACTACATAAAGGGGCACTTCTACTATCATGGTCCTCTTGTTCTGAATGTAGATTGTGGTGATCTGGAGTATGTTTGGCTGCAGTCTATCTTTTTGAGCAGTTATAATAGAAACGTAATGTCATCCCCTGTATTCCTTACCTTCCTACATAAAAGTTTTTTTCTGGGGTGCCTTTCATCTCAGCATGTTTATAAAGTTGAAGAAAACAGACTGTGCTAAATCTTAGCATTTTATTTCAAAGCCATGGGCATAAATTATTGTGATCAGTATCGGTATATACATGGTTTCAAATGTCAACAATTAATTATAATGCATGATACCTACCTAAGTTAATATATTGTTGTTCAGCTGTAGGCAGTTCTACTGGACAAGGGGGTGGGGTGGGATTAAATACCCAGAGGTTGGAAACTTGCACGTTGGAGAAAATGTGGTCTCTGTCTATTCCCATGAAATGACAGCCTCCAATTAGCACCCACCCCATTCTCTCAAATTTGGAATGTTTCTCATAAAAGCGCAGGGCGTCAATTAGAACTTTTATGCTACATAAAGCTGGACTGGAAGAGAATTCAAGAAAAGGTCACAATAAAAGGAAATAGACAAAGAACACAACCTTTCCAAGCCAAAGAATTACCTTTGAGTGACTTTGTGACTTAGAGATGCAGAAAAAAGAACACAAATAACAAGTGCACTGCCAGCAAAATGCCAGTTAACACATGAGAAATGATCAGTGGTAAAACTACTTTGGGGCCTTAACTTGTGAAGATGTGTGATCAAGGGTTCACAGGTTGGATACCTGCTGGGTCAGCAACATTGTCTTGTGAAGATTGATCACTAAATCGCAGTCTAGTGAAGGACTATGCACTGGCTACATATACAAATGTAAGCCTGTACATTAAAAGTGTGGTTACATACAGGTTAACTGACTGGCTAGAAATAACAGCTTTAGTGTTGACTGGGCAATTGAACTCCAAACCAAGCAAATCATACTGCCTTGACCTCACTGTTGTATTGTCATAATGTGGTGTTCCTTGTTACAGTATCGTCAGCCCTTGTTATTTTTACATTCTGTAGATTGTTGAGACTATAATGAGTTTCTTTGTATGGACCACATTCTGAGCTCAAGATGAAACAGATAAACCCATTTTGTACCAAATGGAATCTTCTTGTGTATAACTGAAGTCTATTTTAATATTTAGGGGTGTCAGGTTGTGTTTACTTCAAAATTTGTTTGAAAAATTGTTGAACATTTTGCAAACAATGAAGGCCCTGATCAGATGCTGCATTCTGCGCCGTCTGATCTGGGCCTGTACTGTTTGCCAAGTACCCGTTTTGGGGTTTCTGGTACAAAATGGATTAATGTTAATATTATTCATAAATATTGTACTAAATGCTCCAAGAAACAAATATTTTGGATATTTGTCACAATCCTGTGGATATTTATTATAATTGTTTCAGTGAGTTGAGACTGGCAGCAGTTGTTTCTTTGACACGGGTGGTAATCAGGGGAACTAGCTCGAAAATGAGTCAATGGAAATTTGTTCCCTCGACAAATCCGGGAACTCTCGAGCTAGCTCCATCACCAAGAAACTCGTAAACAAAGGTAGGTCTCGAAGAGTTTTATCACCATTTTTTTCTTTGTAAGCTATGTATAAAAAAATCCGTCAATGCAGTTCCACATAGAAATGATTTAACTTTGTACTCCGCTAGAATTTGCCATGGAAATTTGCAGCGCTGGAGTATGAATGAAACCCAAAGTTTTTATCACGGACCGGACAAATTGTCAATTTATGTCATTACGGAGATTTTGGCCAACGATTTTTCATTATCCGTCAAAAGTACGCCCTTCACACCCACAGAAACAACATCCCTGGTGAAATGGAACATGGACAGTTTGAAATAAGCAAAAAAATTTTTGCCGTGATTACGTAACTTGCGACTTATTACGAAATTACTGTCCGAGCTAGTCTTCTCGACAAGGAGCTAGTTCACTCGACATAAAAAAGAAAATGAAACATTCATCAGATTCGATGTCTTTCTATGGTCCCACCCAGGTTATCCAACTGGTTTCTTTACCACTGGCTAGTTGGGTAACAAGATGCTATGCCCCAAAGGCGTCCCCCAGTCGTTTCTCCCTGTTCGTTTCGCCCCCATTTTACACCCCTGTTTTGCCAACAGAGCCTGGTCTTTTCGCCCCCCTTAGTCATTTCGCCCACCTAGTTGCTTCGCCCCCTCCCATTTGGAGCGGATCAATGGATGTTGGATGGATGGATGGATGGATGGATGGATGGATGGATGGAATGATTGATGGATGGATGGATGGAAGGGTGCACAATAGAAAGGGATGAGTGGGTATTTGGAAGGATTGGTCAATTGGAGGACGGATGGACGAACGAACATATAGACGGACAGACAGACGGACGGATGGATGGATGGGTCGGTGGTTAGATGGATGGAAGGATGGATGGAAAAAGAGAGAAAATATATATGCACACAAATGTCAGTGTCGTGTAAAGGTTTGATTAAATAAATGAAGTATTTGATTCCTACCGGTAATCTTTTTGATGATTTTTGTTTCACTCAGAAATCACATATTGTTCCCGCAGGTGATCTGATTATTTTTAATAAACCTAAAGTCATCGTTTATACAAATTATGTTGTGCTGCAGTCCTAGGTACTACAAGTTTCTTGAAATCAGCCCACTGGTTCTAGAGAAGATTTTTAATGGTTTCACCATATATGGGCATGGTAACCATCTTGGTCATGTGACCCAGATGCCTCGAACAAACTATCGTTTCCCCTATACCCATAAATGCTCAACACAGTTTTCGACTAAATTGTTGAAAGATAAGATGGTGCTTATTAGTTGCTTAATATATCACAGACTGGAAGTCAGTCGTTATAGTGAATAGATCATGAGCGCGTAGCGCGAGTGATCACGGGCGCGTACCGCGAGTGATCCTGCACTTGTGCCCGACAGACAGTGATCTATTAAGCAACTAATCACCTGACAACATGAATCTATGTCGATTAGGTATCCTGTCGGTGTGGTTCGAGCCTCTCTTGAGTCATATATGGATGTCCTAGTTCTGCAATGGAAAGTCGCGTTCATAAACAGAGTCTAACAAATTTCGAAGTTTACGTCTGCATTTCTCTTGGAGCCCGTAACTTCCATTTATGTTATACTACAAAATTGAAAATCGGTATGACGCTTACTCAGACCGTGACCTTTCTGTTCATGATACGATTGTCCCAGGGCCATGCTCCTGAGCGTGTCCGAGTGTCAGATGCCATTGCCCAAGAGTCCTAACCAGAGTCTAACAAACGTTAAAGTTAACGTTCGCGTTTCTCTTGGAGCCCATAATTCCCGTTTCTGTTATGCTACAAAGTTGAAATTTCGCATGACACTTACTCAGCCAAAGAACTTTCCGTTCATGATACAATTGCCCCTGGATGGGCCTTGGGGTAAAATTACATAAAACGTAAAATTGACATATAGGCATTTGTATGGAAAACTCAAAATGTCTAATATTTTGAAAATAATTCAGCTCCCAACCCCTAAACCATATATATCATTGTTCCTTATGATAAGACTCTGTTTTATTTCACCAGGAATGTTGTTTCTATGGGTGTGAAGGGCGTACTTTTGACGGAAAATGAAAAGTCGTCGGCCAAAATCTCCGTAATGACATTAATTAACAATTTTTCAGGTCCGTAATAAAAAGTTTACTTTCATTCATACTCCAGCGCTGCAAATTTCCATGGCAAATTCTAGCGGAGTACAAAGTTAAATCATTTCTATGTGGAACTGCATTGCCGGATTTATTTTATAAATAGCTTACAAAGAAAAAAAATGGTGATAAAACTCTTCGAGACCTACCTTTGTTAGCCAGAGGTAAAGAAACCAGTTGGATAACCTGGGTGGGACCATAGAAAGACATCAAATCTGATGAACGTTTCATTTTCTTTTTTATGTCGAGTGAACTAGCTCCTTGTCGAGAAGACTAGCTCGGACAGTAATTTCGTCATAACTCGCAAGTTACGTAATCACTGCCATATTTTTTTGCTTATTTCACACTTTCCATGTTTCATTTCACCAGGGATGTTGTTTCTGTGGGTGCCAAGGGCGTACTTTTGACGGAAAATGAAAAATCTTCGGTCAAAATCTCCGTAATGACATAAATTGACAATTTTTCCGGTCCGTGATAAAACATCCATTGATCCGCTCCAAATGGGAGGGGGCGAAGCAACTAGGTGGGTGAAATGACTAAGGGGGGCGAAAAGACCAGGCTCTGTTGGCAAAACAGGGGTGTAAAATGGGGGCGAAACGAACAGGGAGAAACGACTGGGGGACGCCTTTGGGGCATAGCATCTTGTTACCCAACTAGCCAGTGGTAAAGAAACCAGTTGGATAACCTGGATGGGACCATAGAAAGACATCGAATCTGATGAATGTTTCATTTTCTTTTTTATGTCGAGTGAACTAGCTCCTTGTCGAGAAGACTAGCTCGGACAGTAATTTCGTAATAAGTCGCAAGTTACGTAATCACGGCAAAATTTTTTTTGCTTATTTCAAACTGTACATGTTCCATTTCACCAGGGATGTTGTTTCTGTGGGTGTGAAGGGCGTACTTTTGACGGATAATGAAAAATCGTTGGCCAAAATCTCCGTAATGACATAAATTGACAATTTGTCCGGTCCGTGATAAAAAGTTTGGGTTTCATTCATACTCCAGCGCTGCAAATTTCCATGGCAAATTCTAGCGGAGTACAAAGTTAAATCATTTCTATGTGGAACTGCATTGACGGATTTTTTTATACATAGCTTACAAAGAAAAAAATGGTGATAAAACTCTTCGAGACCTACCTTTGTTTACGAGTTTCTTGGTGATGGAGCTAGCTCGAGAGTTCCCAGATTTGTCGAGGGAACAAATTTCCATTGACTCATTTTCGAGCTAGTTCCCCTGATTACCACCCGTGTTTGAGAAATTAAGGGAATGAACATGATTTTTTTTATCTGTAATTCTACTCCCTATTTGTGATTCTTAAAAGCTGCAAATTCTTTATAATGTCAAAATATTAGGTCAGTCCCCGCCCATCAGGGCTTGATGCTTCCATGCAGAGCTGAAACTGACCGCACACAAGTACTGGTCAACCACTTAGAGGATCTAAGCCTGCCTAGGCAGAGCGGTGCGAGTTGGACCATCCATGCTTGTAAACCCTATTGGTTTCATTGGTTGACAGGGCTTGAGATGTAATTTCATCTCAATGTCGAGTAAAAGTCCCACAAAATTGGAAGCAACGTCTCCAAAATGACCTATACAATGTTGACAGGGACGTTAAATCTCAAATCAAACAAACAAACAAATCAAAATATCAGGAAGCATAAAATACCGTTGTCATGACTGAATGTCCACTACATGTTTATATAAAATTCCAGGTCCTCTACCAAAGATGGATAAGCCACTAAAATTTAAACCAGCATTTAAAGCAGTTGATAGATGGAATAGAAAGAGGGCTCTGTTTGGACAAAACGACTACATAGGTGAGTGTTTCATTACGATAACACACCCGTGCGACATAATGCATTTTTCTCATCTACAAAAATGACTACTTTACTAATGAAAATCTGTGTTGCATTTCTTATTTATCAGTTACCCCATATATATATATTGCATTGTAATGCACTAACCTAATATAGATATGCTATCTCAGGACAAGTGAGCTTTATCACGTCAACGTGACATTGGACTTTTATGAATGAACCGGACTACTGGAAAAATGACAAACATGTCATTGTTACTGGGAAAAATGAAAAAAAATAAAAATACTTGAAAAATATATCATTTGAAATAATTTTACAGAAATGTTCCTTTGGTGACCCTCTATAAAAATTGCCTAAATGGTTCTGGTTCTTTGAACAAGATGGCCACCAGAGCCGAAGATAGAAAGAAAATGGAAAAAATCATTAAAACGCCATCTCCTCCTACGCCACTGTCCCAATTTCAAAATAATTTCACAGGAATATTCCTTGGGTGATCCTCTACGAAAATTGGCAAAACGGTTATGCTCCGATGAACAAGATTGCCACCAGAGCTAAAAATAGAAAACAGCTGTCCCAACAATATACTTAAAAGACATCCCCTCCTCAGCTGTTGAACAGATTATCAAAATTTTACAGGAATGTGTTTTGGGCGATTCTCTACCTAAACTTTGTAAAGGTTTCAACCCGCTGAACAAGATGGCCATCAGAGCTAAAAATAGTAAAAAATACAGAAAATCTTGAAACAACATCTCCTTCTAGGCCACCCACCCAATTTCAAAATGATTTCAAAGGAATATTTCATGGGAAATGCCCAAACTGTTCCACTTGGCTGAACAAGATGGCCACCAGAGCTAAAGCTAGAAAATAAAAAATAAAACCTTAAAACGCCATCTTCTCCTAGGCCACTGGCCCAAAATAATTTCACAGGAATATTCCTTGGCTGACCCTCTACCAAAATTGACAAACCATTCAGCTTGGATGAACAAGATGGCTGCCAGAGGTAAAAATAGAAAAAAAAAATCTTTAAACAACATTTTCTCCTTAGCCAGTGGACGGATTTTGAAATAAATTTACAGGAATTTTTTTTGGATGAGTATGGTCAGCAGAGCTAAAAATAGAAAAACCTTTAAATGACTTCTTCTCCTGAACCGGTGGATTGATTTTAAAATAATTTCACAGGAATGTTGCATGGGTGACCTTACAAAATTGCTAAAAGTACTTTTGCTCCACTACACATGATGGTCACCAGAGCTAAAAATATAAAAACCTTTAAATGACTTCTGCTCCTTAACAGCTAGACTGATTTTGAAATAATTTCACGGAAATGTGCCTTGGTGTCAACCAAAATTGCTCAACTACTCCTCCCCACCACACACACACACTCTCCACCTTATATTACCTACTGTTTCATTTGCACAATATGGACCAGGTTAGCGATTCAGGGCCATTATGGACCTCTTGTTTTTGTTTCTGGATGAAAAGATATGTTGTGGGTAATCACTGGAAGCATTTCACTGAGGCACTTCTAATGAGCACCAACAACATGATGCAGAAATCAGAAGAATATGCAGTTGCTTTTATTGAGTACCAACAACACGTTTTCATGCAGAAATAGTACTTTCCTGATGGAAAAGGTACCTTATCTGGAGCTATGAGTTCTTCTTGACAATATCATACTCGTGTGACAGGGTGATTTTCATCATGGCTCCAAACAGAACATTTTTTTCTGATGTAATGTTTTGATATTGTTGTTATTTTGTATATGAACATAGATTGTCAGTCCTTATTAGAGCCGCCTCATTGAGTTGGCTCTAACGAGTACTGACAGTTTATGTTTAAGGCCAGAAATAAGAAAAATGTTGTACACTCAGAATCTTGTAAAGGTTATTTTTCCCTGTATACAATGATGTTTGGAAGGGCATACTTTTTCACGGACTTGTGGCTCAGTGAAATGCACTTTAGGGGGCTGCGGGTGCAGGCTCAATCCCCACCGAGTCGGGCAATCTTTTTGTGAAGAATTATGAAATGAAATAATTTCTATGTATATTCCCTCCCTTCTAACCCTCAGAGAAGGCAGTTGTCAGTTTCTGGCAAAAGAATGTATTTGTTATGTGTTCTTTTTACAGATATACTTGGTGATGGCACACTCCACCCAGCTGACCTGATCAGTGCTCCAAGATACCTCAAAGCATTTAATGGAAACGAGTTGCAACGGCTTAGTAGAATGATGAAGTTTGATGGCTGGAGGCTGAGACATCTCTACCCATTCCGATACCACCAGATTTGCAAAAGAATTAATTTCTTGAATAAAAAGTATAACATTAAGAGAGGCCCTAGACATTAGCGCATATATATGCCTAGTAGACTTTTTAGGGGACATTGGCAAACAGTGCAGACCCAGATCAGACGCCGCAAAATGCGGCGTCTGATCTGGATCTACAATGTTTGCCGAAAGTACATTTATTTTTGCAAAACATACCGCTAATAAGACAAACCTGGCACCCCTATAATTGGAAATGGACCATTCCAAACTTATTAGGTGGAAGATTCCATTGTCATTATATGGGTTAACAGAAACAGATTTGACTCCAAGTGAGCAGAACCATGAGAAGAAGACCCATAGCAATTAACCCTTGACCTGCTGAATATTTAAATATGTCACACCCACTACTGATTATCAGCCAATCAGATTACTTGATGCAAATTATTGCAACAAATTCATTTGTTTGTTTGATTTAAGGTTTAACGTCCCCGTCAACACTGTATAAGTCATTTTGGAGACTTTGCTTCCAATTTTGTGGGACTTTTACCCGACATTGAGATGAAATGACATCTCAAGCCCTGTCGCCCAAATGAAACCAATAGGGTTAATTAGCATGGACGGTCCGTCTCGCACCCCGGTTCCTGGACAGGCTTAGATCCTCTAAGCGGTTTACCTGTACTAGTGTTACGAGATGGAATAGGAAACCTCTCTGGTGCTTATGCACATCTAAATTATTTTAGTAGATATATGGTAGGGCGGTGCGAGTGAAATATTTTAGGTGAAATATGGTACGCAAACTGTGCGGCTCCATGAACAAGTCATGCACATATCATACGATGTATGCATGAGTGGTTTATAGAGAGCTGTTTTTACAATACAGGGGGCCGCTAAAAGGCCGAGTCCTATAGAATTTGCCTAAAAATCGCCAACCGCCAAATTGTGCCATATATGATTTTTATTCCCGTCACGTGTTGTGTGGGTGTTCGTTTTGACAGGAGTCATGTCATTGATTATAGGGTCGTTTCATCAATTTTTCCTATGGGAAATATACTATTTGAACGCAAATCCATTATCTACTCGATTTTTGCTATCTGGCTTTGTTTGTGGCCGGTATCTCCACCTCGCCACGAATTGAGCAAGGTAATAAGAGTAGGCATGATTTTCCGGTAGTATTCATAGATATATAAACCCTGAAAAAAGCGGACACTTTAGCAGCAGGTCAAGTTGTAAAGAGCGAACACAACATTGTGACGGGGAAATAGAAAGTATATTGAAAGGTATGTTAAATCTATGTTCAGTATTATTTTTGTATGAACATGCTTGTAGGTTTTGGAGGGGTTTACTTCTAGTATACCCCAACTTTCTGAAGCCTATTCTGAATTCACTGTTGTGGCCTGTAGTGATTAGGCTACTAGCTTTGCCAGCTAGACGTCGCAGAATTGATCCCAGGCTTCTCCAGTAGTAGAATGAGTCTTTCTAAGTGAGGTCCTGTCTCATGCTGACCCTAGATGTTGGTGAGACGTAAAGTTTGGACACCCGCTCATTCTGGATTCATTTAGGCTTTTACACCCCTTTTGTAGAATGTAATTAATAAACGCCGGGTCACTTGTTTGATCCATGACTTTTGACTAGCTGTGGTTAGAAAACCGTGGTTCCGTCCCAATATGATATTAGGTGTAGAGGGGACGTAAACTTAAGACGGGTTTAACCACATCTTCATCATCAGGGCAAACTCTTACAAGAGCCTGTTGGGTTATCCGTGATGATGAACCGTAATGAATTTTATTTTACAAGCATGTTCACGTTGATTAGAAATAATTTTGTTCAAGAAGAATGACAATTCGAGTTAATTTTGTAATGATGCCGTTTTTGTCTGATAACTCAGTTTGTGCATGTATGTACATATAAAGAACGTGATGATGATAAGTGGGAGTATTTGATCGCCACACGTCATAGCGGCCTGAGCGGCGGGGATGACGTCAGCTGCGTCATCGGCGTCGCGAGGACTGTTGTGACGGGGTGCCTACCAAATAGAGAGAATTTACGGCAAACAGTGTTGGCCCATATGAGACACTAACAAATGTTGTAGATTATAGATGAAAATCTTCTGTTGTAGTTTCTATCTGTTATTAATGTATTGAATTTGTGAATAGCTATATTTGTGAGCCGTGTTGCGGAGAAGGATATGAAATAGAGATTGTTATGTTTCCTGTAATTGGCAGCTGGCCAGGTAGCGCAAAGGCGTGGTCTGTTCAATTGCCTCTTACTTGTGATAATGTAGTGAGCACAAATTTGATGAGTATTATGCTCAGTAGTAGTGAGCATTAATTGATTTCTGTAGTGCTCAGTAAGGAAACATGAACTTTGAGTATTATTGAGTCAAGCGCTGGGTGCTGATAATTTGATGCACAGTCAAGTTGAGTTCTGCTGTACGGTTATTTGTCGCATGCACTAATCAGCCTGTATGTCTGGTCGGCGCATGCGCAATAACGGTATATGCATGAACATATTCTTACTTCTCCGGGAGGGGGATCATGATATAGCATGTATGTTTTGTGACTCGTTTCTAGTCCCGTTATCGTAATTTGCAGGCATAACGATGTGTGACCTGCTGCTCCCTGCTTCATAGCAGCAGGTACTGGTACGACGCTAGGCGTTAGGGTCCAGCAAGGGCGGACAGACCGCCGTAATCAGCGCCTACCAGGATAGAAGCAGAATCTTCTAAATCATTGTTCGTTGTAAACAAATGTGATACCATGGAAGAGGTCAACTTACCTGCAGGTTATTTGGACGATCACTAAACGTCTGATCAGCAAACGTGATCGCTAATCTTAGGATTATCAACTATGTTGATAGACTAGTTTTACTAGTTCGCGAGAGGAAGTGTCACGCGAGTGGGGGATTCACCCTAAGTTATAAACTGGCCAGTCGCGTCTTGTGTTGTTTCTTTTTTTGTTTTTGTTGTTGTTTTTGTTGTTTGCTTCTGTAGGTATTCACGTCACCCGTTCCGAGCACAGAACAGTGTTTTGCCTTCGGAGCGGACGTCGTGAGTTGGCTACAGAAGCAACAAATTGTGATGTTTTGTGTTAGTAAGTGTTGTATGTAGATACTGTAAATAATTCATGTCATTCATTTAACATCTTTCTTGTGCCTTACCCCACAGCTGCCCGTACACCTGTCAGAGATCACGCTCGGTTGTCTTGTCAGCATGGGGGTTTGCGGGACGCCGTAAACCCACATGTGACATTTGGTGTCAGAAGTGGGATTTGATCTCTGGCTGGTGTTCCCGGCTGTGGAACAGCACATTGATACTCTGAATCATCAACTTTAAAAAAAAAAAAAATGCATTGACAGCCACATTTAGAAATTAACTTGAATCTTCCTTCCTGCGTTGATGAAGTGCGAAACCCATGTATTCAACTGAATGGATACTGACAAGTCGATAATTTCTGAGCAGGAAGGCAAGGCAAACCCCACTTTTTCTTGGTAACGAAAAATTTAAGTAGACCCCACTTAATTGTGTTACCTGACATTCTACTAAGTTAAATTGGAGCTACTAATTGATCTTACCCACACATGGTTCTGACGTAGTGACGTTCACAATTTACTGACGTTGACATAACGGTAGTGTTAATATTTACGCTGTGGCTTGAGGTTAGGTATGACGTAATAGAAACATTAATGGTGACTTGTTATGATCGGAGTTTTGTAATGTGATGAAACTTCGGATTGTAGCATTTTACTGTAAACGTCGTCAGTTTATGACGTCATATTAGACTACTAGTACGCAACGTCATACTTTGCTGAAAGCATTTGACATTTCAAATCGCGTGTGCTTTAATAACTAACGTTTTAGTTAGATTAACGCGTATAACACATATCTTAACGTTTTAGTTAAGCCCATTCAATCATCACTGATCATAACTGATCAGTTTATAGTGGTTTTGATAGTAACGTGAGATTTACGTTATCAATAATGGAGCGTTTAATGCAAATGGGAAAGGACTTAGGTTATGAGGGGAAGGAGTTACAAGGTTTTGTTAAGGAGCAGCAAGATATTGAGCGGGCAGAAAGGCAAGAGCAAAGGGATTTAGAAAGGTTAAGGTCTGAAGAAAAAGAAAAGGAAAGGGTACATGAACTAGCTAAGTTAGAGGAAAAGGAAAGGGCTGAAAAAGAAAAGGAAAGGGCAAATGAACTAGCTATGTTGAATGTTAATAAGGAACTTGAAATGGCACGCATTAAGACTGAAAGGGAGGCAAAAGAGATTAGTGAGGCCCATTTAGAAAAAATAAAACATGGGTTTGAGCTACAGCACCAAGAATTAAGGAATCAGTTAGAAATGCAGAGAGCGAAGCTCGAGCTAGAATTTGAAAGGCAAAAAGCTGAGAAGGTGGCTCATGCCCGGGATCCTAAGTTACCTTATTTTGAAGAGGGTAAAGATAAAATGGATAGTTATTTATCTAGGTTTGAGAAATATGCTACGGCTAACAAATGGGATAAGAGTGTTTGGGCCGCGTATTTAAGTGCACTGCTCAAAGGGCGCGCACTTGACGTATATGACCGGTTGTCAAATGAGGATGCGGCGGATTATGAAAAGTTAAAGGACGCTTTATTGAAGAATTTTGACATGACAGAGCGCGGATTTAGGAAACAGTTTCGTTATAGTAGGCCCGAGAAATAGAAACGTTCATACAGTTCAGTAGTAGACTGAGAAGTTATTTAGAAAAATGGCTTAATATGGCAAAGATAGAAAAATCTTTTCCGGCTGTCTGTGATTTCATGGCAAGGGATCAGTTCCTGGAGTCATGTAATAGAGAACTGTATGTACATCTGAAGCCAAAACAGTTTGGTAATTTAGATGAAATGGCTAGGGAGGCAGATTTGTTTGCAGAAGCGCGCGGGGGCGTATATAGTTGCATTAATAAGGGGCAACGCGATAATAGAGGCGCAGCGCAGGGTAAACAGGACAAGGTTGACTCGAACAAACCGAGTGGTAGACCGGATATCAAGTGTAGCATATGCGGTAAGGGGCATTTAACAATTAAATGTTTTAAGAACCCCGACAGGAAACAATTGTATAGCGCAGAGGTAGGAGCAAATGGAGTTGGGGATAGCGGTGTTAAGGAAAATTTTAACACGCGCGTAGAGGCTCAAGGTTCTCAGGTTAAGAATGAGAATACGCAGAATGTAGGTCGTGGTTATACACGTGGTCGTGGTAATTTTAGAGGGTCTTTTCGCGGACGCGGTAAAAATAATAGCACACCACGTGGCGCAGCACACCAAGTTAGTTTTTGTCAAACGGAAGTAACTAGGAAAGGTGATGAGATTGGAAGTATTTTTGAAAATAAGGTTGGTGATCCTTTGATTTCGGATAGGGAGGAGTGTAGTAAGGAAACTAGGGAAGGTGTCTGTTACTTCTTAAAGGCAAGGTTACCGACGGCACAAGGATTGGTTAATAATAAAAAGGTGGTTGTATTAAGAGATACTGGGTGTACAGGCTGTGTCGTTCGGAGAAGTTTGGTTTCGGATAGTCAGTTAATAGGGAAGGAATCAAATGTTACGTTGATTGATGAATCCACATAAAGGTATCCTTTGGCAATGATTGACATTGATTGTCCTTTTTTCACTGGGAAAACTGAAGCTTTGTGTATGGATGATACGTTGTACGATTTGGTTATCGGTAACATTGATGGATCAAAACTTCCTGATATGTCTCATTTCTCAGCTGCGGCTGTAACTAGGTCTCAAACTAGGCAGGATGAGAAGCCTTACAGAAAACTTAAGGTTCCCGATCAGATCATTAACGATGACAAGGAGGCTTTCAAGCAAGCTCAGGTTGATGATCCAACTTTGGAAAACATCAGGAAAAGGGTTGTATCTGGGAACAAGACTGTGAGTCGTGGTTTAAACCGAGGTGAAACTAGGTTTATTGAGAAAAAAGGTTTGGCATATAGGGAGTTCACCAAGGGTAACAAAGTCTCTTTCCAACTTGTGGTCCCTCAAAGTTTCCGAGGAAAGGTGTTGAAACTGGCTCATGAAACGCTTATGTCTGGACATATGGGTATTAGGAAGACATTGGATAGAGTTGTAACTGAGTTTTACTGGCCCGGTATTTGCGGTGATGTCGCTAGATTTTGTAAATCTTGTGATATTTGTCAGAGAACTATTCAGAAAGGTCGGGTCACTAAAGTACCTCTAGGAAAAATGCCATTGATTGATACGCCATTTAAGAGGGTGGCAGTGGACATAGTTGGTCCAATTGAGCCTCGATCTGATAGGAAATCTCGGTATATTTTAACCATGATAGATTATGCGACAAGGTATCCAGAGGCGATAGCTTTACCGAGTATTGAGACGGAACGTGTCGCGGAAGCGCTTATTGAAATGTTTAGTAGGGTTGGCATTCCTGATGAAATGTTGACTGATTGTGGATCACAGTTTACTGCTGAGGTAATGAAGGAAGTCAGCAGACTTCTTTCTCTTCAACAGTTAACGTGTAGTCCGAGACACCCAATTTGCAACGGACTGATAGAGCGTTTCCACGCTACGTTAAAGCAGATGTTACGTCGCATGTGTGCTGAACGTCCAAAAGATTGGGATAAATATCTTCCAGCTTTATTATTTGCGGTAAGGGAAGTCCCACAAGAGTCTTTAGGATACTCCCCTTTTGAGTTGTTATATGGACGTAACGTCAGAGGTCCAATGGCAATATTAAGAGAATTATGGGCTGAAGAGGTACGCGATGAGCAAGTTCTTTCGACGTATCAATACGTTATTGAGCTTAGGGAACGGTTAGAGCAGACATGCAAATTAGCGCGTGATAATTTAAAGAAGGTTCAGATTAAGCAGAAAGCTTATTATGATAAAGGCGCGAGGTCGCGTAAATTTGACGTCAGCGACAAAGTACTGTTGTTACTACCGACAGACAGTAATAAATTATTGCTTCAATGGAAAGGTCCTTATGAAGTGGTTGAGGTAGTGAACAGAATGGATTATAAGATTGACGTCAATGGAAATGTTAACACATATCACGCTAACATACTGAAGCAATATGTGGAACGTCAAAATGTGACGTCACATTGCTTGCTTTCTGTAGAGTCCACTCCGTCAACTGAAAATGATGACGTTGACGAATTCTCATTGGAAGATTGCGCTTTTCCTACTGCAAAGCAATCAGAGACGTTTAAGGACGTCAATATTTCAGAAATGTTAACGCAGGATCAGCGTAAAGAAATAGAGACGTTGATAAAAGAATACCCGGACGTACTGTCCAGTGTACCTGGACGAACCGACCAAATAGAACACGACATAAAGTTGCTGACGACGGAACCAGTGAGGTCAAAAGGTTATGCCATACCATATAAAGTACGGGATGTAATGGAAAAGGAAATTCAAGATATGTTAGATTTAGGAGTTATTGAGCCATCAATATCTCCATATTCATCCCCTGTAGTACTTGTCCCTAAAAAAGATGGTTCGGTGCGGTTCTGCATTGACTTCCGTAAACTTAATAAAGTGACGGAGTTCGATGCAGAACCAATGCCAAATATGGAGGAGGTTATAAATAGAATGTCGGGGCACAAATACTTTAGCAAATTAGATTTGTCAAAAGGTTATTGGCAGGTAAAAATGACGTCTAAGGCAAAACCCCTAACTGCGTTCGAAACCCCCAAAGGCTTGTTTCAATTCAAAACTATGCCCTTCGGTTTGGTAAACTCAGGAGCAACATTTTGCAGGTTGATGAGAAAGATTCTGTCCGAACTTTCTAACGTTGATAGCTTCGTCGATGATATGTGGATCTTTACCGAAACTTGGAAAGACCACTTGACGTCATTACGTGAAGTTTTGGATAGACTTAGGACAGCCAAGTTGACGGCAAAACCTTCCAAGTGTATGATTGGGTATAGCACTATCGAATGTCTTTGTCACAGTGTAGCTGCTCAGTCAGTTAGACCGCAAGAAGACAAGATACAAGCTATAAAGGATGCTCCTCGACCTTCTACTAAGAGACAAATAAAGTCATTTCTTGGGTTGGCTGGTTTCTACCGCCGTTTCATTCCAAATTTCTCATCTATCGCTTCCCCTTTGACAGATTTAACTAAGAAAAGTAGACCAAACAAGATCACAGACTGGCAGGACCATCATGAAAAGGCTTTTCAGACCCTGAAGAATAGACTCACGTCTAGTCCTATTCTTCGTCTTCCTATCTTTCATGATGGGAATCCGTTCATACTCCGGACGGACGCTTCTGATGTTGGTATAGGAGCCGTTTTGCTCCAAGAATTTGAAGGGGAAGGACGACTTCCCATTGCTTATGCCAGCAAGAAACTTTTGCCTCGTGAGAAAAACTATTCTGTATTAGAGAAGGAATGTTTGGCTATTATCTGGGGTGTTGAGAAATTTCGCAAGTATCTTTACGGAGTAGAATTCCTGCTTGAGACAGACCACAAGCCCTTGTCTTATATGCAAACAGCAAAAGTTCTCAATCCTCGAATTATGCGTTGGGCAATGAAACTACAGCCGTATAGATTTCGGATTGTTGCAATTCGGGGCCAAGAAAATTTGGGGGCAGACTACCTTAGTAGGTAATTCTTCGCACGGTTGTTGTGTAAATAGCTGTCTTGTTTAGATAGGTTCATCCTATTCCATCTCTATACACAAAGAAAAAACATTTCTGATTGTTTTTTCTCCAAAAGGGGAAACCTTTGTTACGAGATGGAATAGGAAACCTCTCTGGTGCTTATGCACATCTAAATTATTTTAGTAGATATATGGTAGGGCGGTGCGAGTGAAATATTTTAGGTGAAATATGGTACGCAAACTGTGCGGCTCCATGAACAAGTCATGCACATATCATACGATGTATGCATGAGTGGTTTATAGAGAGCTGTTTTTACAATACAGGGGGCCGCTAAAAGGCCGAGTCCTATAGAATTTGCCTAAAAATCGCCAACCGCCAAATTGTGCCATATATGATTTTTATTCCCGTCACGTGTTGTGTGGGTGTTCGTTTTGACAGGAGTCATGTCATTGATTATAGGGTCGTTTCATCAATTTTTCCTATGGGAAATATACTATTTGAACGCAAATCCATTATCTACTCGATTTTTGCTATCTGGCTTTGTTTGTGGCCGGTATCTCCACCTCGCCACGAATTGAGCAAGGTAATAAGAGTAGGCATGATTTTCCGGTAGTATTCATAGATATATAAACCCTGAAAAAAGCGGACACTTTAGCAGCAGGTCAAGTTGTAAAGAGCGAACACAACATTGTGAGGGGAAATAGAAAGTATATTGAAAGGTATGTTAAATCTATGTTCAGTATTATTTTTGTATGAACATGCTTGTAGGTTTTGGAGGGGTTTACTTCTAGTATACCCCAACTTTCTGAAGCCTATTCTGAATTCACTGTTGTGGCCTGTAGTGATTAGGCTACTAGCTTTGCCAGCTAGACGTCGCAGAATTGATCCCAGGCTTCTCCAGTAGTAGAATGAGTCTTTCTAAGTGAGGTCCTGTCTCATGCTGACCCTAGATGTTGGTGAGACGTAAAGTTTGGACACCCGCTCATTCTGGATTCATTTAGGCTTTTACACCCCTTTTGTAGAATGTAATTAATAAACGCCGGGTCACTTGTTTGATCCATGACTTTTGACTAGCTGTGGTTAGAAAACCGTGGTTCCGTCCCAATATGATATTAGGTGTAGAGGGGACGTAAACTTAAGACGGGTTTAACCACATCTTCATCATCAGGGCAAACTCTTACAAGAGCCTGTTGGGTTATCCGTGATGATGAACCGTAATGAATTTTATTTTACAAGCATGTTCACGTTGATTAGAAATAATTTTGTTCAAGAAGAATTACAATTCGAGTTAATTTTGTAATGATGCCGTTTTTGTCTGATAACTCAGTTTGTGCATGTATGTACATATAAAGAACGTGATGATGATAAGTGGGAGTATTTGGTCGCCACACGTCATAGCGGCCTGAGCGGCGGGGATGACGTCAGCTGCGTCATCGGCGTCGCGAGGACTGTTGTGACGGGGTGCCTACCAAATAGAGAGAATTTACGGCAAACAGTGTTGGCCCATATGAGACACTAACAAATGTTGTAGATTATAGATGAAAATCTTCTGTTGTAGTTTCTATCTGTTATTAATGTATTGAATTTGTGAATAGCTATATTTGTGAGCCGTGTTGCGGAGAAGGATATGAAATAGAGATTGTTATGTTTCCTGTAATTGGCAGCTGGCCAGGTAGCGCAAAGGCGTGGTCTGTTCAATTGCCTCTTACTTGTGATAATGTAGTGAGCACAAATTTGATGAGTATTATGCTCAGTAGTAGTGAGCATTAATTGATTTCTGTAGTGCTCAGTAAGGAAACATGAACTTTGAGTATTATTGTGTCAAGCGCTGGGTGCTGATAATTTGATGCACAGTCAAGTTGAGTTCTGCTGTACGGTTATTTGTCGCATGCACTAATCAGCCTGTATGTCTGGTTGGCGCATGCGTAATAACGGTATATGCATGAACATATTCTTACTTCTCCGTGAGGGGGATCATGATATAGCATGTATGTTTTGTGACTCGTTTCTAGTCCCGTTATCGTAATTTGCAGGCATAACGATGTGTGACCTGCTGCTCCCTGCTTCATAGCAGCAGGTACTGGTACGACGCTAGGCGTTAGGGTCCAGCAAGGGCGGACAGACCGCCGTAATCAGTGCCTACCAGGATAGAAGCAGAATCTTCTAAATCATTGTTCGTTGTAAACAAATGTGATACCATGGAAGAGGTCAACTTACCTGCAGGTTATTTGGACGATCACTAAACGTCTGATCAGCAAACGTGATCGCTAATCTTAGGATTATCAACTATGTTGATAGACTAGTTTTACTAGTTCGCGAGAGGAAGTGTCACGCGAGTGGGGGATTCACCCTAAGTTATAAACTGGCCAGTCGCGTCTTGTGTTGTTTCTTTTTTTGTTTTTGTTGTTGTTTTTGTTGTTTGCTTCTGTAGGTATTCACGTCACCCGTTCCGAGCACAGAACAGTGTTTTGCCTTCGGAGCGGACGTCGTGAGTTGGCTACAGAAGCAACAAATTGTGATGTTTTGTGTTAGTAAGTGTTGTATGTAGATACTGTAAATAATTCATGTCATTCATTTAACATCTTTCTTGTGCCTTACCCCACAGCTGCCCGTACACCTGTCAGAGATCACGCTCGGTTGTCTTGTCAGCATGGGGGTTTGCGGGACGCCGTAAACCCACATGTGACAACTAGTGTGCAGGGCGGATTCAGCTCTGCATGGAAGCATCATGCAGCCCATATATTTCTTCAAGCCCCTATGGGCGGGGGCCAACAACAAATTCATTAGCTTGATGGCAAACAATGAAGATCCTGATCAGATGGCTTCTTCTACATTGTTTCAAAGATAAGGCACATCCGGGCTCAGCAGGACAAGGGTTAAGAAAGAAATCAGCTGTAAGTAATAAATCACAGTTTGGAGGTCAGTTTTAAGTAGATCAGATCACAAGTGCGTAGTACGAGTGATTTGTCTGATCACAACTGACCAACAAACTGATTTATTGCTCAATATATCACAAGAGCTTATCTGTTACTCAACATGCTGATCTATTTTGATTCTAACACACCAAAAATTGACAATAATTTTATTGTTTATTATTTTCTTCAAATTTTGCCAAATTTCTGCCATTGTTAGAAAAATTCCCGCCATATTATTGATTGTATCACACATATTTATGTTATTGTGTTATCTTTTGATGCAAGACAATAACATTTCACCATCAAGGAATACCTCGTCACAGTCATTATGTTAGTGATATGTTGCATAAAAATCAGTTCTTTTCCTTAGTCTTTATACCCAGCAGGCACACCTTGCTAGGGCAAAGTCAAATCAACGTCAGTGCAATGTCATGACATTGCACCAACGTTGATGTGACCTTGTACTGACGTCGATGTGATATCACAATTGTGTCATGTGGCTGCTGGGATAGGCACTCTGTGTTAGAATCCTTGATTTATCTTCTTCAAAAGCATGTTGGCAGCCAACCACGAGGGGTAGAAACCTGAGTTTGAAGCTTGGTCAGATGCATATCTGACTACTGATCAGGAGGTCGCAGGTTCACTGCAGTCGGAGTCTGCAACATTCTATCGTAGAGATTGATCATGAAGTCTTTTTAGCTCACCTGTCACGTAGTGACAAGGTGAGCTTTTGGGATCACTTTTTGTCCGTCGTCCGTCGTGCGTGCATGCGTGCGTGCGTGCGTCCGTGCGTGCGTGCGTGCGTGCGTCCGTAAACTTTTCTTCAAACGACATCTCCTCCTAAACCACTGATCGGATTTTGACCAAACTTCACAGGAATGATCCTTAGGTGGTCCCCTTTCAAAGTTGTTCAAATGGTTCCGGTCCATTGCACATATAGGTCACAGGAGCCAAAAATTGATTTTTTTTCACCGAAAACTTAAAAAATCTTCTTCTCTGAAACCGCAAGGCCCAGGTCTTTGATATTTGGTATGAAGCTTCATCTAGTGGACCCCTACCAAGATTGTTCAAATTATAGTGCTGGGGCCAAAAATGCCCCCGCACGGGGGCCCTTTGGTTTTTCATGGGCTTATATGGGGAAAATCTTTAAAAATCTTCTTCTCTGAAACCGCAAGGCCCAGATCTTTGATATTTGGTATGAAGCTTCATCTAGTGGACCCCTACCAAGATTGTTCAAATTATAGTGCTGGAGCTAAAAATGCCCCCGCACGGGGGCCCTTTGATTTTACATGGGCTTATATAGCGAAAATCTTTAAAAATCATCTTCTCTGAAAACGCAAGGCCCAGATCTTTGATATTTGGTATGGAGCTTCATCTAGTGGACCCCTACCAAGATTGTTCAAATTATAGTGCTGGAGCTAAAAATGCCCCCGCACGGGGGCCCTTTGGTTTTACATGGGCTTATATAGGGAAAATCTTGAAAAATCTTCTTCTCTGAAACCGCATGGCCCAGGTCTTTGATATTTGGTATGAAGCTTCATCTAGTGGACCCCTACCAAGATTGTTCAAATTATAGTGCTGGGGCCAAAAATACCCCCGCACGGGGGCCCTTTGGTTTTACAAGGGCTTATATAGGGGAAATCTTTAAAAATCTTCTTCACTGAAACCGCAAGGCCCAGGTCTTTGATATTAGGTATGAAGCTTTATCTAGTGGACCCCTACCAAGATTGTTCAAATTATAGTGCTGAAGCTAAAAATGCCCCCGCACGGGGGCCCTTACGTTTTACATGGGCTTATGTAGGGAAAATCTTGAAAAATCTTCTTCTCTGAAACCGCAAGGCCCAGGTCTTTGATATTTGGTATGAAGCTTCATCTAGTGGACCCCTACCAAGATTGTTCAAATTATAGTGCTGGGGCCAAAAATGCCCCCACACGGGGGCCCTTTGGTTTTACATGGGCTTATATAGGGAAAATCTTGAAAAATCTTCTTCCCTGAAACCGCAAGGCCCAGATCTTTGATATTTGGTATGAAGCTTCATCTAGTGGACCCCTACCAAGATTGTTCAAATTATAGTGCTGGAGCTAAAAATGCCCCCGCACGGGGGCCCTTACGTTTTACATGGGCTTATATAGGGAAAAACCTTTAAAAATCTTCTTCTCTGAAACTGCAAGGCCCAGGTCTTTGATATTTGGTATGAAGCTTCATCTAGTGGACCCCTACCAAGATTGTTCAAATTATAGTGCTGGGGCCAAAAATGCCCCCGCACGGGGGCCCTTTGGTTTTACAAGGGCTTATATAGGGAAAATCTTTAAAAATCTTCTTCTCTGAAACCGCAAGGCCCAGATCTTTGATATTAGGTATGAAGCTTTATCTAGTGGACCCCTACCAAGATTGTTCAAATTATAGTGCTGAAGCTAAAAATGCCCCCGCACGGGGGCCCTTTGGTTTTACATGGGCTTATATAGGGAAAATCTTGAAAAATCTTCTTCTCTGAAATCGTTAGGCCCAGGTCTTTGATATTTGGTATGAAGCTTCATCTAGTGGACCCCTACCAAGATTGTTCAAATTATAGTGCTGGGGCCAAAAATGCCCCCGCACCAGGGCCCTTTTGTTTTACACAGGCTTATATAGGGAAAAGCTTTAAAAATCTTCTTCTCTGAAACTGCAAGGCCCAGGTCTTTGATATTTGGTATGAAGCTTCATCTAGTGGACCCCTACCAAGATTGTTCAAATTATAGTGCTGGAGCTAAAAATGCCCCCTGCACGGGGGCCCTTTGGTTTTACATGGGCTTATATAGGGAAAATCTTTAAAAATCTTCTTCTCTGAAACCGCAAGGCCCAGGTCTTTGATATTTGGTATGAAGCTTCATCTAGTAGACCCCTACCAAGATTGTTCAAATTATAGTGCTGGGGCCAAAAATGCCCCCGCACCAGGTCCCTTTTGTTTTACATAGGCTTATATAGGGAAAATCTTGAAAAATCTTCTTCTCTGAAACTGCAAGGCCCAGGTCTTTGATATTTGGTATGAAGCTTCATCTTGTGGACCCCTACCAAGATTGTTCAAATTATAGCCCTGGGGCCAAAAATGCCCCCGCTCCGGGGCCCTTTGGTTTTACATAGACTTATATAGGGAAAATCTTGAAAAATCTTCTTCTCTGAAACCATAAGGCTTAGGTCTTCGATATTTGTTATGACGCTTCAGCTAGTGGACCTCTATAAAGATTGTTCAAATTATAGGCCTGAGACCAAAAATGCCCCCGCCATGTGGCCCTTTGGTTTTACATAGACTTATATAGGGAAAATCTTTAAAAATCATCTTCTCTGAAACACAAGGCTTAGGTCTTTGATATTTGTTATGAAGCTTCAGCTAGTGGACCTCCACCAAGATTGTTCAAATTATAGCCCTGGGGCCAAAAATGCCCCCGCTCCGGGGCCCTTTGGTTTAACATAGACTTATATAGGGAAAATCTTGTTTTACATAGACTTCTATATGCAGGGTAAACCTTTAAAATCTTCTTTTCTGAAACCAGAAAGCCCAGGTCTTTCATATTAGATATGAAGCTTCATCTTGTGGACCTCTACCAAGATTGTTCAAATTTTAGCCCTGGGGCCAAAATTGACCCTGCCCGGGGCCCACTTGTTATGCTTTGGATCAGGTGAGCGAACCAGGGCCCTCTGGGCCCTCTTGTTTACGGTCATTCCCTTTCACAGTAATAAGGTCAGTTGTCAGTTTCTGTGGAAAGAATGTGCACTGTATCGGTCAACTACTTTTTTATAATATGTTCTATAAAAGGGTTATCCTTTGGAAGCAAGGAATACACCACAGAAGTGAAAAATATGGAGTGCACATGTTTTCTGGGCCAGACTAGCTAGCCTAACCTAGAAGTGATATGAGGTAAACTGACTGGCACGATATGACGTATCGCCCCTGTCCATCGGGGCTTGAAGAAGTAGACAGGTTGCATGATGCTTCCACTCAGAGCTGAAACCGACCACACATGACTACTGATTAACCGCTTAGAGGATCTAAGCCTAAACCTGCCCAGGCTAAGCGGTGTGAGTTGGACCGTTCATGCTTATAAACCCTATTGGTTTCATTGGGCGTCAGGACTTGAGAGGTCATTTCATCTCAATGTCGGGTAAAATATCAGTACTTGTCAGAAAAATATGCCTTATTTGGGACTATGGATAGACACATTACTTCATACATGAAGCTACTGCTACAATGTCTCCTCATTAGGTTTGTAAATCCGTGAAATGAAGACCTTCCCTATTCCCCACTTTATACAGAGAAAAGTGGGGTTTATGGGGGTATTCATTATCTTCCTTTTTTTGCTCAAAACACAGATTGTGGGTACTCTTAAGGTGGAACCACCTGATTAAGGTGGTTACAACGAGCACCCACAATCTATATTTGGACTAGAAATAAGAAAAAAATTGAATATTTTCATGTGAGTATTGTTTGTTCTACATTTAAGATAGATGCCATCCTAGCGCATGGCTGTGGTAGAGAAATTTCTTAAACACAATATAAGGAAATCCATAGTTTTAGCGTGGAATAGAAATTCAGTGCTACCCCTGGTGTTCTTACCCAGGGAAAGGGTAAATCAAATATTCTCTTGTGTTTGAAAAATGCACTGGTTAAATATGACCTCACATGCGCCATTGTTAAGGTTGTTGTCACTGCACGTTACACAACGTCACTAAACGTCTATGTAGTGCCATAATAATATGGCAGATGTCAGCAACCGAAGTGACTGCAGTATAAAAAATCCACTCTCAGCAATGGACAGATTTTTCCATCCACCCCTCATGCTCATGTATGATTCTTATAGTGTGCTTGGCCCCGCCCATCGGGGCTTGGAGAAATTGGTTGGGCTTCATGATATTCCACGCAGAGCTGAAACTGACCACACACGAGTACTGGTAAACCACTTAAAAGGACGAAGCCTTTCCAGGCAAAGCAGTGTGAGTTGGACTGCCCAGTGCATATAAGCCTTTTGGTTTCATTGGGAGACAAGACTTGAGATCTGCCATTTTATCTCAATGTCGCGTAAAAGTCCCGCAAAATTGGAAGCAACGTCTCCAAAATGACCTGAATAGTGTTGATGGGGATGTTAAAACTCCATTCAAACAAAAACTTACAGTGTACATGCCTGTGAGCAGCAAAGGACCTGGTTAGACTGCACTTATGTACAGTCACATATTAGCCTTTGTTGGTTGTCTATGCAATAAGTGCCTTTTCTTGTGCACTTACTGTATAACATACATGCTTTTTTTTCTGTTCTGTTGTAAAACGGACTGCATTTAATAAATTCTGAGAAAAAAAAAACTGAATCCTGTGAGCATTATATTTGTACCCAACACTGAAGGAGGAAAACTATGCAATTGGTTGATTGCTTGTTTTTGTTTAACAACACGTCAACCCTTGTTGGTCATTTTGTTTCAACTCCCAGATCAAGGGAGAAAAAGATACATAAGTGACAGTAGACGAGATGAAAGTGAGGGACAAGGAAGAAAGAGGAGAATGAATGAGTGTGTGGAAAGAGGGAAATTAACAACACTCCCCTTCTACCCTTACCTGCTGGAAGCGCCCTAATGTCTGACAGGCTTTCCAGTGGCCCTAAAATTCCTAAAAAATCCTAATTTTTTAAGGTCTCCCTAAAATTCCTAAAAAAAAAACACTCAAAAAGGGCCAAATTCCTGAAAAAGCCCTTATTTTTTAAATTATCCCTAATTTTTCAAAATTTCTGACTGAACTTAAAAGAAATTTTGTGCAAACTATGAAATTTATACCAATAACTTGCTTATTCTTTATGTTTCATCTACAAAGGATGCTTCTTTTGGTTTCCATGTGTTCCTAGGCAACATGTTTATAGACCACAGCTTCTTTATCACCCTTTTGTTAGGGTCCATAACTGAAGCATTGTTTGTTAATCATCTATGTTATATCCAAACAGAAATGTGTAGATTATCAAGAAAGATTACCATTTATGGTCATTTTTCTATATTTATACATTTTTAGCTCACTTGGCTGAAGTCCAGGAAGAACTCATTCACAATCTCTTGCATTTGCATGTGAGTTGAAGTTCGTGTCTACATTTGACTTAAATTTTTTGAGAGCACATATTTCCAAACCATACAATGGATTTGGATATAACAGATATAGGTCCCAGCCCCCGCCTATCGGGGCTTGAAGAAATATATGGGCTGCATGATGTTTCCACACAGAGCTTAAACCGACCAGCACACGGGTACTGGTAAACCGCTTAGAGGAACTAAGCCTGCCCAGGCAAACCGGTGCGAGTCCGCCCTGCTTATAAACCCTATTGGTTTCATTGGGTGGCAGGGTTTGAGATGTCATTTCATCTCAGTGTCGGGTAAAAGTCAAACAAAATTGGAAGCAACTCTCCAAAATGACCTTTACATACAGTGTTGACAGGGATGTAATACCTCAAATCAAACAAACAAACAAACAGATATAGGTCCAAACTTCAATTCAGCTATACCCCCACCCATACTCAAGGTCACAGACTAAAAACTTCTCTGCTTTAATTTTATGTGAAAGTTATTTAAGACCATATATTTTCCAAACCATAGCCAATATTAGGATGGAAGTGACTCATAATTCAGAAATACCCCCACCTGTGCCTTTTGCCTCAAGGTCAAGGCCACAGACTGAAAAATGCTGTGCTAAAGTTTGAATTTTTTATAGAGCTTATATTTTCCTAAAGATATGATAGATTTTGTTTGCCTGTTTGTCTTTGGTTTGATGATAGATATAGGACCAAAGTTATATTCAGCAATACTCCTACCCCTTCCTATGGCATCAAGGTTAAGGTCACAGACTTAGAGAAATCCTCTGCTATAAAGGATTTCTGTTGAAGTTTTTCAAGATTTTTTAATTTCAAAACTATATGATAGAAGTAGTTCATATTTGGTATGATGATGGATATATGTCCCCACAATTTTATTCAGCAATACATCCAGCCATATTCATGGTCTCAAGGTCAAGATTACATACATAGAAATCCTTGTTTATGTTTTATGATAAAGTTTTTATGAGCTATGCCCCATATTTTCCAAACCGTATCATGAATGTCGCTCATATATGGTATGATGATGAACATACATCTAACATTTTATTCAGTAATGCCCCCACCCATCCCATTGGTTAGTAGTCTCAAGAACAAGGTCACACACTTAAAATTCTATGCTATATGTTCTATAAAAGGGTTATCCTTTGGAAGCAAGGAATGCATCACAGAACCGGAAAATATTAAGTGTACATGTTTCCTGGACCAGACTAGCTAGTTTCGGCCAATTAGGCCTCATCATTTTAAGTTAAGTTTTACATTTAAGCTTTTAGAGCACTGCTCCAAACAAGTAGATGCAAATTTTTAATCAGCAATACAGCCATCTGTGTCATGGCCTTAATGTCATGGTCTTGGACTTTGAAATTCTGTGCTAAAGTTTTTATAGAGCTCAATCTACCAAACTATACAATGAATTTGGTTCATATTTTGCAAGATGATATAAATCCACAGTATACCCATGCTAGTTGCCTCAAGGTCAAGATTAGCTGTTTAACATTTCTATGTTAAAATTTTACTTTAAAGTTTAATAAACCATATTTCCAAACCTTATGATGATTTGGGTTATTATTTGATATACTGATAGGCATAATCAAAGTGTTATTTAACTATTCCCACATGTATGCCCATGGCTTCATGGCCGAGTTCATAGAATTAGAAACTCTAGGTTAAATTCTTGTGTTAAAATGTTTTACATACATAATATTATAAGGACTTATGGTATTTTATGTTCAGTTTTGTTGTAAAAAATTTAACAAACCATACATTGGGTTTCATTTATATTTAGTGTTTCATTTATATTTGGTGTGAAAATAAATGCATGTATGATGTCAAAGATTTCATTCACCAATATTCCTACCCCTGCCCATTGTTTATTTGATGCAATGTCATGGATGTGATTCAGAAATTGTTCACTCCTGTCTAATAGCTCAAGGTCACAGACTAAGACAGCTTTCCAGACAAGCTATGCTGTCTGATGACAGCTCTTGTTAGGATCCTTCAATGTAAACCATGTATATACAAAATCATCTTTTGTTATAAATGTTTTCGTTGCTCTTAAAGGAACTTATTTTTGATTATACCCCCACAAATGAAGGGGGGGGGGGGTATATAGGAGTGAGCTTGTCGGTCGGTCGGTCTGTCGGTCGGTCTGTTGACTTGGTTTCCAGAGGATAACTCAAAAAGCGCTTCACTGATTTTTATAATTTTTGGTACACTGATGTAACATCATAAAATACAAGTCAAGTTTGATTTCCACTACAATTCGTCAATTTTTGACATAGTTATGGCCCCTTTCAAATGAAAAAATTGCAAAATGGCGCTGTTGTACTATCAAGGCAGTTTTTGTGGGGGTATTCATCACCTTTAGTGATAGTTCTAGTTTTTATTTGCCTTCACTGCAGCTGGTGTTGTGCCGTGTGGCGGTCGTAAAACGTCTCCCTGTACATCAACCATATTGCAGTTGATATTTTACTTGTAGTCCTTTGAGATCAGCGTGAATATTCTGTGAAATCAGAAATAAAATATGGGTATGGCGGCCCTTTTGGTCATGTGACCTGGACCTAAAACGGTTCCCCCAATAAATGGGCCTTATCGTAAGGAGCAAAAATATACCTTATACTTTAGTACTGTATTCTGAATCGTTTGCAGGATAAACTGCATTCTCACTTTTCCAATACAAAAGCATATGTGTCAAAGTTTGACCTAGGTAAAAAGAAGGTCAAGGTCAACCTAGGGTCACCATTTTAGCAATTTATGATGGGCATGCGTCCCAGATGCTATTTATCAAGTTTCGTGGAAATCTGCCCATTGGTTCTGGAGAAGACTTTTTTTGAAGGGTTTTTACCATATATGGCTTGGCGGCCATTTTGGTCATGTGACCTGGACCCCATGAGCAAATTTTGGTTTCCCCCATCCCATAGAGGCTCCATATAAAATTTGACTTCGATCGGCCGAACGGTTTCCGAGGAGAAGCAGTTTGAAAATTTTCAAATTTTTCGCCTCTGCGAGGCTATACTAAATAGAATGTAATATTTCGCAAATTCATTGGTTAGATATCATTGATATCTATCAGTATGCCAAAAATTGTTTAAATATTCCAAGCGGATAAGTCACTATCACCAATTTTCACAAACGGGTTACGGAAGGACAGACAGACAGACCATATATGGCTTGGCGGCCATTTTGGTCATGTGACCTGGACCCCACGAGCAAATGTTGGTTTCCCCCATCCCATAGAGGCTTCATATGAAATTTGACTTCAATCGGCCCAACGGTTTCCGAGTAGAAGTAGTTCAAAAATTTTCACATTTTTCGCCTCGGCGAGGCTATACTAAATGGAATGTAATATTTCGCAAGTTCATTGGTTAGATCTCATTGATATCTATCAGTATGCCAAAAAAATGTTTAAATATTCCAAGTGGTTAAGTCACTATCACCAATTTTCACAAACGGGTTACGGACGGACAGACAGAATGACTGAATGACCGAATGACAGAATGACATGGTGATTTTAGGGCACTCTTAGAAAATCAACCGACTTCAGTCGGTCGCTTTTTCTGCGGGTCGTGCAATTATTGGATTAGACTCATATTCTAGACAGGTGTTTAATTATTTTGACCCCATTTAGATTTATATCAGTCTTTGAATCGACTGCCTATTCGAAATTCGCAAAATTGCAATGTGTTTCGTCTGGCTTTCTTTGCCGGATCATTACAGGGTCACTGATGAGGCTATATTAACCGAAACTACGTAGTATGACCCATCTTCTTTCTCATGAATGTTTTCATTGCCCTTAAAGGAACTTTTTTTTTATTTTTATTTGCCTTCACTGCAGCTGGTGTTGTGCCGTGTGGCGGCTGTAAAACGTCTCCCCGTACATCAACCATAGTGCAGTTTATATTTTACTTTTGGTCCTTTGAGATCAGCGTGAATATTCTGAGAAATCAGAAATAAATTATTGGTTTTGACTCATATTCTAGACAGGTGTTTAATTATTTTGACCCCATTTAGATTTATATCAGTCTTTGAATCGACTGCCTATTCGAAATTCGCAAAATTGCAGTATGTTTCCTCTGGCTTTCTTTGCCGGATCCTTACAGGGTCACTGATGAGGCTTTATTAGCCGAAACTACGTAGTATGACCCATCTTCTTTCGTATGAATGTTTTCGTTGCTCTTAAAGGAACTTATTTTTGATTTTTATTATGTGTACTTCATTTGATGATGGGCAGTAACATAATTGGAGCTATATATAGCTGAATACTGTAGACTAGAAATCAGTGAGAAACTAACTGTTATCAAAGGGGTGGATAATTATGTTGGTTGTAAGATCTCAGAAGTTATCAACATTTTTAGCTCACCTGTCATGTAATGACGAGGTGAGCTTTTGGGATCACTTTTCATCCGTCGTCAGTCCGTCCGTGCGTGCGTGGGTCCGTCCGTAAACAATTTCTTTAAACGACATCTCCTCCTAAACCACTGATCAGATTTTGACCAAACTTCACAGGAATGATCCTTAGGTGGTCCCCTTTCAAAGTTGTTCAAATGGTTACGGTCTGTTGCACATCTAGGTCACAGGAGCCAAAAATATTTTTTTTTCACCAAAAACTTAAAAAATGTTCTTCTCTGAAACAACAAGGCCCAGGTCTTTGATATTTGGTATAAAACTTCATCTAGTGGACCCCTACCAAGATTGTTAAAATTATAGTGCTAGGGCCAAAAATGCCCCGACCCCAGGTCCCTTTAGTTTTACATAGGATTATATAGGGAAAATCTTTAAAAATCTTCTCCTCTGAAACCGCAAGGCCCAGGTCTTTGATGTTTGGTATGAAGCTACATCCAGTGGACCCCTACCAAGATGGTTCAAATTATAGTGCCGAGGCCAAAAATGGCCCTGCCCCGGGGCCCTTTGGTTTTACATGGGCTTATATAGGGAAAATCTTTAAAAATCCTCTTCTCTGAAACCGCAAGGCCCAGGTCTTTGATATTTGGTATGAAGCTTCATCTAGTGGACCCCTACCAAGATTGTTCAAATTATAGTGCTTGGGCCAAAAATGCCCCCACTCTGGGGCCCTTTGGTTTTACATAGGCTTATGTAGGAAAAATCTTTAAAAAATCTTCTCTGAAACCGCAAGGCTCAGGTCTTTGATATTTGGTATGAAGCTTCATCTTGTGGACCTCTTCCAACAATGTTCCAATTATAGCCATTGGGCCAAAAATGCCCCCGCTACGGGGCCCTTTGGTTTTACATAGACTTATTTAGGGAAAATCTTGAAAACTCTTCTTCTCTGAAACCACAAGGCCTAGGTCTTTGATACTTGGTATGAAACTTCATCTAGTGGACCTCTACCAAGATTGTTCAAATTATAGGCATGAGACCAAAAATGCCCCCGCCTCGGGGCCCCTTTGGTTTTACATAGTCTTATATGGAGAAAATCTTTAAAAATCTTCTCCTGTGAAACCACAAGTCCTAGGTTTTTGATATTTGGTGTGAAATTTCATCTAGTGGACCTCTATCAAGATTGTTCAAATTATAGCCCTGGGGCCAAAAATGCCCCCACCCCGAGATTCTTTTGTTTTACATTGACTTATATAGGGAAATCTTTAAAAATTTTCTTCTCTGAAACTGCAAGGCCCATGTCTTTGATATTTGGTATGGAGCTTCATCTAGTGGACCAAGATTGTTTAAATTATAACCCTCGGGCTACATATGCCCATGCCGGGGGCCTTTTTGGTTTTACACAGACATTTTGTGGGAAAGTAACTGTCCTTATGGCCTTCCTTTGTTTAGGTTTCCATTATGGTCTGGTCGCTTAATGTTTGTATTTCTTTCCCTTTGGTGTCTTTTATGGGTGGAGTAAGTTAATTGTATCAATTCCTGATCTTTGTTTTACTTCTACTTTATATAGAGATAATCTTTGAAAATCTTCTTCTCTGAAACAGCAAGGCCCAGGTCTTTGATATTTGATGTGAAGCTTCATATAGTGGACCTCTATCAAGATTATTTAAATGATAGCCCTGAGGTCAAAAATGCCCCCGCCCCGGGGCCATTTGGTTTTATATAGGCCTATGTAGGGAATATTTAAAAAAAAAAAAAATTCTCTGAAACAGCAAGACCCAGGTCTTTGATATTTGGTGTGTAAAGGTCTAGTCGACCTTTGCCAAGATTGTTCAAATTATAGCTATGTTGATATTTGGTATGAAGCTTCACCTTTTTAGACCTCCCTCAACATTATGCACATTATAGCCCTGGGGTCAATAATGGCCCTCCCCGGGGCCCCACTTGTTACTCTATGGATCAGGTGAGCGATCCAGGGCCATCATGGCCCTCTTGTATAGGTAAACCAGTTCATAATTTTTGTTTGTTTAGCCCTTATTTTCCTAATTTAGCCCTTATTTTTGGCCAAAATAGCCCTAATTTTTTTCTCCAAAAAACAGCCCTAATTTTAGCCCTAACTTTTTGCCAGATAGTGCTGGAAAGCCTGTAATGACACAAGATACAAGTCACATTCGCCTCACCCAACTACAGTAGAACTCTGATGGCTCAAACACGGATGTCTCGTTTACCATGGCCGAGTCGAACCCGTTTTCGAGTCCCTAGGGAATTCCTGTACGTAAGAAATAGTGTTGGATAATTAAGGTGATTTTCGACTTTTATCTTGCAATTGAGGCGATTCTAATGAGTACACACAGCATACATTTTTATTATAGAACATCGAAAAGATGTCCCAAAATTAACCCCGTTATGCCTCTTTGCAGTAAGCAGTAACCCTCAGTGGCTCGAACTACCCCTGTCTTGAACAGATTTTTGTGGTCCCAAAGGCATCGAGCCATTGAAGTTCACCTGTGTATGTGTACTATACTATAGCAATATGTATATATGGGCCCCCACCCATCAGGGCTTGAGGAAATAGATAAGCTGCATGATGCTTCCACGCAGAGCTGAAACCGACCGCACACGAGTACTGGTTAACCGCTCACAGGATCTGATCTTAGCCTGCCCAGACAAAGCAGTGCGAGTCGGAATGTTCATGCTCATGAACCCTATTGGTTTCATTGGGCGACAGGGCTTGAGATGTCATTTCATCTCAGTGTCGGGTAAAAGTCCCACATAAATTGGAAGCAATGTCTCCAAAATGACCTTACAGTTTTGACGGGACCTTGAACCTCAAACAAACAAACAATGTGTATGTGTATGCCTATTTGCATACGCGTTTGTATTTTAGTGTCCATCTTAAATTGTTTGTATGCAACTTCTACCTGAGCCAAAGACTCTGTTTTTCTGTCTGTCATCAGTCAACATTTTGAAACATCTTTTGGACCCAATTTTATGTGAAGCATCTATGCCTATGTTAAAAAAAACTTCTACAGAACCAGTGGGGTGATTGTCATGAAACTTAGTATGTAGCGTTGGGGACTCAACCAATTATACTTTGTTGGAATGATGATGGGTCAAATTTGGTCGCATAGACTCGTTTGGGAAAAAATCAAAACCATGTTTTTTTTCAGAAACTACTGCAGCCTGTGATCTGAAATTTGGTATATATTTAGTAAATGAATAAATAAAACTTTATGAGTATCCAAGGTCAAGGTCATTCTTTGACCTTTGCCCCAGGTCAGGAAATAAATTGTTAATCCCCTGCCGTGAAGCGGAGTGGGGATTATAGGAATGGCCATCATCTGTCTGTCTGTCCGTAACACTTTCTTGTCCGCTGTGTATCTCCTGAACAGTTCAATAGCTTTTCCTTAAATTTTGGTCAAATATTCCTTTCAGTGAGCTGATATGCATAAATGAACCATTGTCACTCAAGGTCAAGGTCACAGTTGAAGGTCACTTTGTTTGAATCTTTGAATTTTGTGTCCGTTCAATATCTCATTATACTGGAAGGACTTTCATTAAACTCTGGTCAAATATCCCCCTCAGTGAGTTGATGTGCAGAACTCAAGGTCACGTCAAGAGTTTGAAATTTTCATTTTGCATTTTGTGTCTGTTCCATATCTCCTTTACCCCTGGAAGGATATTCATTAAACTTTGGTCAAAATATGCCTCTCAGTGAGCTGAGTTTGAATCTCTGAATTTTGCGTCCGTTCAATATCTCATTAGCCCTGGAAGGATTTTCATTAAACTTTGGTCAAATATCACCTTCAGTGAGTTGATATGCAGAAGCTATAAATAAACCATGCCGACTTAAGGTTAAGGTCACAGTTGAAGGTCACAAGTTTGAAACTTGGAATTAATTTTATGTTCCTTCCATATCTCCTTTACCCCAGGAAGGATTTTCATTAAACTTTGGTCAAATATCCCCCTCAGTGAGCTGATGTGTAGAACTCATATATTAAACCATGCTGACTGAAGGTCAAGGTCACATTTGAAGATTCACATTTGAAGGTCACGAGTTTGAAACTTTGAATTTTGTATCCATTCCATATCTCCTTTACCACTGAAAGGATTTTCATTAAACTTTTGTCAAATATGCCCCTCCGTGAGCTGATGTACAGAAGCCATACATAAATCATGCCGACTCAAGGTCAAGGTCACAGTTGAAGGTCACGAGTTTGAAACTTTGAATGTTGTGTCCGTTCCATATCTCCTTTACCCCTGGATGGCTTTTCATTAAATTTTGGTCAAATATCCCCACTCTGTGAACTGATGTCCAGAATCCATAAATAAATCATGCCAACTCAAGGTCAAGGTCACAGGTGAAAGTCACTAGGTCAGTCCTTGTTATTAAAGTGTGGCAGGGGATTTGGCTGTTCTTCAGACTACCCTCTGGTTCTTATATATTTTGTAGGAACCAATGGGCCATTTTGTAGCCAAATGAAAATAAATTAATATGAGTTGGCACATATGACCCTTACAGCCGCACTTCCCATATGTGCAGTAGGGAGATTATGTCGGATACTGTCAAGTTTTTAGCTCCCCAGAGCCGAAAGCTCCGGGGCAGCTTAAAGTATAGGCAGTGATCCGTCGTCTGTCGTCCGCGTCGGCGTCAACATTATCAAATGACATCTCCTCCAAAACTGCTAGGCCGATTGAAGTCAAATTTCATGTGGAGCATCCATGGGATGGGGGAACAAAAGTTTGCTCGCAGGGTCCAGGTCACATGACCAAGCTGCCCTCCATGCCCATATAAGATAAAAAAACCCTAAAGAAATCTACTCCTGAACCAATGGGCAGATTGTGATGAAACTTGGTATGTAGCATAGGGGTCTCGGGCCCATCATAGTTTGCTAAAATGATGACCCTCGGATGACCTTGACCCATTTACGCCAAGGTCAAATTTGGTTACATAGACTTTTGTATGGGAAATAGTCAAAACAGCATAATTTTTTTAAACTATTGCAGCCTGTGACCTGAAAATTAGCAAATGCATTGGGCAAAATGTGCTAGTGAAACTACAATAGTTTTCAAGGTCAAGGTTATTCCCTGACCTTGGCCCAAGGTCATTCAGATATGAAAATTAAAAATTTGTTTTTCACTGAAACCACTAGACCATTTGCAACCAAATTTTATCTGAAAACTTTTTACAACAAGGAAATGAAATTTAATTAATTTGAGTTTGGTCATGCAACCAAGATGGCCGCTATGCCCATATAAGGTAAAACCCCTTAAAAACCTTCTCCTCCTGAACCAGTGGGCCGATTGTGATGTGGCATTGGGGACTCGGGGCCCATCATAGTTTGCTAAAATGATGACCCTCGGACGACCTTGACCCAATTTCCGGCAAGGTCAAATTTGTTCACAGAGACTTTTATATGGGAAAAAGTCAAAATAGCATATATTTTTAGCTCACCAGAGCGGAAGGCTCCGGGGGAGCGTATAGTATAGGCAGTGATCAGCCGTCTGCGTCCGCGTCGGCATCAACATTTTCAAATGACTTCTAAAAAAACTGCTTGGCCGATTGAAGTTAAATTTCATGTGCAGCATTCATGGGAAGGGGAAGTGAGTGAGTGAGTGCTTGAGTTTTACGTCCCACCAACAGCTAAGGTCATACGGAGACGGGACCTCGGTTTAAAGACTCATCCGAAAGTCTGGAGAAGCCCGGGATCGATCCTGCGATCCCTGGTTTACAAGGCGAGTAGCGTAACCACTGCACCACGAAGGCTTCTAAATGGGAAGGGGGAACGAAAGTTTGTTCGTGAGGACTTGGTCACATGACCAATATGGCCGCCATGCCCATATATGGTAAAAACCTTTAAAAATCTTCTTCTCAAGAACCGAATGGCCGATGTTCTTGAAACTTGGTATGCAGCATCGGGGACTCAGGCCCTACCAAGTTTGTTCAATTGATGACCTTTGGTTGACCTTGACCTGTTAAACGTCAAGGTCAAATATGGTAACTTAGACATTTGTATGGAAAAAAGGCAAAACAGTTGATTTTTCTGATTGCATGGTAGCTAGTGGCATCAGAAATGATATTTGCACTAAGCTGAATGGAATTTTGTCAGTTCAAAAGGTCAAGGTCATTTACTGACCTTTGTCCGGGAAGGCTCAGATTCAGTATTTTTATCTTCTTCTCAACTTTAACTGCTGGGTGGATTGAAACCAAATTACATGTAGAGCCTCTGTGGGAAGGGAGGACGAAAGTTTGTTCGTTAGGACTGGGTCACATGACCAATATGGCCGCCATGCCCATATATGGTAAAAACCTTTAAAAATCTTCTTCTCAAGAACCGAATAGCCGATGTTCTTGAAACTTTGTGTGAAGCATCGGGGACTCGGGTCCTACCAAGTTTGTTCAAATGATGACATTTGGTTGACATTGACCTATTTTACGTCAAGGTCAAATATGGTCACATAGACAATTGTATGGACAAAAGGCAAAACAGTGGCTTTTTCTGATTGCATGGTAACCTGTAGCATCAGAAATGATATTTGCAATCAGCTGAATGGAAGTTTTTCAACTCAAAAGGTCAAGGTCATTTGTTGACCTTTGTCCTGGATGGCTCAGATTTAGTATTTTAATCTTCTTCTCTACTCAAACTGCTAGGTTGATTGAAACCAAATTACACGTGGAGCTTCTGTGGGAAGGGGGAATGAAAGTTTGTTCGTAAGGACTGGGTCACGTGACCAATATGGCTGCCATGCCCATATATGGTAAAACCCTTAAAAAATCTTCTCAGGAACCAAATGGCCAATGACCTTGAAATTTGGTATGCAGCACCGGGGGCTCGGACCCTACCAATTTTGTTCAAATAATGACCTTTTGTTGACCTTGACCTGTTTTTACGTCACAGTCAAATTTGGTCACGTAGACAATTGTGTGGAAAAAAGGCAAGACAGTGGATTTTACTGATTGCATGGCGGCCTTTTGTTGTCACATTACCAAGATGGGCACCATGCCTGTATATGGTATAAACCACATGACATCTGGCACATGGGCCTATTGTTAAAATGTTCTGGCGGAATGTATAATTGTGCAGTCAGGTGATTCAGTCGGGGACTGCCAAGGTTTAAAAAAAATAAAATAAAAAAACGGGCGGAATGTTTGTGTAGTCAGGAGACTCGGTTGTAGACTGCCAAGGTTTTTGCAAATGTTCAGGCGGAAAATTTTAATTTTTCAGTTTGTTCAATACGTCGGGCAAAATATATTTTCGGTGTGAACAATTTAGAGAGGGTTTGTTTTTGTTTCTGTGTGAAAGACAAAAGATTTGTTTCTATGTGAAACACATGGGATTGGGCAGCTGTTTTGACTTGCTGAGTTTCGAAGCCGCTTGAAAGTACATGTATTTTTGGCTGGTCTGTGTGTATTGGTTTTTCACGGGTAGATTTAGAAACATATGGCTGGATTTTGCTTCCCAAGGCCAGTGTTCTTTCAGGTCACAGGCGTGTTCAAGTTCTGGGTTGTTTATGGGTACTGCAGAGTACTTTCGCATTATTGGGACGGTTTCGTGGCCAAGTGAGTCTCGCGAGGTGTGACGTCGTTTTATCAGTCGGGTCGCATCCAACAGACTGAACGGACGTGTTTTTTTTTCGAAGTCTAACGAGTGGAGCACGTAGCCGAGAGTAACATGTAGCATTTTGAAATCGTTTGGCTTTCCGCTGTTGATGTTTCCATTAGGGTATAATTTTTCATGGTTTTGTTTCTTTCCCTTTGGTTCTCTGGTCGGGGCTCAGGGTTGATTTACCGATTCCTGATCATTGCCTTCACTTCTGTTTTGTGTTGTGGTATAGCTGTGAGCCTGCTTCGGGCTGGGAATTACAATAAAACAATTTGTGCTTGTCGAAAACGAGGCTGCAAGGCGGCGGACATGAATTGGAAGAAGAGCTGAAAAAATATATTGAAAATTGAAGTTTACCATTGCCGGATGAGTAGTCAGATCGGATTTATTACTAGAAAGGCTCAAAATTTATTTGAGTTTGTTTATGCGAGAGAGTTTTCTCTGGCAACTCACCTAATTTTTCTATCAATTTATTTCGAATGACATTTTATGCAAAATGGCTAGTTTCCGTTGCGGTGCCAGTAGTCGGACATTATTTAGTCACTTTGAAAAATGAGGAAATATGCCTCTATGAAATGTTTAGTGCATAAATATAAGTGCATCAAGGTTAAATAATGTCTATTGAATTTAAATATAACATTTAATTGCAAGGATGGCATTTTAGGGCCGACGATTTGATGGATTGTAAATAAGATTTGAACAACATGATTTTCTATACAGTCGTATATATTTGTCATCTCTCATACGCGCGTAGACTACGTCAAATGCCCGCTACAAGTCATATTTAAGAAGAGCACCCAGCTTAAACCAGCATTTGCCTCCTAGGAGGAAAGTGGCTGCCTTACTTATTGACAGTAAAGGGACTTACTTGGAGGAGTGCATGTCCAATGACAGTAAAGGTAGTGATGTTGAAAAAAATATCAAATGGTGGTGTAAGAGATCACGCACTACCCCAAAAGGGTTAGATTGGTTGATTAAGAAAATTGACCGAAATCTTCGAAGGTACCGTGATATCCATGTCTATGTCTGGTTAGGCTCATGTGACTTAACAGGTAAAACAGGTAGATATTTTTTCTTGAAAGAAAGCTATGTGAGAGACTCAGCAATATTGTTGGATTTCTGGAGCAGATGGACAGATTAGCTAGAAGGAAGGGGTTTAACATCACATTTTTTGAAATTCCCTACTTTTCTTTTGTAGAGTACAATCGTACTCGTCACTATAGGAACCCAGACATATTCGAAGAAGACGACATAGACTTAAAAATCGCCTTTAAAAACTTAAACGAGAAAATAAGGACAATAAATGAGAGAAACGGCAGATATTCGCCACATTTTTATTAAGATTTGAGAAGAAATAGGAAGAACCGGGGAAGAAATAGGAAATATTACCTGAATTATAATGTATACAAAGATGGTCTTCACCCTGGTACTTGGTTAAGCAAATACTGGTTGAGGAGGTTGTGTGAATATGTCAGAAAAGACTGTTATTATTAATATGCTTGCATATTGTAGAATCTCCCCCCCAACCAAACTAAATTAAACGGAGCAAACAATACGGTTATGAATACCTAGCGCATGCAAATAGCGATCATAAACATTAACAAGGAGTGTGTGTGCGATTATTGATACCGCCATACCAAACTGTATTCATTACTACAATATGTTCCACGGAATCTGTGAAAGACCATAGTTCACAAATTACATTTTTTTGTACAACGCGAACGATCATCGATATCGTCACATCAGTTGAGTGACAGGGACACTACGATTATCGATATCACTATTCCGATCCAGTGACAGGGACACTGATTACCGAGAGCGCCATACTAACATAGTGATAGGGGCACCACGAAATCAAAAATCGCCATGCAGATTTAGTGACAGGAACACTTCAATGTTTTGGGAAGCACAAAAAATAACTAAGTGATATCAAACAAAGAGGGTGTGTGTGATTATCGATATCGCCATACAAATTTGAATTGGTAAATACAACGTGCTTTTACGGAATCCATGAAAGATCATAGAACTCCAACCCCACTTTCCTTTTATTATGTGAGCGATTATCGATATCGCCACATCTGTTTGAGTGACAGGGACACTACGATTATTAATATTATTAATTCTATCTAGTGATAGGGACACCGATTACCGAGCTGTTATATCACTGTCATATCACTTTCCCCTTATATATGAGCGATTATCGATATCGCCATGCAATGCCAGTTCGAGTGACAGGGACACTACGATTATCAATATTATCATTCCGATCTAGTGATGGAGACACTGATTACTGAGATTACCATACTAATCTAGTGACTGGCGCACCACGATAATCAATATTGCCATACCGATCTAGTGATAGGGACACTTCAATGTTTCAGTGAAGCATTTTTTATGCCCCCGCATCATATGATGCCGGGGGCATATAGTTTTTCGGTTTTCCGTACGTGCGTACATGTGTACGTCCGTCTGTACGTACGTGATCCTGTAACCTCAGGTTAAAGTTTTTGTTACAGGTAGAGCCTGAACTTGTAGAACTCATATTTTCCTAACCATTTGATGGAACTGGTTCATCTTTGGTATGATGATAGATATAGGTCCAAAGTTTTATTAAGCAATACCCCCACCCATGCATGTGACCTCAAGGTCAAGGTCACAGACTTAGAAATTTTCAATGTTAAAGACTCAGGTTAAGGTTTTTGTAACAGGTAGACTTGAACATTTTAGAACTCATATTTTCCAAACCATTTGATGGAATTGGTTCATATTTGGTATGATTATAGATATAGGTCCAAAGTTTTATTCAGCGATACTCCCACCCATGCCCATGGCCTCAAGGTCAAGGTCATGGACTTAGAAATTTTCCATGTTAAAGACTCCAGTTAAGGTATTTGTACCGGGTAGAACCTGAACTTTTATGATGGCTTTGGTTCATATGATGATAGATATAGGTACAATGTTTTATTCAGCAATACCCACACCCCTGCCTATGACCTCAAGATCAAGGTCACAGACTTAGACAATTTTAATGTGAAAGTTTTTAAAGAGCTCAAATTTTCCAAACTATATTATGGATTTGGCTTATGTATGCTATAATGATAGATACAGGTCCAAATGTTTATTTGGCAATACCCCCACTCATGCCTATGGCTTCAAGGTCAAGGTCACAGACTTAGAAGAAATTTTTAATTATATATTTTAAGAGTTGATATTTTCCCAATCGTGTGATGGATTGAGTTGATATTTGGTATGATGTTAGATACCTGTCCATTTTATTCAGCAATACCCTCACCCCTGCCCATGAGCTCAAGGTCAAGGTCACAGACTTAAAAATTTTTAATTATCCCCTCACACAACATAGCTCTAGCGTCTATATTTCTTCACTGATTTCAATATAACTTCACACAAATGTTCCTTATGACAATATCTCAAGCGAGTTTGACTTTCAAGGTCATGACCTCAAGCTCAAGGTCACTGTGGCTATTTTTAGAAAAAACTTTTTCATCGCTCTAGCGGCTTATTTTTCTTCACCAATTTCAATATAACTTCACACAAATGTTCCTTATAAAAATATATCGAGCAATTTCAACTTTCAAGGTCATGGCCTCAAGGTCAAGGTCACTGGCTATTTTTAGAAAAACTTTGTCATCGCTCTAGCGCCTACATTTCTTCACCGATTTCAATATAACTTCACACAAATATTCCTTATGACAATATCTCTAGCGAGTTCCACTTTCAAGGTCAAGGTCACTGTGGCTATTTTTAGAAAAACTTTGTTGTCGCTCTAGCGCTTACATTTCTTCACCGATTTCAATATAACTTCACACAAATGTTCCTTATGACAATATCTGGAGCCATTTCGACTTTCAAGGTCAAGGTCACTGTGGCTATTTTTAGAAAAACTTTGTCATCGCTCTAGCGCCTGCATTTCTTCACTGGTTTCATAATAACTTCACACAAATGTTCCTTATGACAATACCTCGAACGAGTTTGACTTTCAAGGTCAAGGTCACTGTGGCTATTTTTAGAAAAACTGTCATTGCTCTAGTGCTAACATTTTTTCACCAATTTCAATATAACTTCTCACAAATGTTCCTGATGGCAAGATCACACACTTAGAAAATTTTGTTGCAACATGGATTTTCGGGGTGAGGCAGGGCCCTTGGCAGGGGCAACTGTGTCGTCTGGACACATTTCTAGTTTATCTACTAACAAAACTAGTGAAGACTGGTGTTCTATATAACAATTATCACAATTGTGTGAGGGTATCACTATGATTATGGATATCAACACACTGATCTAGTGACAGGGACACTATAATTACTAATATCCTATACAAATCCAGTGACCAGAGCACTACGATTAAAAATATCGCCGTATAATCTAGTGATAGTGACACAGTAGTATAAATTGTATTTTCCATACATCAAGCTCCCAAGAAGTATAATTAAATAAATAAATAAAAATAAATAAATGGCGTGGAACTGAGAAAACATACAAGCTCCAGACTTGGACATGTGTGTCCAATTATCGATATCGACACACCGAATAACACAATTAGTGACGGTGATACACTAACATAAGTACAGAGCTGAGATGTATACACAATTGTATTTTGGACATGTGTGTGCGATTATCGATATCGCCATACTGATCTGCAAATGACCAGCTAGAGCAGTTTGGACAAACCACAATCAAAATCTCATGTAATCGAGTGTGTCTACGAAAATCGTAACCATACACCAGCTTATGGGAGTTTTGGTACTGTGTGTGCGATTATTGATATCGCCACACTGAGCTTCTGATTTATTGCTTCTTTGATCACCGTGCTAGCTCAGACCATTGACACAGCGAGTAAATATTGACATTGTTATACATATTTAGAAACAGTGACAATTTAGAACTCTACAGATAGTACATTTAAATTGTAGTTTAACAAGACAAGTCATCCTGATGACTGGCCATCATACAAACCCAGATTTTGATCACTGTGTGAGCGATTATTGATATCGCCATACTGAACTCAACTGACCTGTGATCACGATACTATATCACATTCATACAACAATGTATAAGTCGCAACCCCTGAAAATGGCATCACAGGGAGGACCAAGCACTAGTGATAAAAATGGGAAGCAAAGGTCATGTGATTCCAAACGTCCAAGAACAGATTCGAGTGAGAATGACTTGCCATTGTACATGTGCCAGAAATGTGACAAACGTGTAGAGGACCAATTGGCATGCTCGGGCTGTAAATTACACTATTGCTTAAGCTGTGCAGGAATCAGTGATACTCTATGGCTGTATTGAAAGAGGTGAAATGACCGATTTTCATTGGTCTTGCTCAGTGTGCAAGAGCATGTTTCCTATTTTAGACAATATATCAAAAACTCTAAATGACATTCAAAATAGACATGAAGACAGAATGACAAATCTGGAATGCCGTTTAGAAAGTGTCGAGAAATTGTCAAAAGTCGAAGTTCAGAAATCAGTCACTTCTATGAAGTCAGATATTCTGGAGGAAATTAAGTCAGGCATCGATGAGATAGTAGACAGGCGCAACCGTGAACTTGAAGACAGAAAAGGGCGTGAGCTAAATCTTACGGTTTTCAATCTACCTGAGCATAGCAACACAAGTGGTATTGAAAACAAAAGAGCTGACGAAAACGACATAAAAACAATATCAGAGAGCTTAGGCTTGGAAAATATAGATATAATTACTTCATACCGACTGGGTAAAAGACACCCAGATAAATGTAGACCAACTAGAATCATCCTAGGGAACAGAGCCCACAAGAAATTTATGCTTGATAATAGTCGCCAAATACCAGTAAAGGTTCCAGAATCTCTTAAGCGAGTCATAGTGGTTAAAGACTTCACACCAATCCAGAGAGAGGAAAGGAGGCAACAGGTCCAACGAAAGAAAGAGGACAAAAAGGTGGCAAAAAACCAACAGGGATACCCAGAGCTAGTATTTCAACACAGAAACAAGACCCAGATCCAAGACCCATGGAAGTTGAATCATTACCTAGTCCAGTAAATAACTCAACAATGATAGGATTCTCACAGGGAAATGTACTGGAAGAGTCACTGACTCTAGGTGGTTACAACGATACCACCATAGTAGGGGGACAAACTGTTGTAGGAGGCTTGCCTCCTTCACCAGAGGGCTCACCAGTGTAGGAGGCGAGTTTTAAATCTGTAAATAGTGTCGTAACACCGAACGACGGTTTTAACAATCACTTTGTGCCAAATCATTTATCATGTTATTAATTAAATGTAGACTGTTTAACACAGACTAAAAAGCTTGAACTACAGGCAGCATTTCAACACTATTCACCTGACATCTTCTGTCTTACAGAAGTGTTTCCAAAAACACATACCTTTGAATTAAACCACAGCTTCTATAGCTTTGACCTGTACGATACATTCATAAACGACCTAACCCCTCCCAGAGGAGTACTAATTGGTGTAAAAAATCTGAATGCCGACGCTATAGAAATAGTCTCAGACTTTTGAGAGCATACATGGGTGAAAATCAATTTAATAGACAATGACAGTCTGCTCATTGGATGCCTGTATAGAAGCCCAAACAGTACAACAGCAAATTTTGACCACTTAGTAGATCTTCTTGCTAAAGTGAAAGAATTAAGACAAAGCCACCTGCTCATTGTGGGTGACTTTAATTTAAAAGAAATAAACTGGACAAATGGTTCGACTAGTGTCGGGGAAGACCACATAGCAAGGTTATTTTTAGAAAGTGTACGAGATAATTTTCTTTTCCAACTTGTGAAAGAACTTACCAGATTTAGAGAGCACAACCAGCCATCCACACTGTATTTGATTTTTACAAATGAAGAAAACATGATAAGTGATATGCAGTATTTACCAGGACTAGGCAAAAGTGATCATTTGGTAATTTTATACAATTTTACATGTTTTATACAACCTGAACCGGAAGTAACTTTTAGCAAATTAAATTTCTTCAAAGGAGATTATACATCCATAAACTCTCAACTTAAGAGTATTGATTGGGCTTCTCAGCTAGATGGGTTGAACTTAACACTATCGTGGTCTTTCCTTGTTGAAAAAAATCATCAACTTAATAGAAAAACATATACCGGCAAGCAAGGTGGGCAGCGCTAGAAATAGGACCAACCCATTTGTAACAAGAACATGTAAAGAAGCTATAATGAGAAAACGCACAAAGTGGAAAAAAATATCAGCATTGCAAGACTGACAGGAATTATGAAAAATATAAGAGTGCAAGAAACAAAGCAACAGATGAACTGAGAAAATCAAAATATTCATTTGAAAAAGATCTAGCTACTAGAATAAAATCAGAGAGTAAGCTCTTCTGGAGTTACGTACGTAAAAAAACAAAAACCAAATCAACTGTAGGGAAACTGCTAAAACCAACTGGAGGAACATGCGAATCTGATCAAGAGACTGCCCAAGTGTTAAATACTTTCTTCGCAAGTGTTTTTCAAATTGAGGGTGATGGTCCGTTACCGGATTTTGCAGACCGGCAAAACACATCAAACTTGAACAACATTATTATTTCTGAAGAACACGTTTTGAAGATAATTAACCAACTGAAAGCTACAAAATCACAAGGCCCAGATAATTTTCACCCAAAATTACTGAAAGAAACAGCACTGGAATTTAAAAAACCTCTTACAATTATTTTCCAAAATCAATAGATGAAGGGGTAATACCAGAGATATGGAAAAAGGCAAATGTTACGGCTATATTTGAAAAGGGGGATAGAAAAAAGGCCTCAAACTATAGACCCATCAGCCTAACACCAGTACCAGAAAAACTACTAGAAAAATTAGTCAGAAATGCTATAGTTGATCACATGACCAAAAATACATTACTTTCTACAGCCCAGCATGGATTCTGTGCAGGTATGTCTTGTGTAACTCAACTCTTGGAGTTCATGGAAGACATCACAGAGGCAATAGACAATGGTCTGGAAGTAGATGTTATCTACTTAGACTTTTGCAAGGCCTTCGACAAAGTGCCTCATCGGAGGCTTCTAAAGAAAATGGAATGTTACGTTATCATTGGAAAAATTCTAAATTGGGTGAGAGAATTTCTAACAGACAGAAAGCAAAGGGTCGTTGTTAATGGCTCAGCATCAGAATGGATTGAAGTAACTAGTGGTATCCCCCAGGGCAGTGTACTGGGACCTATTCTATTTTTAATCTACATAAATGACCTTCCAGATGCAGTGGCTGGCCTCGTGAAATTGTTTGCAGACGATGCCAAGTTATATTCAACCATAGAAAATAACCAACTAGCGCTTGCACTTCAAAATAAACTCACCAGAGCGGAAACATGGGCACATGATTTGAAAATGTTTTTCAACATCTTGAAACGTCACCAACTTCATATAGGTAAACAGGAAACCAATACACGGTATGAAATGACGTCCGATGAAGGTAAAATAAATATCGACTGTGTCAAGTCAGAAAAGGACCTAGGGGTCACTGTGGATTGCCAACTTAAATTCAGAGAACACATAAACAACAAAGTTGCTACAGCCAATCGAAATCTTGGAATTATCTTCAGGACCTTCAGTTTTCTCGATAGAGATATGTTTGTGAATTTATTTAAATCTATAGTGAGACCACACTTAGAGTATGCATCACCTGTCTGGTCACCCCTTTATAAAAAAGATAAAATAACACTTGAAAACGTACAGAGAAGAGGCACCAGGCTAATCAATTCATTAAAAGGTTTAACATACAGTGAAAGACTAAAAGTAATAGGCCTCCCCACTTTGGAATACAGGCGGGAAAGAGCTGACCTTATTCAGATGTATAAGATCATGCACAACATAGATACTGTAAACAAGGAAAGACTGTTCACTGTGGCAAACTATACAGCAACAAGGGGACATCCACTAAAAATCTTCAAACCCAGAGCCAGACTAGACGTCAGAAAGAACTGTTTTACTCATCGGGTAGTCGATATTTGGAACAGTTTACCCCAATCAGTCGTTATGGCACCCTCCTTAAACGCATTTAAAAGTCGTTTAAACAAACATTGGCATAACCATCCCTACAAATTCAACGCCGCATGCTACCTGACTAACCAAGAGACAGAGGGAAAACGGACATCAACAAGCGTCAACATAAGTCATGAAGTCCAGTAAGTCTATGCATTTTAAGGGTAAGTAATGCTCACTGTTTTCACTGTTTTATACACTCCCATGTACATGCACATTGGTCCATAGTTTCGGGTGTTTACTGGCAACTTTGACGAAGGATGCCGATCAGAGGGATGAGCAAGAGGGCAAAGTCTAATTGTTCATGTTTTTTTTTTTTTTTTGTTTTTTTTTTTTGTTTGTTTGTTTGTTTATTTTTGACGGTTTTCAATACCCGTGCCCTTATCCAGGCGTACTAATCTCCCAGAGAAATCTTTTCACGCGGGTTGGGGCTGGCTGTTTCTCTGTGTGATTTGGTTTGGTTATGTTCAGGATGATCCTGGAAATACTGCCAAGGGGAAAGGTTTTGTCCAGTAATTCATATTGGGAAATGTGTTTGGCCCCGGTTCTGTGTTAGGCAGTCAATGGGAATATTGGGTTTATTTATGCGGAGAGACAGCCCAGTTTCAACTCGCATGCCCTCAGCAGAGGCTGTTTGGACTCTGTTTTGCTAAACCATTTATGTACAGTCGTTACTTAGGCCGCCTGTGTTGAGTAGTTACTTTTATTGAATCGTCATAACGCCCCCGCCCATAGGGGCTTGAAGAAATATATGGGCTGCATGATGCTTCCACGCAGAGCTGAATCAGGCCCGCACACTAGTACTGGTAAACCGCTTAAAGGATCTAAGCCTGTCCAGGAACCGCGGTGCGAGGCGGACCGTCCATGCTAATAAATCCTATTGGTTTCATTGGGCGACAGGGCTTGAGATGTCATTTCATCTCAATGTCGGGTAAAAGTCCCACAAAATTGGAAGCAACGTCTCCAAAATGCCCTTTACAGTGTTGACGGGGACGTTAAACCTCAAATCAAACAAAACCAACAAACAAGTGAATCGCCATAACTTCGGATCCCAAAACCTGTAAGGTAGTGAAAAATGTCTTGTATTGAGCAAGCGCCTGTCTTCTCCAACCACTTTTGGCCTTCTCAGTGGTTTTCGATTAATACAGTTTGGACTGGGTGTTAGCTAATTACAGGTCGGACTGTAATATTTAACATTTTTAATCAAAGTAGCAGAGGGTATATACTTTTTCGTTGCAGGTTCTAATATACACATACTAGGATATGCTAGCATCTGAATAAAATGTTTAAGGAGTGTTTGGACTGTTGAGTCACATTGAGCGCAGGGTCACTGGGGATAATATCATAGCTAAAGACATCATTAATTTTGTACAATTTTATTCCTGGTCTTTGATAAAAGCATTTCTGTACTAATCCTCTAGGTAACTGTCTGTGTATATATACTTAACCGCTTAAATTTAGCTCGGATATTTTCATCAATGCAGTTGTTTTTGACATTTATCAAATACATGTAGATTATCGGGCTGATGTCTAAGGTTGATTTTTCCGCACAAAGAGTTTGCTTTTATCAATTGCATACGTAACACGTGCAAATGTACGGTTTGGATGACAATGTTCCATTTCGTGTTTATCAGCCGCACAAACATATCGGTTCACAGGAGACATTACGTCGGTGTTTCCCAGACTTCACGTCATCAAGATCGGGTTGATTGGGCCAGAAATCATCGCAGCTGGGCAAATCGCCATTGGTCTAATATGTTGTTTACAGACGCATCTCGCTGCCGGGGTCGGCAACATTCTTTCGTGGAGATAGATCATGAAATCTTTTCTACGGCCATTCTCTCCCTTCCGCTGAATCAAGAAGGGCGCCTTCCGCTGAATCGAGAAGGGTGGTTGTCAGTTTCTGGCACAAGTATGTGCACTGTACTGGTTGACCGCTTACGTATAAGCCTGCCCCGGAAAAGTATGGATAGGTAAACTGACCGGCTCAAAATTGAACTGGGTCCTTAAACTCAAATACGTACAAACGAAAACAGACGAATCTCGATTTATCGCCGATTTTGCTGTTGGAAGAGTGAGTGTGTGTAGGCGTTCAGTCTCGGGTGAACGGAACGACACGCAGAACGTCCTACAACGGGACAGATATGGATGTAGGAGCGTTATGGTATGGGTAGGCATAGCGCGCAAAAGTAAAACAAACCTCATAACTGCTCAGGGAACTTTAACGGTAGCCAGATATGGCGCCCCGATCGTTCAGTCAGTGATTGTGCCTTATTCAAGTCAACATCCAGGCGTTATTATCCAACAGGACAACGCTAGACCGCATACACCACGTACCACAATGGATGTATTTAATATTCTAACGCCTATATAGGCAATGGAAAACAACTGTGTTTTATTCTACAACAAATCACGGCAAGGAAGAGCATAACGAGTGACCTCATTAAAAACTGCCAATTTATGACGTCACTAGTCGATTTCTCTGACGTTTGGCGGTTTAACGTCATTTTCTCGAATCGAAAACGTTAGAAAAGGCTATAAATGCATGTGTTTCAGTCGATAATTTTAGCGGGATTTCTTCACAATGGCGAAAAGTTGTGAGATTTTGAAGGAAACAACAGCATTATTGCCGATTTTCATCCTGTTTGAATCGAAATAGATCAGCTCTAGTTTGTGATTTGTTGAGCAATAAATCACAGTTTATCGGTCAGTTGTAAGTAGACAAATCACGCGCGCTACGCGCTCATGATTTGTCTACTTTACAATTGACCTCCAAACTGTGATTTATTACTCAACAAATCACAGTTAGAGCTGATCTATTTCTTGAGTAATGTTCAGTTGATCGAGATCACCGGATTTACAATCGAACACATGTGGGACGGTTTGGGACGCAGTAACTTTCACAACTCCTGGACTGGAGCGCACGTTGCAGGTAGAGTGGAACAATATTCCAATGGCTGACTTTAATAAGCTCATGTCCAGGATCGGCCCCCGCCCATCGGGGCTTGAAGAAATATATGGGCTGCATGATGCTTCCACGCAGAGCTGAATCTGACCCACACACGAGTACTGGTAAACCGCTTAGAGGATCTAAGCCTGCCCAGGCAAAGCGGTGTGAGTGTTGGACCGTCCATGCTTATAAACCCTATTGGTTTCATTGGGCGACAGGGCTTGAGATGTCATTTCATCTCAATGTCGGGTAAAAGTCCCACGAAATTGGAAGCAACGTCTCCAAAATGACCTTAACAGTGTTGACGGGGACGTTAAACATCAAATCAAACAAACAACTCATGTCCAGTATGAGACGACGCAGTTCGGCAGTGATTGCATCAAATGGTGGACACATGCAGATTTGATGGGCTTGTGAATCTTGAAATTGACCCCAGTGTTGATGACGGATGCTGTGACAGAACCCAGATGGTACAGATGGCTGATTCCAAATGAAACAGGTTGTCAAATGATTGAAGATAAATTCTGGATTTTGTTTTTTAAATTATTTATTTCTTGTGTAAACTATTATTCGTTAATCAGTCCGTGCTACATTTATGCGGCTCAGTATAGTTTAGTGCGGATCAAACCTGATAGGGATAAACTACTCAAAACTGCAAATAAATCGACTATAAAATTAAAAGATTCTGCAATTACAATAGCGAGAATAATACATAGCCAGGAAGATTCCGAATGGCTGATTGAAAAAAACATCGTTGAAAACCTGCAACTACTAATGGCCTTGGCATAATTTGAGTGCAACTGACACCTTCATTTGACGTTGGAAACACATTTTAGTCAGTGAAATCTCACAGACTCTGGTTGTTGTACGATGCTCATCTGTTCAAATCTATTTAAATCAATATAGCCGTCGTATGGAGAACTTTTTTTTTATTTTTCTTCCGGCCAATTACTGCGTATAAATACAAAAGCTGTATGTTTTATCAATGAAACTTGATGGTCATAACAGACAGTGTTTTGAATCATGATAATTAGGGTAGTTGTATTTACACCCACTTTTGATAATTCTTAATTTTAACCTTTTGAGTGCCAACGTGATTTACTGGAAAGTGCCAAACGTACAACATTACACTGCGTCTTGTATATCAGTCTTATCAACGTCAGTGGAACCAAACTGAACGCGACGTTATCCAGATGACGTTCATTTATTTCCCGCGGGGTCTTTCAAAACGTAGCCGGCGTTTTTCAAAGATATCTTGCACTTCCATTATGAATTATACAAGACTTATTTTCACATTTCATGTAACGAATGGCATGACAGTGCTTTGTACACCTGTTTTGAGAGACCAAACGCACTTTACTATGGATGCTGTCTTTTTTTGTCTTAAGGTTTGAACACAACAAAACAATGTTTGCTTTTGTGAAAAATGGACAATAAGAAAATAGACTTATCATAATGAAGTAAGAAAGAATGGAATAAAGAAATAAAACTGTTGCACTTGAGACAATAGCTTTTTGCTGAGTTGTTTGTTTCATTCATTGTTTGTCGCATTAATTATATTCTTTATGTTGGCCTCACAGGCTTATATAGATGAATGTATTTTCCCCTTGGCCTTGGCCCATCAATTGTTCAAATTACTAGGTACATGTATTTGAGATAATTTCGGGGATAAGCAAATGAAGCGCACTCCTGACCGACTTCTTTTCGAAACAGAGGACCACAGAATATTATATACACCATCTTTTTAGCAACGGACTTTCTCATTGATATCTACGGAATAAGTTCCAAGCCACAATGGAGAAAATAATAAATGTCCTTCTAAAATCTGAAATTTATTCAGACCTTGCATTCCTCTGAACAATCGTATAGAGTTCGAAGAGTGACTGTCGGATCTGGTAATCTTTTTTGCACCACTTTGTCACCATATAACACAACAGAATTGTCGGTACGATCAGCGAAGACTCAGATCAGCATTTGTGTTGTATAGAAAGTTTCTATGTGCCGGACAGCGATGATTTAGGTCAGATCTTATTTGTTTACATCGATTTAAATCTGAAACCCGCAGATTACACGAAAAATTAATTTCGTCCTTGTCTGAGTTTCAGAAATGTTGAGTGAAATTAGGATTCAACAAAATCTCTGTTAGAAGTGGAAATGCTACTCGCCTCATAAACCAGGGGTCGTGGGTTCGATCCCGGGCTTCTGTAGACTTTCTGACGAGTCTTTAAACCGAGGTCCTGTCCCCGTATGACCATAGCTGTTGGTGGGACCTAATACTCAAACACACTTACTCACTCGCAAATATCTCTAGCCAAACTCTCTACGCATAAAATGTAAGCAGGGGTTATCGTAAATAGCGACAATAACACTTAAATATAAAATAAGAAAATGAAACAATATAAGGTCGCATCGTGCGCACCAAAGACCATTTCACACGGATAAACATGAGTCGAATGATACTAAAGTAAGAGCCTATTTATTGCAATAATTTTTCTCTCTGCACGCAAATCCTATACATATGATCAATTAACGGAAGCATTTACTACTGCTATTTGGGAGGTTCTTACACACATTTTGTTTGTCTTCAGTGCCATCGGGGCTCGAAGAAATAGATTGGGCTGAATGAATCTTCCACGCAAAGCTGAAACCGACCGCACATGAATACCGGGGTCAAAGCCTGCCCTGACGAAGTGGTCCGAATCTGACCGCCCGTGCATATAAACCTTTTTGGTTTCATTGGTTTGCAAGGCTTGAGAAGTCATTTCATCCCAATGTCGAGTATAAGTCCCATAACATTGGAAGCAATGTCTCCAAAAATGACCTGAATAGTGTTGTCGGGGATGTTAAACCTCAAACAAAATATATGATTTAAATTCAGGATCACACTGCATATTTCGTCCAAGAAGTTTATACAAGATAACATAGATTCATGATGCTCGTTCGAACTGCCTCATTGATGTGCCACTAATGAGTGCATATACGCTTGATGCTGCATCGAACTGCATCAATGATGTGGTGCCAACGAGTACATGGTCTATTTGTGCTCCTTCGAACTGCCTCAGTGACTCGGTACTAGCGAGAGCATGAATTGCTGGTGCTCGTTCGAACTGCATCATTAATGCGGAACTCACGAGTGCATAAATTGTTTGATGCTCGTTCGAACTGTCTCATTCATTCGGTACTAATGAGCGAGTACACAGTCTCTTAGTGCTCCTTCGAACTGCCTCATTGATGCGGCACTGACGGGTACATAGATTCCGGGTGCTCGTTCGAACTGCATCATTGATGCGGTACTAACGGGTACAGAACATCTGTGTCATAAAACTACATCATAAAATGCAATTAATTATTAAATACACAGTCATGGTTTTGTCGGCAGTGGATGTGTAGGCCCCTTCTACAGCTCTGACACTCGCATCGTGTTCTTGACCTCTGTCCATGCATTCTTCTTGAACAAATGACCTGACAAAATAGTCATTTGACAGAGCGAGAAGTTGCGGGAAATTCTGAGGCTGTCCAACCCCGAAATAAGCAAACAGTGTCTTCCACAGCCCGAAATACAAGCAAGAAAACAGCGCAAAGGGCCCTGCATCCATCCCACCCAACGCTCTTGCGTATGGGCTCTAGCAATTTATCTCTTAAACGTTTCGGCCGGCCTCGGTAGCACAGTCGGATGCGCGTCTTACTGCTGATCAGGCGGGCGCGGGTTCGATACCTGCCAGGGTCTGCAACATTCTTTCGTGGAGACTTGATCATGAAATCTTTTTTCTACGGTCATTTTCTCCCTTCCGCTGATTCAAGAAGGGCAGTTTTCAGTTTCCGGCGAAAGAATTTTCACTGTACTGGTTAACCGCTTACATATAAGCCTGCACAGGAAGTGTGGATAGATAAAATGGCCGGCTAAAATGACCTAAAATAATGTTGACTGGGCCGTTTAACTCCAGTACAAACAAACACATCTTAAATGCTTCTTTTGGGGATATTTTACGAATATCGTTACTGATGTCGAGTATTTCTTGTAACTTTTGTCGAAGATCTTTTTTATTGGTTCGTGTGCATTTGAATTCATCTTATAGTGGGATGTCAAACCGGAGGATCCGATACATGCAGGCCCTGTTATGGAAGAACAGATAAAAAAGAAACGATCCAAATGCCATCGGTTTAGGAGCATATGTCTGTCTGTCTGTCTCTGTCTCTGTCTCTGTCTCTGTCTCTGTGTCTGTCTGTCTCTGTCTCTCTGTCTGTCTGTCTCTCTGTCAATGTTTGACTTGTAAACCCCAAACAATCTCTCTCTCTCTCTCTCTCTCTCTCTCTCTCTCTCTCTCTCTCTCTCTCTCTCTCTCTCTCTCTCTTTCCCTCTCTATTTCTCTCCCTTCTCTCTCTTTCTTTTTCTCTCTCTCTTTCCCTCTCTATTTCTCTCCCTTCTCTCTCTCTCTCTCTTCTCTCTCTCTCTCTCTCTCTTCTCTCCCTTCTCTCTCTCTCTTTTCTCTCTCTCTTCTCTCTCTCTCTCTCTCTCTCTCTCTCTCTTCTCTCTATCTTCTCGCTCTCTCTTCTCTCTCTCTCTTCTCTCTCTTCTCTCTATCTTCTCGCTCTCTCTTCTCTCTCTCTTTCTCTCTTTCTCTCTTCTCTCTCTCTCTTCTCTCTATCTTCTCTCTCTCTTCTCTCTCTCTCTTCTCTCTTCTCTCTATCTTCTCGCTCTCTCTTCTCTCTCTCTCTTCTCTCTCTTCTCTCTATCTTCTCACTCTCTCTTCTCTCTCTCTCTTCTCTCTTCTCTCTATCTTCTCGCTCTCTCTTCTCTCTCTCTCTCTCTTCTCTCTATCTTCTCGCTCTCTCTTCTCTCTCTCTCTTCTCTCTTCTCTCTATCTTCTCGCTCTCTCTTCTCTCTCTCTCTTCTCTCTCTTCTCTCTATCTTCTCGCTCTCTCTTCTCTCTCTCTCTCTCTCTCTCTCTCTCTCTCTTTCTCTCTTCTCTCTTCTCTCTCTCTTCTCTCCTCTCTATCTTCTCGCTCTCTCTTCTCTCTCTCTCTCTCTCTTTCTCTCTTCTCTCTCTCTCTTCTCTCTATCTTCTCGCTCTCTCTTCTCTCTCTCTCTTCTCTCTCTTCTCTCTATCTTCTCGCTCTCTCTTCTCTCTCTCTTCTCTCTATCTTCTCGCTCTCTCCTCTCTCTCTCTCTCTCTCTCTCTCTCTCTCTCTCTCTCTCTTTTCTCTATCTTCTCGCTCTCTCTTCTCTCTCTCTCTCTTTCTCTCTCTCTCTCTATGTTCTGTTTCCAGAGTAGGTATGAAAAGATTGATGAAGATTGAGCCCCAGCTGACAAAACCAACACAATCTCCGGTGCGACAGGTGAAGATTTAGTTCAGCCTCGACAGTCTCTTCGTCTTCATTATGCACTCAGTTGGTAGCTAAGAACAAGGTTTCTTTTTGCGGGCAGTCATTTTGTGGGCTTTGTTATGCCTTGGCTCAATCTTCCGTGTTTCATCTGTATGTTGCTTGACTTTCCATTTTTATTTTTTTTTTTATTTCATTTATTTAAAATATCATATACATTTTTTTTTTTGGTTTTGGTTTTACGGCCCTTTCACTTTTATTTCACTCATATCGAGCCGATCGTTAATCGGAGGTGGGCGAAAACCGGAGTACCCGGAGAAAAACCACCTGACCTTGCAGAACTTGGCGTCTCACATGTGACCCGGGCGAACCCACAGCGGTGAGAGACCTAATGATTAAGAGTCAGCGCTCTTATCCACTAGGCCACGGAGGCCCGTTATGACATCAATCTGATAGCTGATTATTTATATATACGGGCCTCCGTGGCCTAGTGGATAAGAGCGCTGACTCTTAGTCATTAGGTCTCTCACCGCCGTAGGTTCGAGCCTCGCTCGGGCCACGTGTGAGACGCCAAGTTCTGCAACGGAAGGTCAGGTGGTTTTTCTCCGGGTACTCCGGTTTTCGCCCACCTCTGATTAACGATCGGCTCGATATGAGTGAAATAATCTTGAAAGGGCCGTAAAACCCAAACCAAAAAAATTATTTATATATAAAAAAAAAAAAATTGTTAGTTGTGCTGAAGATGAATATGCAGGCTCAGAACAATGAAACATCGTTTTGGTTCAGAAAGCATGATTCAACGTTTTGAGAAATAACCAGATAACCGCTCGACAGTGAGCGATATGAGAAGCATTGACTATCAAAGTAAAGTTTAAAAAAAAGCACTAAGTTAAAAACCACTGACGAATATAAAAATACCTCAGTGTTTCTAAAACCGTTTTGGCTTATTACGGAAGAATTAGATGACGCGACGTAAGCGTTCATTTTGCCGCCGTACGTCAAACAATGACGTTACTTGACAACAAGCGGGAAAACAAAAGAAAAATATGGCATAGGGTATGTGTCATTCCTCGGAAATAGTAATCATCTCGGTGTGTGTGCGATAAAACGAACACACGAACTTTATATTAGAATGTTTTATCTTCAGAAATCTACCAAATATAGACATTTCTCTCCTTGAAATCTACGAGAAATCTTCCTTCCAAAAGGGGCCCAAAACGGGCCCGTTGGCACTCAAAGAGGTACAACGGTGGGCCCAAAAAGGGCCCGTTGGCAAACTAAGAGTTAATATGCTCCAATGATGTCTGGTGATAATAGGTTACTGATAACATTATAATTTTCTACTACGTGGCTTCTGTCATATTAACAATGATTTTGATTGTGTTTTCAATTACACTGGAAAATAAGTATGATCCCCACCTATGAGTAACCCCTCCCCCTTTATATAGAAATGATGGGGGGGGGGGGTTACAGAGGTATAATTTTTTTTATTCCTGCTTATATACAGTACATACACTGTGTGTACTCTTAAGACCGCCCAAAGGAACACCTGCAATCTGTGTGTGCTTGAAAAAGAGTCGGTTTACGGGGTATACTTTATTTTTCTTATTCCTGCTTAAATACATAAACTGTGGTTACTCTTTAAGACCGCCTCAACGATTCGAAGGAGTACCCACAATTTGTGTGTGCTTGAAAAAAGGGGGTTTGCAGAGTGATACTTAATTTTTCTTATTCCTGCTTAAAACATAGACAGTGGTTACTCTGTAAGACCGCCACAATTAGAAGATTCTAAGGAGCATCTGCAATCTGTGTGCGCAAACAAAAGAGGGGGATTTTAGGGGTATACTTTACTTTTTCTTAGTCCTGCTTAAATACAGACTGTGGTTACTTTTTAAAGGGATTCCAAAGAGCATCTACAATCTGTGTGTGGTGGAAAAGAGAGGGCTTACAGGGACATACTTTATTTTACTTATTCCTGCATAAAATACATACACTGTGGGTACTCTAAAAACCGCCCCAATTGGATAATTCTAAGCAGCACCCGCAATCTGTGTGTGTTTGAAAAGAGGGGATTTACAGGTATATTTTATTTTTCTTATTTCTGCTTAAAAATACATGAAAATTTTCCAGAGAACAACTTCAAATTGGTTTTATTTATTGATTATTCTAACACAGCGCGCCTATATAGGCAATGGAAAATAACTGTGTTTTATTCTGCAACAAATCACAGCTCGGAAGAGCGTGACGAATGACGTCATTCAAAGCTGCAAATTTATGACGTCACTAGTCGATTCCTTGACGTTAGACGGTGTAACGTCATTTTATCGCATCGAAAACGTAAGAAAATGATATAAATGCATGAGTTTCAGTCGATAATTTTAGCGGAATTTCTTCTAACAATGGCGCAAAGTTGTGAGATTTTGAAGGAAACAACAGCATTATTGCCGATTTTCAGCCTAGATCAGCTCTAGTCTGTGATTTGTTGAGTAATAAAATACAGTTTGTCGGTCAGTTGTAAGTAGACAAATCACGCGCGCTACGCGCTTGTGATTTGTCTACTTTACAACTGACCTCCAAACTGTGATTTATTACTCAACAAATCACAGTTAGAGCTGATCTATTTCTTAAACACGTTTCGGCCATTATTGGACTTTATCATGTGTAATAAAAAAGTAAACAGGAAATGACGTCGACGTAACACGACGTCAATGGTGACGACGTCAAATAGAAACACATCAGTCGGCGTAAAAATTCTAAATAAAGGATCATTATTAGATGCAAATTACTGACAGGAATGCAGTTGCAGTGGGTCACAGGTAAAGTCAGTGAAAACTTCATTAAGACCAATACATTATTTTAGAGTTTAACCCAAAATGAGTCATTGTACCAAGACGGTGCATCCAGGAAGTTTCCTTCATAAGCCTTTTCCAATTTCCAGAAACTTTATCAATAGGCATGAAGGAAAAATCCTGGATGCTATGTCCAGGCAAATTAAAATGCTATGAAACTGTTGTAGGAGTGTCAGGAAAATGCTCTATACCAAATTTATGTTTGTTCATTCTCCGGCTACATTTTTGCTGGGCTTGGCCGACATACTGTAAATTACATTTTTTGCAAGTAATGATGCATATTTCATCAGTGGAAGCACAAGTGAAGTTTTCTTTTAAATTGAAACATGAAGACAAAGTTGTGCTTGTTAATGAACCATACTCTGTGATGCTTGCACAATGTGAACAGCGGGGTCTGTTACATTTTGAAACAGCACCAGACCTTACTGTTTTTTGTTGTTTTTTTTTTCAGTTGAGAATGAACCAACATATCTTGCAAATTTGGCGGTCTTTTGTAAGCAACAATAGGTTTATAGTTAAACAACTGTCTTACACTTTCGCTTTTAGAGTACTTTAGAAGATTCCAGTACTGAATGATAATTTTACCAATGTTAGGCAAAGACAGGTTGTACGAGCATCGTCCATACTAATTGAAGATACCTTTTTGACAGCCTCTTCAATGATATGATTTAGATAATTTCTCTCCTGAAAATATTCCTTTAGCCGGTCAAGCTCATTTTCAAAACTGACATTATCAGATGTTATACGCCTATGACTATATGGAATGCCCTGTTTGCAAGAGAGCGGATGGCGTGATGAAAATTCAATACACTGATGACAAATTGTGCTTTTTTCATAAACACTGGTTTCAAACTCACCATTTTCACTTTTGTGAAAATTCACGTCAAGGAATGTAGGATCTTGGTTAGAATAATTGTAAGTGAACTTAATAGTATTATGAAAATGATTGATTTGAAAATAAAATCATGCAAGTCCTGTTCACTATATTTCAAAATTATAAAAATGTCATCCAGGAACCTTAACCAGATCAAAGGTTTCTTTTATCAGAGGCATCAAGAAAATCCATCTCCAGTTTTCTCATAAATAAAGTGCCATTTTAGTACCCATAGCAGTACTTAGAACCTGAAGGTAGTTCTTGCCATCAAACTGAAAATGGTTTTTAGTCAGCACAAGATTAATAAGTTTTGAAATGGTTGTTATATACAGTAGAACTTCGATCGCTCGAACACCGATGGCTCGTTCACCATGGCTGAGTCGAACCCGTTCTTGAGCCCCTAGGGAAATCCTCTACATAAGAAATAGTGGGAGATAATTTTGGAGATTTTCGCCCTTTATCTTGCAAATGTATGCTGTGTGTACTCATTAGAATCGCCTCGATGAGGCGATTCTAATGAGTACACACAACATACATTTTCATTATAGAACATCGAAAAGATATCCAAAAGTATATCGTATACTCCTTGCAGTAGCCCTCAGTGGCTCGAACTACCCCTGTCTCGAACAGATTTTCAAGGTCTGAAAGGTGTTCGAGCCATTGAAGCTCGACTGTAATACGAGTCAAAGAAGCACCGACAAACTGTGTGTGCTTGAAAACAAGCGGCGGGGTTTACAGGGTGATACTTTATTTTTCTTATTCCTGCTTAAATACATAGACTGTGGGTACTCTTTATGACCACCTCAATTATAAGATCCTATGGGACACCTGCAATCTGCGTGTGCTGGAAAAGAGGGGTTTCCAGGGTGATACTTTATTTTTCTTATTCCTGCTTAAATACATAGACGGTGGGTACTCTTTATGACCGCCTCAATTATAAGATCCTATGGGACACCTGCAATCTGCGTGTGCTAGAAAAGAGGGGTTTCCAGGGTGATACTTTATTTTTTCTTATTCTTGCATAAAATACATAGAATGTGGGTTCTCTTTAAAACGGCACCAGTAGGGCAATTGTAAGGAGCACCCACAATCTGGTGGGCTTGAAAAGAGGGATAAATACAGGGATATACTTTTTATGCCTGCATAAAATACATAGACTCTGGATACTCTTTAAGACCGCCCCAATTAGATGATTCTAAGTTACACCCACAGTCTGTGTATGCTTGAAAAGAGAGGGTTTGCTGGGGTATACTTTATTTTTCTTATTCCTGCTTAAATACAAAGACTGGTTACACTTTAAGACCGCCTGAGACGATTCTTAGGAGCACACGCAATCTGTGTGTGCTTGAAAAGAGGGGGTTTACAGGGGTATACATTTTTTCTTATTCCTGCTTAAACATATATACTGTGGTACTCTTTGAGACCGCCCCAATAAGTCGATTTTAAGGAGCACCCGCAATCTGTGTATCCATAAGAGGAGGGTGTTTACAGGATTACACTTCATTTTTCTTATTCCTGCATAAAATAGATAGTATATTGGTACTCATTAAAACCGCCTCACTAAGACGATTCTAGGGAGCAACCGCAATCTGTGTATGCTTGAAAAGTGGGCGTTTACAGTGGTATACTTTATTTTTCTTATTCCTGCTAAAATACATAGACTCTGGATACTCTTTCAGATCGCCCCAATAAGACGATTCTTAGGAGCATCTGCAACCTGTGTGTACTTGAAATGGGTGAAACTCATATTTTCTTAATAGGGTGTTTACAGGGGTATACTTTATATTTCTTATTCCTAGTTATATACATAGACCCTGGGTACTCTTTAAGACCGCCCCAATTTGACGATACTAAAAAGAGGGGGTTTACAGGGGACCACTTTATTTTTCTTATTCCTGCTTAAATTCATAATTTGTGGGTACTCTTTAAGACTGCTAAAATCAGACAATTCTAAAGAGCACCCGCAATCTGTGTGTTCTTGAAAAGAGAGGGTTTACAGGGGTATTTTTTATTTTTTCTTATTCCTGCTTAAATACATAGACTGTGGGTACTCGTTAAGACCGCCCCCATTAGATGATTTTAAAGGAGCGCTCGCAACCTGTGTGTACTTGAAATATAAGGCGATTTACAGGCTGAACCCAATTTTCTTATTCCTGCATTAAACACATAGAATGTTGGAACTGTTTAAGTCCGCTTCAATTAGACGATTCTAAGGAGAACCCGCAATCTGTGTGTGTTTTAATTTCAAGTCACAGTGATCAAAGAAGTGTTGACAGGGACTTAACCTCAATTCAAACAAAACCAATTACTTATAGTCACTTGTAGCACAGGTGTTGTATTTGAAAAAAATGTGCTGTCCCGAAATCAGTACTCTGTTAGTTGTTCATATGCATGCCCTTGTATAACAAAGCATTTTAAAAATCATGATTTAAGAATACTGTCTCATAAAAGTTGTCTCTTCAACCAGGAATTATAAACAATGAACTTGTTTGATCTTGGAATTAGTTGGATACAGTTTGTTTGTTTGTATTGGAGTTTAAAGGCCCAATCAACACTATTTTTGGTAATTTTTGAGCCCGTCAGTTAACCTGTCCACACTTTCCTGGGCAGGCTTATATGTAAGCGGTTATCCAGTTCAGTGCACATTCTTTCATCAGAAACTGACAACTAACCTTCTTGAATCATGAATATACATTAGATCCTGTTTCAAAAAGAGAACTCAAAAAGAGAGAGGGCTTTCAGTCCTTTGAATTTTTTTTTTTGGTTTGGTCGCCATGAGGCGAGCAAACCGGGTCTTATTTGTCCATGGAGGCGCACGTGACTTGATAGACCAATCTGATTATTCCGATGAACTACGGCCCATGAAATTACCGAAAACAGCTAGACTACCTAAATATCGAAAACGTGGTTCCTGTAATTACCGAGAAGCCTCTGTGGTGCAGTGATTACGCTACTCGCCTTGTAAACCAGGGATTGCAGGATCGATCCCGGGCTTCTCCAGACTATCTGAGGAGTCTTTAAACCGAGGTCCCGTCTCCGTATGATCTCAGCTGTTGGTGGGGCGTAAAACGCAAACTCACGCACACCTGTAATTACCGAAAATAAAGTTAATCTAAACAGCGAAAAAAAAAGATAAATTATTGCTAGTAGTAATTTCCGCAAAGTTTACACCATAAACGTCGGAACAGATGTAGCGATGGAAACAAAAATGACCAAACGGCAATCCAAAATAATAATAAAAACAATATTAGCAGTCCAGAATATGACCTTTTTTGGTTCTTCTGTAACTTTTCTGGCAGTTCAGTGAAATATAAAAGCATTATCGCCTGTCAAATTGCCCAATGTCACCTCCAAGATACCCCTGATCACACAAATATACCCAAAGGCAGTTGAATGTCTTTTGTTTGTTCGCGATTCCAACCGTTAACGTTGAAAGGTTTCCCTATAGAAATCCAAGCATTCACAACGCTAGTGGGTCGATTGAGAGTAGATTGGGACAATAGTCCTGGTATGAGACTTAGACTGTTTCATTCAACCCTTAAATTCCAGTATTTTAAGCAAACAGTGTAGACCCTGATAGGGCACAGTGTTCTGGGGCGTCTGATCTGGGTCTACATTGTTTGCCAAACCCAAACAGATTCTAAAGATAATAGAAGTGAAGGCAATAATCAGGAATCGATGCAATTACTTCCCATCCAAGACACCAAAGGGAAAGAAAAATCAACACAAAACTACATCATGGGCCCCGTCAAGCGATTTTGGTACTTATCGCCTACGCGAGTAGCGAAGGTTCAGGCGAGCCTGCTCATCCGCGCAGTCTCGCCAGAACCTTCGCTGCTCACTAATACAAGCAGTGAATCAAGAGGAACCTTCAGACAGAAAGCCATATCCCTGGCCCCTCTGAATGGCTGGGCATGCGCAGTTAAATTTGTCATGACGGAATGCTCGAAAACACAAATTCGCTTGGCGGGGCTCATATAATTAAAACGTTACAAGCGGAAAGCCAAAAGGACATTTCCTACAAAATGGCTAAACGGTTATCCAAAATAAAAATATTTTAACAGTACATACACCTGTGGACACAAATCCGTTCAAACTTTGATGAGCTTCATTTCATTTTGATCTGATGTTTCATTCAATATTTCCTTACATCCTATCTGTCAACTGCAAGACAGAAATAAATTCAAAACACAAAGTGTTGTACATTTCATTGTAGACCTTGCACTGTCCAATCAGAATACATCTGGAATGTCAGTCAGCTCTAAACATGGAAAAAAGTACTTGCCACAATAAGACCAATCAATGTATATTTCTTGATCCAGTTTTAGACTACTTTGGTGGATGACAATTGCTTGTCAAACTAACTTGATGCAAAGAGATTCATTAAAAGGTAGTTCATCAGAGTTTCCACAGGTGTACATGCAAAGACGAACTATAACAATAATAAACCACAACTGAAGTACCGCCTTGGAACGGTCAGTAACGTTTTTTTTACACGGAGGTTTAAGGTCGAGAATACGTAAATGGGGTCTCCCATAGAATTCTTTAAAAAATTGCATGCGAGTTTATCGAAAAATTCTGCATCGAAACATGCAATACAAATGATATTTTACCGAGTTCGTTTAGGTGCCATAACTGCGCAAATACCGGAATCACTTGTAAAGAAAGCAAAATTGTCGATTTTCAAGCTTTATGGCTAATAGGAAATATGCTGGCCCATAGAAGCTTTCTCAAAGCTGATATTTTGTATCGTATAGTAGTCGAAGATAAGATTGACTAGGAGGAGCTACCGTTTGTACCTGCCTTAGGAATATTCCATTAACAAAAAGTAAACCAAGTCACTCGATTGTGTGTAACACAGGCATAGCTGTGGCGTATATGGCCATTAAAGCGTGCGAAAGGCAGTCTACCGAATCTTCTGGTGGACTCAGCCAATTTGACATATATTGACAACACCTGAATAGCTCCGCCAAGTCAATCTTATCTTCGACTACTACATTTATTGTTGAATGTTAATCAGAATGACCGGCCCCGATAGCTCAGTTGGTTGAGTGTCCGCTCCGGGGAACGGGAGGTCACGGGTTCGATCCCGGGCCGCGACATACCAAAGTCGTTAAAAATGGTACTATCTGCTCCTCGCTTGGCATTCAGGTTACGGGATAGAGCTCGGACTGGTCGACCCAGTGTCAGGATAATGTGACTGGGTGTTGTATCATGTAGTGTGTCTGGGACATGATACTTCAGTGAGGCAGCACTATAAAAGTGAACATTGAGCTACCTGTCGCAACCAGACACCGTCGTGATATGACTGGAAAATTGTTGAAAGCGACGTTAAACCCAAATTCACACACACACACACACACACACTGATCAGAATGAGGTGAAAAAAGTCCTTGACTACCGAGTTAGTTTATGAGCTATAGCAGGGTAAATAAGTATTTGGTGTGTAATCTAGGTGCATTTTGACGTCATTTGTAAATAGAGGATCTTACATGGGTGTTCATGCATTATTGGATTTATTAAACTAGTTGAGGAAAAGGGATAAAATGCGAGGCTTTGCGACGTCGTTAAGGACGTAGTGCATGTAACGTTACGGGACGTATCTAGCTAATTTGCACTAGTGGATTATCGAAAATATTACATGGCGTTATTACACTCTCAGGCGCGACGTCATATGATAAATGACGTTTCAGAAGTGTGCCGACAAAATTCCGCCAGTAGCCTACTTTAACGAACGACCGGAACATGTTTTACTAAACATTATGCATTAGCAAATATGTCAACAACACTTTTTAAGACGCTAGGTATGGCATTTTCCGTATGTTTAATCGAGGGTAAACTTCATTTTTAAGATAATGTTCAACAAGGATATATTCTGTGTGCCAGTAAGAAAATTTCTATTTATGCACACAATGATGGTTTTAGCAAAATTATGAAAATAATCGAAAGAGTTTAGACCGCTGAAGACTCCGCGTCACTTTGTGGTAGGTTTCGGTTTATGGGTTGTTATATTTAATCAAATTATTAAAAAATGAATGTTATTTTTTTGCTGTTCATGAAAGTATGAAGGGGTTTATGTAAACTTTGCTAGCGACCCGCTGTCGTTCATACTTTCATGAAAAGCAGAAAAAATATGTTTATGTTTAGTATTTACACTCTTTGACCCTCATCACTGGGCAAAAAATTGTTAAGGGCAAACCTTTAAAGCTGAAAAAACATTTACACGCTGTTTTTCTAAAATGTGGAACAGCGTTGACGTCAACAACGCCCGTAGAGAATCATGGTTTAGACTGACGTCACTTGACGTCTCTGAAAATCATTTGACTCGATTCGTTCATGAAAGTATGCACTACATTGTTTTCTATAGGTTAACATTAGACTTGGGGCTTGAAGAAAAAGATGGGCTGCATGATGCTTCCACGCAGAGCTGAAACATACCCGCACACGAGTACTGGTAAACAGCTTAGAGGATCTAAGCATGCCCAGGCAAAACAACCCGCCCATACTTATAAACCCTATTGGTTACATTGGGTGGCAGGGCTTGAGTAGTCATTTCATCTTAATGTCGGGTAAAAGTCACACAACATTGAAAGCAGCGTCTCCAAGATGACCTTTACAGAGTTGACGGGGGACGTTAAACCTCAAATCAAACAAAAACTTTTGACTTTACTCGTACACTCGAAATGTAAATATTGTAAAATGAACCGCGTAGTGGTTATTACATGTACAATCAGTTGGTACTCTGAAGACTATGGATAGACAGCGGGAGTATACAAACTGATCTCAGTATCGCTAGATGTGAATACTATTTTACCTTTTCCGCATGATGCTTCCACGTAAAGCTGAAATCCGACCACGCACGAGTACTGGTTAACCGCCTAGAGGATCTTAGCCTGCCAAGGTAAAGCGGTGCTTATAAACCCTATTGGTTCCATTGGGCGACAGGGCTTGTGATGTCATTTCATCTCAATGTCGAGGAAAAGTCCCACACGTCTCCAAAATGACCTTTACAGTGTTGACTGGGACGTTAAACCTCAAATCAAACAAAAATCATGACTGTTTATTTTTATTTAGGCTAATTTATTTGGAAGATAGAAGTATTCATGTATGTCTTGCAGTTGTGAACTTTGCATTGTTATATGACACATAAATAAATAAATAAATAAATAAATAAATAAATAAGTAATACTGTATCATGTTTTCACAATAAAGCTGGATTTTTTCATTTAGCCGACATGACATAGGTGAATAATGACATTTTCAATGAAAACGTTTGTTTGGTATCCAGTTTGGTATCCAATGACGTTGCCGGTCAACAAGCGTAAATTATGGCGGCGACGTCATTTACGTATTCTTTACCTTAGATCGGTTTTATGTAATTTAGTTTGACTTAAGCAGTAGTTAGAAACACCCCGTGCATGAGATGACGGGACCGAATCTCGTCATTTGTGCTTAAGATGTTATTTTGTCAAGTGTGTCATTTAGGCTAAAGATCTGATTTTGTCCAGCTTGCGCACAGAGTATATCAAACAGTAACAGAAAGTGACGGTTGCGATAAATAAAAGCAGACATCCCAAGCCACCGCAACAAAAGAAAGACTATAAGAATCTTATATGGGTGTGAGGGGTGGATTGAAAAATCCGTCCCGAGGGACACTGTCCGGCATCACGAGGCTTGCCGAGTGATGCCGGACAGTGATCCCGAGGGACGGGTTTTTCTATCCACCCCTCACACCCATATTGGATTCTTTTTCTTGCATACCTTCCATTTCTATTGGGAATTTTTAATGCTGCTGTCACTTAGGTTACCGACGTCCGCCATTTTGTGATAACACAACAGGAATGTTTAGTGACGTCACGCATGACGACGCCGCGCATGAGGTTGTAATCAACCAGTGCATTTATCAAACACGCGATTATATTCGATTTGGGGTCGGAACATCAGGGTTAGAACATAAATTTCTATCCCAGGGTAAAATCACGGATTTCCTTGTCTGGTGTGCAAGAATTAGTGTTCTATGATGGCTGATTAGAGCGATTTTCGGTTGCATGTAGAGCATGGTTTTTGATGCCCATAACGATAACGCACCCGTGCGACATAGTGCATCCAAATGGCTACTTTTCTGATGAAAATCTTTGATATTTTTGTTATAAATGTTGAAAACATAGGTTGAGGGTGCTCGTTAGAACCGCCTCAGTGAGGCGGTTCTAACGAGTACCCACGACCTATGTCTTGGAGCAGAAATAAGAAAAATAATGTTTACCCCCGTAAACCCCAGTTTTCTCTATATAAATGGGGTTTAAGGGGTCTTCATTTCTCGGCCTTCTCCACGTGATGTTAGCTCTGGCTTTCCGCTGGGCATGTTTCTGTTCGGCTTCGCTGATTCGTACTCACCAATACCCCTTCTTATTGTGCCTTGCACTTTGCTCGGTCATGTGCAGTTTCTTGGGACATGGTTCAGAGAGACTCAGCTTGTATGTTGAAGTCCTTGAAAAATTTCTAGAGAGTGTCCTTGTATCGCTTCTTCTGTTCGCCTTCGGGACGTTTTCCAACGTGTAGTTCTTCACAGAGGAATTCCTTCGACAAATCTTCAACAGGTATTTCGATAACTTACATGTGCCAGTTTGTAGTCAGTATCTACGCCGAACCTCTGCGGTCTGGGATAACCAACTGGCCATTTTGTGGGAAAGTAACTATCCGCTTTTGATGTTTTCATTAGAGTCTAGGTATTTCATGGCTGTGTTTCTTTTCCTTTGTTGTCTCGAATGGGAGCTGTGGTTTAATTGTATCGATTTCTGATCACTCTGCCTTCACTTCTATTTTGCCACTTAATCTTGAGAAAACAGCTTAAATAGAAGACGTTCAGTTTTTTAAATGCCGTCGGTAAACTGTCTGATGCTGACATGCGTAAAATAGTTTTGGCAGCACCACGGCTGTATAGACTTCCAGGTTTGTGCCAGGCCTGGCCCCAATTTGATTCCTAATACTTACATGCTAGCTTTGACAGATCTGACTTTTACTTCATCAACAATGTGCACAACTCTTTGACAATGTCATCCAAATGTACGTAACCTTGTCTGCAACCTGCAACTGACCGTTAACCTTTCACTGTGATGAGGCTGCCAGGTGCCGGCTGATATACCACCACAGTAATTACCGTCCTGGGAAATACTCCAAATTTCAGCAAAAGTGGGAAATACTGTGAAATATTGGGAAATATGATTTTCGTTTAGTAATTTCATAGACAAACACTACAAATATACACATACAGTCATGTAATTTAATTGAAATAATGAACAGTAAGATATTTGCATTATCATACCTGTGATACCTCCCTCATTTGCTCAATTAATGCTGAATTTTAGTATAATTTCGGATTCTCTCTCATTTGAACTGAGAATTTCCCTAAATATTCTTTACATCTCCCTCATCGCAATGGCAAATCTCCCTCATACAGTTTAAAAAATTATAACAAGTATGCAATATGCCTCCCCATACATATGTCAAAGTCTGCTTTTACTCCAAATAAAAATCAAAAATGAGTTCTTTAAGAGCAATGAAAACATTCATAAGAAAGAAGATGGGTCATACTACGTAGTTTCGGCTAATAAAGCCTCATCAGTGACCCTGTAATGATCCGGCAAAGAAAGCCAGAGGAAGCATACTGCAATTTTGCGAATTTCGAATAGGCAGTCGATTCAAAGACTGATATAAATCAAAATTGGGTCCAGATAATTAAAAACCTGTCTAGAATATGAGTCTAAACCAATAATTTATTTCCGATTTCTCAGAATATTCACGCTGATCTCAAAGGACCAAAAGTAAAATATAAACTACACTATGGTTGATGTACGGGGAGACGTTTTACGGCCGCCACACGGCACAACACCAGCTGCAGTGAAGGCAAATAAAAATCAAAAATGAGTTCTTTAAGAGCAATGAAAACATTCATAAGAAAGAAGATGGGTCATACTACGTAGTTTCGGCTAATAAAGCCTCATCAGTGACCCTGTAATGATCCGGCAAAGAAAGCCAGAGGAAGCATACTGCAATTTTGCGAATTTCGAATAGGCAGTCGATTCAAAGACTGATATAAATCAAAATTGGGTCCAGATAATTAAAAACCTGTCTAGAATATGAGTCTGCTTTTACTCAACCAAACTCAAGCATAAATATAAAGTGATCTGTAAGACTGTTTTAATGTAGGGTGCAGCGAGTTATTTAAAGTCGCTCATATGCTTAAGAAGAAGATATACCATAATGATCCCAATATTTGGGACAGACATGCCTGGGAAAACAGTGCAGACCCAGATCAGAATCACTTAGCTACTTTAAGAGAGTTTGCCACTGGATCAGACTACACGTTTTGTGTAACACTAAACCACACGGTTAATTTTTTATACACTTTGGTCATGTAAGAAAGTGTGTGATGCCCCCACCTTTCTACTTGACAATATTTATATTAGATTCGGTACTAATGTATTTAGACAAATTGTGGGCATTTCGATGGGTACGAATTGCGCACCTCTTGTGGCTGATCTGTTCTTGTATTGTTATGAAAGAGACTTCATGTTGTCGCTTTCCATTGATAACCAATCTGAAATTATTGAAGCTTTTAGCTCCACTTCTAGATATTTAGATGATTTATTAAATATTGAAAACACCTATTTCGATGGTTTAATCAGTCAGATTTACCCCTCAGAACTTCAGTTAAATAAAGCAAATTCTTCTAATACCGAGGCCCCGTTTTTGGATTTACATCTATCTATTGTAGATGGGTTTGCTTCGTGCAAAATTTATGATAAACGCGATGACTTTGATTTGAGATTGTAAATTTTCCTTTTTTGGATGGTGATGTTCCTCGTGCGCCATCCTATGGCGTTTATATTTCGCAATTAATTCGATTTGCTAGAGTGTGTAGTCATGTAACTGACTTCAACACTCGTAATAAATTATTAACGGCTAAACTTCTTACTCAGGGTTATCGGTACAATAAACTACGCAAAGCATTTTCAAAATTTTATAGACGCCATTCTGATTTAATTTCAAAATTCAATATTGGACTTAAATCTCTTCTGCAACAAGGTCTTTTGGAACCCGAATTTTATGGTGACTTAGTATATAAATTCAGAAAAATATATAACCGCAATGACTTTAGCACCATATTTCGTAAAATCATTCTTCGATATAAAAAGATTGGGTACAACATGGATATTATACGACAAACTGCATGCATGGTAGTTAACCCAATCACGGTTGGTAACTTTGCTTCCCTCTTTAATTGCACGCCGGTGGGTCAGGCCTCAGATTCTATGACGGTTCCAACGTAAAGGCTTATTGAGAATTAGAGAGATCTAATTCAAGGTAATGTTGGTTGGTGCCTGATGCTCTGTCTCTGGTCGGGCCCATCGGAGTCTATCCGTTGGTTTTCTTTTGCTCCAGCATTTCAGTGGTTTCTTGCTGTCGAGTCCTCATCGTTGTCTCACCTCTGTGGTTCTTTGATTATTTGTGTTCACGGAGATGTTGCACTGATGAGTTAGGAGGCCTTCATGCGGATTGAACAAATTATTTGTCTAAATCGCGACGGAAGTAATGGCGAGGATTGTGGCCACGTAAAATCGATTTAAGCCCCCCCCCCCCCCCCCCTCCCCCCCCCCCTCCCAGTGGAAACCTTTCCACTGACCGTTCCAAGGCGGTTCTTCTGTGGCGATTTATTTTTGTTGTTGTCTGTTACTTACTGTGTGTATCACTTGTGTCTTTTTATTTTGGATGGCCATATGGCCATTTTGTGGAAAAGTAACTGTCCTTATGGTCTTCCTTTGTTTAGGTTTCCATTATGGTCTGGTCGCTTAATGTTTGTGTTTCTTTCCCTTTGGTGTCTTTGATGGGTGGAGTAAGTTAATTGTATCGATTCCTGATCTTTGTTTTACTTCTGCTTTATAACAATTTTAAAGATGTTTACACTAGAGAAAAGTTTGTTTGCAAGTTTGCCAAGTAATCATAAGGCCTGATAATTTAATTGTTTGTTAGAGACAGGTATTAAAGGAACACAGTTAATTGAAGCATAAAAAGGTTTCTTAAATTATCTACAGATATTCTGATAATTCACCATTATTTTAGTATTAAAATCACATTCATTTACAAGTCAAGGTAAATAGCTGAAAGTTAAAAACTTTAAGAATCACAATTGAAAAGAAATTATATACATTCTATATGAAGGTAAAGAACTATATAATACATGTAGCCCTTTCAAGTTATTCAATATAAAAATGATTGGAAAATTCTCCAAAATGACACTTGTCCTACATAAGTAAGTGCTTGTAAACTTTGGTAAATGTCATAAGGACTAAACAAACTTTTTATTTGCCCTTCAAGCAGACAAGTGGAACTTTCAAGCCCTGCATGAACTTTCAAATGGCTAGGTAGTTGGGGTATATTAAGCGGTCTCAGTTGGTACCACCTATGTAAATATATTTCACAGTATTTCCAAGGAATTCAATGTATTTCCCGGGAATTCCCTGTATTTCCCGCCGTCCAGGGAAATATGAGTATTTCCCGCTTTTTTGCCAACCTTGACTCTAGCAGACAGTATTAAATATATCCAAATGCCCTGGACGGCCCTCGCCCATCGGCGCTTGAAGACATAGATGGGCTGCATGATGCTTCCACGCAGAGGTGAAACGGACCCGCACACGAGTACTGGTAAACAGTTTAGAGGATCTAAGCCTTCCCAGGCAAAGCGATGCGAGTCGGACCGTCCATGCTTATAAACCCTATTGGTTTCAATGGGCGGCAGGGCTTGAGATGTCATTTAATCTCAAAGTCGAGTAAACGTCCCACAAAATTAGAAGCGACGTCGCCAAAATGACCTTTACAGTGTTAACGGGAACGTTAAAACTCAACTCAAACAAACAAAAACCAAATGCCCTGGTTAAAGTGTTTGTTGGAGCACTATACTGGAAAGCGCTTTGCAGTCACTTCGGTTACAAACGCCCGCCATATTGTGATTACACTACATGAATGTTTAGTGACGTCACGTAACGTGCATGACGTCAACCTTAACGATGGGGCATACGAGGTCGTAACCAACCAGTGCATTTATCAAACACGCGATTATATTCGATTTGGGGTCGGAACACCAGGGTCAGAACATAAATTTCTATCCCAGGGTAAAATCGCGGATTTCCTTGTCTGGTGTGCAAGAAAACGTGATTCAATATCAATGGCGGAAAGAAAAAGAGAAGTCGCCAAAAGCTTTAATATTTGATAGCGCTGATTATCAGAGCATAATCTTGACACATCTAATACAAATGCACAAAGTGAAACATGAAAATGGTATACATCTGCAATGTTCTCGATTTTAAAATAAACCATCTGCTTTAGTGATTGTGTAATTCACTATAAACAGTTTCGAACCAAATTAATTCGCAAGAATGTTTTGCACAAGTAAGTACAGTGTATCCTTACATTCGTTTGTTTGTTTGTTTGATTTGAGGTTGAACGTCCCCATCATCACTGTATAGATCATTTTGGAGACGTTGCTTCCAGTGTTGTCGGATTTCTCCCGACATTGAGATGAAATGACATCTCAAGCCCTGTCGTCCAATAAAACCAATAGGGTTTATAAGCATGGGCTCGCACCGCTTTGCCTGGGCAGGACAACAGCGCCCAATTTCGATAAATCACTCTTCGATATAAAAAGATAGGGTACAACATAAATGTTAGACTGCATGTATGGTAGTTAACCCAATAACGGTTGGCAACTTTGCTTCCCTCTTTTATTGCACGCCGATGGGTCAGGCCTCAGATTCTATGAGGGTTCCAGCGAAAAGGCTTACTGAGAATAAGAGGGTATCTAATTTTATGTTATGTTGGTTGGTGCTCTGTCTCTGGTCGGGCCCATCGGAGTCTAACTGTTGGTCTTCTTTTGCCTTTTGCTCCAGCATTTCAGTGGTTTCTTGCTGTCGAGTCCTCACCGTTGTTTAATCTCTGTGGTTGTTTTATTTTGTGTTCACGGAGATATTGCACTGATGACGTAGGAGGCCTTCATGCGGACTGAACAAATTATTTGTGTAAATCATGGAATTCTTAAATGTATACTGATTTATGAACACTTACGTTGATGCCGACCAAACATTTGTTGTTTCATCTACTGTCAATATTATCAGGGTGAAAAAGAATTTCTTTAAAACATTTTGTTTGGATGGCTACCAGGACTCCACTGTTGAATGCCAGTTCCAGTAAAGAAAGACACTTAAAGTATCGGGAATACTTAATAGAAGTGGAGGCAGTGATCAGGAATCGATACAATTAACCGGACAGTTAATTTCCAACAAATGGCCAATTGGCTATCCAAAATAAAATAATATAAGCGACACAAACACACAATGACAAACCATAACAAAAATAAACCGCGACAGAAGAACCGCCTTTGAACGGTCAGCGAAACGAATTCCGCTGGGTGGACTTAAATCGATTTTACGTGGCCACAATCCGCGCTCTTACTTCCGTCGCGATTTAGACAAATAATTTGTTCGGTCCGCGTGAAGGCCTCCTAGCTCATCAATGCAACATCTCCGTGAACACAAAAATCAAACACCCACAGAGATGAAACAACGGTGAGGACTCGTCAGCAAGAAACCACTGAAATGCTGGAGCAAAAGAAAACCAACAGACTCCGATGGGCCCGACCAGAGACAGAACATCAGGCACCAACCAACATTACATCGAATTAGATCTCTCTATTTCTAAGTAAAGTAAAATTGAGGCAATGATCAGGAATCAATACAATTAACCCACAGCTCCCATCAGAGTCACCAAAGGGAAAGAAACGAAAGCATGAAAGAACAATCCCTAATGGAAAGATCAATAGCGGACAGTTACTTTCCCACAAAATGGCTAATAGGCTATCCAAAATAAAATAATATAAGCGACACAAACGCCCAAAGAAAAACCATAATAAAAATAAGCCGCGGCAGAAGAACCGCCTTGGAACGGTCAGCGGAAACGAATTCCACTGGGGGGGGGGGGGGGGGGGGGGCTTACATCGATTTTACGTAGCCACAATCATCGCCCTTACTTCCGTCGCGATTAAGACAAATAATTTGTTCAGTCCGCATGATGCCTTTACGCTGGAACCGTCATAGAATATGAGAATAGAAGTAGAGTCAATGATCAGGAATCAATACAATCAACCCACAGCTCCCATCAGAGACACCAAAGGGATAGACACACAAACATGAAACAACAGACCCTAATGGAAACACCAACAGCGGAAAGCCAAAAGGACAGTTAATGTCCCACAAAATTGCCAATAGGCTGTCCAAAATAAAACAACACAGCGCACAAACAGCCAAAGACAAACCATAACAAAAATATACCGCGACAGAAGAACCGCCTTGGAACGTTCTGCGGAAACGAATTCCACTGGTGGGCTTAGATCGATTTTACGTGGCCACAATCCTCGCCCTTACTTCCGTCGCGATTTAGACAAATAATTTGTTCAGTCCACATGAAGGCCTCCTAACTTCAAAGACAAACCATAACATAAAGGCCTAACCCACGGGTGTGCAACTAAAGAGGGAAGAAAAGTTGTCAACCGCGATTGGGTTAACTACCAGGCATGCAGTCTGTCGTATAACATTTATGTTGTACCCAATCTTTTTAAATTGAAGAATGATTTTATGAAATTGGGTGCTGAAGCCATTGCGGTTATATTTTTATGCTCCCCGAAGAATTTCGGGGGAGCATATAGTCGCCGCTTCGTCCGTCCGTCCGTGCATCCGTCCCGCTCTTGTCCGCGCGAATTCTCAGAAACTACTGGTCGGATTTCTATGAAACTTCATGGTAATATTAAGTATCGAAGGTGAATGCGCATATCACCTGCGTGTTGTGGTTCGATGAGTTTTCCAAGAGTTATGACCCTTTGATGAATTCTGCATGTATATATAGGGTACCGTCCGTGTCCACGCGAATTATCAGCAACTACTTGCAGAAATTCAACGAAACTTCAATGGAATCTTAAGCAGCAATAGGGGATGCGCATATTATCAGTGTTATCTGGTTAGATGATTTGTCACAGAGTTATGGTACTTTGATTTAAGCTGCAGTGTAAGGTCACTGTGGCTATTTTTAGAAAAACTTTGTCATCTTTCTGGTGCCTACATTTATTGATGGATAAGCGTCGTCATTTGCTGATGGGTTTTAATGTAACTTCACACAAAGTATCTCGAGCAAGTTTGACGTACAGGATTCTGGGCTCAAGGTCAGGGTCACTGTGGCTATTTTTAGAAAAACTTGCTGGAGGCAGAAATCTTTCCAACTGTAAACGGAGTACCATTGCACACAGCCTTTCATTATCAACCTCTCATCATTCTGATATGAGTCAAATACTGCTAAAAAGGATGTAAAATCGCAAGTCATCCATCTACATTAGTGTTGCAGATAAACTGGATCAAAGTGAAAGAAGCTAGTCTTGGCAAATGGTCAAAATGACCTTTTTTGACAGTCAAAGGGATAGGATCAGATCCATTTTCGAACCCGTCTGATATTTTATATGCATGTAAAGGCTCCCAATACGGAACCACACCTATGAGGATTGCCTCTGTGTACGAGAGTAATTTTCAATAATTTGCATTTAACAGTTTTACCCAATTAATATAGCTAAACTACCACCCAGGATCTTGGGGTATGGTATCGTACCTGAAGACAATTCCTTTCATTTATTCCGACTTTTGTGTTGCTGATGTTTGCATGACAGTGCCATCAGGCAAGGTCATCTGTCCACCAACAGGTTTTGTTATACTTCATTTTGAAGTACAGAGAGTATACACAGTATACCGATCTTTATCTAGGATAATGTTTCCTGTTCCGACTATTGCACCTTCGGGGAGTATCCATCGGTTTCACCGATATTCTTGTTTTTCTGAATTGATATACTAAGTCTTCGCGTTCCGATATACCTTAGAAGCCTCCGTGGCGTAGTGGTTACGCTTCTCGCCTTGTAAACCAGGGGTCGCAGGATCGATCCCGGGCTTCTCAAGACTTTCGGATGAGTCTTTAAACCGAGGTCCCGTCTCCGTATGAATTTAGCTGTTGGTGGGAAGAATTTGCTTTATTTAACTGAAGTTCTTGGGGGTAAATTTGATTGATCAAACCATCGAAATAGGTATTGTCAATGTTTAATAAATCATGCAAATATCTAAAAGTCGAGCTGAAAGCTTCAATGATTTAAGACTGGTTTTCAGCAGAAAGGGACATCAGGAAGTCTCTCTCATAACAAAACAAAAACAGTTCAGTCACAAGGGGTGCGCAATTAGTACCCATCGGAATACCCACAACTTGTCTAAATAACTTAGTACCAATGCTTATGTAAATATTGTCCAGTAGAAAGGTGAGAGCTTCACACACTTTCTGACATGGCCATAAAGTATAATTTTTATGCTCTTCAGAAGTGAAAAAAGCATTTCTTATATTAAATGCAAGATAGAGGGAGTCTTACCTATGAAATGTCCATTCAGTTAAATCATAAAGTTTTTCTTTTATAAGATTTTGAGGAAGTGTAGTGCAAAAGGGTGGAAAAATCATAGGTAGAGAGACTTGAAGCACGAAAACGCCTGGATTTCAATTTATTTAAAACTACGTTAGAAGTTTTACAGACCAAAACAGATTCCTACCTGATCTTTCGAAGACTTTGTCGCAATATTTTATAACATGTTTTTTGAAGGCAGTAAAATATGAAGTTAATAATTTGGAGTGTTCAGTGGTGGTACAAGAGCTTGAATTTACAATAAACTGTGCTTTGTATGGTCTTTTATGAAGTTAAGGTAACCGATATAACGTAAGAAGCTTGTCTTGACCTTCTGTAGCCCAGACAGCAAACAGGTGACTGAATGACAAATGTGGTCATCAACTAAAGCCCTCTCTACAGCTAAAGGCGGAAGTTCATAGGCCTTAGTACCACCAAGTTCTTGCGTAAGAGTGTTAACATGGTGAAGCCGTCAAACAACGACCACATTATTAGCGGCCTTATCAGCTGGAGCCAAAACAAAATTCCTATGAAATTCTTGAATACCTAGTTTTCCAAAATGGCAGGAAAATCTGTCAGGTGTTCCTATTCCTTTTTCCAGGTGATTGCTAGTGTGTGCAATGAGCCGTATTAAAACATATACATTTTTACGGCCGTCTCACATTCCCTTTTCACCAACTGTGGTGAAGTTAAATGTTCATTAAAGAGGTAATCCTTCGGGAGAAAGGTTGACCTGTCTATCTCCTTTAGGCCAATTATGCCATGTCAGTGGCCCTAACATATTTTAAAACATCTACATGGTATTCAATGATCTCAGTAGCCAGGAAAATATAATCTACATTATGATGAAATGCAGAGGGGGGTGATGCAGCATCAGTAGATAGATAGATAGATAGATAGATAGATAGATAGATAGATAGATAGATAGATAGATAGATAGATAGATAGATAGATAGATAGATAGATACACTAGCTTTTGTTACTTTTAATGTTCCTAAAGGTGCAATCATTTGGAACCAAGAATAAAGACATAGAACCAAAAACCGTAGAGTGCACAAGATTTGTCTTGGCCAGAGGAACTAGGTTCAGCCAATAAGGCCCCAACAGTGACCCTCAAATATTTACATGTGCACTGTTAATTTATAACAATGCAATCACATATCCCAGAGGACTAGAAAAAAATAAATATAATACACACTGTGATAAGTTACATAGACCGCCTACTTTTTTGCTGTAGTGTTATGAAATAGGGCGGTACAGGCCGAAAGTGTGGCGAAGCCAAGAATCGAATCTATTTTATGAGGGGACTACTGTATAATACGTAAACTTGGCGGCAACAAATTTTGGCTTTTTTTTTAAGTGGACCTTTTGGCGGATATATATGTTGACGGATTTTCGATTTCCGAAAAGCAGACGTAGTCCTATTATATAAGGCTGACACGATTAATCGTATAATCGATTAATCGATCGATATATTCCACAAAAATGATTATCATTTCTGATTTGCTTTTAATCGATTACTTGAAAGGTACAATTTACTACTCAAAGGTATGCCTAAAATAGCTGGATGAGTGGCAAAAGTGCAGACCCTGATGAGACGCCGCATTATGCGGCGTCTCATCTGGGTCTACACTGTTTGCTCAGGCCTGTCTGTTCAAATACACATATGGTAAAGTGCAACATATGGTAAGAGTCATGCTCAGACAGAAAGCCAGACAGGTAAAATAATGACCAAAACCTTAGCGATTACTAATCGATTATCGAATTCAATGGCAGGACTGACAATCGATTATCTTTTCAGTTCCGATTAGCCAGCCATAGTCCTGTATGTCTGTATATCATCACAGTAATTTGCATGTCTCTCGCGCCGATTTTCATTTAAATTTTCCGTATTGCATTATTCTTGGTGTGTGCGTGAATACAAATCAGTTCTATGCTTATTAAATGACTCAGTAAAACAAATTTTGAGTATGGTTAGTGTACTTTTCTTTCTTGCATTCACTACTCGAAATTTCGGACAGGCAAAGCCCTCAGTCAGTTACGAATAATACAATGTAATTTTAACAGTTACTGTCAAGATGTATTTTCTTTCAGCATGCAAAATGTCTTCATAATTGACAAGTTAATCTAAGACATTACGAAAACACTCCTATACAAATACAATGTAAATTTTACCGCCTACAAACGAAATTTTTAGATGTAAAAGTGTGATATTTTTCTTATTTCTGCTCAAAATATAGATTGTGTGTACTCGTTAGAATCGCCTCGATATTTTTCTTATTTCTGCGCAAAATATAGATTGTGTGTACTCGTTAGAGTGTACTCGTTAGAGCCGCCTCGATGAGGCGGTTCTAACGAGTACCAACAATATATATTTTAGAGCAGAAATAAGAAAGATAATTCGTGATGGAAAGACTTGATAAAATATTTACTGTGGCTGGATGGAATATTTCCTAATACCATGCTCGACTTCTAAAGAAGTAAATACAATTTTAATGCCCTAGACTGATTTGCATTGTACTGCCCTACATCACACTTGCGATTTGTATTGGGAATAAAATGTTTGCCAGTTTGGTATTCTTCTCCTGCGTTTTTTATCTTTATTGGCGTTTTTTTTTTTTTTGGCGTTTTTTCCCGCAAAAATAAGATGGCCGCCAAATATGTGTTTACAGTAGATTAACTACTTCACCACGGGGGCTTCAGCTATACCTGTCCAGGCTAAGTGGTGGTGTTAGTCGGACCGACCCTGCATATTAACACTTGCGTTTTAGGCGGTAGGGCTTGAGATGTCATTTTACTGGCGGGTAAAATTCCCACAAATTTGAATGAACGTCTACATAGTGACCTGAATATTTTTGACGGGGACGTAAAACTTCAACACAAACAAACAAAGTCGGGTTATTAAAGAATTCCGAACCTTTTATTGATTTTAAGCTTGGCTGGCGTCTGCAATAATATGTCTATTTCAAGGTTATTTAGTAATTTGAAGCTGGCGAATACTTTAAATTTGATTGTCTGTTCATAAGGTGTTTTAAATTGATTATACCCAATCGAATTCACCAGACTATGATCTGAATTGCAAATCCCTACTGATCTCGTTAATCCCTACTGATCGACTCCAATAGAAAACTGCATTTCAAAGGTTCAGTTCTTTGTGTAATTAACAAACCATTTAGATGTCTGTCGGACATTTCCGTGTCAAATTTCAGTAGCACGACAAAACGTTTAAATAGCAGAACTTTACTGATGCAGTCAAGGATTGAAAATGCGACAGGGTTAAGATACGAGAATGCCTTTTAAATCCATGGCACTTCCCGATGGATCTTGTATTATTGCGCTATTTTAAAAGCACGCATTAATCTGTGTTTTTTTCTGCTTCGGGGAGCATCCATTACCGCAGTTGTTTTGGAACGAATAGCCAGACCCCCAAAAAGGAGACACAATATCGCTATCAATGTCCAGGTAAGACAAAAGAAACGCCGGCGCCGCATAGAACATGTAACAAAAAAGTTCGAAAACATAAATCACAAGAACCCCAAACACCATCACCGCCATCACCGACCGTCACTCCCATCTCCATCACCTCAGCGACAATGATGAACAAATCAACAACAGAATAATCGCTTCTCCGAGGCATGAACATATTCAATCCCATTATTCCCTATCTCAGTGGCCTTGGCCTACGTAACTTACGGGTGATATTTTAGCTGATGTTTAATCGTTTTATGTAACAAAAGCGCAAGGCACAGGCATAGTTTTGGTCAAGGTCAAGACATGTGATCATTTGAGCTTTATGTTTAGTAGTACTTGATGAGCTAACGATACATACCAAGGTTTCAAGATAGAAGTGAAGGCAGTGCTCAGGAATCAATACAATTAAAAACGTACGCCTCCCATCAGAGACACCAAAGGGAAAGAACAGAAACATGAACTAACTAGACCCTAAAGAAAACACCACTAGCGGAAACCAAAAGGACAGATACTTTTCCACAAAATGGCCAATTGGCTAACCAAAATAAAACCAATATAAGCGATACACACATTAAGAGACGACTATGACGCCTTGGAACGGTCGTGAAAAGTATTTGTCGGGGGTGGGGGTGGGTGGGGGGTCTTAAATCGATTTCTCGCCTTTAATACTTTTGTGGTTTAGACGAAAAATTTGTTCAGTCCGCATGAAGGCTTCCTAAATTATCTGTGCAACATCTCCGAGAACATAAAAATTAAAGAATTACAGACTGAGATGAAACAACAGTTAGACTTCAATAGGCCCGACCACAACTTTCGTGTTGCACATGCTGCTCAAAAGCATGAAACATGGGAACATTGCGATCCTGATCGTTTCTCCGAGACCCGAGGACTTTTTGGTCACAGTTATATCTACCTTTTATACTTGTAAAGGTACATACACTCTGGCACCCAGGCTTTCTCCCTGAACTTTGGTATTCAGAGACGTTCATGGGTGCCTCCTTTCGTATCATATTCAGCAATAGATTCGGAAACGAGTAACAATTATTATGAAAATTTCAAACAGCAGGGTATGTGGCCGCAGACGGAAAAACAGGCGGGTATCGGTATCATAAACTACATAAAGCCTTTTCTGAGTATATATTCCACTGACCGTTCCAAGGAGGTTCTTCTGTGGCGGTTTATTTATGTTGTTGTTTGTTACTTACTGTGGGTATCACTTGTGTATTTTTATTTTGGATGGCCATTTGGCCATTTTGTGGGAAAGTAACTGTCCTTATGGCCTTCCTTTGTTTAGGTTTCCATTATGGTCTGGTCGCTTCATGTTTGTGTTTCTTTCCCTTTGGTGTCTTTGATGGGTGGAGTAAGTTAATTGTATCGATTCCTGATCTTGGTTTTGCTTCTACTTAGAAAGAGTAGAGCAATGTACATACTAGAACAGTTATTCTTGGTCACCAGATATGTGACCTGGGATAGAAATTCCGTTCTAACCCAGGTGTTCTAACCCACAGACAGGGTAAAAATCGAATAATCCCACTTGTCTAACATGCGCTGATTCTATACGACCTCATATGTAATGTTGTTAAGGTTGACGTTACAGCACGTTACGTGACGTCACTAAATATCACACAATTGTCATCACAATATGGCGGACGACAGCAACTGAAGGCTAGGCAAGAAGAAGAACCTTACATGGATGAAAGAAGTGGATAACAAAATCCGTTTCTCGGGATGCAAGCCTCGTGATGCCGGACTGTGACCCTCGAAACGGATTTTGCTATCCCCCCTTGCATCCACAAGATTCTTATAACATTTTCACATTAAGAACAGCTTTTACAGCTGGCTCTTTTGATATTTTGTTCATTTGCAAAGCATAGGCAAAAGTTTATTTAACACGGTGTCATGAATATTATTAATTTATTGCCCTTGTTTTGTTTGTTTGTTTGAAGTTTAATGTCCCAGTCAACACTGTATATGTCGTTTTGGTGACGTTGCTTCCAATTTTGTGGATCTTTTTCCCCACATTGAGATGAAAGGACATCCAAGCCATGTCATCCAATGAAACCAATAGGGTTTATAAGCATGGATGGGCCGACTCGCACCGCTTTGCCTGGGCATGCTTAGATCCTCTAAGCGATAAACACCAGTACTCGTGTGCAGTCGGTTTTGAACAGCTCTACATGGAAGCATGCCCATCTATTTCAACAAGCCCCGATAGGCGGGGGCAATATTGCCCTTGTGTGAGGGGAATATGACGATTTGTTCACCCGAGCAGGTAATATTGCCCATCAGTGGAATATGACTTCGCCCTCGGGCAATAATACCTGCTCAGGTGAACAAATCGCCGTATTCCTCTCACACAAGGGTAACAAATGATTTATTGTATTCAGCATATAAACCACTGTTTTAGACATCGTACGTACTAGAACAGCTTATATTTTGGCCACTAATGAGCTCGTTAAGCTAACGAGGCTGGTTTTAACAATGTCCCCAAAAAATGCAATTTTAACAATACTTGGCCTTTTAATCTTAGGTTACATTGGCAAAACTGTGGCAAAATGTCTTTAAACGCACTGCCATAAATTGAACAGTCAAAGTAAAAACATTTGTTCCAGAATTATAAATCAATTATGAGTTGAGTCCCTCCCAGCAGGGTCTGTGCTCCATACTGTCATGACCAGACGTTATTCAACAGAGACGTTCATTTATAGAATGTATGACATTCAGGGAAAGATACCTCTGACGTGTGTACTCCGGAGATGACTATCTACAGGTGTGATAGTCGGTCCGGCAGACTAAGTGACGGACATCAAAAGATAGATACATAACTTGTGATCGAATCCCTGCAAACGTGTGTGTTTATATCCCCAGCAAATGAAGTTTTGGGGGTGGGGGATTGGTATACTGGATTCAGCTTGTCCGTCGCGGACGGACGTTCGTCTGCATACTTTCCGGACTCGACAGTCTATCTTTACCTACCGATTTCCACCAAACTTCATGCATGGCTTTGCATCCATGAGACCTCGGACGAGTTCGATCATCGTCATTATCCAACTCGTACCATGGGAGTTACTGTCCTTAGTTCTTCAAATAATGCCGAAATTTGTAGCTGTTTCCGGACTCTACAGTTAATGTTTCCCAACCGAATTCAACTAAGCGTGTCCTACGTGGCTTTGTATTCATAAGCCTTCGGACGAGTTGGATCATCGTCAAAATCGGACGCATATCATGGGAGGTGCCGCCCTTTGTTCTTCAAATAATTCTGAAATTAGCCGTTTCCGGACTCTATAATCTATGTTTCCCAACCGATTTCATCCAAACTTAATACATGGCTTTGCATACGTGAGACCTTGGACGAGTTCATCAAAATCCGACGTGTATCATAGGAGTTATGGCCCTATGTTCTTCAAATAATGCTGAAATTAGACGTTTCCGGACTCTACAGTCTATATTTTCCAACCAATTTCAACCAGAATTCATATATGATTTTGTATTCATGAGGCCTCGGACGAGTTCGACCATCGTCAAAATCGGACGCGTATCACGGGAAGTTAAGGCCCTTTGGTTTTCAAATAATGCTGAAATTCCGGACTCTACAGTCTGTGTTTACCTATCTATTTCCACCAAGCTTAGTCCTCGCAAGAGTTCGATCATCGTCAAAATCCAAAGTGTATCACAGGAGCTATTTATTGTCCTTTGTTCTTCAAATAATGCGAGAATTAGCCATTTCCGGACTCTACAGTCTGTGTTTACCTACCGTTTTCAACCAAACTTGATACATGGCTTCGATCATCGTCAAAATCCGAAGTGTATCACAGGAGTTATTGCACTTTGTTCTTCAAATAATGCTGTAATTAGCCATTTCCGGACTCTACAGTTTGTGTTTACCTACCGATTTCAACCAAACTTGATACATGGCTTTGCATCCATAAGACCCCAGACGAGTTAGATCATCGTCAAATCCGAAGCGTATCACAGCAGTTATTGCCCGTTGTCCTTCAAATAAAGCTGAAATTGTCGGTTTCCGGATCTACAGTCTGTGTTTAGCTACCGATTTCCACTAAACTTGATACATGACATTGTATTCATGAGACCTCACACGAGTTCGATCTTCATCAGCATCGGACTCGTATCTCGGGAATGATAGGCCTTTGTTCTTAAATAATGCTGAAATGGGCCGTCTCTGGACTCTACATACAGTCTGTGTTTACTTACCGAGTTCCACCAAACTTGATACACGGCTTTGCATCCATGAGGCATTGGTCGAGTTCGATCAGCTTCAAAATCAGACGCGTATCACGGAATTAATGGCCCTTTGTATATGAAATTCTATACATTGTCCCCATTTACTCAAAACTGCTTGATTGCAATCCAATTTATTGTCACTTGCTCATGGCGGGTGTATTTTGTATTTTAGTCGTTCTCTTACGACAGCTCTAGTTTTGTTGAGGTTTTACGTCAACACTTTATAGCTAACTTTGGAGGCGTTGCATCCGATTTTTGAGACCTTTATTTTAGCCCCGCCAAGCGAATTTGTGTCTTCGAGCTTTCCGTCATGACAAATTTTAACTGCGCATGTCCAGCCATTCAGAGGGGCCAGGAATATGGCTTTCTGTCTGAAGGTTCCTCTTGATTCACTGCTTGTATGAGCGAGCAGCGAAGGTTCCGGCGAGACTGCGCGGAATCGCAGACTCGCCTGAACCTTCGCTGCTCGCATAGGCGATAAGTACCAAAATCGCTTGACGGGGCCCATTTGACATTGAGATGAAATGACATCTCAAGCCCTACAATGTACCGGCCCAAGAAATCGATAAGGTTCAAGAATGGTCCGACTCGCAACACACTTTGGTCAGGCTGAGGCCTCCTAAGCGGTTTACCACTATTCAAGTTCGGTCATCGTCCAGAAAAAGAAAAAGCATGCTTTCCTAGCAGGGGCGGGGCGTAATTCCCAGTTAAATCGTCAAAAGTAGGAATAGTTCGGTAATAAGAAACAAAAAATGCATGTTTGAGAACATGTGTACTTGGTTGTTATCTCAGCTAATTTATTAAATTTTAAAGCATGACCGAGCCAAAACATATAGCAAAAATTCGGAACAGCCTGTCATTATCTGAAATTACTGCAGGCAAATGTTAACTGGGTATGTAATTTCATAATTTGTCCAGGATCGATGACAAATAGAGGACATTTGATTTTTTTTTGTTTTTCAGTGTAAGATCGCTTTTAATTCAAGAAGTATATATTCACTCGTGGCGAAGAGAAGCCTACGGAACCCGGGAAGGGACTTGTTTTTTTTTTCATTCTATAAGATGTGCGCACAAGATAATATCTTGTTCGGACAAGATATTATCTTGTTCGGACAACATATTATCTTGTGCCCACAAGATATTATCTTGTGCCCACAAGATATTATCTTGTGCGGACAACATATTATCTTGTCCGCACAACATATTATCTTGTGCGCACAAGATATTATCTTGTGCGGACAACATGTTATCCTGTGCAGACAAGATATCATCTTGTTCGCACAAGATATTAAGTTGTGCGAACAAGATATTATTGTGTCCGCACAAGATAATATCTTGTCTGCTTAACATAGATCTTGTGCGCACAAGATATTATCTTGTCCGCACAAGATAATATCTTGTCTGCACAAGATCATATGTTGTGCGAACAAGATAATATCTTGTCCGCACAAGATAATATCTTGTTCGCACAACTTCCCAGGATCTATGTTGTCAACCAATATAATATGTTGTGCGAACAAGATATTATCTTGTGCGCACAAGATAATATGTTGTCCGCACAAAATAAATTATGTTGTCTGCACAAGATAATATCTTGCGCGCACAACATATTATCTTGTCCGCACAAGATAATATCTTGTTCGCACAACTTAATATCTTGTTCGCACAACATATTAAAAAAGATCATTTCCCTTCCCGGTTTCCGAAGAAACCTCCGTGGTGTAGTGGTTATGCTACTCGCATTGTAAACATGTTGTAATGATGTTATCGCTATAGTAATTAAATATGCTTAAACCAAACGTACAGAGGACCCGCGTTATAACGACATTCGTTATAACGGCAAAACTCGTTATAACGATAATTTCAATGGAACGAATTCTAAGCTCAAGATTTAGCTTCGATTCCGAGTGGCTTGGGCTTCCCTCGGGTTGGAAATGCCCAAATCGAGTCCATTGTCATGAAAGATTCTTGTAATTCTTAAACTCCAAGAAACAAAATTAATGTTATCGGCATTTGTTTGCGTTTGCACCTGGAAAATAGCTAGAAACGCTACTTTATCAATTTTGCATTGGAGGATTAGATTGGGCTCATTATGCTTCCGCGAGTTGAAACAGACCGAAATTGAGTGCTGTTAAATCGCTTAGAATATGTTCTATAAAGGGTTATCCTTTGGGAGCAAAGAATACACCACAGAACCGGAAAATATGGAGCGTATATGTTTTCTGGGCCAGACTAGCTAGTTTCGGCCAATTAGGCCTCATCAGTCACCCTCAGATATTTTCAAAATTCCACAATAGAATCAATGATCCCAAAGGACAAGAAAATATAATCTACACTATGATGTAGGGCAGGGAGACGTTTTACCGCCGCCACACATTCCCACACACCAGCTGTAGTGAAGTTAAATATGTTCTATAAAAGGGTTATCCTTTGGAAGCAAGGAATACACCACAGAACCGGAAAATATGGAGCGTACATGTTTTCTGGTCCAGACTAGCTAGTTTCGGCCAATTAGGCCTCATCAGTGACCCTCAGATATTTTCAAAATTCCACAATGGAATCAATGATCCCAAAGGACAAGAAAATATAAACTACACTATGATGTAGGGCAGGGAGACGTTTTACTAGAAGTCTAATCAGAATCAGAAACAGAATTGTTACTGGGGATACGTCAAATGACATTCATACACCAGGACCTTTGATATGGGAAGTTAGTCCCTAGCTCTAACCAAAGAGGTAAACTTAGCTACACAATCATCAGCACCTTCAGCTGTCGAAATAATCGAATCGGGAAGAGCATCTAATCTCTAATTGTTCAGGGGAAGAACGAATTTTGAAAGTTGATTTTTAAAGTCAAGTTTCTATATCAACACATTTCTACTTCCGGTACTGGACCGCGTTACTCCACTTCCGCTGTTCGTTCGCTGCATAAAATAGTCCAAAGGAACTCTTGAAAAATTAATTTTGCAGGTATTGAACTCCTTTCAAAATATTTCATTTTTTCGAGACTTTATACGGATTGAATATAAATTGGCACGACATATTCTGGAAAGAAAACAATACTCTGGGACTATTTTCCTACGCGCTTTCCGATGATATTTATGTTTTGCTCTTTCATCCCTTAGTCTCTGAACAGGACTCTTCTCGCTTCAAATATATTCTTATAGCATTACGAAAACACGCCTATACAAATACATTGTAACATTTGTCGCCGAAAAAATGAAAATTTTAAGATGAAAAATTGTGATATGTTTTTTTTATTTCTGCTCAAAATATGGATTGTGGTAACTCGTTAGAACCGCCTCATCGAGGCGGTTTTAACAAGTACCAACAATCTATATTTTAGAGCAGAACTAAGAAAAAAAAATGTTTACCTCTGTAAACCCCAGTTTTACTACATAAAAGTGGGGTTCAAGGGAGTCAAAATTATATAGGCGTGTTTTCGTAATGAAAGGGATTTCTGATTAGTTCACTGACATGATGGCCATTAAACAGTGTACATGTAGATTCTGGCGAGACGTGCTATAGCTACGTGCCGTCTTTTCAGTATCTACAATGTTTGCATAGATACAGTGTATTTCTACCTTGGCGTCTGCACCGGTCTACAGGGTTAAAATGGCTAGCTCGCTTTGATTATCAGCGACCAACTAAACAACCCTTTAATTACCGACATCGAACACAGTTATTCGCCTGCTTTCGAGAGCTCTAATTACAAAACGTGTTGTAAGCTCAGAGTTTTACATCAAGTTCCGTACTTTAGCAAATAGTGAAGTCACCTATCAGACGCTACATTCTGTGGCCTCTAATCTGTCTTAACTGTTTCCGAATGTCCCAGTATTGAAACAATTGGCACTTATGGGTTAGTGTTTGTAGGACCGAATAAACGTACCTGCATTTTACTTAGCCTTGGGTAGTCGAAGTTTGCTGAACGCGTTATAATGTCTCAATCAAATGGTTTAAAAATGATTTTTTCGTCAAGTTATTCTCCTTTTTATGTCCCGAAGCCCGAAGGAACATAGCTCCAAGCGGCTTCACAACGAATGTGCATCGTCGTATCAATGCGACGTTGATGCGACGTTGATGCGACGTTGCTAAGACGTCATGTACCAGCTAGGAGGACTTTCTGTAAGATTATTAGCAGATGGGACAAGTACAGATTGTACTGAGCTTTTTTAGAAACCATGGAGAAATTAGCAGACACGTTTATCTTTCTTTCCTTCTTCCTTTTTTTTTTCTTCGTGGTGGTGGTTGGGTGAGGCAAAGGTGATGTGTATCTTGCGTCACTGGGGAGTCCAGCTGATACTGACTTACATTTGGGCAAGGTCTGCTGTCCTTGCAGCTGGTAACGGTAGATAGGGAGTGTTATTATTTCTTCTGTTTCTACACTTCCATTCACTCGGTCTCTCACTCTCATCTTCTCTACTATCTCTTCTATTCCTTCCCCTCCCCATTTCTCTTGGAGAAGAAAAAATGATCCACAACACTAAAACAATCGAAGAATCATTGTTTTTTTCTTCGTCGAATTTTTTAATCCTCTGGGATCTTGACAACAAAATATCTAGAGAACTGCTTGATCTACTACTGACATTGTTATCATAATAATTAGGGCCCCGCACTGAAAGTGGGGGTGCCCTATAGTAATCACTCTGTCTGTCCGTCTGTCCGTCTGTCCGTCCACAAATTTTCCTACTCCTCTGATAGCGCTGCCGGGGCCCTAGTCAGTTTCACTGACAGCTCTAGTTATTCCTCATAAATCAACTTTCCTCAGTACTTTCAGTACTTTGATTTATAACGAACATAGCGGCGGCTGCCGAAGGCAGCCGTCGACGTCCGCCGAAGGCAGGCGTCGAGCGAACTCGTATCTAGGTAACGCGTATCATCACAAGACACAATCTATGGAAGAAAGTTTGCTTCCGGTCAGGAACTGGCTTAAACTGGTTTTCAGGTTTCCATGTATTCCATTCAAACCATGTATGAAGTCGGGAACCAGAGCCTCAAAAATCTTATGTAACCCGATCTGTCACCGGATGAAAAGTGTGTCGCAAGGCTGATTGGTGATTCGGTTAGTTGTAATAGCTAAAAAATCAACATTGGCATATCAGTCAATTAATATTTTTTTCTTATTTATGTGTTGTATTTATTTTTGTTGTAATTATGTATGAATAAATTATAGTGACGTCACGAGGTCGAGTCATGACCTTGGGAATTTTCTACGCCGCCATATTTATTTCTGTCGTTATGTAATGGAAGCACTCGAAAAACAATGAATCTGATGATTAAATCGGGCAATCTACACGTAAGTGATCTTCAGGCTCAGGTGTGTGATTTTTTCTATATATTGACCTAGCGAACTCGGTCCATGCAACAACTTGGGAAGTTGAAGCTCATTGTAGGACATCTCGACCTTGACAAATAACAACAACAACAATAATTCTTGGTCTTTTCGTCCCGCCCATCAGGGAGCGCGGTGCTCCCATCAGGCGGAACTCAGAATCAGAATTGATACTGGTGACACGTCAAATAACATTCATACACCAAAACTGAAACCGAGTGAACTTGAATACTGCCATAACTGGAGACCACTCCCATAAAAATGATTGGTAGGGCTTGAGATGTCATTTCATCTTAAGTTAATGTCTCTCTATCTATTTATACTGCAGCAGCCCCGTTTAGAGGACTATCGTGCAGGTAAATTTTGTTTGTTTGTTTGCGTTGAGGTTTAACGTCCCGCCAACACTGTAAAGATCATTTTGGAGACGTTGCTTCCAATTTTGTGGGACTTTTACCCGACATTCGGATGAAATGACATCTCAATTCCTGTCGCCCAATGAAACCAATAGGGTTTATTAGCACGGACGGTCCGCCTCACACCTCGGTTCCTGGACAGGCTTAGATCCTCTAAGCGGTTTACCAGTACTAGTGTGTGGGCCGGATTCAGCTCTGCGTGGAAGCATCATGCAGCCCTATATATTTATTCAAGCCCCTATGTTTGCAATGGAGTTTAACGGCCAAGTCAACACGTTTTGTACCGAATGGAATCTTCCTCCTTATATATAGCACAAGTCTATTTCAAAGTTTATGGGTATCAGGTGTTTTCTTCAAAATCTATTTGGAACTGCCTGAATGTTTTGCAAACAATGTAGGCCCTGACGAGTTTTTTTGTTTGTTTGATTTGAGGTTTAAAGTCCCCATCAACACTGTAACGGTCATTTTGGAAACATTGCTTCCAATTTTGTGGGACTTTTACCCGACATTGAGATGATTATGATATCTACAGCCCAATGAAACCAATAGGGTTTGTAAGCATGGACTCTCACCACTTTGCCTGGGCAGGCTTAGATCCTCTAAGCGGTTTACCAGTACTTGTGTTCGGGTCGGTTTTAGCTCTGCGTTGAAGCATCATACAGCCCATCTACTTCAAGCACCGATGGATGGGGCCCTGATGAGACGCTGTGTTCTGCGGCATCTGACCTGGGCCTGACAGTCTGTACTGTTTGGCAACTACCCGTTTTGGGGTTTCCGATACAATATGGGTTAAAAGACCAATTTCTGTTCTTAGCTTTTAACTATACTAACCTTCTCTTTTCACACTGTACTTGTAAACCCATTTCATCAACACCTACACCCTTCAACACTTGGTTTACCGGAACCCTCTTATGTCCCTCTCGGAGGGGTTAAGACGTATTGGAAGAAAGAAAGAAAGCACTGACTGGCTAAAAAATGACCTAAATGCAATACAACTGCATGCAACTCTGTGTTGGGGGGGGGGGGGGTGTTAAATTAAGAAATGCAATTTATTTTTCTGCAGTTCATGGAAGCAGAAAAATAAAGCTTATATTTACATTATTTGCCCCTCATCACTGAGCGAAAAAATGCTTGTAGGGCAAACTTTTAAAGCTAAAAAACATTTACACGCTGTTTTTCTACAAAGAGCGGAGCAGCGTTGACGTCATCAACGCCTGTAGAGAACAATGGTTTAAAATGACGTCACTAAAAATCATGTGATTCGATGTGTTCATGGAGGTATGAACGTATTTTTTTTCTATAGGTCTACATTACACTGGAAATGTAAATATTCTTAAATGAACACCCCAGATCATGGAGTACACCTTCCGTTATTTTTTTAACCCCCACAACCTCGCGTTGATGGGGCGATGATGAAAAAGATAAACATTTGTGACTACCGGCGTTGATACGCACCGAACGTGTGGAAGAAGGGTAATCACACAATTCCGCGGCATTATAAGGTATAATATTGAATTCCGCGTATGTTAAATAAAATGCCCTCAGGGGACACGCAGTGTGTACCTTGTGCTGTTGCGATGGCTTACAGTTGGATATAGCACGGGTCTTGCTTGGAAACGCGACCAACCTAAACAACTAGACAGCAGGGTTTTGCAGGTAACCGGTAAAATTACAATTGCAGCTGTATAATGTACACACCAATCAAGGGGTATCCCAATGTTTCCTTGGAGTTCCAACAGGTGTAAAATCATTTATCCCCGTGTTCTCACAGGTATATTGCCATGAATCTGCAGTGTACTTACAACTTTGCATTGAAACTCTGTTGGTTTCATTGGCTGATTGGGCGTTTCATCTCAATGTCGGGTAAAAGTCCCACAAAATCCAAAATGACCTACATGTATTCAGTGTTGAAGGGGATGTAGAACCTCAAATCAAAGAAACAAAACGTTTTCGCTCTTTCGCTATACATTTACCAAATATTAACATTTTGGTTCATGGACTGTTGGGGACTATACAGTATTCAAGTTATGGTTTGTTGGGCACATGCACTGTTGCTAAAATTACCATATGACAAGCTCTGAGTTATCCAACGTGGGATTGGGTAGCAGTGCTTATTTGCATAGTCATATAACATGTCTGTCACTCATCACTCATGCACCCATAATGCTTGAGCCAGAATGCACCTCTGCTAACAGCACCACCTCTGCTATGCAGATTAAAACTTTCTTTCAACAATGCTTTAGGTGGTTGTCAACATATCCTGCTTAATGAATCGTATCTTTTGACATGTCACCAGTAACAATTCTGATTCTGATAGAACTGACCCAACCCCAGAATGCCACAAGAACCTGACAGGATACCCTGGGGATTGTATATCACTCTACTGGGTTTCTGCAGCTGTTCATCACATACACTCCAGAAATACAGGAATGTGGAGGATGCCTATAGAGTGATCATGTAATAGATTACTGTAGAGATCTTTGATATGAGTCGTGCACAGGGGGTTTCCAGTAAAAGTGGCATTCGTTCCTCAACTGCTGCCTGTGAAACATGTTCGGATATTGAAATTAATAGCCATGCCAAGGATCAAACCCATCACCTATACACCATCAGTACCTACCATAGTAATGTCTGTTTATGCACCTTCTGGCTTTTAAATGCCCTCTTAAACTGCTTATTGTAAGATACTGTAGCTGTTGGGACTGAGTGGTATCTGTATATATGCCCATATAAGCCATTAGCCAGACAACCTTATTACAGAAGGACCTAGGGGTTCAAACAGGCCCCGATAGCTCAGTTGGTAGAGTGACCGCTCCGGGGAACGGGAGGTCACGGGTTCGATTGCGGGCCGTGACATACCAAAGTCGTTAAAAATGGTACTAGCTGCTCCTCGCTTGGTACTCAGATTTACGGGGTAGAGCTAGGACTGGTCGACCCAGTGTCAGGATAATGTGACTGGGTGTGGTATCATGTAATGTGTCTGGGATATGATACTTCTGTGAGGCAGCACTATAAAAGTGAGCACTGAGCTCCCTGTAGCAACCAGACACCATCGAGATATGACTGAAAAAGTGTTGAAAGCGACACACACACACCTGGGGGTTCAAGTTAGAAGTGAAGTCATTGTGTTTGTTACTCATATGATTTATATACAACTACCGGCATGTAGAACTCATTGAAAACACTAGCATGAGATAGGAGTTTGTGATCCCCCCCCCCCACACACACACACATTATCTTATTTATTTATATTTCTAAACTTTGAAGCCAGTGCTCTTACTACATGTACACTTTGTAAGTATCACAGTGTGCCATACAGTCATCGCCACTAATACCTGAACATGTACGTATTAAAGATAACTCATGGAAGAAAGCCTGTGTAATTTACTGCCTGTGTAATTTACTGTATTAAAGGATCTTTAACCAGCACAGGGGATGTCTCTCCTTGCAGAAGGACCTCCATTTATCAACTTAACTCTGAAGAATGATGCACTTTGTAGCCTCCATTTCTGCAAGTACATGTAATTCTAATGGAGCTTGTATGCATGTGTGTTTTGGATAGAAAAGGATAATTTTCCTCATACTTCTGAGAATTTTTTGTTAGAATCCCCCAGATGGGACTATTGTAACAAGTTTCTAAGACAGAATAAGTCAGAATCCCTTAATTATCCTAATTAGTGTTTATCAACAGTACTCAATATTCAAGCTGTACTTTCAGTGAAAGGATCAAGACTAGGCACAATGCTTGTGTGTGCTTGGTTTGTGCAGATGGCTTCCAGAAGTACCACTATACAGATGCCAACATGGTAAAAATTTGCTGAAGTTTTCTTATAGACTTAAGGAGATATAAAAAAGAACGTACATGAATAGTCCTTGGAGTAGCCACCTATGATACTGGTAGTCCTCTATATACTGTCATCGGCGGTTACCCCTTTGTGAAATAATTTGCTCCCTGAAAGAGAGCCAGTTCTTTGCTTTAGAAGTTTCCATTTCAGAATTTTCCTTGGGAGTGAAGGGTATACAAAGTTTAAAAAGAATTGCTCTATATAAGCGGGGGGTCCTTTACATATTGTAGGTTGATCAAAATGTTCTCGATTATCTATGTTCTGCAGTTCCAACATGTCGTCCTTCTGGCCAGATTCCCTGAGGAGTCAAGGTGGTAGGCTCCTTCTTTCCTATACTCAAGTAAGTGGCCTTTGCTGACAAGAAAGAACATTGTGAAAATGGCTAGTCAGTTTTGAAGTCCTGTCTCAGTGATCGTGGTGAGGCAGAAAGAGACTTAAAACATGACGGGTGGAAATCCAAAAAATGCACAGCATTTGCTTTTTGGTTCTTTAAAATGCAAGATGGCTGTTTCAGGTAGTACCGGATAGTTGATATATTGGCATTAAATTGGCAGAGCATAAAAATTTGTAATACTGCGAAGAAATTTGTAGGGTTTTGGGTTGACAGGTTGTTTTCCATTACGTTAATTTATTGTTTTTATGCCCCCGTAGGAGGGCATATAGTTTTTGCACTGTCCGTTTGTGTGTGGATTTTATGGTGACTTAGTATATAAATTCAGAAAAATATATAATCGCAATGACTTCAGCACCCAATTTCGTAAAATCATTCTTCGATATAAAAAGATTGGGTACAACATGGATGTTATACGACAGACTGCATGCATGGTAGTTAACCCAATCACGGTTGGCAACTTTGCTTCCCTCTTTAATTGCACGCCGGTGGGTCAGGCCTCAGATTCTATGACGGCTCCAACGTAAAGGCTTATTGAGAATTAGAGAGATCTAATTCAAGGTAATGTTGGTTGGTGCCTGATGCTCTGTCTCTGGTCGGGCCCATCGGAGTCTAACTGTTGGTGTTCTTTTGCTCTAGCATTTCAGTGGTTTCTTGCTGTCGAGTCCTCACCGTTGTCTCACCTCTGTGGTTCTTTGATTTTTTGTGTTCACGGAGATGTTGCACTGATGAGTTAGGAGGCCTTCATGCGGACTGAACAAATTATTTGTCTAAATCGCGACGGAAGTAAAGGCGAGGATTGTGGCCACGTAAAATCGATTTAAGCCCCCCCCCCCCCCCCCAGTCCCCCAGTGGAAATCTTTCCACTGACCGTTCCAAGGCGGTTCTTCTGTGGCGATTTATTTATGTTGTTGTTTGTTACTTACTGTGTGTATCACATGTGTCTTTTAATTTTGGATGGCCATATGGCCATTTTGTGGGAAAGTAACCGTCCTTATGGCCTTCCTTTGTTTAGGTTTCCATTATGGTCTGGTCGCTTAATGTTTGTATTTCTTTCCCTTTGGTGTCTTTGATGGGTGGAGTAAGTTAATTGTATATATTCCTGATCTTTGTTTTACTTCTACTTTGTAAGTCCGCACTTTTTTGTGATGCCAACTACTTCCACATTTCTTCACCGATTGGGCTGAAACTTTGTACATGCATTCCTTGTGAGGTAACGGGGTGCCAAACACAATTTTCACATTCATCCTATCACTTGCAATGGAGTTCCGGCCGTTTATTTTCTAAAAAATGTGCTAAAAACCTTGTGATGCAAACTACTTCAACATTTCTTCACTGATTCAGCTGAAACTTTGCACATGCTTTCCTTGTGAGGTGAATGGGTGCCTAACACAATTTTCAAGTTGATCATATCATCTCTGTGGCGGAGTTATGGCCCTCGATTTTCTGAAAAACGCGTTTGAAAACCTTGTGACGCAAACTACTTCCACATTTTTCACCGTTTGAGCTGAAACTTTGCACATGCATTCCTTGTGAGGTAAAATGATGCTTAACACAATTTTCACGTTGATCCTATCATCTGCGGAGGAGTAACGGCCCTTAATTTTCTGAAAACCGCGTTCTTAAGCCTTGTGGCGCAAACTACTTCCACATTTCTTTGACTATTTTGTTAGATTTTTGCATATGCATTTGCAATGATATGTAGATGTGCCTAACCCAAAATTCATTCTGCTCGGATGAAGCGTTTTGGAGTTATGGTCCTTGATTTTCTAAAAATGCGCTAAAAATATTGTGAGACAAACTACCTCCACATTTCTTCACCGATTGAGCTGAAACTTTGCACATGCTTACCATGTGAGGTGAAGTAGTGTCTAACGCAATTTTCAAGTTGATCCTTTCACATACAACGCAGTTATCGCCCTTGATTTTCTGAAAAAAAAACGCGTTCGTAAACCTTGTGATGCGAACAACTTTCACATTTCTTCACCGATTGAGCTGAAACATTGCACATACATTCCTTGTGAGGTAAAGGGGTACCTAACACAATTTTCACGTCGATTCTATTATCTGCTCAGGAGTTACGGCCCTTGATTTTTTGAAAAGCGCATTATTAAACCTTGTGTCGCGAACTACTTCCACATTTCTTTGTCAATTTTGTTAAATTTTTTGCATATGCATTTGCAATGATATGTAGATGTGCCTAACAGAAAATTCATTCTGCTCGGATGAAGCGTTTTGGAGTTATGTCCCTTGTTTTCCCCTCAAATTGGCTCCCACGGGGGGCATTGCTCACTTATAGTGACGGCTCTTGTTGCTTATAAAATTCTCATTCTATAATAACAGCCTATATGAGTCTTGTGATCAACGAACATCATGAAAACACGTCTGTATAATTCTGTACACGCATGATAACATCCAGTAAGCTTTCATAGCAATCAAATGATCATCAGTGCTGTCATTGTGATTGATAATCAATTACGGTAGTAATCACTGGACATACTGAAGATTTTGTCATAATTTTACCTCTTATCATAACATCTTTCTTATCATGTGTTATACATTACCGCGTGAAATAGGACAGACAGGCCTGATCAAACAGTGTAGACCCAGAATGCATTGTCTCTTCAGGGTCTGCACTGTTTGCCACTTATCCAGCCATTTTAGATATAAATTGGGTTGTAAATTATACTTATCGAACAATCCATTACTACTAAATATGATAATCAGTTTAGGGGCATCTATTGATCGATTAATCGATTATTGGTGTTAGCCTTTAGTAAAACTGTGGTATACATAAATTTTCTTATTGCTGTCTGCGCAGACCATCTAGTTATCCTTTGTTTGTTTGATTTAGTGTTTAACATCTTCGTAAACACTATTTAGGTCATTTTGGAGACGTTGCTTCCAGTTTTGGTGGGAATTTTACCCGACATTGAGATGAGATGACACCTCAAGCCCTGCTGCCCAATTAAACCAATAGGGTTTATATGCATGGATGGTCTGACTAGCACCACTTTGCCTGAGAAGGCTTATTGAACCCTCTACGCAGTTTACAAGTACTCCTGTGCGGTCGGTTTCAGGTGGATGTGGGTTGGGGAGGGTGTCTAGTTATCCTTTATAAATGGAACTGAGCACTTCAGCAAATGCAAACAAATTTGATTTTTCTAGTCGATAAACCCCAGACAGTTTTTTGTGGTGCAGCTGCAATGGTAATGTTTTGCTTTGATATGTACTCTGGCAAGTGATGTGCTTTTCCAAACATGTATCCTCCATATGTGGAATAAACACCAGGAATTGGCAGCAACTACCACCAATGGTGACAAGGTGAGCTTTTGGGATCACTTTTTGTCCGTCGTCCATGCGTCCGTGCGTAAACTTTTGCTTCAAACGACATCTCCTCCTAAGCCACTGATCGGATTTTGACCAAGCTTCACAGGAATGATTGATTGTTAGGTAGTCCGGTTTCAAAGTTGTTCAAATGGTTCCAGCCACAAGAGCTAAATATATATATTTTTTTTTACTTAAAACTTAAACCCAGGTCTTTGATACATGTATTTGTATGAAGCTTCATCTAGTGAACCTCTACCAAGAATGTTCAAATTATAGCCCTGGGACCAAAAATGACCCAGCCCCGGGACCCTTTGGTTTATCATAGGGTTATATAGGAAAAAATATTTAAGTTAAAAATCTTCTCTGAAACCACAAGGCCCAGGTATTTGATATTTGGTATGAAGCTTCATCTAGAGAACCTCTACCAATATTGTTCAAGTTATAGCTCTGAGGCCAAAATTGTCCTCGCCCTGAGGACCTTTGGTTTTATGCAACAGTCATTTGTAACCACTGCCCCCATCCCACCTACGGGGATAGCGGGAAACAATAACTTTTCACTTTTCACAGCCATGCACGGGGGGTGGGGACCTGTAGAAGTTCACAATAGTTCATTCCACTGGGATATATTTGCATAATATCAAAACCCCCACATTAACCCGGCACTGCAGGGGAACATGGGGGGTAACTATCTCGCACATGAGCCCCGCTTTTCCCCGCCTATCCCAGTAGGTGGTGGGGCGGGGGAGTGGTTACAAATGACTAGACTAGTGCATTATAAAGACTTATATAGGGAAAATCTCCTGTCTGGAGATCTTCTGCGTAAAAGGAGATCATAGGCAGCGATAAAATGCCTTATAGATATACAACAACAACAACAGAATCTTTAAAAATCTTCTGTGAAACTGCAATGGGGAGGTCTTTGATATTTGGTGTGAAGCTTCTTCTAAATGGACCTCTATCAAGATTGTTCAAATTATAGGCCTTGGGTAAAAAATACCCCCACCTGCGGGCCCTTTGATTTTACATTGGCTTAAACAGGGAAAATCTTTAAAGATCTTCTTCTCTGAAACCGCATGGCCCAGGTCTTTGATATTTGGTGTGTAGCTTCATCTTGTGGACCTCTACCAAGATTATTCAAATTATAGCCCTTGGACCAAAAGTGCCCCCGCCCCGGGGTCCTTTGATTTTGCATCGACTTATATAGGGAAATTAAAAAAAATCTTCTTCTGCAAACTTCAAGGCCCAGTTCTTTGATATTTGGTATGAAGCTTCATCTGGTGAACCTCAATCAAAATTGTTCAAATTATAGCCCTAGGAAAAAGAAGTCAAGGCAATGAAAACCTTTGAAAATCTTCTTGTCTGAAAGTAGAAGGCCAAGGTCTTTGATATTTCGTATGAAGCTTCGTCTTGTGGATTTCTACCAAGATTGTTCAAATTATAGCCCTGGGGCCAAAAATGGCCCACCCGGGGACCGCAAGGTTTATATAGACTTATAAGGAAAACCTTTAAATATCTTCTTGTCTGAAACAAGAAGGCTCCGGTCTCTGATATTTTGTATGAAGCTTCACCTTTTAGACCACTACCAAGATTATTCAAATTATAGAGCGGGGCCAAAATGGCTCTCCCAGGAGCTCACTTGTTACCCTATGGATCAAGTTAGCGATCCAGGGCCATCATAGCCATCTTGTCTTTTTAACTCCTTTGCAACAAAATGGAGTTGGAAAACTGCAATTTTAGAACCAGAATCTTACCATTGGCTAGTTTCTTAAATTTCATTTGCACTGGCCACTCATGTAAGATCCTCTATGTAACATATAATATTGTGTAGTATTTTCGCTAAAACAATGACAGCAGAATGTTTTCTGTAGAATCTAATTTCAACTGAATAAAGAGATCCTGTGTATATAAAATCCTACATACGTGTAGATGTACGTGTATGTATTATTGTGACTTCAAATGGAGATGTAAACAGAATTAGGACAGCATAACTCTCCTCTCAGAGTTAAGTGTTGGCTGTCAAAGTATGGGCTCATGAGACAGGTTATCACATAACGTCACTGTTATGTATCACATAACGCCACTGTTATATAGTGGATAAACTGTAAAACAGGCAGATCATAAAACTGATATGAACACACCTGTAATGACACATGGTTACTGGCACGTAATATGACCCCGTCTATGATGGCCCTATGTTGCCATTTGAATTATTTCTGCGATAAAATACAGTTTCAAGACATTAAATGATAAATAGAATCTTACACTCGTTGCCATTTCATATGAAATTAATGAAACTCCCTAAAGGCTCATTGTAAAAATTTCATATGAAATGACCACCATTGTAAGATGCTCTATTTATGCAATATTTGAGTCAATAGTTTTGATTATTTGTTTGTTTGATTTGAGGTTTAAGGTCCCCGTCAACACTGTAAAGGTAATTTTGGAGACGTTGCTTCCAATTTTGTGGGACTTTTACCCGACATTGAGATGAAATGACATCGGAAGCCCTGTAGCCTAATGAAACCAATACTCCAATAGGTTTATTAGCATGGGCAGTCCGCCTGGTACCACGGTTCCTGGACAGGCTTAGATCCTCTAAGTTGTTTACAAGTACTAGTGTGCGGGCCGGATTCAGTTCTGCGTGGAAGCATCATGCAGCCCATATATTTCTTCAAGCCCCTATGGGCGGGGGCTGGACTATTTATGATTAAGGGATGCACATGTATATGCCAAAACGTATCTCTTTCCTTTCATGTAGGAGACTTGTTTAAAAAGAAAAAAGAAAAAAATTGCTACTGAGGTGCAAATTCTTTTTGTTTCAATGTGTTTGTTTGATTTGAGGTTTAACGTCCCCGTCAACACTGTAAAGGTCATTTTGGAGGCGTTGCTTCCAATTTTGTTGTAATTTTACACGACTTTGAGATGAAATGAGAACTCAAGTCCTGTCGCCCAATAAAACCAAAAGGTTTTATTAGCATGGACGGTCCGCCTCGCACCGCGGATCCTGGACAGGCTTAGATCCTCTAAGTTGTTTACCAGTACTAGTGTGCGGGCCGGATTCAGCTCTGCGTGGAAGCATCATGCAGCCCATATATTTCTTCAAGCCCCTATGGGCGGGTGCGGGTTTGTTTCAGTGTGGACCAAGGGGCAAAGAGTGTACACACAATAGAATAGAAAGAGCTAAAAGGAAATTTTTACACTGAGCATGATAAAAATATATTTAACCATATGCAATCACATTTGACATGAAGATAACATCATCACTTATAATGACAGCATGTGTTCGCTAATATTTTGCTGTTATATTAAAGAATTGCCTTTTTAAAGAGTATGATTGGCAAAAAGGGGCCTGCTCTCCTTAATTACTCCAAGAAACAAATGTTTAAGATGTCTGTTAGAATCATCTTGGTGATTCTAACTAATATCTATATCATTTCTTACTTGGTGTATCTTAAGTAAGGATTCGATATTGGCATTTCCAACCTGATTCATGTCTGTGCCGATCGGGACAAATGCTAAGGATTCATTCCTTTGAAATTGTCCTTATAACGCATTTTGTCATTAAAATGAATTGCCGGTACATGTATAAAGAGGGCTGACTGTAACATCATCACATAACAATCACGTTTCACTGACATAAACATGGATATATTGCAACTTATGATGACAATGAACATGTCACGGGAAGATTTGCTGTTACGGGCTGATGGATTGGATTTAAGGTGGTTGTGGCCACATGGTGATGATAGACGACGTTGATGTTGTATCGACGTTAAAACTTCTCCCGCTTTCTCGAGGGGGTTCGGGGTTCAAAGAATGACAACCCTGTCTGATGATGTTTCCATGTTTTTAAATCAGAACCTTCTCCCTCTCGACCTCGTCATCTGAATAATATTATAAAAACATCCTTAGTTATAAGGAACAATATATAAATGGTGTCCGTCAGGTGGTCGTGAGACCTACCTTCGCCAGGGACAAAGAAAGACTGACTCCGAGGTCGAGAGATCGAAATGGCAAGATACCAATATTCATGAAATAATGACAATTATGATAATTTACAAATGTTCAACAAGATAATGAAATAAAGTAAACGCATACCTGAATAATATTATAAAAACATCCTTAGTAATAAGGAACAATATATAAATGGTGTCCGTCAGGTGGTCGTGAGACCTACCTTCGCCAGGGACAAAGAAAGACTGACAAAGGCTGAGGTAAGAATGTGCGCATGCGGTGTTAATCAGTGAAGTGAAAAGCGCGCGAGACTTACATAAGGACACCGGAAATTGATATACGCTACTCAGGAATGCTTAATGCTTAATGAAATATGAAATATATGAGTATATGAAGTATGAAAAACGACGACCAATAAGGGAAAATAACTGGAAACGACTAGAAAGTCCTAAACGCAAGCGCTCCTCCAGTTTCCATAATTTCACCCTGTGACATTCTCCCCCTCTTCGGGAAATGTCGTCCCGACATTTAACTTAACAAATTACTTGAATGAGTTTAAACACAAGTTTAACTTCACCTTTACAATTATTTATATAAATTTACCAGATGTATATTTTATTTATAAATATCAATCTGATAATAAAATAGGAGCCGAAGCTATTGCTTCCACTGTTTGTCGAGCTAGTGAAGTTAAACATATCTAACACTTTACCAGGTAAACCCTTATCAAAATGCGCTGCCATAAACGCTGCACGGTATGCACAGCGCAAAAATATAAAACTTAATATACAGAACTTAGAAGAAAAACATTTATTGGTTGCGCGTACATAAGAGACACTCTTTTTGGTTTAGACTGAAACTGCTAAACTTTAAAAACAGGCTAAAATTGCTTAGTGCCCTTATCTTAAAAACACAACCAAAATGGAAGTGTCATATAAAAAATACATTATTTACGCGCTGGACTGGAGAGAGGAAATATAACAGAACTATTCAATTCTTACGAAATTATCCACCCTTCCACGAAAGCACAAGCCAGAAGCACGAACCGGCCACGGTCTGATTGGGATAGCCCCCACCTAAGTTGTAACCAACCCATGTCCAAGCAAGCGCGAAATCATGTCAAGGCGAAATTTTCAATAATACAATTTTCCTACTAGAACTTTCTCGCCAGTTTGCAGTACAGTGCACCACGTGTCAGCGGTAATCTGACAACATACAAGCTCTCCAGATACCGCGACAAATCATGCACTGTCAACCGACTGCAACCAAGCAGAAGCTGAACTTAAGAAAAAAAACAAAGGGTCAGCAGAATTGCATTCCAGTGCGGCACGTGCCAAGAGCACTCTGACAACATACAAGCTCTCCAGAGACGCCATGACAAGCCATGCATCGTCACTCGACTGCAACCCAGCAACCCGTTTAAATGAAAACTTTTTGTTTCGAAGCCTCTCTCCAGAATATATTTAGCGTAATTGTCACACGCTCCCCTCCCCCTCTGTGAAAAAAATGTCGTCTCGACATTTCAATTAAGAAAGTTGAAACACACACAGGAAACCAGGAAACCATGTCAGCTGTAATTCAGTTTACATTTCAGTAATTCAGTTTCATTTTGTTGGAAAGTAACTGTCCTTATGGCCTTCCTTTGTTTAGGTTTCCATTATGGTCTGGTCGCTTAATGTTTGTATTTCTTTCCCTTTGGTGTCTTTTATGGATGGAGTAAGTTAATTGTATCAATTCCTGATCTTTGTTTTACTTCTACTTTACAACAGTTCTAAAAAAAGTTAAAATAACCAGTCCCCTCCTGTCTGTCACCTTGGTTTCTGCCTATGCCTTTGTGTACGCGTTTGCGGTCGCAATTCTGGTTGAGACCTCGGAGCCGGACTAAAGGGTTTCGCCAAAGGATCCAATGACGACCTCTCTGGGGGTATCACCACACTAGGGGATACCGGTGCATCCAGCATGTCTGCACTATCTGTATCTGCAGTGTCTGGCGCAGGTGAGGCTGCACGACCTGCAGCTCACCTTGGAACATTGATATCACCGGCAGTTGTATCCTCAACCGGTAACGGTTGAGAACTGCTATTTGGTGATATATCTGTATCCAAGGAGCGTGGTTTGGATGCTGGAAGGGCCATAAATGGAAGAAGGAGGTTCCTATGCAGCATCCGTCGGATGCCCTTCCCATGTTCACGTTTGACAACGTGCACAGGAACCTCTGTATTTGGCTGTTCAACAACCAAGTACACATCTTTCTCCCATTTATCTGCCAGCTTGCACTTTCCCCTCAGTCCGACGTTGCGAATCAGCACACGGTCACCGGGCAAAAGCTGGGCATCCCGAGCTTTGAGGTCATAAGTTTCCTTATGCCTTCTGCCCTGGCGACGGGCCTCCTTGGTGGCTGTTTTGTATGCAAAGTCGAGCCTCTTTTTGAGATCGGCTGCAAACTTTGTCTGGTCAGCATGCCTACACTCTGGATTTATGCCTAGAAAAGCATCGACTGCCAATCTAGGGTGTCGCCCAAACATCAGATAGTGGGGCGAAAATCCAGTGGTCTCATGACGGGTTGAGTTGTAGGCATGAACCAAGGGCGCAACGTAGGACTTCCAGTTAGACTTCTGGTCATCCTCCAAAGTACCCAACATATTGAGCAGAGTCTGGTTAAAGCGCTCAGGCATTCCATTACCCATGGGATGGTAGGGTGTAGTCCTAGACTTGTCAACGTTAGCAATGGAACACAGCTCTTTAATAACCTGGCTCTCAAAATTGCGGCCCTGGTCACTATGTAAGCGGGATGGAAATCCATAGTGACAAATGAAGTTTTCAAAGAGAACTTTAGCGGTTGTCTTGGCCGTTTGGTTCTTGGTTGGTATGGCCTGAGCATAGCGGGTGAAATGGTCAGTAATTACCAAGATGTTTTCGTAACCACCCGCTGATGTCTCAAGAGACAGAAAATCCATGCATACCAAGTCCATGGGATAAGTGGACTCTACAGTCACAAGTTTCGCTGGAGCCCTCTCTCGAGATTTCCTTCGGATGCATCTGGGACAGTTTCTGACTTTCTTTTCAATGTCACCATCCATCCCAGGCCAGTAAAACCGAGATTTTACCAGGGACATAGTGCGGTCTCTGCCTTGATGGCCGGCCTCATCATGCAGACCATTAAGTGCTATCTCCCGGAAAACCTCAGGCAATACCAGCTGGTTTACAGAGGTGCCATGTAAAGAGTGACGACGGTAAAGTACCTCGTCTTTGAAAAATAGACTGTCCCAATCCTTCAAGATTTTCTGACATTCTGTCTCCTCAAGAGCAATCTGTCTCTTTGTAGGTTTGTGTCCAGAGGCCAAAATGGTTTTCACTCTGTTCAACGTGCCGTCAATGGTTTGTTCAGCACGCCAGTCAACTTGACTGAAATCTGAACCAGAGTCAGAGCCAACCTCTTCACCAGTGAGGTCAAACTGCTGCGCAACCAATACACATTCAACTGCCGGCGCCTCCTCTGGAGGGGCTAATACCGCCTGGCAGATGGCCTTAATAGCGTCATTAAACAGGACCCCTTTATCAGTAGATGGTAATCTACTGAGGGCATCGGCATCTTGGTTTTTCTTGCCGGACCTGTAAATGAGCTTGAAATTATAACTGGACAGTGCGGCTAGCCAACGATGGCCTGTGGCATCTAGCTTAGCCGTTGTTAGAACATACGTCAATGGATTGTTGTCTGTTCTAACAGTGAATTTATTTCCATACAAGTAATCATGGAATTTATCACACACTGCCCATTTCAAGGCCAAAAATTCAAGTTTATGTGCAGGGTAATTGCACTCACTGGCTCTAAGACCTCTGCTAGCATAGGCTATGACACGTTCTATACCATCTTGTTCTTGGTATAGAACAGCACCTAGCCCATCACCACTAGCATCGATGTTCAAAATGAACTCTTTGCTATAGTCTGAATATGCCAAAACTGGTGGTGATGTAAGCTTTTCGATTATTGTATCGAAAGCTGTTTGTTGATCAGGCCCCCAAGACCAAGGAACTGCAGACTTAGATCGCGTGGCTTTCTTGGTTGTTGTGTGTCCTACTAACAGGTCATTGAGAGGCTTGGCAATTTTGGAGTAATTACAGACAAAGCGTCTGTAATAACCCGCAAAACCGAGAAAACTACGCAATTCCTGTATATTGGAAGGGGCAGGCCATTCTTTCAACGCTGCAATTTTGTCAGGATCTGTCTGGACACCCTTATCACTGACAATGTGGCCTAAGTACTGCACCTGGGTCTTGAAAAACTCACACTTGGAGGCTTTGAGCTTTAAGCCGTGCTGCTCAAGCTGATTGAACACATTTTGCAGCCTGGTGATGTGTTCATCGAATGTCTTACTGAAGATGATTATATCATCTAAGTAAATGAGACATTCCTTCAAGTGTAGGTCCCCCATACAGCGCTCCATAAGCCTCTGAAATGTGCTAGGTGCATTGGTAAGACCGAAGGCCATCCTATTACATTCAAAGAAGCCTAGGGGGCCGGCAGAGAATGCAGTCTTATGTTTATCCCCTTCTTTGATTCCAACCTGCCAGTAGCCAGACCTAAGGTCAAGTTTGGAGAAATATTTTGCACCAGACAATGTGTCAATGGTCTCTTCTATTCTTGGCAAGGCATAGGCATCCTTAATAGTATTGTTATTAAGTTTCCGGAAGTCAATACAAAAGCGTAGGCTATTGTCTTTTTTCCGGACAAGAACAATGTTGGAAGAAAATGGGCTTTGAGAATCTCTAATAGCCCCTGCGTCCAACATTTCTTTTAAATGTTGGCGCACCTCCTCAAACATTGCAGGAGGTATACGCCTGTATGGATCCTTAAATGGAGTAGGATCACTTAAGTTGATCTCGTGTTCCACCAGATTGGTGAAACCAAGGTCTGTAGGCCCAGTGGAAAAAATATGCTTCCACTGGCTAAGTAAATCAGAAGCCTGGGTATGCTGTTGAGGAGTTAAGTTCTCCGCTGACAAATCTACTTTGATTTCCTCAGCATGACTATCACTAGTACTAGCCCGCTGAGAAAATGAAGTAGAAAACGGATTTACATTTTCAATAACTTTTACCTTATGTAAATCACATAATTGGCTTCTAGGTTTTATTGTAATAGGCCTGGCTGAAAGATTACATATTCTAACAGGGACTCTAGCTGTCTTTGCATTGGGCTTTACAGAAACCAAACGAGGACAAACATTAAAATCAGAAGTTAAAATATTGTTTTCTGTGACAGCATTTTCCATGGTGGAAGTATTTCTAACCAAACCCGTTAATGTTCGGGTTTCATTGGGTTTTAAAATAACTGGTGTTTTGTTGGTAGATTTAACAAACCTTGTTTGGGAATATGAAAGAGCGGAAAATGCATTATTCCATGCAGACGAAATATTTGGGTCCGATGCAACACCTTCCCTGAGTGAACCAATAATATTTGTACCAACTATCAGAGGAACTTGGCCAGAGTATCTGGTAGTCGGCACAACTAGAACTGGAACAACCAAAGGAATATGTTCTACCTCAGGAATTTTTATTTCCGCTTCAATATATCCCGAATAAGTTATTTTTGAGCCACTTGCTCCACTAATATTCAAATTAAAATCAGCAATGTCTTTCAGCTCAGGCCTTGGATCCATTTGTTGATAAAAATCATCACAAATTGTTGTGATCATGGATCCAGAATCAATAAGGGCTAAACAAGACTGACCATTAATAAAAATCTGTGATTCATTCGTTGAACCAACCATACGTGAAAATAAGGTTGGATCAGTGTTGGAGCTATCAGAGTTCAAAGGGGAGTCCTTATTTTGCTCCGCAATAAAGACCCCTTCTAGTTTGAATGATTCAAACCAGAGTCAGTCTGTGTATCAGCACTTTTAAAATTGTGCTGATTAGCCCCTTGTTGTTGGTATTGGCCTCTGCCATAAGAGCCTCTACCCCTCTGATAAGAGCCAACTCTTCCCCTTGGGAAAGAAGAGCCCCTACCACGAGGAAAAGATCCCCGATTGGCAGAGTATCCACGATTTGAAAAAGAACCACGTTGGGCAGGAGGGGTTGGTGTGGTATTGTTACCAAGTGGAAGAGTGGATGGGCCTGGTGAATGAGAAGCAAGACAGGCCTCACTGAATTTCTTTTCAAGCCCATCCATCCTTTCCCTAAGCATTTTTATCTGGTTGGCAATGTTGTCCAACTTTTGACCAGTGTTGTCAAAAGAGGACTGTGCCATCTGCTTTGATGGTTTGTCAACTTTGACATTTTGACTGTCACCGACAGATGTCAAAGTTGTCATCTGCTTTGTAACTGCAGATGTATTTAGATCTTGCTCTATAGATCTAATGGACTTCCGCAGGCTGTTGAAGTCTTTATCGACTTCAAACTTGTACCTACTAGAATTCTTTAACAAAGGGTCCTTAAGCCCATTCCAAAGTTTGGAACAAAGCATTTCATTTTTAATATGATTGTCAATAAATCTGTTTTGAGTTGCTCTCCGCAACAGATTTTCAATTCTAACACTGTAATCAGCAACTGACTCATCTGACAGTTGTGACTCCAGGTAGAATTGTTGCAATAAAACTTCACATGAAGAAACATTGCCATAGATACCCTCAAGTTTGATTAAAATATCTGTTGGTGAAGCAGTTTCACCAACTGTGAGTAAAATATCTCTGGCTTTGCCTTTGAGAGATTTTCTCACAGCTTGTAAAATAAAAGAATCAGGGTAAACGGATTCCCTTATGAGGCAGCTGAGTTCAAACTTCCAGACTTCAAAGGAAACATCCCCTTCTTTAAATACTTTGCCACCCTCAAGTTATTCATTACAGGGTCAAGATTCTTTTAATAGTACCCTCAATAACTCTTTGTTAGCAGGCATGCGGGTTCCGCAACTTCCTTTCTTTTCTGGTGAAAATCAGAAAGGAGATGTTTCCTTTGAAGTTTGGAAGTTTGAGCTCAGCTGCCTCATCAGAGAATCAGTTTACCCTTATTCTTTTATTTTACAGGCTGTGAGAAAATCTTTAAAAGGCAAAGCCAGAGAGATTTTACTCACAGTTGGTGAAACTGCTTCACCAACAGATATTTTAATCAAACTTGAGGGTATCTATGGCAATGTTTCTTCATGTGAAGTTTTATTGCAACAATTCTACCTGGAGTCACAACTGTCAGATGAGTCAGTTGCTGATTACAGTGTTAGAATTGAAAATCTGTTGCGGAGAGCAACTCAAAACAGATTTATTGACAATCATATTAAAAATGAAATGCTTTGTTCCAAACTTTGGAATGGACTTAAAGATCCACTTTTAAAGAACTCCAGCAGGTTTAAGTTTGAAGTTGAAAAAGACTTCAACAGCCTGCTGAAGTCAATTAGATCCATAGAGCAAGATCTAAATACATCTGCAGTTACAAAGCAGATGACAACTTTGACATCTGTCGGTGACAGTCAAAATGTCAAAGTTGACAAACCATCAAAGCAGATGGCACAGTCCTCTTTTGACAACACTGGTCAAAAGTTGGACAACATTGCCAACCAGATGAAAATGCTTAGGGAAAGGATGGATGGGCTTGAAAAGAAATTCAGTGAGGCCTGTCTTGCTTCTCGACCACCAGGCCCATCCACTCTTCCACCTGGTAACAATACCACACCAACCCCTCCTGCCCAACGTGGTTCATTCAATCAACGTGGTTCTTTTTCAAATCCAAATCGTGGATACTCTGCCAATCGGGGATCTTTTCCTCGTGGTAGGGGCTCTTCTTTCCCAAGGGGAAGAGGTGGCTCTTATCAGAGGGGTAGAGGCTCTTATGGCAGAGGCCAATACCAACAACAAGGGGCTAATCAGCACAATTTTAAAAGTGCTGATACACAGACTGACTCTGGTTTGAATCATTCAAACTAGAAGGGGTCTTTATTGCGGAGCAAAATAAGGACTCCCCTTTGAACTCTGATAGCTCCAACACTGATCCAACCTTATTTTCACGTATGGTTGGTTCAACAAATGAATCAGAGATTTTTATTAATGGTCAGTCTTGTTTAGCCCTTATTGATTCTGGATCCATGGTCACAACAATTTGTGATGATTTTTATCAACAAATGGATCCAAGGCCTGAGCTGAAAGACATTGCTGATTTTAATTTGAATATTAGTGGAGCAAGTGGCTCAAAAATACCTTATTCGGGATATATTGAAGCGGAAATAAAAATTCCTAAGGTAGAACATATTCCTTTGGTTGTTCCAGTTCTAGTTGTGCCGACTACCAGATACTCTGGCCAAGTTCCTCTGATAGTTGGTACAAATATTATTGGTTCACTCAGGGAAGATGTTGCATCGGACCCAAATATTTCGTCTGCATGGAATAATGCATTTTCCGCTCTTTCATATTCCCAAACAAGGTTTGTTAAATCTACCAACAAAACACCAGTTATTTTAAAACCCAATGAAACCCGAACATTAACGGGTTTAGTTAGAAATACTTCCACAATGGAAAATGCTGTCACAGAAAACAACATTTTAATTTCTGATTTTAATGTTTGTCCTCGTTTGGTTTCTGTAAAGCCCAATGCAAAGACAGCTAGAGTCCCTGTTAGAATATGTAATCTTTCAGCCAGGCCTATTACAATAAAACCTAGAAGCCAATTATGTGATTTACATGAGGTAAAAGTTATTGAAAATGTAAATCCGTTTTCTACTTCATTTTCTCAGCGGGCTAGTACTAGTGATAGTCATGCTGAGGAAATCAAAGTAGATTTGTCAGCGGAGAACTTAACTCCTCAACAGCATACCCAGGCTTCTGATTTACTTAGACAGTGGAAGCATATTTTTTCCACTGGGCCTACAGATCTTGGTTTCACCAATCTGGTGGAACACGAGATCAACTTAAGTGATCCTACTCCATTTAAGGATCCATACAGGCGTATACCTCCTGCAATGTTTGAGGAGGTGCGCCAACATTTGAAAGAAATGTTGGACGCAGGGGCTATACGAGATTCCCAAAATCCTTTTTCTTCCAACATTGTTCTGGTCCGGAAAAAACAATAGCTTACGCTTTTGTATTGATTTCCGGAAACTGAACAACAAGACAATTAAGGATGCCTATGCCTTGCCAAGAATAGAAGAGACCATTGACACATTGTCTGGCTCGAAATATTTCTCCAAACTTGATTTTAGGTCTGGCTACTGGCAGGTTGGAATCAAAGAAGGGGATAAACATAAGACTGCATTCTCTGCCGGCCCCCTAGGCTTCTTTGAATGTAATAGGATGGCCTTCGGTCTTACCAATGCACCTAGCACATTTCAGAGGCTTATGGAGCGCTGTATGGGGGACCTACACTTGAAGGAATGTCTCATTTACTTAGATGATATAATCATCTTCAGTAAGACATTCGATGAACACATCACCAGGCTGCAAAATGTGTTCAATCAGCTTGAGCAGCACGGCTTAAAGCTCAAAGCCTCCAAGTGTGAGTTTTTCAAGACCCAGGTGCAGTACTTAGGCCACATTGTCAGTGATAAGGGTGTCCAGACAGATCCTGACAAAATTGCAGCGTTGAAAGAATGGCCTGCCCCTTCCAATATACAGGAATTGCGTAGTTTTCTCGGTTTTGCGGGTTATTACAGACGCTTTGTCTGTAATTACTCCAAAATTGCCAAGCCTCTCAATGACCTGTTAGTAGGACACCCAACAACCAAGAAAGCCAAGCGATCTAAGTCTGCAGTTCCTTGGTCTTGGGGGCCTGATCAACAAACAGCTTTCGATACAATAATCGAAAAGCTTACATCACCACCAGTTTTGGCATATTCAGACTATAGCAAAGAGTTCATTTTGAACATCGATGCTAGTGGTGATGGGCTAGGTGCTGTTCTATACCAAGAACAAGATGGTATAGAACGTGTCATAGCCTATGCTAGCAGAGGTCTTAGAGCCAGTGAGTGCAATTACCCTGCACATAAACTTGAATTTTTGGCCTTGAAATGGGCAGTGTGTGATAAATTCCATGATTACTTGTATGGAAATAAATTCACTGTTAGAACAGACAACAATCCATTGACGTATGTTCTAACAACGGCTAAGCTAGATGCCACAGGCCATCGTTGGCTAGCCGCACTGTCCAGTTATAATTTCAAGCTCATTTACAGGTCCGGCAAGAAAAACCAAGATGCCGATGCCCTCAGTAGATTACCATCTACTGATAAAGGGGTCCTGTTTAATGACGCTATTAAGGCCATCTGCCAGGCGGTATTAGCCCCTCCAGAGGAGGCGCCGGCAGTTGAATGTGTATTGGTTGCGCAGCAGTTTGACCTCACTGGTGAAGAGGTTGGCTCTGACTCTGGTTCAGATTTCAGTCAAGTTGACTGGCGTGCTGAACAAACCATTGACGGCACGTTGAACAGAGTGAAAACCATTTTGGCCTCTGGACACAAACCTACAAAGAGACAGATTGCTCTTGCGGAGACAGAATGTCAGAAAATCTTGAAGGATTGGGACAGTCTATTTTTCAAAGACGAGGTACTTTACCGTCGTCACTCTTTACATGGCACCTCTGTAAACCAGCTGGTATTGCCTGAGGTTTTCCGGGAGATAGCACTTAATGGTCTGCATGATGAGGCCGGCCATCAAGGCAGAGACCGCACTATGTCCCTGGTAAAATCTCGGTTTTACTGGCCTGGGATGGATGGTGACATTGAAAAGAAAGTCAGAAACTGTCCCAGATGCATCCGAAGGAAATCTCGAGAGAGGGCTCCAGCGAAACTTGTGACTGTAGAGTCCACATTTCCCATGGATTTGGTCTGCATGGATTTTCTGTCTCTTGAGACATCAGCGGGTGGTTACGAAAACATCTTAGTAATCACAGACCATTTCACCCGCTATGCTCAGGCCATACCAACCAAGAACCAAACGGCCAAGACAACCGCTAAAGTTCTCTTTGAAAACTTCATTTGTCACTATGGATTTCCATCCCGCTTACATAGTGACCAGGGCCGCAATTTTGAGAGCCAGGTTATTAAAGAGCTGTGTTCCATTGCTAACGTTGACAAGTCTAGGACTACACCCTACCATCCCATGGGTAATGGAATGCCTGAGCGCTTTAACCAGACTCTGCTCAATATGTTGGGTACTTTGGAGGATGACCAGAAGTCTAACTGGAAGTCCTACGTTGCGCCCTTGGTTCATGCCTACAACTCAACCCGTCATGAGACCACTGGATTTTCCCCGCATTATTTAATGTTTGGGCGACACCCTAGACTGGCGGTTGATGCCTTTCTAGGCATAAATCCAGACAGTAGGCATGCTAACCAGACAAAGTTTGCAGCCGATCTGAAAAAGAGGCTCGACTTTGCCTATAAGACAGCCACCAAGGAGGCCCGTCGCCAGGGCAGAAGGCATAAAGAAACTTATGACCTCAAAGCTCGGGATGCCCAGCTTTTGCCCGGTGACCGTGTACTGGTGCGCAACGTCGGACTGAGGGGAAAGTGCAAGCTGGCAGATAAATGGGAGAAAGAAGTGTACTTGGTTGTTGAACAGCCAAATGCAGAGGTTCCTGTGTACGTTGTCAAACGTGAACATGGGAGGAGCATCCGAAGGATGCTGCACAGGAATCTCCTTCTTCCATTCATGGCCCTTCCAGCATCCAAACAACGCTCCCCGGATACAGATATATCACCAAATAGCAGTTCTCAACCGTCACCGGTTGAGGGTACAACTGCCGGTGATATCAATGTTCCGGGTGGAGCGGCAGGTAGTGCAGCCTCACCTGCACCAGACTCTGCAGTTCCAGATACTGCGAACATGCTGGATGCACCGGTATCCCCTAGTGTGGTGATACCCCCAGAGAGGTCGTCATTGGATCCTTTGGCGAAACCCTTTAGTCCGGCTCCGAGGTCTCAACCAGAATTGCGACCGCAAACGCGTACACAAAGGCATAGGCAGAAACCAAGGTGGCAGACAGGAGGGGACTGGTTATTTTAACTTTTTTTAGAACTGTTTTAAACTGAATTACAGCTGACATGGTTTCCTGGTTTCCTGTGCGTGTGTTTTATTTTTTTCTTAATTGAAATGTCGAGACGACATTTTTTTCACAGAGGGGGAGGGGAGCGTGTGACAATTACGCTAAATATATTCTGGAGAGAGGCTTCGAAACAAAAAGTTTTCATTTAAACGGGTTGCTGGGTTGCAGTCGAGTGACGATGCATGGCTTGTCATGGCGTCTCTGGAGAGCTTGTATGTTGTCAGAGTGCTCTTGGCACGTGCCGCACTGGAATGCAATTCTACTGACCCTTTGTTTTTTTTCTTAAGTTCAGCTTCTGCTTGGTTGCAGTCGGTTGACAGTGCATGATTTGTCGCGGTATCTGGAGAGCTTGTATGTTGTCAGATTACCGCTGACACGTGGTGCACTGTACTGCAAACTGGCGAGAAAGTTCTTGTAGGAAAATTGTATTATTGAAAATTTCGCCTTGACATGATTTCGCGCTTGCTTGGACATGGGTTGGTTACAACTTAGGTGGGGGCTATCCCAATCAGACCGTGGCCGGTTCGTGCTTCTGGCTTGTGCTTTCGTGGAAGGGTGGATAATTTCGTAAGAATTGAATAGTTCTGTTATATTTCCTCTCTCCAGTCCAGCGCGTAAATAATGTATTTTTTATATGACACTTCCATTTTGGCTGTGTTTTAGGATAAGCAATTTTAGCCTGGTTTTAATGTTTAGCCGTTTGAAGCTAAACCAGTAAGGAGTGTCCTATTACGCGCTATCAATAAAATATTTTTTGTCTAAGTTCTGTATATAAAGTTTTATCTTTTGCGCTGTGCATACTGTGCAGCATTTATGACAGCGCATTTTGATAAGGGTTTACCTGGTAAAGTGTTAGATATGTTTAACTTCACTAGCTCGACAAACAGTGGAAGCAATAGCTTCGGCTCCTATTTAATTATCAGATTGGTATTTATTAACAAAATATACATCTGGTAAATTTATATAAATAAATGAAAATGTGTAGTTAAACTATTTTAAACTCATGCAAGTAATTTGTTGAGTAAGTTAAATGTCGGGACGACATTTCCCGAAGAGGGGGAGAATTTCACAGAGTGAAATTATGGAAACTGGAGGAGCGCTTGCGTTTAGGACTTTCAAGTCGTCTCCAGTTATTTTCCCCTATTGGTCGTCGTTTTTCATACTTCATATACTCATATATTTCATATTTCATTAAGCATTAAGCATTCCTGAGTACCGTATATCAATTTCCGGTGTCCTTATGTAAGTCTCGCGCGCTTTTCACTTCACTGATTAACACCGCATGCGCAAATTCTTACCTCAGCCTTTGTCAGTCTTTCTTTGTCCCTGGCGAAGGTAGGTCTCACGACCACCTGACGGACACCATTTATATATTGTTCCTTATTACTAAGGATGTTTATATAATATTATTCAGATGACGAGGTCGAGAGGGAGAAGGTTCATGACATAACTCTCAAAAACATGGAAATCATCTATATAGTTGTCATTACTTGAACCCCGAACCCCCTCGAGAAAGCGGGAGAAGGTCTAGAAACGTTGTATCAACGTCTACTATCAGCATGTGGCCACAACCACCTTAAATCCAATCCATTCATCAACTCGATACAACAACCCGTAACAGCAAATTTCTTTCCCGTACCCTCAATAACTCTTTATTAGCAGGCATGCGGGTTCCACAACTTCCATTCTTTTCTGATATACGCTACTCAGGAATGCTTAATGCTTAATGAAATATGAAATATATGAGTATATGAAGTATGAAAAACGACGACCAATAAGGGAAAATAACTGGAAACGACTAGAAAGTCCTAAACGCAAGCGCTCCTCCAGTTTCCATAATTTCACCCTGTGACAAACACATTGTTGAATAATAATAAGCAGTGCTTCAGCTGAAGTGCACGACCCGCCGGATGCTTTTAACTTTATGAGTGTTACCATATATGGGTATGGCGGCCATTTTGGTCATGTGACCTGGACATAAAACGGTTCCCCCAATAAATGCGCCTTATCGTAAGGAGCAAAAATATATCTTATACTTTAGTACTGTTTTCTGAATCGTTTGCAGGATAAAATCCAACACAAAAGCATATGTGTCAAAGTTTGACCTAGGCACAAAGAAGGTCAAGGTCAACCCAGGGTCACCATTTTAGCAATTTATGATGGGCCTACGTTCCAGATGTTATTTATCAAGTTTCGTTGAAATCTGCACAGTGGTTCTGGAGAAGACTATTTTTGAAGGGTTTTTACCAAATATTGCTTGGCGGCCATGTTGGTCATGTGACCTGGACCCCATGAGGAAATTTTGGTTTCCCCCATCCCGTAGAGGCTCCATATGAAATTGGACTTCAATCGGCCCAACGATTTCCGAGGAGAAGCAGTTCGAAAATTTTCACATTTTTCGCCTCGGAGAGGCTGTACTAAGTGGAATGTAACATTTCGCAAGTTCATTGATAAGATCTCATTGATATTTATCAGTATGCCAAAAATTGTTTAAATATTCCAAGCGGTTAAGTCACTATCACCAATTTTCACAAACGGGTTACGGACGGACAGATAGACAGACCATATATGGCTTGGCGGCCATTTTGGTCATGTGTCCTGGACCCCATGAGCAATTTTTGGTTTCCCCCATCCCATAGAGGCTCCATATGAAATTTGATTTCAATCGGCCCAACGGTTTCCGAGGAGAAGCAGTTCGAAAATTTTCACATATTTCGCCTCGGCGAAGCTATACTAAATGGAATGTAATATTTCGCAAGTTCATTGGTTAGATCTCATTGATATCTATCAGTATGCCAAAAATTGTTTAAATATTCCAAGCGGTTCAGTCACTATCACCAATTTTCACAAACGGGTTACGGACGGACAGACAGACAAACCATATATGGCTTGGCGGCCATTTTGGTCATGTGACCTTGACCCCATTAGCAAATATTGGTTTACCCTGTCCCATAGAGGCTCCATATGAAATTTGACTTCAATCGGCCCAACGGTTTCCGAGGAGAAGCAGTTCAAAAATGTTCGAAAATTTTCACATTTTTCGCCTCGGCGAGGCTATACTAAATGGAATGTAATATTTCGTAAGTTCATTGGTTAGATCTCATTGATATCTATCAGTATGCCAAAAATTGTTTAAATATTCCAAGCGGTTAAGTCACTATCACCAATTTTCACAAACGGGTTACGGACGGACCCAAAGAAGGTCAAGGTCAACCCAGGGTCACCATTTTAGCAATTTATGATAGGCCTACATCCCAGATGCTGTTTATCAAGTTTCGTGGAAATCTGCCAAGTGGTTCTGGAGAAGACTATTTTTGAAGGGTTTTTACCATATATGGCTTGGCGGCCATTTTGGTCATGTGACCTGGACCCCATGAGCAAATTTTGGTTTCCCTATCCCATTGAGGCTCCATATGAAATTGGACTTCAATCGGCCCAACGGTTTCCGAGGAGAAGCAGTTCGAAAATTTTCACCTTTTTCGCCTCGGCGAGGTATACTAAATGGAATGTAATATTTCGCAAGTTCATTGGTTAGATCTCATTGATATCTATCAGTATGCCAAAAATTGTTTAAATATTCCAAGCGGTTAAGTCACTATCACCAATTTTCACTTACGGGTTACGGACGGACAGACAGACAAACCATATATGACTTGGCGGCCATTTTGGTCATGTGACCTTGACCCCATGAGCAAATTTTGGTTTCCCCCATCCCATAGAGGCTCCATATGAAATTTGACTTCAATCGGCCCAACGGTTTCCGAGGAGAAGCAGTTCAAAAATGTTCAAAAATTTTCACATTTTTCGCCTTGGCGAGGCTATACTAAATGGAATGTAATATTTCATAAGTTCATTGGTTAGATCTCATTGATATCTATCAGTATGCCAAAAATTGTTTAAATATTCCAAGCGGTTAAGTCACTATCACCAATTTTCACAAACGGGTTACGGACGGACAGACAGAATGACAGACTGACAGAATGACAGACTGACAGAATGACAGAATGACACGGTGATTTTAGGGCACTCTTAGAAAAAACTGACTTCAGTCGGTTGCTTTTTCTGCGGGTCGTGCAATATTGCAATGTCATTAGTAAAAATAGAAAATAAAAGTATGATTTATGGTGGTGTGCAGTGACAGTGATAAAGCAAATTTGAAAGTAGCCTGATGGATACAGTAGCTATACTGCTAAATTTTTAATGCTGTCTGTTTAGTGTAATTATTCTAACTTTTAAAAACTAGAGTTGCAACAGTTACAGAAGGACCCACGCCCTTTTAAAAGCAGAGGACAATTTTAGAAGAAATATTGCTAGTCTCCAGGTACATCACAAAAACTTCCATGGTGTAATTGGTAACATCTTCACTGATAAAGTGAAAGATCTGGGTTCGAATCCTGTTGGAAGTATCAGTTGTAAAGGAGTATAGCACTATGAGAACATCAGAATGCAAGATGAATTAAACTGATATACATGTAATAAGAAGGTGTAAGAAAGATAAGAAAGATAATTAAGATTTTACTTATTTATTGTTCAGTATAAGCTTTTGTTGTATTTGTTATTTGCCTCAATGAGGTGATTCTATCAAGCACATGTACTTATGTAACATACATTTTTTCCATTAAAGACAAGAAACAATTATCCTCATTAAATGCATTCTTATTAAGAACTTAAGGTTAAATTTAATGAAAATGGTAGGTTCTGGTGTTATTTATCTCAAAATCCGTTTTTCCTCTCATTCTTTAAAATTTCATTTGTGGTAGAGCTTTGTTTGTATTGGATCTTAACTGCCCAGTTAACACTATTTTAGATCAATTTTGGGCCGGTCAGTTTAACTATCCACACTTTCCTGGATAGGCTTATACGTAAGCGGTAAACAGGTACAGCGCGCAATCTTTTGCCAGAAACTTACAACTGCCGTTCTTGAATCAGCAGAAGGAAGAAAATGACTTTAGGAATGATTTCATTATCAATCTCCACGAAAGAAAGTTACTGACCCTGGCAGGTATCAAACCTGCATCCTCCTGATCATCAGTCAGACGTGCATCCCACTGGGCTACCGAGGCAGCTTGTGGTAACGCGACATAGACTCGTGGGCCGAAGTTTTAGCACAGTCGAATACACGTCCCACTCTGACTGTTGATCAGGTGGTCACGGGTTCCATACCTGCTGGAGTCGGCAATATTATTTGTGGAGATTTCATCTTGAAATATTTTCTTCGGTTTCTCTCCCTTCCGCGTATTCAAGAAGTGCAGGTCAGTTTCTGGCGAAAGAATGTGCACTGTACCTGTTAACCGCCTATATATAAGCCTGTCCAGGAAGTGTGGAAGTGTGATTAGGTAAATTGACTGAATCCATATGACCTAAACAGTACCGACTTGGTCGTAAAACTCCAATAAAAAAAAATTACATGTACTTGTGTGTGTGTTTGAATTTTATGTACCATCAACAACTAAGGTCATATGGAGATGGGACATCGGTTTCAAAGTCTGAAGAGGCGGGGAGCTGATCCACTACACCAGGGAGGCTTCTATGTACTTGAGTGTGAATGATTGTTTATGTATGTGTCATAATATGGTTGCTCAAATTAGTTTCATGCGTGCTACTGTGTGCACTTTCCAGACATTTTCCCCCAAATTCATTTGATGATTTGAATTATTGCAATTTGAGCCAAACCCCTAAAGACTGTTTATAATAGTTAAGTTAAAAGATACAATGTAATCATATCCCATTCAAACTTGAGGACTTTCAAGCATTCTTGTCTGGCTGCGAGACAGTAACCTTCATTATCCTGAATGGCAAAGTCTCTTCTTCTCTCCATGGAGGTTTCCTCTGCATGAAAACATATAAGCTTCCAAAATGTGAACCATTTATGTTAAACAACTGTGCCATTAATGTTCATTCACTGTTATCTGTCTTACTACTGTGTTTATTATATCTCCCCTTACATATATGTAAGGGGAGCTATATTGTTTTCACTTTGCCATTTTCTGTCATAAGACGTTTTTTGAGCTCAAAATTGAGCCGAACTGCTATACCTATCCATATAATGCTTATATCATATTGTGAGTATTGATCTGGAATAGAACCGATTACAACAAAATGTTTCACTTTGTGGATAATTATCCAGTAATTAACGATTAACTGCTTCATTTAATTAACATTGAGCCGGTGAAATTGCTGCGGATTGTATTAGTAGGCGGGAACCAAACCATCGGTTTCCCAATTGACTCAGATCTATAAATAGCTCACGAGTCTTGCTTCGTTCATGTTCCCTACTTTCCGTTAGGCTAGTCGTAGAGGTTTCGATTCCTTCCGTCTGCGTACGGTTGACGGCGGGCGCGGTCGAATGATTTACGGAGTATAAACATAGAATCAAGTCGAGAGCGCGTATTTATATCATTCTTGCTTCTTTATGTTGCAAGTGCTTTGTAATGATAAGAATATATATAAGTTAACTGATTAACTCTTTGGGTCCACCATTGTGTCAAGCCAAGAATTTGTTTCCATAACTCGTAAATCATAAGAGCTATAATGGTCATGTGCATATACTTCAGGTCACGTGCTCTTGAAATGAGGTCACATCTCTAGACTTAAGCCCGGGCAGGCGCAACACTGCCCTCCTTAAGATTAAGAAATATTTTAAAAGTTAAGTTTTATTACTAATTTAAAAATGGTAGGTTACTGATGAGGCTTTAGTAGCCGAAACTGCGTAGTCTGACCCACTTCTGGTCTTTAGAATACGTTCATTGTTCTTAAGGGATACTCCTTTTATTCTTTATTTACAGTGTAAGAGCTAGATTTAACATGATTTGCCAAAGTATGAGGTGGGGGTGGGTAGGTAAGGGGAGATATCTGTATTCTATCGAATACTCCTTTCTAGTTCATTAATTTTTGTTAGATTGCTGATATTATAATTGTTTGTTATACAAATAAAATCAAAGCGCATTTACAGCACTGGTGGGTCAATAGCCTCGGAGTGTAAACTGGAAAGGGACTTTGACCCTTTTGATTAACCCTGAAATATATCTGTACTCTGAGCATCTGATCTGAGTCTATGTTGTTTGCCGAACCCAACACTCGATTCCAGCCAAGATTCTATAGAAAACCTTCTGACGTTTCACTCTGACCGCACAACAACAAGAATAACGGGGCTATTTTCTTTAAATATCCTTAACCTTAATTTCCTACAAATTACTGATAGTTACCAGGATACCAACAACGAAAAGCTACTGCATGTAGTAGTTAAGCTGTGTCGGAAAACCTCGTCGGTTTGTGTCGTCTTCTGAAACTTCTTGCAAACCTTTTTTTCGGAGCCAGATCAGACTGTTCACTGAGATGCATTCAAATCTTGAGCCACACTGTTTGCAACACAGTTTTTAAAAGTAACAGGCCAACAGTTTTTGCGATTGGCATCCCGGTTATCTTGTACATGTAGGTCATGACACTTATGTCAATTTTAAGAAATTCTTCACCGCAGCCACTACGAGTATGTCTACACATTTCACTTACTGCTTCTGCTGTATTAATGTACTTTGTTTGATTTGAGGTTTAATGTCCCGTCAACACTGTATATGTCATTTTGGAGACGTCGCTTCCAATTTTGTGGGACTTTTACCCAGCATTGAGATGAAATGACATCTAAAGCCCTGTCGTCCAATGAAACCGATCGGGTTTATAAGCATGGACGGTCCGACTCGCACCACTATGTCTGGGCAGGCTTAGAACATATTTAACGTTACTGGAATTGGTGTCAGGGAATGTGTGGCGACCGTAAAAGGCCTCCCTGCCTTACATCATAATGTTGTTTATATTTTCTTGTCCTTTGGGATCATTGATTCCATTGTGAAATTTTGAAAATATTTGAGGGCCGAATTGGCCGAAACTAGCTAGTCTGGCCCAGAAAACACGTACATTTCATATTTTCCAGTTCTGTGGTGTATTCCATGCTTCCAAAGTATTACCGTTTTATAGAACATTTTTATATCCTCTAAGCGGTTTACCAGTACTCGTGTGCGGTCGAATTCAGCTCTGTGTGGAAGCATCATGCATCCCATCTATTTCTCAAGTCCCGATGGGCGGGAGCCAGTGGATTAATGTAACTTTTTTCTTATACGAAAAGGAAAACCGGTCCCTATTTCTAGCCCTTTGCCGATATTTTGATAAAACTATTATAGAAATGTCCCATGAGTAGTCTTCATGAGGCAGATAGTTTTTCTGTCAAGAGCCCGGTTTATTGACTGCTCTGGCAAACAAAATGCAATAAAAAGGATACTTTTCAAAATCAACTCGGAAACCATATTGAACATGCAATTAGTAGTCATCTACCATGCAAATGATTTCTCTATCCAGCATTGGTTTAAGTTGGTTGCCATGGCACTTCACATATATACATAATAAAATAACCATTTCTACTGAACACTCAAGGTCACACTGGTCCAGTCATCATCAAACTTGGTCAGAATGATCTTCATGACAATATCTTGTTCAAGTTCGAACGCTGGTCATGTCGGGTCAAAAAGTAGGTATGTAGGTCAAATCACAGAAAAAAACCTTGTGAACACCGGAGGCCACAGTTTTGATGCAATTGTCATCAAACGTATTCGGAATGATCATGTCGACTTTAAAAGTAGGTCAGAAGATCAAATATTTGGTTAAACTTGTGAACATTCTTGAGGCCACCATTTTGGTCAAGTCACAATCAATCTTGCTCAGAATGATCTTGACAATATCTCGGTCAAGCAGGTATATGGATCATGTCGTAATAAAAAGTAGGTAAAATTAAAAAAAAACCTTGTGAACACTCTGAAGGCTTCTACGCCAAGGTCAAATTTGGTCACAGACTTTTGTATAGGAATAAGTCAAAATTGTGTATTTTTTTAACTAGTGCATCCTGTGGTCTGAAAATTGGTAGATGCAGTAAGCTAAATGAGTGGATTAAACTACAAGCATATTCAAGGTCAATCTTTGACCTTGGCCCAAGGTACATGTAATTCAGATATGAAAATTCAAATTTATTTTCCTCAGAAAGCACTAAGCCATTTGTAACAAATATCCATACAAATAACCTTGGGAACAAGGAAATGGAAATCGATTAAAATGCGTTTGGTCACATTACCAAGATGACTGCCATGCCCATTTACGGTAAAAACCTTCAAAAATCTTCTCCCAAACCAAAGGACTGATTGTCATGAAACTTAGTATGTAGCAATGGGGACTTGGGCTCATCATAGTATGTTCAAATGTGTTTGTTCAAATGATGACCCTCAGATGACCTTGACCTATTTTTTGCAAAGGTCAAATTTGGTCACATAGAGTATTGTATGGGAAAACGTCTAAACAATCTAGTTTTGGAAACTATTGATCTGAAAATTGGTAAATGCAGTAAGCTACATGAGTGCATTAAACTAAATGAGTATTCAAGATCATTCCTTGGCCTAAGGTCTTTCAGAATCAGATGTGAAGACTAAAACTTACTATTATCCACTGGCATTTTTAGGCCGTTCGTGACCAAATTTTATATAAAAGCTTATAGAAACAAGAAAATTCATTAGTTTGAAGTTGGTTACATTACCAGTAATACCAGTATGGCCATATAAGGTAAAAACCCTTCAGAAATCTTCTCTCCGGAACCGACACACTGACTTTCAGGAAATTGGTATGTGACATTGAGGACTTGGGCCTATTATAGTTTCTTCAAACGATGACCCCTAGATGGCCTTAACCAATTTTATGTCGAGGTCAAATTTGGTCGCATAGATATTTGTATGGGAAAAAGTAAAAACTGTATTTTTCGGAAACTATTGCAGCATGTGATCTGAAAATTGGTAGATGCAGATAGCTAAATGAGTGGATGAAACTACTTGAGTATTAAAGGTGAAGGTCAGTTTCTGACCTTTGCCTGAGGTTATTCAGACATGGAAATTAAAATTTATTTTTTACCGAAACCACTACTTTATTAAATGATTCTATTTGCAGCGAAAGTCACATGAAAGCTTTGAGGAAACAAACAAATGATTTTTTAATATAAGTTTGGTCGCATGAACAATATGGCCACCGTGCCCATATACCTGTGGACACAGATCCGTTCAAACTTCTATGGGCTTCATTTCGTCTTGACTTGAATATCATTCAATATATCCCAACATCCTGCCAGTCAACGGCCGGACAGAAATAAGTTCAAAACACAAGATGATTTTTAATACGAGTTCGGTCGCGTGAACAATACGGTCACCGTTCCCATATACCTGTGGACACAAATCCGTTCAAACTTCGATGGGCTTCATTTCATCTTGACTTGAAACATCATTCAATATATCCCAACATCCTGTCAGTCAACTGCCGGACAGAAATAAGTTCAAAACACAAGGTGGTGTACATATGCACATGTTATTGCTGACTCCTACACTGTCCAATCAAAATACATCTCAAATGTCAACCAGAAAGTGTTTGCCAAAACGAGAACAATCAATTGCTTGATCTAATTTTAGAAATCTTTGTCAAACTAACTTGATGCAAAGAGATTCATTGGAAGGTACTTCATAAGAACTTGAACAGTTTGTGTCCACAGGCGTATAAGGTAAAAACCCTTCAGAATTCTTCTCCGGAACCAATAGGCCCATTATCAGGTCAAATGTCCAAGAGTCTGCCATAGTAAAAAAAACCCCTTTAAAATCTTCTTCTCAGAAATAAAATGGCTCCATAAACTCTCAGCACTCAGGTAAGCGGCTCAGAACCACTGTTCCCCTGTTTTTGTTGTTTGTGTTTTTGTATACCTGGCACGGCTCAACAGTTTCCATCACAGTTTAAATGTGAGTGATCTTGGGCTTAGGTGAGTTTTTTTTAAACAGTTTTAGATGTACAGGACTTCACACTTGCAAATAGCTACTGTTCAAGTATACTCCAGATACTGGTAGTTGTAGACATAGAAAGTTACAGCTAGATTCCAAAACATTGCAGCACACTTTGGTCAAGTAATGCAAGCGGACAAGAAACCAAAAAGGGGGAAAAAAACTATATGTGAACTCACTGTCTGAAATATATTTCAGTGTCTCCTCGGTCATGGAAAAAAATAATTGTTAGTTATGGTCATGGGAAAACAGTTGTTATCGCACTGACTTCAACTGTTAAATATTTCATGCCCTCCATCTCGACGAAAATTTCCCGCGCGGTTCTTTTAGCCCACGCTCTAGAGCGTCTCCAAAGTATGCTGCAAATAGTAAATACCGTATGCAGCCAGTGGTACCCGTGGTAAGCGAACAGACCCAGTGATGCACTCTGAGCAACTTTGCTAGTTCAATGGTGCTATTGGCACTGAAGATAAAACATTTGGTTATTAGACACATACTACTTTAAGTTGCATCACTTGTAAAAGACAAGGCAATGTGCAAATAATTTTCCAGTCAGAACTAAGTATTCGGCAGTTGACTTGAGGTTTCCAACTTTTGCATATCAATAATATACAGACATTTTGGTTTAGATATCCATCAGCTTCATTGTGTAGTTTGCTATGCTCGTTTATAGGTAACACCTATTTTTTCATATTAAATTAAAGTTCTTGTTGTAAGGGTCTGAAATGCCATTGCATGGTGCCTTCCACAGTGCCTAGCTGGGGGAAGAAGGTCATCTGTTGGAATGCTGGCAGCACCCTTTAGACCTTTGTATAATAGTATGAGCCTACTATCTCTTTTCCTTTTCTTGAGGGACTCCCATCTTAATTTTTCTAGAATTCCAGTCATGCTCCCAGTTTCAAAGCAGAAATTGCTTGTTACAAATCTAGCAGCTCTCTTCTGAACATTTTTCAATTTCTTCATCAAGGACCACTCCACTTGGGTCCCAGATGCAACTACAATATTCAAATATTGGGCGAACAAGTCCCTTATATGCTGTCTCCTTCACATCCTGAGAGCACTGATGAAGATTTCGCCTCAGGAACCCAAGTGTTCTATTCGCCTTTGTACACATGTTGCTAATGTGAGTATTCCATCTCAAATCGTGTGTGCTTGTCATACCAAGGTATTTAATGGAGTCCACATTTACAAGGACCGTTCCCTCTAAGGTGTATGAAGCCTCAATTTTATTTGTTCTCTTCCTAGTTATCTGCATAATATTGCATTTAACGCGCTGAAATCTCATGCCCCATTTTCGTGTTCAACATCTTAATCTATCCACATATCTGCCTAATATTGCATTTAACGGGCTGAAATCTCATGCTCAATTTCCGTGCCCAACATCCTAATCTATTTATGTCCTTCTGAAGTTTCAGTGAGTATCTGTGTCTCTGATTTCCTGATAGCAAAAAACAGTCGTCTGCGAACAGTCTTATTTCTGAGTCAATGCCAGTGGAAATATTATAAATGTACAGGGAGAATAGCAGCGGACCAAGAACAGTCCCCTGTGGGACCCCAGATAAAACTGGCGCCCACACTGAAGAGTCACCATTAACAACAACACGCTGTTTTCTGTAGCAAAGGAAGGACTTTATCCAGTTGAGTCTTCCCCCAATTCCATAACCAAATACTTTGGACTTAAGTAGTTCATGAGGAGGGTGTCAAAAGCCTTCTCGAAGCCCAGAATAAAGATGTCCACTTGCCTATGTTCATTCAAGTGGGCCATGATGTTTGAGCAGACTATGTGTTCAAGCAATTTACATAGACCACACATCAGTGACACCGGGCGATGATTACAAGCAAGAGCCCTGCCTCCTTTTTTGAAAAGTGGGAGCCATGCTTTGGGGATTTTTTCATCCGTATCAAGAGATTGTTGGAAGAAAGAGTTCTAACTCATTTAGTTCCTTCAGTACTCTAGGATGCAGCTCATCAGGTCCTAAAGCTTTAGACGGGTTCAAGCCTGTAAGTAATTTGATCACCTCCACCGAGGATACAACAATAATTTCCATTAAAGTGACCGATCAGAATTTTTTCTGAGGATACAGCAATAATTTCCATTAAAGTGGCCGATCAGAATTTTTTTCTGATCGGCCACTTTAATGGAAATTATTGTTGTATCCTCGGTGGAGGTGATCAAATTACTTACAGGCTTGAACCCGTCTAAAGCTTGAGGACCTGATGAGCTGCACCCAGTCAATGGAACCTCGTTGAACTCAGTTTTATTAAACGCATCATTGAATTGACCAACTAATTCCTATGCCCTTTCAGAGTTCGATTCAGCAACTCCGTCCCCTCCTCTTTTATTAAGGGGTGGGATACCATGCCTGGCTTTCTTCTGGCTATTGATATATCTGTAGAAGTCTCTGGGTTTTGCCTTTATATCACCTACCAAGTTATTCACATACAGATGTCATTTTTAATTTATCGTCTCAAGTTTTCAAATTTTGCCCTGAGTCTAAGACTACCTAGGAAAAATAGTGCGAGTCGGGCCGTCCGAATTGGACGTTTAGCTACAAAATGTACAAACTTGCATTTGCCCATTCTATTCTGCTCAAGAGTTGCCTTTCTGTATGTGCCCAGAAATGTTTTGCAATGAATTTTGCATTGCGCATGCGTAGGTGACCTTTTTTTTGTCTGTAATGAACGTTCAAATCCATTAAAAATCGGAACTCACTTTACATTTAACAACAGCTCATAATAATGCACCTCAAGCAAGTCTTTAATTTGTGAAATTCTCAGATTATCTCCTCTTCAATTAGAAATATAGCAATTTTAAAAATGTTGCTATTTCTATACCTGCCAGTCAATTTTCGCAATTTATCTAAAATGTGCTTTGTTGTCACCATTGCTGTTGACCATGATGAAAAATGATGTAGAAAATGTATGTAGCATATAACACTACCGATTGTGATTTTCTATGGAGTTTCCATTGAACAAAACTTCAAAGGATCAGACGCCTATACGTGATTGCAATGCATAGACACACAGGTATCTTATAAAATTGTGCATGTACCAAATTGTAGAAATCTTGTGTTAAGTGTTAATACATTAAATCTTGGCTTGTTTTAGCTCACCTGAGCCGAAGGCTCAGTGGTGAGCTTATAGTATGTCAAGGCCCCGTTGTCTGTCTGTCGTCTGTCTGTCAACATCTTCGAACGTCTTCTCCTCCAAAATCGCTGAGCCGATTGAAGTCAAATTTCATGTGGAGCATTCATGGAAGGGGGAACGGAAGTTTGTTCCTGGGGTCAAGGTCACATGACCAGGATGGTGGCCACGACCATATATGGTAAAAATCCTTCAAAAATATTGTAGCATTGGGGACTGGGGCCCATTATAGTTTGTTCAAATTATAACCCTCGTTTGACCTTGACCTATTTTACGCCAAGGTCAAATTCGGTCACATAGCATTTTTTATGGGAAAAAGTCAAAATCGTGTATTTTCCGAAAACTATTACAGCCTCTGAAAATTGGTAGATGCAGTAAGCTAAATGAGTGAATGAAGCTTCAGGATTATTCAAGGTCAAGGTCATTCCTTGGTCGAAGTTCGTTCAGGTGTGAAAATTAAAACGTTTTGTCCTCAGAAACCACTGGACCATTTATTACTAAATTTCACATTAATATCTTTAGGAAGGGGAAATCCAGTATTTATGAAAATCAGTTTGGTCACATGACAAAGAGTATGGCCTCGCCCATATATGAAAAAAACCCTTCAAAAATCTTCTCCGAAACCAGTCTGCCAATTGTCATGAAACTTTGTATGCAGTGTTGTGTTTTTGGGCCCATAAAATGTGTTCAAATGATGACCCTTGGATGACCTTGACCTATTTTTCACAAAGGTCATATTCGGTTGCATTGACTTTTGTATATGACGTGTCAACAACCAAATGTATGGTTCCACATTTTTGCAGCTTTCAGGCGAGCGAAACAGGACCATAGGTCCTCTTGTTTAATGATTTATTCAGCGAAAGTGACACAGTGACCCCTTTGGTATTTAAAGATCAACTAAAACACTTTTTTTATTATATGAACTAAGAGTACATCGAACTATAAGAAAAAGGCTGGAAACCAGACTAAAGGCTGAAAACCAGACTGAGAAAATTCTAGTTTTTAATGTAATGTTACTTGCTAATTAGCTTGAAATAAGCATTGACTCTTATGCTGGCATTTGAAGAATAATGACATTTAAAACACACAATCAGAACTTTTGGTCTTTTTATTTTTAGATTCCCTTCAGTACAATAAAATTAACTGTCTTAGCTATTCATCAATGCACTATGTTTCAGAAAGGATTTAAAATTTGCAAATTTTCTTCCACTTTAACGCTTTGAAAAAAAAAATGGGCGGTGCTTAAACTAATTTGCATAATACTGAACGGTGCTGTAACTTTTGTTAGAAATGGTTATTTTCTTTTCAAGAGAGTGCTTCTCTCAATATTATCTATTTGTTGCATTAATCAGTTTGGAAAGTGTTCAGATCTTTTCAGGCGAGTTTACATAAACAAAAACAGTTTTGGCTTTTGCGTGGAAAAATGAGTCCTCTAACCAAAACACATATGTTCTAGAAAGGGTTATCCTTTGGAAGCAAGGACTACACTACAGAACTGGAAACTATGGAGTGTACATGTTTTCTGGGCCAGACTAGCTAGTTTCGGCCAATTAGGCCTCGCCGTTTTGGAGTAGGTTCCATTTGCAAGTACAATGATAACAGAAGCATCTTTTATGTATAGCAACCTTTTTGTCCGAGTATATATATATGTATATTGATTCATCGCCCTTTAAATTCAACCGTCATACATAAAATATCTAGATGCGAGTTCAATTATAAGGTTGGACTTCCGGGAATAAATCATTCGAAAAATGAAAGAAAAGTGCGCCCATCATGTGAACGAGTCCGTATAATTAACACCCCACTCAACCCCAATTTATTTAGAGAAAATTGGGGTTTACGGGGATAAACTTTATTTTTCTTATTTCTGCTCCAACAAATAGGTTGTGGGTACTCGTTAGAACCGCTTCAATGAGGCGGTTCTCACGAGCAGCAACAACCTGTGTTTGCAGTATACATAAGAAAAATGTCAAGGATTTTCATCAGAAAAGTAGCCATTTTGGAGATGCGAAAAAATGCACTATGTCGCACGGGTGTTATCGTAATGCGATTTGGAAACTGGGTACATTCACGAAACATTTCTTACCGTTCGCAGTCGTCGAGTTTGTGAAACAGGGCATAAAACTGCTCTAAATTTACGTCCAAAATAACTTCAGTAGCATACGGTCAACGTGACAAAATGTTTTTGTTTGTTTGTTTGTTTGTATTGGAGTTAACGGCCAAGTCAACACTATTTTAGGTCATTTTGAGCCGGTCAGTATCCCTATCTACACTTTTCCTGAGCTTGCTTATACGTAAGCGGCTAACCAATACAGTACACATCCTTTCGCCAGAAACTTACAACTGCCCTTCTTGAATCAGCGGAAGGGAGAGAATAACTGCAGAAAAGATTTCACGACCAATCTCCACGAAAGAATATTGCCGACCCCGCAGGTATCGAAACCGTGTCATCCTGGTCACCAGTCAGGCGCGCATCCGACTTAGCTACCGAGGCCGGCTATGACAAAATGTCAGCGTGTGTCACTCAGTTTGAAAGATCAGTCTGCAATGTGTAGCAACAGCGACGTCATTTGATAACCAGTTTCTGATTACGCCACATGTAGTCATTTGACAACTAGTTTCTGATTACGCCACATGTGGCGTAATCAGAAACTGGTTATCAAATGACATCGCTTTTGTTACGCATTGCATATTTGGAGTAACTATGGTATATTAATCGTTACGCATTAACTTGAAATGAGTTGATCTGAAGATTTATTTTCAAGACAGCGCTTTAAAAGTACTTGCCGACGTGAAGAAACTCAAAGTAATCTCAGATGTTATTCACCGGGGCCATCTTCAAAGGATATTCTAATAAGGTATATTATTTTCTATATTCTTCTGTTTTTTGTTCACTATGGGGATTTGCCCACGTAAAATATTCTGCTGGGTAGAATAAGGGAATTACATGGACATGTTCAAGACATGAAGACTTACTACAAAGAACATATACGAAGAAGCAACGAAAAAAAAAACAACAAACACACACACACACACACACACACACACACACACACACACAAAAAACACTGTTTGATTCTACGGAACCCGGAAGGGACATGATTTTTTATTTTTATTATGTTGTGCGAACAAGATATTATCTTGTTCGGACAACATATTATCTTGTGGGGACAAGATATTATTTTGTGCGCACAAGATATTATCTTGTGCGGACAAGATAATATCTTGTTCGCACAACATATTATTTTGTGCGCACAAGATATTAAGTTGTGCGAACAAGATATTATCTTGTCCGCACAAGATAATCTCTCGCCCGCACAACATAGATCTTGTGCGGACAAGATAATATCTTGTCCGCACAAGATAATATCTTGTTCACACAACTTCCCAAGCTCTATGTTGTGCAAACAAGGTCATATGGTGTGCGAACAAGATAATATCTTGTCTGCACAAGAAATTAAGTTATGCAAACAAGATATTATCTTGTCCGCACAAGACAATTTGTTGTTCGCACAACATAAAATATGTTGTCCGCACAAGATAATATCTTTTCCGCACAACATATTATCTTGTCCGCACAAGATGATATCTTGTTCGCACAACTTAATATCTTGTTCGCACAACATATTAAAAAAAATTCATGTCCCTTCCCGGGTTCCGTATGATTCAGCTAAACGTTAATAATTACACTTTCAGTACATTTATAGTACAACCTTATAGTAAATCAATGAATATTTTTTTTTGTTTTACGGCCATTTCAGGATTATTTCACTCATATCGAGCTGATCGTTAAAAGGAGGTTGCCGAGAATCGGCGTGCCCGGAGAAAAATCACCTGACCTTTCGTTGCAGAACTTGGTGTCTCACATGAGACCCGACCCACAGTTCAGTGAGACCATACGATTAAGAGACAGCGCTCTTATCCACTAGGTCGTTTTATATTGGAAGTTGTGTTTCAAACTTGCCAACGTGTACTTTGTGCTGTGCACCGACTTTTGAGAGAAGCAATACAATATGCTTACTTAAAAGATGTAGCACTTTAGTCACAAACGTTTAAGATAAATATAGAGGCGTCCACAAGGTATCGTTTTATTTTGTTTCTTGTAATATATTCAGTTATTTGTTTCAAATGAAATTTCTTACAGTTAATTGAAATGGACAGAAAACATTTTGCTATGCTGTGTAAATTGCATTTCTCTAATGAAATTGCGGGTTGAAATGCAAACCTTATTTTTCTTGACATAAGGGTATTACATGAGCATGTTAACGTGACGAAAATAAAATTGGATAAAACTAGCAAATATGATTTGTTGGAACGTACATGATTAATAATAATAATATAACAACTGCTACAGCTACTACTACTACTAGTACTACTACTGACAATAATTGTAATATTAAAACGATAATAATAATTATACTATTACTACTTTTTCCACTACTGCTACTATCAGTGGGCACCCGCCGATAGGGGCTTGAAGAAATAAATTGGGCTGGATGATGCTTCCACGCAGTGCTGAAACCGACCGCATATGAGTGCCCATGGAAAGCGATGGGAGTCTGACCGCCCCTATATATAAACCATTTTGGTTTTTTTGCGCGGCGGGGCTTGATATGCCATTTCATCTCAATGTCGGGTAAAAGTCTCACAAATTGGAAGCAATGTCTCCAAATGACCTTGATAATGTTGTCAGGAACATAAAATCTAAATACAAACAAACAAACCACTACTACTGATAATACTACTTATAATAACGAAGATAATAATCTTAAAACAAATACGATGACAATAATAATTATACTCTTACGACTACTCCCACTACTTCTACTACTACTTCTACTACTACTACTACTACTACTACTACTACTACTACTACTACTACTACTACTACTTCTACTACTACTACTACTACTATAACTACTACTACTACTGCTACTACTACTACTACTACTACTTCTACTACTAATACTACTGCTGCTGCTGTCGCTACTTCTACTACTGCTTCTATCACTGTACTACTACCGCTACTTCCACTTTTATCATTATATGAGTTATTGTATTAGTTTTATTATTATTATTATTATTAATGTGATGAAAATAAAGTGGATAAACACTAGCATATTTTGTTTGTAGGAAAGAACATTTAATAATAACAATAATAATAATAATAATGATAACAAATTAAAATAATAATAAAAATAATAATAATAATGTGTTGTTGGAAAGGAGGGTGCTAAGTATAAAGAAGACCAGTCTTTTTGCTGATTGTGCTTTTTGCTGATATAATTTCGCTAGGGCTGTGCTCACTGATCAATCATTGTCAAATTTAACTCTGTGAAATACACATTGTTAAATTCAACACCGGTTTCAACGTCAATTTAGATATTCAACCTATGGAATTCAACAAAAAAGAACAACAAAAAATGTACAACCGGCATTTGCTACCGCAAATTCAGTGTTCATGTAATTCTAGTTATATAACTAAACGGCTTTAATAATGATATACCATTGCCTTTTTCTTGCTGAAATGGTACAATGTAATTACAATCGAGTCACTTGATATGTCATATCTTTTCTTGTTTTATAAGGAATCCATATATGAAATTTCAAAAACCCAGCATGCAGGGTTCAAACCTTATGCCATGCTGAAAAAATATGATGAACGGAAGGACGGACGAACAAAACAAAATCAACAATGCCCTAACAACTTAGTAGGGGGCATCAATAAAGAAGGTCTTCAAATTGCAAAATTTCAAAAAGCCTAGCCTATGTAATTCTTGGAATATTTTGCTAACAATCCTTTCCTAAGTCCACAAAAGGCAATATTTGGTCCAATTTTGATAAAATTATACCACAATTTAATCAGGTCACCTTTACATTGGTTCCAAACGGCCTACGAGATTTCAAGAGCCTCGCGCCTATGTGGTTCTTGCGATATATTGCTTACGACAGTTTCCTATGACAAACTGCCAATGTCCACAAAGGGCATTATTTGGTGGATCTTTTATAAAGTTAAGCCAAATTTTAATCAGGTCATCTTCCCATTGGTTCCAAGAGCCCGCAAAATTTCAAGAGCCTAGCCCAGGAACTTCTTGAGATATTATGCTTAAGATATAGAGGATCTTACATGAGTGTTCATGTATTATTGAATTTATTAAACGAGTTGAGGTAAAGGGATAAAATGCGAGGCAATGCATTTTATCCCTTTTCCTGAACGAGTTTAATAAATTCAATAATACATGAGCACGAATGCAAGATTCTATTTATCATATGGTATTTAAAACGCATTTTTATTCACGATTGTTTACAAAAATATAAATATTCCGCCATTAGTAAACGCGACGTCGTTAAGGACGTCGTACATGTAACGTTACGGGAAGTATCTAGCTAATTTACATAATATTATTTAATCCACTAGTGGATTATCGAAAATTAGACATGGCGTTATTACACTCTCAGACGCGACGTCATATGATAAACAAGCTTTTTCTATGCAAAAAAATACGAAGGAGAATAATTTGAACAGTCATCCATAAATCTATATAAAACTTTGATCAGGTTATCAATACCTTGATTCCAAACAGCCTGCAAGATTTCAAGGATCTAGCCCAATTTGTTTACTTTTGTGAGTGTGTGTACAACTTATAGTATTTTGTTTTGGATAGCCGAATGGCCATTTTGTGGGTAAGTAAATCTCCTTTTGGCTTTCCGCTATTGATTTTCTATGTCAAAATGAGTAAGTCCACAAAGGGGCCTAACTTGATCAAACTAGTAAGAATAGGTCACTCAAGAGAGGCCATAAACCAAGAACACGACTATCAAAGGTCACCTAACGAAAGTAAGCGCCGTGGAGGCACAAACAAAAATATCAGACGAATCTGGAACTAACGGCACAAAGCGAATTAACAAATAAGACACCGCAAAAGAAAGAAAGATAGAAGTGAAGTCAATGATCAAGAATCGATACAATTATCCTACAGCTCCCATCAGAGACACCAAAGGGAAAGAAACACAAACATGAAACAACTAGACCCAAATGGAAATATCAATAGCGGAAAGTCAAAAGGAGAGTTACTTTCCCACAAAATGGCCAATCGGCTATCCAAAACAAAATAATATAAGCCGTACACACACTCCAATACAAGCCACAGAAAAGTAAATCGCGATAGAAGAACCGCCTTGGCACGGTCAGTGAAACGAATTCCAATGGGGGCTTAAATCGATTTTAGGTGACCACAATCCTCGCCTTTACTTTTGTTGCCATTTGGCAAATAATTTGTGCAGTCCGCATGAAGGCCTCCTAACTCATCAGGGCAACATCTCCGTGAACACAAAAATCAAACAACCACAGAGATGAAACAACGGTGAGGACTCGACGGCAAGAAACCACTGAAATGCTGGAGCAAAAGAAAACCAACAGTTAGACTCCGATGGGCCCAAGTTGTAAAACTACTGGGGCTTCAAATTCAGAGTTTATGCCAGTTCAACCATCACTCAGTTCCAGTGCAGGAATAAGTATAATAACAATAACAAATTGATCCTCATAGAGGCTCCATAGCTCAACAGTGAGTCGTAATAAAATACACAGTAAAACGATCATGTATAGATAAATTGTTTGATTTGAGGTTGAAAGTCCTGTCAACACTATTAAGGTCATTTTGGAGACGTTGCTTCCAGTTGTGCCGAAATTTTACCCGACATTGAGATGAAATGACATCTCAATCCCTGCCGCCAAATGAAACAAATAGGGTTTATAAGCATGGACGGGCCGACTCGCAGCTATTTTTCCTGGGCAGGCTTAGACGTTCAAAGCCGATTACCAGTACTCATGTGTGGTCGGTATCAGTTCTGCGTGGACGCATCGTGCAGCCCAATCTATTTCTGCAAGCCCCGGATGGGCGGGGGCGGGGTATAGATAAATAAAATCGTGAATCAGGATTGAGGACTCAACAGCAATCCGATGTCAGAGCAGAAGACCACAACTTAGATCACTGAAAGGGGGGTGCCCATAAGGCCCTTTTCCTGCCCTGGAACAAAAGTCTTCATTTTCTCCTGATATATTGCCTATAGTGTCCCATTTACTAAAATAGTGTTGGTTTTGTAACGTAAGCCCTAGTTATTGAGAAACATGATAATGAAAGTTGGTGGGGTAACTCAGCATTAATCTGAGGTATCATGTTTTACGCACTGTTTCTTTTTTAAAATATATCACACCCACTCATTATTTCCTCTGTTTGTTAGACACATGTATTGGGTAAATTCCTACTTAAATTTTTTTCCTCTTAAGGGAAATACTACATCTGCTGCAACTATGTTAATAACATCGTCAATTTTTGATAATTTTGCATCTTCAAATTCAATAAATCCTAGCCTATCTCCGAAACTAAATAACAAATTATTTTCAAACTTACTTGAATTTAACATTGGAAAGGCACAAAGTGTGGATTAGGTTTTGGTGACCTTGACTTAATATTCAAGGTCACATGGGCTGGTCAAATATCAAAATTAAGGGTGACCATTTTGGCCATTTTTATGTTCGTGAACAAAAAGCTTCAAATTCTCCTAATACATTGCCTTTAGAATTCCTTCTACTAAGACAGTCTAGGCTTTACAAAGTAAGCCCTAGTTATGGAGTTAAATGATCATGCAACTGGTTGGGCTAATTCGATACAATGCTAAGGTATTGTGTTTTATTCACCACATCTCTTTTAAAATATAGCAAACACAGTCATAACTTCCTCTGTTTGTTTGTTTGCCTTTGGTTACATCCTAGGTAACATCTACCTTGTTTTCTTCCTCTAAGGTTAAGTATGCCAACTGCAGCAAGTCTTTTATGAAAACCTTCTATTTCTTAGAGTTTTGCATCTTGGAATTCAAGTGTTTTTTTCTGGAATTAAATTAAATAAATCTGAAGACAGTATTTGGAGAAAACAAACTGTTGCCTAGATTATGGTGACCTTGACCTTATCAACATGGTTACATGGTCTTTGAAATTATCAGATGCACCAATAAGGTCATATTCTGCCGAACTCACCCATCAACATCCCCGCCCCGCTCTCCCAGTCACAACAGATCTTCATTTACTCAAGAGCATAGTCCTGTCTTATTATTTTCCCTTATGAGGAAAATATAAGGACTGCAGCTTCTTACATGACAATGTGCATTTTGCTTATTTTAAGTCTTGGAATTTGCAGAAGCTTTCGTTATCTCTCAGATCTGTGTTTGAATTCTTTTGAAATGTGTATGTAGATATTATTGTGAGTGCACAAAGTTGATCAGGTTTTGGTGATATTGACCTTATTTTTAGGTCAGACTGAAATTGGTCTTTGTTAATTGTGTTGTGACCTTGAAAACGAGTTCATCAAAGCCTAATATTGTTTGTTTATCATTACATATTAAGCCCCTTGTTTTGTCCTGGTGACTATGCCAGTTAAACTAGCATCCAGTCCACTCAATTGATCCCACAAATTGTGCAAACAAGCTTAGTTTACTGCACTTCAATCTACTTTGACCTTTGATGACCTTGAAATGAGGTTAATGTTAACCAACTTGAAACCCTGGCCCAATAATTCATCTAGGCCAGAATCAAGTCAGGAGTTCAAAAGAAACTATACGCGAAGCTTAAAAATTTTGACCTATTTTTTTCTGTGGTGACCTTGAAAATAAGGCCCAGAACCTGTAACCAACTCAGAGACATGTCCAAATGCTACATCCAGCCAAGTCTGGTGTAATGCTGCATAGTTTAAGTGACAGCTCGACTAAAGATCAATATGAGTGTAATTGTAGATATCAAGCCTGTCTTGACCTACAAATGAGGTCATGGTCTCCAAAATCTAAGCGCAACGGCAAGTTCCAATGATATAGATATATTGGTAGGTCAATGTAATTTCACAGGATTTGAATTAACTTATTCCCCAATAAAGGCAAACATTCTTTTCAATTTTGAAAATCTCACAGACCATGTGACCTTCAAGATATGGTCAAGGTCACACAAACCTAGTCAGCCCTTTATATTCTCAAAATCTTATATTCTGATTAATTTCAAAAGAATCCCTTGAGTAATTATAAAGAAAAAATATGATTTATTGAATTCCAAGATGCAAAATTCTCAGCAATAGAAGGTTTTCATAAAAGAGTTGCTGCAGATGGCATACTTAACTTTAGAGGAAGAAAACTAGGTAGGATGCTATCTAAGGCAAAACAAACAAACAAAGAAAGTTATAACTGGGTTTGCTATATTTTAAAAGAGATGTGGTGCATAAAAAACAATAACTCAGCATCATATCTAATTACCCCACCCAGTTTCATGATCATTTAACTCCATAACTAGGGCTTACTTTGCAAAAACTAGATTGTCTTAGTAAATGGAATTCTATAGGCAATGTATTAGGAGAATTTTTTTGTTCAGGAACATAAAAATGGCCGAAATGGTCACCCCTAATTTTGACATTTGACCAGCCTAAGTGACCTTGAATATTAGGTCAAGGTCACCAGAACCTAATCAACACTTTGTACTCTTCCATTGTTAAATTCATGTAAGTTTGAAAAAAATTTGCCATTTAGTTTCGGAGATAGGCTAGGATTAATTGAATTTGAAGATGCAAAATTAACAAAAATTGACGATGTTAATAAAATAGTTGCTGCAGATGTAGTAGTTCACTTTAGAGGAAGAACATTTAAGTAGGAATTTACCCACTACATTTGTCTAACACACAGAGGAAATAGTCAGTGGGTGTGATACATTTCAAAAAGAAACAGTGCGTAAAACATGATACTCCGGATTAATGCTGAATTACCCCACCCACTTTCATTATCATGTTTCTCAATAACTAGGGCTTACGTTACAAAACAAATACTATTTCAGTAAATGGGACACTATAGGCAATATATCAGGAGAAAATGAAGACTTTTGTTCCGGGACAGGAAAAGGGCATTATGGGCACCCCCGTTTGCATTAAATATTTTGTATTAATGTAGATTTGTATTTAATTATACCAAATCTTCAAATTGGTTTCAAGAACCTAGCCCATGTGGTTCTTGAGATATTTTGCTTACAAGCTGTTCTAATGCCAAATGCCTGAGTCCACAAAGAGGCATAATTTGGTCTATGTTTCATAAATTATACCAAACATTAATCAGGCCATTTTTAGATTGGGTCCAAATAGCCTGAAAAATTTCAAGAGCCTAGCCCAAGCTGTTCCTCAGATATTTTGCTTACAAGAAGTTTCCTATGCCAAAATGCCTACGTCCAAAAAGGGGCATAATTTGGTAAATAATTCATATAATTATACGAAATTTGTTCAGGTCATCTTCACATTGGTCCAAAGTAAGAGAAGAAAGGAATATCAGAGGAACAAATCAACAGAGAAAGTCCATTGTCCTTTTAACCATATTCTCATCGTCTAGTTTAAAGGGTTATGTTTTACTGCAGTTATACGTAGTAAAATGTGCTGATAACGTTTTACATACGGCTATATATGGCTACATACGTGACCTGGCTTCGTGTTTTAAGTTTTCAAAACGCATGTTTCATTTCGATATACGTAGAGTATACCTAGATAAATCGATGTTAAATGTAGTTAAACCTACTAAAACGTAGATTAGACATATTCACTACATGTAAGTACGGAACCCAGGAAGGGACATTTCTGTTCCAGTAGCTAGCAGAACAGAATTTAAAACAATAAAATTAGCGTGGAGAGGAAAACAAAAAATGTGTTGTTTAAACGATATAATACGACATATTTCTTGTTTTCTGTTCCACTCTGAAAAAGTAGTGTGGAATTTAAAACAATAAAATTAGAATGGAACAGAAAACGAAAATATGTCGTTTAAACGACATATTTATTTTTTTCTGTTCCACTCTGAAAAAGTAGCGTGGAATTTATAACAATAAAATTATAATGGAACAAAAAACAAAAATATGTCGTTTAAACGACATATTTATTGTTTTCTGTTCCACTCTGAAAAAGTAGCGTTGAATTTAAAACAATAAAGATGTCGTTTAATCGACATAATCTTGATCTCCCATTGGTTAAAGACGTCGTTTTTTCAACATAATATGTCGTTTAAACGATATAATCCTAGCCTTCCATTGGTTGGCATGTTTGTCTGATTTGAGGTTTAACGCCCCAGTCAAAACTGTTTAGGTCATTTTGGATACCTCGTTTCCAATTTTGTGGGACTTTTACCCGACATTGAGATGAAATTACATCTCAAGCCCTGCCGCCGAATTAAGCCAAAAGGGTTTATATGCATGAACGATCCAACTTGTAACACTTTATCTGAGCATGCTTAGAACCCCCAAGCGGTTTGCCAGAAGGCCTATTCATGTGTGGTTGCTTTCAGCTCTACGTGAAAGCACGATGCAGCCCAGTCTATTTCTTCAAGCACTGATGTGTGAGGGCCGTCCATTGATTGTTGTCACGACTTATACTCAAATCATAGGTCATATCCAGAGAAACGAACCTAGGATCATAGTGTCAGCTCTCCTTTTCGCATGCCCGTTTCTCGTTATAACCGCCTTGCCACCCAGTACCCAAAACATAGGTATTGGAGCAGAAAATAGAAAATGTATATATATTCCTGTAAACCCCATGCAGTTTTCTCTATGTAGATTTTGATTTACATGGGGGTTGTGAACCAGTTCAGCAAGGTTTTATTGGCCTGAATAGGACACGGACGTAGTGTCAGACAACCAGCTTGTTTTCGCCTTGTGTTTCTGTGGGATGGAATACCAGCTTCTCACTTTAATATGAAGGAAAGAATTCACTTCTCGGTCAAGTTAGTCTGACAGACGGGCATGTGAAAATGACTGCTGACACTATGATCCTAGGTTCGTTTCTCTGAATGTGGTGATACGGGACGGGGCCTGCAGAAATAGAAAGTACAATTGAACGCGTGTTGCATAGAATAAAGCTATACTTAACACAGTTGACCATCGTACATTATCTGAAATCGGAAGCTGCTGCTACTGTACGGCCAAAAATCGTTAGCTGCTTTACATGCTATTTATAAATCACACAAAAAATCAATAAAAATCATTAATGACACTTTTGTTGAACACATCTTTTGGAAGGTAAGAGGCGTTTCTTGTCAAATTTGCTTCGATAATCAATCATCTTGCGTCCTGTTCTTCACAAGAAAACGATTCTGATGCTGCATCAGTGATTTATCTCATCCTCGCTCTCGGCGATTGTTACTATTTTACGATTTGTCTGTCATCTGGTCAGTTTATACATTTATTAAATTAGCGGTAGCCAAATACGGTTATAAACCAGTATATCTCAATATCCGTTTGCTAGTTCTATATTCCTGTCATCAAAATAATAACCTCTTTGTTCAGGGCCTATCCTGTTGGTGACTGTACGATTAGCTGCTAGCTTCGTTTTTTCTTTGTACGATCAGCTGCGATTATCACTGCCTGCATGGATTGAAGACGTAGTTTTAGCCTTTATATATAGCTCGAACGATTTGACCTGAGACTAACCTTTATGCATGGAATAAATTTGTCAATGTTATCGCCAAAAACGTCGGCTTTCGTAAACGTCTCGTGAATTTTCGGCATCACGTGAATTGCGATCCATTTACCGACCTCTTTGTATTGAATAACAATATTGCCATTTTCGGGAGACGGCGAAGATTAATACATGCATTCAGTCGGGTGTGAAATTATGTTAATAGAGTTCACCAGTCCCAGGTCAATTTGTTCGTACAAATTATCCCAATTTGATAGCTTTACTGAATCTCACGCCTGTACAGAGACACGGTAAATATTGCTATCAGAGTCAGAATGGTGATACTACGACCAATGATCTTCATACACTATATATATAGGACCCGTGATACAGGAAGCTAGTCCGTAGTATTTTCACCAAAGAGGTAAACTTAGCTCCACTATCCCCACCACCTTGAGCCGTGGAAATTTTCGTCCAATCTCTAATGGCCCGAGGGAAGAATGGAATTTTGTGAATGTCATTTCTTGAACGCTATTAAATGGTGATTTCTACACCTTCTTGCTAGGGGAACAAGGTCATCTGTTTAAATGCTTGCAACACCCTTTAGACCTTTGTTATACAGTATTAGCATACTGTCTCCTCTCTCTGGTGAAAGAATGTGCATTGTACTGGTTATTCGACAGACTGATAGCAAGCGGTTGGTAGCTCTGCCCCATAGCGTAGATTATGAGTACTCGTTAAAACGCAATATTATAAGTACAAAATATTCAGTACCATTTTTTCTCTTTGCGTTTCAGTCTATTTATAGCTTACGCGTTTATGTTCGATAGCCGGAAAGACCCGACAACGGGGTACGGTTTATTTCGTCTGTCACCCGTAAACGATACAAAAGATGCCAGCAACAACTGTCGTCTACTTTGTCGGGTACTGTTAAAGTCATTGTTGCAAACAATGTGGATCCAGATCAGACAGCTCTTCAATAAGCAGTTTGACCAGGATCTATATTGTTTGCCTACATCTAAAATATGTTTAAAGTTGGCAAGAATGGGAAGCAGACGACTTGTTTTGTGGGCTTTTGTTGTACCGACCTTCTGTTCGAAGGAATCTTCTTCAGTAATTTTATTTATTTAATAACCGGTATGAACATCGCTTTAGTTTTGACGGTATCACAACCTTACTAACCAAAATGAGTATTACAAATACATTTAAAATATCAATATCACCCCTTAGGTTACACTCTGCTTCTTCTGTACGGATTCCCCATTCTATTAAGAACTTTAATACTATGTTGCCTTCGGTATTGGTTAGACCCTTAAATTTGTCTTCTGTAACTTCAGTTAATCTCAAAGGAGCAGGCAATACCAATGTTTTTGGGAGTAGTCTTCGTATAAGACTATCTCCTCTCAAATCACCCATCCTTCGAAAATATACTAATCCGTGGAAAAGAAGTGGAATGTATCCTAGCATTTCTAAGTGCAATGCCAAGAGGTGCAGATGTTGTTCGCATTTAAGCACTGCGTCTACCGTTACTTCATCTGTAAACGGTAGACGCTTCTCTGTAGTTAACATGTCTGATTTGACATGACAGTCTACAGATTTAATTTATCTAATTACTTGACGTGCTGCAAACTGTAATATGCAGTACGTCGGTCAAACTAACCGCATGCTTAAAACTAGATTGAACGAGCATTATCGTAGAATGAGTAAGCCTAAGAAAACTGACACTTTCTTGTACCGTCACTTTCGACGTACAGGTCATTCTGTAAATAACATTATTATACAACCAGTGGAAAAACTTTATTACGATGCAAATTCTACATCTAGATTCAAAATAATCAAAAGACATGAAGCTGAACTGAAATGGATTAAATTTTTACAGACCCCTTTTCCACTGGGATTTAATGACAACATTTATCATGAGGGTAATATTTCCAGAATGCCGGACTTTGATATTTTCTCACTCCTGGAATGTCGAAAACGCAGAACTAGATCTCACGGCACCAGGAAAAATGGTAACTTTAAACGTAAATCACGTGCGTTTAAACGAAACAATACTAGACTGAAGTGACTGTCAATTATATTATTAAATCATGGACGCCACTCTATGCTTTCATTTTTAAGTTCATTACCCGTTTCTGTTTTTACGTCTTCTGGACACCGAGGCGAATAAATTCTACGATAGTTCTCATCAGTTATATGATGCGGCTCTCTTAACTAGAGGCTATACTCAGCATACTCTCCGTCCTTACATTGATTCTGAAATTAATCATAAACGTCATTTCTTCAAAATATCCTTCATTAATAAGGGTATGGATTTTATAGATTTGCCCAGTATCTTCCGTGAGAGATCGGTGCTTTCTTCTATTCCTGCTTATTTTCAAAATACTGAAACACCTATAATTTGCTATAAATATAACAAACCTGTTAGATCTATCATTTTTAATTTCAATAAACTTGTTTCAGATCTTGATATTGATACTAATACTCGTGATTCATGTGATTGTAAAAACTCAAAGTATTGCTATCCTGCTGCTGGTCATGTAATTACTGGCAATTTGAAAATTATTCCTGATTCTAGGATAAGGAATATAATTTCTAAAGGACCGAAATATCGGTTTCCTTCTAAAATTGATTTCAGTAAATGTAGAGATGAAATCGCTGCTTCCTTGAATGAATTCGGTAATCGATGGTGTAAGCGAGAGTATGTTGAGTGTAAAGCCCTAAAAGACTGGAAACTTAGCATTTTAAGACTAGTGAATAAACGCATTTCTTTCTATTCTCAAAATACTAACTTATTACCTCCTAAGCCCAAGACGTCTTTACGTCATCTTAAACTAGGTATTCAAGAATTTCATAAGAAGTTTGTTTTGGCCCCTGCAGACAAGGCCGCTAACAACGTCGTCGTTGTGTGACGGCTCCACTATGTTAACACGCTTAAGCAGGAGCTTGGTGGTACTAAGGCCTATGAACTTCAGCCTTTGGCTGAAGAGAGAGCTATAGTAGATAAACATGTTTGTCTTTCAGCCACCAAGTTTGCTGTGTGTGTTAACGAAGGCCAAGACAAGCTTCCTACGCTATACTGGTTACCAAAACTTCATAAAAAACCTTACAAAGCACGGTTTATTGCAAATTCTAGTTCTTGCACTACCACTGAACTTTCTAAATTATTAACTTCCTGTCTTACTGCTATTAAAACGCATGTAATTAAATATTGTGATAAAGTCTTTGAAAGATCAGGAAGAAATCTGTTTTGGTCTATAAAAAATTCGAATGAGGTTTTAAATAAATTGAAATCTAGACAGTTTCGTGCTTCTAGTCTGTCTACCTACGATTTTTCCACTCTTTACACTACACTTCCTCATAATCTTATAAAAGAAAAGCTTAATGATTTAATTGAATGGGCTTTTCACAGAGAAGATTCTCTCTATCTTGCATGTAATGTCAGAAATGCATTTTTCACTTCTAAAGAGCATAAGAATTATACACTTTGGTCATGTCAGAAAGTGTGTGATGCCCTCACCTTTCTACTTGACAATATTTATATTAGATTCGGTACTAAGTTATTTAGACAAATTGTGGGTATTCCGATGGGTACTAATTGCGCACCTCTTGTGGCTGATCTGTTCTTTTATTGTTATGAAAGAGACTTCATTTTGTCGCTTTCCATTGATAACCAATCTGAAATTATTGAAGCTTTTAGCTCTACTTCTAGATATTTAGATGATTTATTAAATATTGATAATACCTATTTTGATGGTTTGATCAGTCAGATTTACCCCCTAGAACTTCAGTTAAATAAAGCAAATTCTTCTGATACCGAGGCCCCATTTTTGGATTTACATCTATCTATTGTAGATGGATTTGTTTCGTGCAAAATTTATGATAAACGCGATGACTTTGATTTTGAGATTGTAAATTTTCCTTTTTTGGATGGTGATGTTCCTCGTGCGTCATCCTATGGCGTTTATATTTCGCAATTAATTCGATTTGCTAGAGTGTGTAGTCATGTAACTGACTTCAACACTCGTAATAAATTATTAACGGCTAAACTCCTTAATCAGGGTTATCGGTACCATAAACTACGCAAAGCCTTTTCAAAATTTTATAGACGCCATTCTGATTTAATTTCAAAATTCAATATTGGACTTAAATCTCTTTTGCAACAAGGTCTATCGGAACCCGAATTTTATGGTGACTTAGTATATAAATTCAGAAAAATATATAACCGCAATGACTTCAGCACCCAATTTCGTAAAATCATTCTTCGATATAAAAAGATTGGGTACAACATGGATATTATACGACAGACTGCATGCATGGTAGTTAACCCAATCACGGTTGGCAACTTTGCTTCCCTCTTTAATTGCACGCCGGTGGGTCAGGCCTCAGATTCTATGACGGCTCCAACGTAAAGGCTTATTGAAAATTAAAGAGATAATGTTGGTTGGTGCCTGATGCTCTGTCTCTGGTCGGGCTCATCGGAGTCTAACTGTTGGTTTTCTTTTGCTCCAGCATTTCAGTGGTTTCTTGCTGTCGAGTCCTCACCGTTGTCTCACCTCTGTGGTTCTTTGATTTCTGTGTTCACGGAGGTGTTGCACTGATGAGTTAGGAGGCCTTCATGCGGACTGAACAAATTATTTGTCTAAATCGCGACGGAAGTAAGGGCGAGGATTGTGGCCACGTAAAATCGATTTAAGCCCCCCAGTGGAAATCTTCCACTGACCGTTCCAAGGCGGCTCTTCTGTGGCGATTTATTTATGTTGTTGTTTGTTACTTACTGTGTGTATCACTTGTGTCTTTTAATTTTGGATGGCCATATGGCCATTTTGTGGGAAAGTAACTGTCCATATGGCCTTCCTTTGTTTAGGTTTCCATTATGGTCTGGTCGCTTAATGTTTGTATTTCTTTCCCTTTGGTGTCTTTTGTGGATGGAGTAAGTTAATTGTATCATTTCCTGATCTTTGTTTTACTTCTACTTTTAAACCGTAGACTTTTCAGGTGAAGTATTTTTTCTTGGCATCGTAACAGGGTCAAATTGACAGCACCTATACTTGTCGACAGTAGAGTTTGTTAGTATTTGAGTTCAACGGCAGATGCAATGCAATTTAAGTCATTGCACGACCCGACCGACTGAAGTCGGTTGATTTTCTAAGAGTGCCCTAAAATCACCGTGTCATTCGGTCATTCGGTCATTCTGTCAGTCTGTCTGTCCGTCCGTAACACGTTTGTGAAAATTGGTGATAGTGACTAAACTGCTTGGAATATTTAAACAATTTTTGGCATACTGATAGATATCAATGAGATCTAACCTATGAACTTGCGAAATATTACATTCCATGTAGTATAGCCTCGCCGAGGCGAAAAATCCGTAACCCGTTTGTGAAAATTGGTGATTGTGACTTAACCGCTTGGAATATTTAAACAGTTTTTGGCATACTGATAGATTTCAATAGGATCTAACCAATGAACTTGCGAAATATTACATTCCATTTAGTATAGCCTCGCCGAGGCGAAAAACGAGAAAATTTTCGAACTGCTTCATCTCGGAAACCGGTGGGCCGATTGAAGTCAAATTCCATATGGAGCCTCTATGGGATGAGGGAAACCAAACTTTGCTCATGGGGTCCAGGTCACTTGACCAAAATGGCCGCCAAGCCATATATGGTCTGTCAGTCTGTCCGTCCGTAACACGTTTGTGAAAATTGGTGATAGTGACTTAACCGCTTGGAATATTTAAACAATTTCTGGCATAATGATAGATATCAATGAGATCTAACCAATGAACTTGCGAAATATTACATTCCATTTAGTATAGCCTCGCCGAGACGAAAAATCCGTAACCCGTGAAAATTGGTGATAGTGACTTAACCGCTTGGAATATTTAAAGACGTTTTGGCATACTGATAGATATCAATGAGATCTAACCAATGAACTTGCGAAATATTACATTCCATTTAGTATAGCCTCGACGAGGCGAAAAATGTGAAATTTTTTGCACTGTTTCTCCTCGGAAAGCGTTGGGCCGATTGAAGTCAAATTTCATATGGAGCCTCTATGGGATGGGGCTAACCAAAATTTGCTCATGGGGTCCAGCTCACATGACCAAAATGGCCGCCAAGCCATATATGGTCTGTCTGTCTGTCCGTCCGTCCGTAACCCGTTTGTGAAAATTGGTGATAGTGACTTAACCGCTTGGAATATTTAAACAATTTTTGGCATACTGATAGATATCAATGAGGTCTAACCAATGAACTTGCGAAATATAACATTCCATTTAGTATAGCCTCGCCGAGGCGAAAAATGTGAACATTTTCGAACTGCTTCTTCTCGGAAACCGTTGGGCCGATTGAAGTCAAATTTCATATGGAGCTTCTATGGGAGGGGGGAAACCAAAATTTGCTAATGGGGTCCAGGTCACATGACCAAAATGGCCGCCAAGCCATATATGGTAAAAACCCTTCAAAAATAGTCTTCTCCAGAACCAATGGGCAGATTTCCACGAAACTTGATAAATGGCATCTGGGACGTGGGCCCATCATAAATTGTTAAAATGGTGACCCTGGGTTGACCTTGACCATCTTTGTGCCTAGGTCATACTTTGACACATATGCTTTTGTATTGGAAAATGTGAGAATGCATTTTATCCTGCAAACGATTCAGAATACAGTACTAAAGTATAAGATATATTTTTGCTCCTTACGATAAGGCGCATTTATTGGGGGAACCGTTTCAGGTCCAGGTCACATGACCAAAATGGCCGCCATACCCATATATGGTAACACTCATAAAGCTAAAAGCATCCGGCGGGTCGTGCACTTCAGCTGAAGCACTGGTTGTCCACACTTTTCCGGGACAGGCTTCTACGTAAGCGATTAACCAGTCCAGTGTACTATTGATTGCAGAAAGATTTAGCATTTGCACTGACCCACGAACCGCACTTAATCTGTCGTTTTTGTCACGTAGGCAAGTTATTTTCGGATGGAAAGTTAGAGTGTAATTATAGCCTATTTCAAAACTTCACGGCTGCGAACATTGATTTCACATTTCCTATTTGTGGGTCATAAGCGTCGAGCGGTTGATGATCAATGGCTCCGAATGAATATCATTTTTTTGAATTGAGGTTTAACGTCCTCGTCAGGACTATTAAGGTCATTTTGGAGACGTTGCTTCCAATTTTGTTGGACTTTTACCCGACACTGAGATGATATCAAAGGGAGCGTGGTAGCTCAGTAGTACACCTGCCTAGAATGTACGCGATTGCATATGGCAGTACATAGAGAAAGACAAAAATAAAAAAAAGAGAAAGAAATGACATCTAAAGCCGTGCGATCCAATAAAAACCAACTGGGTTAATATGTATGGGTGGTCCGACTCGTATTACTTTGCATGAGAGGGCTTCGACATCCTAAGCGGTTTACCAGTACTCATGTGCGGTCCGTTTAACCTCTGTGTGAAAACACCATGCAGTCCAGTCAATTTCTCCTAACCCCGATGGGTGGGGCCCGAAGGAACATGCGTGCGTACGGATGTGTTTGTTTGATTTGAGGTTTTACGCCATCGTGCTCACACATCTGGGCTTGAAGAAATAGATAGGCTGCATGATGCTTCCACGCAGAGCTGAAACCGATCGTCCATGAGTACTGGTAAACCGCTTAGAGGATCTAAGCCTGCATCGGTGCGAGTCGGACCGTCCATGATTATAAACCCTATTGGTTTCATTGGGCGATAGGGTTTGAGATGTCATTTCATCTCAATGTCGGGTAAAAGTCCCACAAAATTGGTAGCAGTGTCTCCAAAGCATGACCTGTACAGTGTCTACGGCGACGTTAAGTGAGAGTATGAGAAAGAGAGAGAGAGAGAGAGAGAGAGAGAGAGAGAGAGAGAGAGAGAGAGAGAATGAGTGTTTGATTTGAGGTTTACTACGCATTGCAGAAAGATGATCCTAGCGCAAACTTGATGTGTCAAATTGTGACGTGATTAGGGTATTTTTGGACGGAAATTAATCTTTTTCATAAACGCGACGAGAGGCTCAGCGGTTTACGGTCAGTTTCAGATCATTTCTCCAAGCCCCGATGGGCGGGGCCTAAGTATATGAAGTTTAAATCTGAAAATGATTATGGCGATGAATGTGTCAATTTATGTTTTATCAGCTATCGCCAGCTTTAATGCAAAATGTTGACAGCCATGGACAAAAACCACAAAAGCTCCCTGTTGAGATACACGAGCATCAAAAGCTCTGACAAGATCGGCATTATGCGCATGCTATACTCAGACATGGACCTTTCAAGCACCAACAACTTTATGGGTCGATTGTTTGTCAATCGACCCAAAGTTACTAAGCATAAAAAACGCTTCAGTGCTGAAGTTCATGTGACTATCACTGATTTGCATGAAACCCACGTTACTTATTTATAGAAAAAAGTAAAGTTAATTTTATCGCAGCAGGTTATCTATAGAATCTGGACTGGAACCATGGGTCGGGCTTGACAAATGTCGTAGACCCAACTCAGACGCCGCAAAACGCGACGTCTTATCAGGATCTGGACTCTTTGCTCGCAATACAGGAATTAAGTATCATTCGACGCAAAACGCAGCGTCTGATCAGGGTCTACACTTTTTGCTTAAAAACTTAAATTTAAGGGTTATACAAAAAAATGTTAGTCCAGGACTATTTTCCCAGCATACACTCAGAGACATTCGACCCACTGGTATTCAATGCTTTTATTTTTCATCAGCATGCTGATTAAGTACCATTCCGAAAAGTTTTGAGGTTAATTTTGTCAAACACTGTTGCCTGGCCCCCGCCCATCGGGGTTTGCAGAAATATATTGACTGCATGATGATTCCACGCAGAGCGGAAACCGACCCGCACACGAGTACTGGTAAACCGCTTAGAGGATCTAAGCATGCCCAGGCAAAGCGTTGTGAGTCGGCCTGTCCAATGTCGGGTAAAAGTCCCACAAAATTGGAAGCAACTCCTCCAAAACGTTTACTGTGTTGACGGGACGTTAAAACTCAAATCAAACGAATAAAAACATACACGGTTGCCACGCATCCGGCTGAAAGAGCCATGAAAACCGAAGTTGAAAATCTTAGCAAGTGTTCTTATCTCTCTCTCTCTCTCTCCCTCTCTCTCTCTCTCTCTCTCTCTCTCTCTCTCTCTCTCTCTCAGTCGATGGTTTGCCATATAGTCTTCTGTCGAGACAAGACAATGAACCATTCGGCCCTCTGTGTGTTGCTAAAAGAGTGAGTGAGTGTTTGAGTTCAACATCTCACCAACAGCTAAGGTCATATGGAGACTGGGCCCCGGTTTAAGACTGATCCGAAAGTCCGGAGAAGCCCGGGATCGATCCTGCGACCCGAGTAGCATAATCATTAACCACTGCACCACGGAGGCTTCATTAGGCGACAGGGCTTGAGTTGTCATTTCATCTCATTGTCGGGTAAAAGTCTCACATAATTGGAAGCAACGTCCCCAAAATGACATAAAAAGTGTTGACGGGGACTTTAAAACTCAAATCAATCAATCAATCAATTAATCAATCTATCATCAAGCTGGAGTTGAAATCCAATTTCGTCAAAATAAGGGCTGATGTCATGGAGAACGTCAATGAAAACTTGTGTGAAACGAAACGGACTATAGATAATAATCGGTGACGCTCTTGCACAAAACTACTTCTGATTGGTTATTATGCTTGAGCAGTATGACGTATTGACTACGCGAGCCCAATCGATTGACAGTTGTACGCCTGTTTTGCTAAATATTTTTGCAATCGATAATACATACTTTCACCTGGAACTGCAAACTGCCCTTCTTGAAATAGCGGAAGTAGGAGAACGACCGTAGGAAAGATTTCATGATTTGTTTATCTGACTTTATGTCCCCGTCAACACTTTAGAGAACACTCTGGAGAAGTGGCTTCCAATTTTGTGAGACTTTTACCCGATATTGAGATGAAATGACTACTCAAGCCCTGCCGCTCAATGAACCCAATAGGGTTTATATGCATGGACGGCCCGACTCGCACCACTTTTCCTGGGCATGCTTATAACATCAAAGCGGTTAACAGGTACTCATGTGCAGTCGGTTTCAGCACTGCGTGGAAGCATTATGCAGCCTAGTCTATTTCTTCAAGCCCCGATGGGCGGGGCCGGAATATTTCATGATCAGTCTCATGAAAGAATGCTGCCGACCGCAACAGGTTTCGCACCCGCGTCCCTCTGCTCACTAGACACGACTTGAGACGTATATGATAGGCCCTACTTACACTGTTTCGTTTAATCGAGAATTTAAGCAAATAGTGTGTACCCTGATCATACGGCAGTCTGCAGCATCTCACAGGCGTTTGCCAAATGACAGTGGCTGGTTTCTGCGTCTTTATAAAATAGCCACAGTCTATATCTAACAGTCCTCATGCACCTTATTTGTATACGAGTTGATTTTTACATGTTGATATCTTTAATTGTGACCCGTCACGCGAAAAGAGACGATTTGGGTGGATGACGTCGTTTCAAAGTTGACGTCGTTATTCATTAATTCAGTCACGCGATACCTTAGCAGTACTCCTTAGAACCGGTTTTTGAAACAGACTAAAGAGCACCCCGATCTTGCCGTTTACTTGCTCCGTAGAAACCCCTTATTGAGGCCGTTCTAAAGAGCGACACAATCTATGCCAGACTCCTGTTAGATCGTGGGGTCTCCTTAGAACCGTCTCATCGAGGCTGTTTTAAAGAGCACAAACAATTTTAGGTTTGAAAGCAAAAACAAAAATTGGGGGTGCTCATTGAGGCAGTTCTAAAGAGCACTCATAATATATGTTTGCTCAAAAACAGATACTCATTAGATTTGATTATCTACTCCAGTTATGCAGTGATATCAGGGAGATTTTAACCAGCACAAAGGAGCCGCCTTATGGATAGGGGGTGACCTGAACCTTCCAGACATAAACTGGGATTCTATGACAGTTGTCGGTAACCAGAACTCATCTGCATATAACAACTGATTCCTAGACACTATAAATGACTGTGGATTGGAGCAGATGGCTACATTTCCAACCAGGAAGACTAGCACCCTGGACCTGTTCATAACCAACCGCCCATCCTTAGTAGACAAGTGTACAGCGCTGCCCGGATTAGGAGACCATGACATTGTTTTCATTGAGTCAAACCTGATTCCTAAGAGAAGCAAGCCCATCGAGAGAAAGATCCATTTATGGAAGCATGCTGACATGGAGTCCTTGAAATCCTCCAAGTTTGTCATATCGAGAAGAGTTCCTGTCAAGCTTTGATGAAACGAGTAACGTCCATGATATGTGGGACTCCATATTCTTGCATAAATACCTATGCGCATGGCTGAGATGGCTGTTTGAAGCCATTGTCAAATGGACCGAAAGCCGTGCTCAAACAGCAAAAACCATGTTCAAATCATGAAATTCGCGTGCTGTTTGAACATGGATCTTGAGCTTTTGATATCGCAAGACGGGCCTTGCTTTGTTTATGTAATGTTGAGCGACGTAACGTTATCGCCCTTAATGTAGCGTTTTAGAGTTCTATGATGACGTCACTGCATGACAACGTCATTGTAAACAACATTCTGAACTGGCCGCCATTTTGGTTTACCTATCGCATTTGGAGAGTTTATATCGAATTTATATGGAGCTTTTTTGGCGTTTTCGTCAAAATTTTCTGTCGGAATCGTAAGTTATGCAAGAACAACGATAATCCATGGTTATTGCATTGCATTAACATTTGTCGGATCCCTCGGAAGATATTTGAACATTCGGCCTAGCGGCCTCATGTTCAAACAGCTTCCTCGGGATCCGGCAAATGTCAATGCATGAAAAACCATGGTTGATCCCTATAACCTACACCTACTCGAAAACCTGGACAAGCATGTACCCTCCAAAATGACTACTAGCAGATACAATCAGCCATGGATAAATAGGAAGGCCAAGCGGCTATCAAGACGAAAAAAAGTGTAGCTTCAGGAAAGCCAGGGCAACTAATGACCCAGCAGATTTCAGACGATATCAGAAGCTCAAAAAGACAAGCTCTGCCTGTAAGTCTGCATACAATGACTATATGTATGTCAACAATGTGATCAGCCCAGAGTCTACAAATAATCCCATGAAATTTTGGTCATTTATAAATAGAAGTGTGACAGCACTGGTGTCGCTCCACTCAAGGCCAATGATGGCATCACTTAATCTGACAGTGCAACCAAGGCCAACATGCTAAACGAACAGTTCTCCTCTGTGTTCAATATGGATGAAGACGCCAGCACCATTAAAGGCATGGGACCAAGCCCATATCCATCATTGCCTAGGATCGTGGTCAACCAGGATGGCATACTTAAGCTGCTCAAAGGTCTACAAGTACACAAAGCTACAGGCCATGATGAGATTCCAACTAGACTCATCAAGGAACTGTCATCTGAGCTTGCTCCGGTACTAGCTGTCTTCTTTCAAGCTTCTCTAGACCAAGGAGTGATCCCAAAGGAATGGAAAACAGCTAATGTGGTCCCTGTCTTCAAAAAGGAGAACATAATAGACCAGAAAACTATCGTCCGGTGTCCTTGGCCTCCGTCATGTGCAAACTCCTAGAGCACATTGTTTGCAGTGACCTCATGAGGCATGCTGATGCTCACAGTATACTCACAGATGCATAACATGGCTTTAGGAAGAGGCGTCCTTGCGAGACTCAGCTATTCCTGACGGTACAAGAACTGGCAAGGAGCACTGATGTCAAAGGCCAAGTCGATGCCATCATCCTCGACTTCTCCAAGGCCTTTGACAAAGACCCACACAACAGACTACTGCACACACTGCAACACTATGACATCCGGGACAACATCCACAGATGGATTCAAGACTTCTTGAGTGACCGCTCACAACAGGTCTTACTTGATGGCGTCTCCTCCTCTTCAGTCAGGTGTTCCACAAGGGAGTGTAATCGGGCCAGCATTATTCCTGTTTTACATCAACGACCTTCCGAAATGTGTGTCACCAAGCTCAACTACCAAACTGTTTGCTGATGAAAGTGTCCTGTACCGGTCCCATCAGATCTATGGACGATGCCATCCAGTTGCAGGAAGATTTGGACAAGCTTCAAGAGTGGGAGAGAGATTGGCTTATTGAGTTCCACCCCAAAAAGTGCCAAGTTATGCATGTAACAAACAAGAGGAACCTAATCAGGAATGACTATACCATTTATGGCGAGACTCTCCAAGAAACAGATGGAGCGAAATATCTAGGCGTCAGTGTGCACAAGTCCTTGAGCTGGAACACTCACACAGACCAGGTCACGAAGAAAGCCAACTCGACAAGAGCTTTCCTCCAGAGGAACATTCGACAGTGTCCCAGGCAAACCAAGGAGCTGTGCTACCAGACACTCATCAGACCATTCACTGCCGACACCATTCGAAAACTGGAGATGGTACAACGTAGATCTGCCCGATTCGTTATGGGTGACTACAGGACGACAAGCAGCGTCACAGAGATGCTGAACCAGCTCCAGTGGCCGACATTACAAGAACGGCGTACACAGGCAAGGGTTACCATGATGTACCGGATTGTGCATGAATTAGTAGCAGTCCCGACGACCCTGCTAATTCCAACAGCCCCTCTGGTCATGAACAGAGGTTCCTAGTTCCCTACGCCAGAACCATGGTTTACCAGAAGTCCTTCTTCCTAGATAGCATCCGTCTCTGGAACAACCTTCCACAGACTGCTGTTGACTTCACTACGCTCGAAAGCTTCAAGCAGCAAGTGCAGTCCATCAACCTCCGTTAGATGCCTCCAGACGTTTTTAACTGCACTGTATATAGTTCTTTTAACTCACCGTTGACGTCTTTACACAGCACATCGTTACGGTACGACAACACGCCAGAGGCGGACAGTACTTTACTGGAAGAAGAAGAAGAACCGCCTCGCCGCGGCGGTTCTAACGAGTTCCCACAATCTATATTTGGAGCAGAAATATGGAAACTTTCATTTGTTTTTGTCTGCAATTTGCATTTGTGGTGGCTTATTTTCCAATATATTTCCATAGGCGTGTTTTGGTAATGTGCTCGACATTGAGATGACATCTCAAGCCCTTCCGCCTAATGAAACCAATAGGGTTTATTTGCATGGATGGTCCGACTCGCACCACTTTCCTGGGCAGGCTTAGAACCACTTTGCAGTCTACCAATATCTCAGCTCTGCGTGGAAGAATAGTGCAGCCATATCTATTCCTTCAAACCCCGAAGGGCGGGGGCCAACACGCCCATGTAATAACATCCATGCGTACCCAAATGCATATTCAGAAACTAAATGGTGTTTATAATGTTAAAGGTGCATTATTGAGCTACCCTGAAAAAATGCTTCCAAAAATAAAATACATATAGCCGGTATTTTTCTTTAAAACAACACAAATGAATGCATTTTATGCAAAAATGCGACCATTATGATGACAGGTAAACGAGTTTGAGAAGGATTCCCTAACTAGGTTTCGAACACTAGTTAGGTCTATTTTTAGTTCGTGACAAAAATAGAATCTCCATATATGACGTTATTCGACGTTCATTTTTGGCCTTGTTTGCTTAGGCCATGCCTGAATCGGAAAAAAATATGACGCTGAATACCATGCCATAAGTAACAACACTCAGAGACGATACTGTCGCCATGAATGTGTAAAGTAACGGACTTATTTTTAGAACAGAAATTCCGAACACATGTTCAGATCGAAGGGTAAACACGAATGAAAACGACCATTTTCACAAAGTTCTGAAGCTGTATTTGCCTCCAAAAGTGTACACATGACAAAGGAGTATGCATTGAAGTTAAAAACCAGAAAAAAAATTTTGAGACCCGGTAGCTCAATAATGCACCTTTAACATTAAACTACTGCTCAAAATGCCACCAGCGGCTCGTGGTGTCCTAGTACCCTTGCAGTCTTTGTACCGCACGTGCGGTACTGGCGTATGTTGCTTATATCTGGCCCACTGAAAATATCTTTGAGATAGTTTCGTTAAAAATACTAAAACATGCATTTTATATTATTTTCTAACATTTTAAGTGTCCTTGCCCGTCATTGTCAGTCCTTGTGCAGTCCTTGTCTGTCCTTGTCAGGTCCATCAATGTTTAGTAGGACCGTAATATTTTAGTGCAGAAATAATAAAAATAAGGTTTACCCCTGCAATCTCCGGTTTTATTGTATAAAAGTGGGGCCCAAAGGGGTCGGAATTATATAGGCGTGTTGCCCAGACAGCTGTTACAGTAGACAGGTGATATTAGAACTATTTTAATCATCGCAGAAACGTTGAATCTATCAAAAGCTCTGCCTATACCAAATTTCTTCGTTTTGTTAGAACGATGATGGTCCAAATTTCCAATGCATAGCGTTGGACCAGAAAGTTTATACAGCATGAAGTCAATACCTTCACACGTTTACTTTTTAAATGCTGCAGCTAAGCGTACAGTTTTGTTTTCGACTCTTGCAGCTAATGAATGCGTACAGATGCAGCTAATCGTACAGTCGCTAGTATGATAAGCCCTGAATAAAGCAGTACTTTTTAGAAGGGAGGCAGGCAGAACAGGCAAATGGGTACTGAGATGTGCTGGTTAATATTTTTCTTTTGACTACGCTTATTTAGAATAAGTGTAAACTGGCCATAAGACAGACAAAATGTGAAAAATAATGGTCGCTGCGAGCGAGAATGTGGAAAATCACTGATGCAACCAGAATCATTTTACTGTGCAGAACAGGGTACCTTATGATTCCCAATCGAAGTAAATTTGAAAAGGGATTAATCTACCTTCCCAAGCATGTGCCATTTCCAGGTGTTAATACCGTACTTTATTGATTTTTAGCGTGTTTTATAGATATCGTGTAAAGCAGATAATGATTTTTGAGTGTACAGTATCAGCAGCTTCCGATTTCAGATACTGTACGATGGTCAACTGTGCTTAACTTCGGTAAGGAGGATTGATAGTTTCGAAAAAATTGTTCAACGAGTGTATAATTCAAACGATTAAATCAGAAAGGTGTGCAGAAAAATCCATCTATTAGAGAGGTTTTAGTTAATTCACGCAACCGTCAGTTCCTATAAAAATAATAAAACCTACTTAGTAGAAAAGGATACGAGGGTCATCCAAAAATAACTGATCAGTGGGTTATAATCTTTTTATTTATTGACGTACGTATCTAATATTTGGCACGATTGCTGATCAATATCTCCGTCAAAGATTGCGCGCCAAAACACGACGTTACGTGACGTCATCTTTACGTGACGTTATTTATCGCAACGTAATGGCGGACTGCGCGTTCACGCTGACGCGGGAAGAACAGATTACGTATATTAAGATTGAATCAAGACGAGGAAAAGGCGCACCTGAGATTCTAAACGCTCTTGAAGAAGTTGTACCAACGTCAGTACTTGCGTATAGTACAATCAGGAGGTGGGTACGTGAATTTAATAATGGGAGGAGCAATGTAAGCAACAAGCACCTGTGCGGAAGGCCTGTGTCCGCAACGGATGGTGAAAATGTTGAAAAAGTAGCGAAACTATTGAATGATGACAGAAGATATACATGCACCGAGATAGCTCATGAACTGGATATAAGCCATGGGTCAGCACATTCCATTCTGACTGAACGTTTGAAAATGAGAAAAGTTGCAGCCAGGTGGGGGCCTCACATGCTGTCAGATTCCGAAAAACACCATCGGGTAAAAATCGCTCGCTCACTCCTGCATAGGTATGGAGAAGAAGGAGATGAAATGCTTCAGAGAATTGTAGCAATCGACGAAACGTGGATACGGTCTTTTGAGCCTGAATTAAAGCGGCAAAGTAGTGAATGGCATACAAAAGATTCACCGAGGCCATTAAAATTTCGCCGAAGTCAGAATTGCCCCAAGATGTTGATGATATTTGCGTATGATTTCCGTGGCGTTCTTACCTCACACCGGGTACCAACAGGTCGAACAGTCAATAAAGAATATTATGAAAAGTATCTACGGACAATACTTCGTCCAGCATTACGCCGCAAGCGCTCAGAACTTATTAACTGCAAGCCGTTAATTCTGCACGACAACGCGTCACCACACAAAAGTAACGTTGTCAAGGAGCTGTTGGAAGGGTATGGCTGGGAAGTGCTCGATCACCCCCCGTATTCGCCAGATTTGTCTCCTCCCGACTTCGACCTGTTTCCAAAGTTGAAAGAACCTTTACGGGGAAACCGTTATGACAGTTTGGACGAGTTAGAGTGTGCCGTGAACGCAGAGGTCCGACGCATCAACTTCAGTTGCTTAGCAACCGGTATAGAAGCGTTACCAAGCAGATGGAATTCTGTCATCCGTTCGAGGGGAGATTACTTCGAAGGACTGTGAAGAAGTAAGCTGTATTTAAAACCTATTTTAATAGTTATAAGGCATTGATCAGTTATTTTTGGATGACCCTCGTATTATAAAAAATCATACTATACAAAATAAGTTTTCATACTATATAAATCAATCATAGATATATCCTTTTTCCAGTCAAACAGAACATACTTATTTTTAGAATTTCAAGGGAGGCAAGCCTCGTGATGCCGGACAGTGTCCCTCGGGACGGATTTTTCCACCCATCCCTCACACCCATATAAGATTCTTATATTAGTATCATGAATCGGGGTTAAAGAAACGTAAACGTCACCTAGTAAAACGAATTCATCCCCAGTGAACGGCTGACACTAAGCCGTTTGATATCCGGGTAACACGAAGTAAATCGAACCAAACGTTGGTTAAACGTATATGAAACGGTGTAAAAACTTAGTCCTTTCAAGACGAGACAAAATTTAGCCCACATGTGTAAAACTTAGCACTCGATACTTGAAAGTGAGACAGGAGCAATCCACAATGCAATTCATCGTTAAAGTATATTTGCTTACATTGAATATTCTAGTTTTTATAGCTCCTTGAGAAAAATTTAACATTTTTAAAATGTTTTACAGAGAGGAACTTTTATGCAGTAAGAATTAATAAGCAAGCTTTAGAACCAGTGTGCAAATTCTTATTGTAAAAAAATAAGTAGATCTAACCCATAAACTGTCTACGTTTATCTAGCAATTAAAATTACAGACGGTAAACAAATAATGCCTTTTTCTTTAGAATACGTGTATTTATCGAAAAAAAAAAAAATGGAAAAAGACCACGCAATGCCAAGCAGTTATTGCCAAGGTTCTTAACTTGTATATGAAATTTAAAGATTTAGCTTCATTTACATTTAGCTCAAAGGTGATCTATTGTGATCCCTTTGTGTCCGTCGTACGTCCGTCCGTCTGTCTGTCCGTCAACAATTTCTTCAAATGGCATCTCCTCCGAAACCACAGCGCCAATTTTAAAATTATAATTTCACAGGAATATTTATTGTGTGACCCTCTACCAAAATAACTAAAATGGTTCCGATCCGCTGAACAAAATGGCCACCAGAGCTAAAAATAGAAAAACGTTTAAACGACATCTCCTCCTAGGCTAATAGTCCGATTTTAAAATAATTTTACAGCAATGTTTCTTGGGTGATTCCCTACCAAAATTACTAAAATAGTTCCGCTCCGCTGAACAAGATGGCCGGGAGCGCTAAAAATATAAAAAACCTATAAACGACATCTCCTTCTAGACTGATGATCCAATTTCAAAATAATTTCACAGGAATGTTCATTGAATGACTCTCTACCAACATTGCTAAAATAGTTCTGCTCGGCTGAACAAAATGGCCGCCAGAGCTACAAATAGAAAAAACCTTAGAACATCATTTAAACGACATCTCCTCCTAGGCTTATGGTCCGATTTCAAAATGATTTCACAGGAATATTCCTTGGGTGACCCCTGCCATAATTGCTAAAATTATTCCGCTCCGCTGAAGAAAATGGCCACCAGAGCCAAGAATAGAAAAACATTTAAAAGAAATCTCCTCCTCGGCTAATGGTCTGATTTCAAAATAATTTCACAAGAATGTTCCTCGGATGACCGTCTACCAAAATGCTTAAATTGTTCCGTTCCGCTGAACAAAATGGCCACCAGAGATAAAAATAGAAAAACCTTTAAACGACATCTCCTCCTAGGCTAATGGTCCGATTTCAAAGTAATTTCACATTGAATATTCCTTGGATGACCCTCTACCAAAATTTCTAAAATAGTTCTGCCCCGCTGAACACACTGTCTACCAGAGCTAACAATATAAAAAAACCTTAGAAAAACCTTTAAACGACATCTCCTCCTAGGCTAATGGTCCGATTTCAAAATAATTTCACAGGAATGTTCCTTGGGTGTCCCTTTACCAAAATTGCTAAAATAGTTCTGCTCCGCTGAACAAAATGGCCGCCATAGCTAAAAATAGAAAACACCTTTAAACGACTTCTCCTAGGCTAATGGTCCGATTTCAAAATTATTCCAAAGGAATGTTCCTTGGATGACCCGTCCGTGAGTCTGTCTGTCCGTCAACAATTTCCTTAAATGACATCTCATCCGAAACCACAGTGCCAATTTTAAAATGATGTTTCAGGTGACCCTCTACCAAAATTGCTAAAATAGTTCTGCTCCGCTGGACAAAATGGTCACAATAGCTAAAAATAAAAGACCTTAGAATAATCCTTTAACGGACATCTCTTCCTTGGAACGGTCAGTGAAATGAATTCCACTTGTGTGTGGGTGGGTGGTGGGGGGCTTATATCGATTTTACGTGGCCACAATCCTCGCCTTACTACCGTGGTGACTTAGACAAATAATTTGTAAAGTTTTCATGAAGCCTCATAACTCATCAGTGCAACTCGCTAATGGTCCGATTTCAAAATAATTTCACAGGATTATTCCTTGGATGACCCTGTACCAAAATTGCAGAGCCAAAAATAGAGACACAATTTCAAACCCAATTCACAGAAATGCTTCTCTTTTATTAGCTCACCTGAGCACGAAGTTCTCATGGTGCGCTATTGTGATCGGTCAATGTCCGTCGTCCGTCGTGCGTCATGCGGTGTCAACAATTTGCTTTAAATTCTAACTCCTCCTAAACCCTTAGGCCAATTTCACTCAACCTTCATAGGAATATTGCTTATGTGACTCTCATCCAATGTTGCTAAAATCGCGCCGCTCCAATGAACAAGATGGCGCCAGAGCTAAAAATAGAAGAAAAAAATTAAACGACATTTCCTTTGGGGATATTTGATTCAAACTTCACAGAAATGTTGTCGAGGTAGCTTCCTACCGAAATAGGTAAAATTGTTCGGCTACGATAAACAAGATGGCCACCAAATCTAAAAATAGAAAAGTCTTTAAATAACGACTCCTCTGTACCCTTGGGCCAATTTCATAGGAATGTTGCTTAGATCACCCTCTACCAAAAAAGCAAAAAACGGTTCTGCTCCCATGAAAAAAAAAATGGCCGACAGAGCTTAAAATACATGTAGGAAAATATAAAGGGGTTGGTTCAAGTGCCAAAAATGGCCCAACTTCAGAAATATTTGAAACTTTGGCTACAAAACAATTCAAGCATGATATATAGTAAAATAAATTTGTTATACTATATTGGGGTCTGAGTGACATCAAAATTTTGATTCAACGGTTGTAAGTATCGAAATATCTATAATTCCTTTTGAATATATAACATACATTGTCTTTTGGCTATATGTTAAATTAGGACTTCGTATACATTTGAAAACCAATTTAATAACTTCAGTTTGACTCTTATCATTGCCCGAGTCATGTAGAATGGACATGTAATCCATTTTTTTTAATTTTCAGAACCAAATGACATGCTGATTTACCCCACCCACACAGTATATAAGTTACCTATGATACTGGCAATGTTGAACATAAACCTAAAAGTGTATAATTTGTATCAGTTCAGAAGTTTGTGAATTAAAGACAATCAAGTTATATATGTTCAACTAATACATTCATTACAGGGTGGAATCTCAGAAAATCATCATTACCATAGCAACTATAATATACGCAAAGCTACAGATATTGTTCAATGATCACAGAAGTCTATATAGAGTTTCAAGTTGTACATAATAAGATGGTCAATAAATCTGATTCAAACAAATACATTGTGTTGATTAATTGCATACCACAGACAAATATATAAGATCGGTTGTCATGGCAACAGTAAGTGAACATACTAGGGCCATTTGGTTTGAGTAGATGAAACAGTGAAAGACCTCAAATCACGCGGAGAAATGACTTCGAGTCACGTCATGTACGCTCTTTTTGGCTTGCAGCGACGGCTGCAAGCCAGTTAGATTGGTAAAGTGGTTCCGGTTTTAGACTTCTCTTTCTATGTTATTTTGGATCCTCAGGTATTTTTTTTAAAACAAAAATCAGAGATACAGTCAGCTTTTTCCGGTGTTCTGGTTCCCTCACCCTATAGCTCAATAGCTTTGGCTTCGCATATTTTAATAGAATACAGGGTACCAGTTTAGTGAGAGATGGTGTAGTGACAGAGCTATCGTTTCTGTGCGAAAGTTTAACTAAACACTGAAGCGAATTTATCCACTAGGCCACGGTCTACTCAACACTATCGTCAATTCAGTTTACCTGACCACATTCATAAACCATCTGTGTAGCAGTCTACAATTCACTCGAAGGTCAAAACTGGATGGATTGTGTTGACAACTATAGAAACCTTCAATAACATGTGCGAGTACATGTTGGACATAAAGGTGAATATTATACTTTCCACATTTTCAATTACCTGCACGAATGAAATTGAATAATTTCATGTGAGAAATTAGAATAATAGCATTTACTGAAAATTATGATTTACCTGCCTGAAACCGCCATTGAATCATAATGTATATGTACAAACTTATTAGGGCCCCGCACTGAAAGGTTAGGGTGCTCTATAGTAATCACTCTGTCCGTTAGTCTGTCTGTCCGTCCACAATTTTTTTATCCTCCATAACTTTCTTATTCCTGGATGGATTTAAATATATACTTGGATGAAATGTTAACCATAATGTGATGGAGTGTTGCGCGCAAGACTCAGGTCCGTACCTCAAAGGTCAATGTCATATTTAAAGTTTAAAGGCCAAAAAAGGGTCTTTGTCGTGTCCAATCAATAGCTTTGTTATTCCTGGATGGATTTAAATATTACTTGGCAGAAATGTTAATCATAATGTGACGGAGTGTCTCGCGCAAGACCCACAGCCGTACCTCAAAGGTCAAGGTCATACTTAGAGATTAAAGGACAAAAAATCGTCTTTTTTATTGTGTCCAATATATAACTTTCTTATACCTTGATGGATTTAAATATTACTAAGCAGAAATATTTACCATAATGTGACAGTGTGTCACGCGCAAGACCCAGGTCCGTACCTCAAAGGTCAAGGTCATACTTAGAGGTGAAAGGTAAAAAAACGTCTTTTTTATCGTGTCCGATCAATATCTTTCTTATTCCTGGATTGATTTTAGAATAACTTGACAGTAATGTTAATCATCATGAGAGGATGTGCTGTGCGCAAAACCCAGGATGGTTTCTAAAACCGAGTTATCATGTTCAAAATGATTCTTTGAGCTATGTTCTTTCATTTCCTTGTTCTTTATAGTTTTTTAACATCAACATTTTCCTACTCCTCTGATAGCGCTGCCGGGGCGCTAGTCAGTTTCACTGACAGCTCTAGTTATATTGAAGGTACTGCCACCTATAAATGAACAAAGTTAACGGCGTACTGACAGTCAATTGATCCAGTTTTTATCAAGATTAAGATTCACCTAAAATAGCTTTATACTGTTTATTTCTTTTTAGACTTTCAGATAAAAACTGTTAACATTGGTAACATTGTTTACTTTGGTTGTCTCTTGTTTATAATATTTTCATACTTTGCTAATAAAAAATGTTAACATTTAATGTCTCTTCCTCCTTTGTCTTATACTCCATTGTGCGTATGTATATTTGTGTCGTCACCTAACAATTACATGTTTACTGGCCACATGACATGAATGTATACTCAGTATGTATGGTAGACCGCCTCCGTGGTCCAGTGATTAAGGTCGCTGACTTGTAATCACTGGAGGGTCATGGGTTCGAGCCCCGCTACCGGACATGATCGTTTATGTGAGAACATTTGGTAGTTTGTGTCGGAGGGTCGGAGACTAGTACTGGTACTTTTCAGGAACGATGGTTAGGAAACTACCCGCCTGTATATGACTGAAAGATTGTTGAACGGGCGTAAAACCTAGCAAAACAAACAGTATGTATGATGTGTTCTACCACATTATTGTCTCTCATAAATCTGTTAGGGACATTTATTTTGTTTTGTTTGTCCATTTCTACTTGCCAAATCGCATATCGTCCGTGCTCCATAAGTCCATTATTCCACCTGTCTGTCTGTTAACAATGTCTTCTTCCAACTACTATTCAGATACTGCTGAGCAAGTTTCAATAAAACAGGGTCATCACAATGATCCCTTACTATCATAGTTGGTCAAAAGTGAGAATGTGATCATTGGGTCACATGTCAATGCCTCAGTTACCTTAACATTGAAATATTTCTTCCAATAAATGTCAGGGTAGTGCCACATAGAAATTGACACCTCATGGGTTTGTCCATTCCAATGTGTAGATAAACCATATGTTGCCTTTTAGTACACTGCATCAAAAGTCTATGTCCCATTAACAAGAACAGTGCAACTTGCTGCCTCACCAATACTTTCATCTACATCAACTCGTACACCCATGTGGCGGCAATATGGCTATATTTACACCAGGAACAGTACCCTTAAAACCAGGCAAGCCTTTCCTTTTAAAAGGAACCTTTATTTTGGATTGCGATGGAATTGTGGCCCGAGTACCAATACCTGAGAACAAGAAAGTCACAGGATTATTTTATAAAGAAAAAATATTTCTGCTATGGTGGATTACTATGTTGCAAAGCAACCACATGCAGGGGTGCGTGGTCTTCATATTCTTCAGGACAACGGCCCTGCACACAAATCAGCCGTTGGAGGAGTTGAACATTAAAACATTACCAGGCCTTTCTCACTGTGATATCTTGCTCATCCCATTTATTAAAACTTGTAATACTGCAAAGGAGTCTCCAGGCTTTTGATTGAACAGCGTCAGGACAATTATTATACCCCATCAGCAAAATTATATACCCCTCTCGCGCTTGCCTTCGCTGAATTGTGATGTCCGCCATCGTGGATTTACTGCAGTTGATAAAAAAATATAAGCAAATTAATTTTTATAAACCACAATAAAATGAAAAAAAAAAAAAAAAAAAATGTTATTTCCCGCCTGAAGGCGACATTTGCCACCGCCTAATGGCTCGGGCAAATGTCGCTCGGGCGGAGAATATGATCCCATGCTCCCCGTCAAGAATCAAAATAACTTGAAATGTCTGCGAGGTTGTCCATTTGAAAGCTGTCATGCCCAGGGCAGTACGTTGTTCCAGTTTATCCCAAAGGGACGTCTGTCAGTGGATCAAAAGACTGGAAAAGTGCGTACAGATTAAGGACGAATACTTTGAGGGATCCCAAAGGGACATCTGTCAGTGGATCAAAAGACTGGAAAAGTACGTACAGATTAAGGACGAATACTTTGAGGGACTCCACAAGTTAGTTTGGACCAGGTGACCCATATATTTACAAGCCGCATCAACTACTTATATTTTCCAAACGCCCCTCGTACCCATCAGTTATTTGTTAATATTTTTAACTGCACCATTAATGTAAAGGAACATTACATGTCATTTAAGATTCCGTGTAATGGCCAACCAAGTAAATACCATACTACATTTATAAATATGCAAAACAAAAATATATAGAGGATCTTACACAAGTGATCATTCCATATGAAATTTATGAAACGAGTCTTTGGCAAGCATCATAAACTTTAATATCACATTATAAAATTGGATTTAATGGCAAACGGATTTCAATAGAAATCCTAAGGTTATCACGGACGGTGTACTGGCGTTACACGCCGTAACCATGTGTTATTTCACATTTGCTCATAAGATTTTTTATGACATCTAGAGTTAAACAGTTGTCAGAATTCCCTTGCTTTTTTCCTAAACAGAAAAATGGTACTGTTTATAGTCTGCTCAAACATTATGGCCCATTTGGATGAACATAATCTTTTGTCAGACAGACAGCATGCATGTAGGATAATTCACAGTTGTGAAACTCAGTCATTAATGACTGGGTAAAATCCTGGACAAAAGGGGACAGGTGGACACATTTATTCTGGACTTCGAGAATGCTTTCGACACCCATGAACTCCAAATTATTTGGTTATGGAATTGGGAAGAAGGCTCTCAAATGGATAGATTCCTTTCTTTGCTATAGAAAACAGTGCATTGTTGTAAATCACCATGGTGAATCTTCAGAGTGGGCTCCAGTTTTGTCTGGGGTCCCACAAGGGACTGTTCTTGGCCCAATGTTATTCTCCCTTTATACATTAATAATATTCCACTATCACTGGCTCAGAAATAAGACTGTTCGCAGATGACTGTGTTTGCTACTGGGAAAATTAGAGATACAGAGGACTTGCTTAAACTTCAGAATGATATAGATAGATTGGGCACAAAAATGGGGCATGAGTTTTCAGCCCGTTAAATGCAATATTATGCAGATAACTAGGATGAGAACCAATAAAATTGAGGCTTCTTACATTTTAGAGGAAACGGTCCTCAAGAATGAATACCTTTGTGTGACAATCACACGCGATTTGAGATAGAATACACACATTAGCAACATGTGTACTAAGGCAAACAGAACGCTGGGTTTCCAGAGGCAAAACCCATGTTCAATTCATAAAAACTCACATGCTGTTTGAAAACATGGATTTCGAACTTTTGATATCACAAGATGGGCATTTCTTTGTTTACGTTACGTTGAGCGACGTAACGTTATCGCCCTGAAGATAGCATTTTAGAATGCATCATTGTAGACAACATTCTGAACAAGCCGCCATGTTGGTTTGCCGGTCGCATTGGAACAGTTTATAACGATTTTCTATGTTTCGTCACCATTTGCCGTTGGAATCAAAAGTTATGCAAGAAAAAAAAAATAACACTTTTCCATGGGTATTACAATTACATTTGCAGTATCCCTCGGAAGATATCTGAACACTCGACCTAGCTGCCTAATGTTTAAACGTATTTAGCTGCCTCGTGTATGAAAAAAAAAAAACAAAAAAAAAAACACACACACACACAAAAAAACATTAATGTTCCTATATTGAAACGTTTTCAACGTTGTTCAAACATGGATTTAACGGTGAGTGGCTGCTGGGAATTCTACTACACTGCTAGCCGGGGAATCTGTATCCGAGCTGCATTGAATTTAACGATTTACTTAATGTTCTTGCATAAATATATTATAAAAACATATGTACAGTATAAAAATGGCACCGAGAAGGAATTCAATTACAAATAATCGTGTCCTTTTAACCCCTTAATTCACGATATGGTCGCATGCATAAAGTTTATGCAATGTTAACCTTTCTATGTAAATGAAATAAAAGATACTGTAAAAATAAATTGATTTCATTTTCAGTTTAATGTTAAATCTCATATAAAAGGAAACGACAAGCGGAATCAAAATTGTGCGAGAATTAACCATATTTAGCCGCAAATGATTCTTTCTTGTCATATGTGTAGAATAAATAAATAAATAAACCTGCGCATGGCAAATCCTGCGTCCACCGTCTGCGCAGTCTGATCAGAGTTCTTTCTGTTCGCATGAGCCTTCTTGGGCATCCGGGTTACACAGAGAGCAGCATGCGAAGACTGGTCAGACTGACTGTATGCACATGTTTATCTTAGTCTTTGCTGGTTGCGCGAATCTTATAGTAAGTTTTGTCATGCGTAGACTCAAATAAATAAATAAATGTCTCATAAAAATGTTAAAAGATGCATAGGTCATTTTGGAGACGTTGCTTCCAATTTTGTGGGACTTTTGCCCGACATTGAGATGAAATGACATCTCAAGCCCTGTCGCCCAATGAAACCAAAATGGTTTATAAGCATGGACGGTCCGACTCGCACCATTTTGCCTGGGAAGGCTTAGATCCTCCAAGCTGTCTACCAGTACTCGTGTGCGGTCGGAATCAGCTCTGCGTGGAAGCACACTGCTGTCTATCTATTTCTTCAAGCCACTGGACCGTACTTTAAAGCTTATTGGTTTCTTTTGGCCATAGGGCTTGAGACGTCATTTCTTTCATCTTAATATCTGGTAAAAGTCCCACAAAATTGGAAGCAACGTCTCTAAAACGAAATAAATAGTGTTGATGAGGACGTAAAACCTTAAATAAAATCACATCAGGTGTGGATGAAAGCAAACTCAGTAACTAAATCCGTTTTCGCTTGTGAAAAAAGTTGGCCAAAAGAAAAGAAAAATGACATGTATCAGTGTTGCAAATGGATAAGAATTAATACACAGAAGAATCGAACGCGGGTCTCCGGGGTGGGAGACGACGTCGTTGCCATTTGCGCTATTATGTCATTTCCATGAACACAGCGTTTCATTTAAACTATCATCAAAACGTAAGACGTGATCGTGATTTTTACTATAAAAGATGCCCTAGATGTTATTTATTTGCCTGGAAATCAAATTAAAACATTAAAATGATTACTTGCTTGCAGTCTGGTCAAAATAAGCAAGATAGAATTCTGGTAAATACCGGGATTAAATATCGAGGCAGCTTCATTGTTTACGTAGCAGACATGACAACGGTGTCATAGTAGATTTCAACCGGGCCGTGTATTGTCCTGAAAACTTTTGCTCTAGTGTTTTAGAAGTGGCAAAACTGGCCTTACCTACTTTTATCACAGTTTGGTGTCAGTCAAATGAAAATTCAAGGTCCACTTTTCGCAAATAAAATCGTTTACATGATGTTTTTGGACATATGACTTCCATTGCTTTGCATGCAAGATCGCATACATCAAAACATATTTTTAAAGATTTTACCACCAGCACAGCTGTCGACAATCATAAGATTTTTCTAACTTGTCAAAAACAAGTTTAGGGATGACATTGTGTAATTTTATGGTTGTCGAGGCCTGTGCTGGTATTTAATTTTATATTTCGAAAACCAAAAAACTCGCAAAACGGACGATTTGCGTTACCGAGGGTGTTTTCAGGAACCTTTCCTGCCTTTACTAAACAAAGAAATGAATTTCAAAACGCAATGTTATAAAGTTTAATACTTCGTTTGCAAATATACACGCCATACATATTTTATTTATGCACTTGAAAAATCAGAAAAATGTTGGGCCAATTATGACACTTAGTGAATCATCCCCTTTGTTTCAAACGCGAACTCCTTCTAAACCCTTAGGCCAATTTGATTCAAACTCCACGGTAATATTGCCTAGGTGACTCCCTACAAATAGCTAAAATCGTTCCGCTCAGACAAACAAGATGGCTATCAGAGCTAAAAATAGGAAAAATCTTTAAACGGCAACTTCTCCTGTACCCTTGGGCCAATTTAATTCAATCTTCATATGAATTTTGCTTAGGTGACCCTCTACCAAACTAGGTAAAACGGTTCTGCTCTGATGAGCAAAGTTGCCGACATAGCTAAAATTAGAAAAACGTCGTATTTGCTTCAAACGCTAACTTCTCTTTAACCCTCGGGTCAATTTGTTCAAACTTCACATGAATGTTACGTAGGTGACTCACTACCTAAATAGCTTAAATTTTTCCGCTCTGACGAACAAGATGGCCACCAGAGCTAAAAATAAAAGAAAAAAAATCTTCAAGCGACAGCTCCTCCTATACCATCGGGCCAATTTCATTCAAACTTCATAGGAATGTTGCTTAGATGACCCTCTACCAAAAAGCTAAAACGATCCCGCTCTGCTGAGCAAAATGGCCACCATAGCTAAAAATAGAATAAAAAACATCGCAAATTTGCGTCAAACGCGAACTCCTCCTAAACCCTTAGTCCAATTTGATTCAAACTTCACAGGAATGCTATGTAGGTGACTCCATACCAAAATAGCTAAAGTTGTCCCACTCTGATGAACAAGATGGCTGCCAGAGCTAAATATAGAAAAAATCTTCAAACGAGTACTCTTCCTGTACCCTTGGACCAATTTCCTTCAAACGTCATAGGAATGTTGCTCAGATGACCCTCTACCAAAATAGGCTAATGGTCCGATTTCGATATAATTTCACAGGAATGTTCCTTGGATGACCCTATACCTAAGTTGCTAAAATAGTTCCGCTCCGCTGAACAAAATCGCCACCTGAGCTAAAAATAGAAAACACATTTAAACGACATCTCCTACTAGACTAATGGTCCGATTTCAAAATAATTTCACAGAAATGTTCCTTATGATGACCCGCAACAAAATTGCTAAAATTGTTCTGCTCCGCTGACCAAAGTGGCCGCCAGAGCTAAAAATAGAAAAAAACCTTAGAAAAACCTTAAAACGACAACTCCAAGGCTAATGGTCCGATTTGCAAAATAATTTCACAAGAATATTCCTTGGATGACCCTCTACCAAAATTGCTAAAATAGTTCTGCTGCGCTGAACAAAATGGCCACCAGAGCTTAAAACTAAAAAAAAAAAAAAAAAAAAACCTTTAGGCTCCTATGTTAATGGTCTGATTTCAAAATAATTTCACAGGAATGTTCCTTGGATGACCAGTCCGTTAGTCTATCTGTCCTTCAATAATTTCTCCAAATGACATCTCCTCCGAAACCACAGTGCCAATTTTAAAATAATTTCACAGGAATTTTGCCTAGGTGACTCCCTGCAAAACTAGCTAAAATCATTCTGCTCTGATAAACAAGATGGCCGTCAGAGCTTAAAAAAAGAGAAAAAATCTTCAAACGACAACTCCTCCTGTACCCTGGGCAAATTTCATTCAAACTTTGTAGGAATGTTGCTAGATGACCCTCTACCAAAATAGTTAACACTATCCCGCTCCGATGAATAATATGGCCACCAGAGCTAAACATGAAAAAAAAACATTGTAAATTTGCTTCAAAAGCGTACTCCTCCTAATCCCTTCGGTCTAGTTTATTCAGACTTTACAGGAATGTCGCCTAGGTGACAACACACCACAATAGCTAATCTCTGACGAACAAGATGGCCACCAGAGCTAAAAATAGAATGTACTAGAGATAGTGACATTCAGGTGAGCGAATCAGGGACCTCAGGGCCCTCTTGTTGAGATGTATTTTAAAATACGCGTGACGGAATTTGTATTTAAGAAGTGTGAAAGTCGAAACAAACGGACAGATGTTAACCAGTAATGTCATTTCTTTTTTCGTAAAAGCGGAGTATAGTTGTGCACCATAATCCTGCTACCTTGGGTGATAAGGCCAAAGAGAGACGTCACTGTGACATCATTCTATCAGTGCAAAATGTCATCCTCTTGTTGGCTTGGAAACAAAACAAGAGAATCAGTCTTTGACAAGAGTACACAGTGTATATTTGTCCTTCAAAGTATTAAGTTATGGACGACCTGAAATTCTTTCTACAAAGTATATATGATTCAATTTGAATGGTTCTCGATTCGTTATGTTCTTAGTAAGGAAACATGTTTTCATCGGCGGGATAAATGTTATGTATACGATTACCTTTCGTTCAATTTGTTTTGCTTTTCCACATAACGCCATTGGTTAGCAGTGTTCTGTGATTGTTGTACTCCTTGGCCATTTTCATTTGTAATTAGAATTACCGGAGCAGGGTTCCAAAGGATAACCCTTTTATAGAACATATTAATCATGTTTTTACAGTACTTGTAGACTTCAACTGTCAGTCACATGCATGGCGTGGATTGCAGCGTGGCCATAATGCTTCGGCGACACCTTTATTTTTATAGTGTGTGCATATACCACACGCGTCAGTGTTGATTCTTTGGTTACGTCTGTCACAGAACTTGCTGAATATCTTAACGTACATACACGTTTCTTTATTCACTTCTTGGGACATATAAAGTCCTATGGCTTCTGTCCAAAGAACGTGTTCATCGCAATGAAATGAGAAACTTACCAGGGGCCAGTTGTTCAAAGCATCGTTAGCTTAACGAGCTCGTGAATGGTCAAATTCTTAACTGTTCTAGCAAGTACAATATTGAAAATTTCGGTATTTTTGCTGACAAAGCTGCTCACATTTTTTTTCCAGCAAAAAATTACAGCATATTTGCCATATTTAATGATCAAAGTGTTAACGATATGTTAACTAACGACGTCGTTAGTTTTGAACAACTGGCCCCAGGCGTTTAGTTTAGCAATCTCTGAAATGTTTGGTAATTTCAACTTGAATATGTTTTATAAAATGGTTATACTTTGGAAGCAAGGAATGCACCATAGAACCGGAAAATATGAAGTGTACATGTTTTCTGGGCCAGACTAGCTAGTTTCGGCCAATTAGCATCATCAGTGACCCTCAAATATTTTCAAAATTCCACAATGGAATCAATGATTCCAAAGGACAAGGAAATATAAACTACACTATGATGTAGCGCAGGGAGACTTTTTACGGCCGCCACACATTCCCGAACATCAGCTGTAGGGTCTAAAATATGTTCTACAAAAGGGTTATCCTTTGGAGAGCAAGGAATGCATCACAGAACCGGAAAATATGAAGTGTACATGTTTTCTGGGCCAGACTAGCTAGTTTCGGCCAATTAGGCCTCATCAGTGACCCTAAGATATTTTCAAAATTCCACAATGGAATCAATGATCCCAAAGGACAAGAAAATATAACATACACTATGATGTAGGGCAGGGAGACTTTTTACGGCCGCCACACATTCCCAGATACCAGCTTAAGTGACGTTAAATATGTTCTATAAAAGGATTATCCTTTGGAAGCAAGGAATGCATCACAGAACCGGAAAAAATGAATTGTACATGTTTTCTGTGCCAGACTAGCTAGTTTCGGCCAATTAGGCCTCATCAGTGACTCTCAAATAGCTTCAAAATTCCACAATGGAATCAATGATCCCAAAGGACAAGAAAATATAAACTCGTACACTATGATGTTGGGAAGTTATATAACGATTATAGACGAAAAAGAAAAAAAAACAATCCCTTGCCGCCTTATGTCAAATGCGATAAAAACCACTGGTCGCTTCGACAACAGCTGAAATAATAAAAGCGGAGTATTTTCTCATTATAATCTGGTTAGGATCTCGTAAAGTATACTTAAGCCCACCAGTAATTTTACAGACCGTTCCAATTCGGTGCTTTTGTTGTGGGGCCTTCCTGGTTTATATTGGTGATTCTGATTCTTTCCCTAACAATAACGGAACATGGTGTAGAAAATGGGCCTTGACTAAAAAAATTGTCGCTTCGGACAAAATTACATGGGTATGCTATATTTAGATTTGCCGAACGACCACTTCTTTCAAAGCACAAACATGTTATTTTACTGAGATACTCCGTGTTTTAAGCAAGTTATTCAATATTTTATGAAAGTACCCTTATTGACGTTGTATAGATTTCGAGGCTTACGAAGTGTTGGAAATACTAAAAAATAGCTTCAAACTATGTATTGCGTGAATAGAAAATATGGCTTCAATGGAAGTAACCAACCCTCGACGACGAAATCAAAGGCACATTTTTGTTTGTGCACGTAATTTTGCGGTTTGCTTTGGTGACTGCAAAAATAATAGCAATACGCGATAACTAGAGGGTAGTGTTATGTGACTGGCAATTAAGCACGTCCAAAGTATGTCCTTATGGTTTTAAATATTTTTTTTTTCGGCAAAGGATAAACCAAACTTCAAAATACATGGTTATTTGAAAAAAAAAATGCTCAAGAAATCAATTTTCACTTTTATACAGTTTCTTGACATTAACCCTACGTCGCGGATCAAATGTCTCTTTCATCTGGCAAAAAGTCCCAAGTTTTCTGCTTCTTACACTTCTTTATTTTATTTTGAAACTAGCACGTCATGCCAGCTGTCGTTAAGTGTCCCAATTACGATTTCCAAACATTGGAACCTAACAGTGTTTCCCATTATAATGGAAGATACATCAACTGATTAACAAAATCAGTGACTACGCTAGCTGAAATACATTATTGTAAAACTAATAAACTACATAATGTATTAAAAGCAGGTCGAGACTAAAAACTTTTCATTTAGAGATGATTCCAGTGGTCAGCGGTTCACATGTTCCCTTATCACAGAGGGGATAGAAGTCGCAGATAACATTGACAGAACGGAGCTATCGTTTGTACCTACCTTTGGAATATTCTGTAAATAAAAATGTAAGCCAAGGCACCTGACTATGTGAATTCAACTGTAAGAAAACCGTAACAAAACCGAAAGTATTATGTTCATGGCCATTCCGTCCGCTTGACAAAAGCGTGCGATCATCATGTGAAGAAGTCAGTGAAAGGAACTCATCTTAATAGAAGTGAAGGCAATGATCAGGAATCGGTACAATTACAGATCCCATCAGAGACACCAACGGGAAAGAAACACAGACATGAAGCAACAGACCCTAACGGAAACATCAAAAGCGGAATGCCAACAGGACAGTTACTTTCCCCCAAAATGGCCAATTGGCTATCCAAACCAAAATAATATAAGCAATGCAAACACTCAAAGATAAACCATAACAAAAATAAACCGCGACAGAAGAACCGCCTTGGAACGGTCAGTGACACGAATTCCACTGGGGGGGGGGGGGGGGGGGGGGGGGCTAAAATCGCCCTTACGTCCGTCGCGATTTAAACAAATAATTTGTTCAGTCCATATGATGGCCTCCTAACTTGTCAGCGCAACATCTCCGTGAACACAAAAATCAAACAACCACAGAGATGAAACAACGGTGAGGACTCGACAACAACAAAAAAAAAAACAAAAAAACAATGAAATGCTCGAGCAAACGAAAACCAACAGTTAGACTCCGATGGGCCCGACCAGAGTACCCAACTTTATATAGAGATAACTAGGATTTACGGGGTATACTTTATTTCTGCTCCAAAGCATAGATTGTGGGTACTCATTAGAACCGCCTCACTGAAGGGGTTATAACGAGCACCCAATACCTATTTTTGCAGAATACATAAGAAAAATATCACGGGTTTTCATCAGAACAGTAGTCATTTTTGAGATCTCAAAAAATGCACTATGTCTCACGGGTGATATCGAAATGTAAATTAATTGAATCTAACCCTTCTCTTGCTGAATATTTATTTAAGCCACACCCATTTCTGTCTACCAACCAATCAAATTACTTGATGTAATTTATTGCTAGAAATCCATAAACTGAATGCCAAACAGTGCAGATCCTGATCAGATGGCTTCTTCAGAAGCTATCCGCTCTGGATCTACGCTGTTTGCAAAGATAGGGGTTGTCGTGAACAGCAAGATAAGGGTTAACATATAACGGCCACGCTCGGCCAATTTAAGATGCGACCAAGAAGTTAAATGCGGTTAAGTTTTCGATGGTTTCGTCATAACTGTAACAATTTTATCAATCGTACATAGTATCAAGGCAGTATTAGCCTGGTGGTAAGCGGAAGCAGCTCGATTGACATGTTGGTTATGATAAACAGAACAGCATATTTGGTAAGTGCTTAGTGAGAGGTATTGCCATCACTTCAATTTTAGATTGGCATTTGGGTAGCTCTGCGAAAAAAGTCGTTGAGGCCATATTTAATTTCATTAAATGAAGAAGAAAAAAATGAAACGCTTATAACGTGGAAACGTTGAACTTTACTGTTCCAAGGCGGTTCTTCTGTCGCGGTTTATTTTTGTTATGGTTTGTCTTTGGGTGTTTGTGTCACTTTTATTATTTTATTTCGGATAGCCTATTGGCCATTTTGTGGGAAAGTAACCGTCTTTTTGGCGATCCGCTGTTGGTGTTTCCGTTGGGGTCTGTAGCTTCATGTTTGTGTTTCTTTTCTTTTGGTGTCTCTGATGGGAGCTGTGAGTTGATTGTATCGATTCCTGATCATTGCCTCTATTCCTGTTTTACCTTTTTACCTGATCATCTTCTCTTTTTGACGACGTAAGATTGTCTTAAACGTTTGTGTAAAACATATTTTGCACTCCAGTGGATATCATTACTGTGGTGCCTGTTTTGCTCTGCACAGACAGCCTTTACTCTTATTTACTCTTACGTCGCGTCTGAGAGTGTATTAACGCCATTGAATATTTTCGATAATCCACTAGTGGATTAAATATGCAAATTAGGTAGATACGTCCCGTAAAGTTACATGTACGGCGTCCTTTACGACGCCGTGTTTACTAATGGCGGAATACTGACATTTTTGTAAACAATCATGAATAGAATGCAATGTAAATGTCATATGATAAATAGAATCTTGCATTCGTGCTCATGTATTATTTGATTTATTAAACTCGTTGAGGAAAAGGAATAAAATGCTCGGCAGAGCCTCGCATTTTATCTTTTTTCCTCAACTCGTTTAATAAATTCAATAATACATGAGCACTTATTAAACTCGTTGAGGAAAAGGAATAAAATGCTCGGCAAAGCTTTGCCGAGCATTTTATTCCTTTTCCTCAACGATTTTAATAAATCCAGTAATACATGAGCACTCATGTAACACTCATGTAAGATCCTCTATTTAACAGTATAAATCGTACATAAACAGGATCATACGTTCACATAACGAATCACGTAAAAGCGACGTTTTGATTGTCATTGACAGTTTGTTTGATTTGAGGTTTAACGTCCCCGTCAACACTGTAAAGGTCATTTTGGAGACGTCGCTTCCAATTTTGTGGGACTTTTACCCGACATTGAGATGAAATGACATCTCAAGCCCTGTCGCCCAATGAAACCAATAGGGTTTATTAGCATGGACGGTCCGCCTCGCACCGCGGTTCCTGGACAGGCTTAGATCCTCTAAGCGGTTTACCAGTACTAGTGTGCGGGCCGGATTCAGCTCTGCGTGGAAGCATCGTGCAGCCCATATATTTCTTCAAGCCCCTATGGGCGGGGGCCTTGTCATTGACAGAAGTTCATCAAGTAATATACACTAATGCACTACCACTTGACACATAAATGTCCAATTAATACATAGTATTTTGTGAACTGGGGCAGCAGGTGATTCGCCTAGCATTACGCCCGTTCCTGCAGCATCGTGAATTACAAGACGTGTCCATTCATTAATCCCCTATTCAGAATTCTTGAAAAGCGGCGTTTCAAATTATAACAGAAAATTATAGGCATTACGTGCAAAACTTGATATAATTTGTTCCCTAATTATGTAACAGCTTAATTTGCTCCAGCTAGTTAAGTGAGTTTGTTTCGAACATGTTAAAAAACGTATGACAGTATAATTCAAATTCTCCATCGTAATGTACATTTCGATTTGATTGGTTGAAGTAATTGTTTATATTTCGATAAATTCTATGAGCAAGAATCTCAGAACTATTTCACACAGCTGGTGTGTGGGAATGTGTGGCGGCGGTAAAACGTCTCCCTGCCCTACATCATAGTGTAGATTATATTTTCTTGTCCTTTGGGATCATTGTTTCCATTGTGGAATTTTCAAAATATCTGAGGGTCACTGACGAGGCCTAATTGGCCGAAACTAGCTAGTCTGGCCCAGAAATCATGTACACTCGATATTTTTCACTTTTGTGATGTAGTCCTTGCTTCCAAAGGATAACCCTTTTATAGAACATATTTAACTTCACTACAGCTGGTGTGTGGGAATGTGTGGCGGCGGTAAAACGTCTCCCTGCCCTACATCATAGTGTAGGTTATATTTTCTTGTCCTTGGGGATCATTGTTTCCATTGTGGAATTTTGAAAATATCTGAGGGTCACTGATGAGGCCTAATTGGCCGAAACTAGCTAGTCTGGTCCAGAAAACATGTACACTCCATATTTTTCACTTCTGTGATGTAGTCATTGCTTCCAAAGGATAACCCTTTTATAGAACTGGTAGTAATATAACGTGAAGTCAAAGAGCACACTTAGAACCCGCACGTTACGTCATTGTATATGCAACGACGTCATCAGCGAAAGAATTCCTTCAATTTACCATTTGTTTGTGGCATTTTTAACATTTCGATGAAAAACTTGCATTACATGTATAAGGAATTAATTATCATTTATTGGATTTTATCGATGTATACACTTTGGCGAATCACTCACCTCACAAACTGCATGAAGCCCGAAGGGCTTTATGCTAAGTTTGTGTGTGATTCGCCAGAGTTTACGTATCGCTATAATCAACAAAAATGAAATTCAGTCCTAAAATAAGAATTCTTTTCACTGACTGTTCCAAAACGGTTCATCTGTCGCGGTTTATTTTTGTTATGTTTGTGTTTGTATGCGTATCGTACATATAGAGGATATTTTATTTTTTAAGTGTAAGATCGAATTTTATTCACTAAATGAACACCAAAACCAGTATTTTTACGAGTGGCGTAGCCACGAGTGAAAATACCGGTTTTGGTGTTCATGAGTGAAATTAAATTTGATCTTACACTAAAAAAATCAAATTTTCTGTTTCTTTCATGCTTCAAAACGGCAGTATTTAGCTTCACTAATCGCGTCACTCACCCTCAGAGAAAACTAACTTTGTTCCTGGTCGTATCGCGTCAATTTGGTGGTGTCCAAAGTATTTAGTGGGTATAATATTGGGTGTAAACTGAGAAATTGCCTGGGGTGGTATTTCCATAAATGATTACTGAAATAATTGAGAGATTAATTTCCCAAAGAAGGTGCGGACAGATCTAACGTCGCGCGACACAATACGCGACGTCAGCGTCGAAAATGACGTCATTAACGTCCTCGGGACGGGTGAACGGGCTTCGCGTCAATTCTAATACAGTTCATTAATTTTCGATCATCTGACAATGAAAAAACTGACCACAGAATTTGATTTCGAGAAAAAAAGTAGTCCCAAACACTGAAAAATAGAATTGATATCAATTTTAAAGAGTGACAATATCGTTTTCGATTTCACCGAGAAATCTCTATATTTCATTGAAAAGCATGTAAGAAATATTTTTGTTGTAGATAGCCAATTGGCCATTTTGTTAGACAGTAGCGGTCTTTTTGGCTTTCCGCTATTGATGTTTCCATAAGGGTCTAGTTATTTCATGTTTGTGTTTCTTTCCCTTTTGTATCTCTGATGGGAGCTGTGTGCTAATTGTATCGACTCCTGATCATTGCATTCACTTCTGTTTCGTAACCGATTTTATTATATACCCAGAAAATGTCCCGTTTACTTTGTACAAAAGTTACCGGTCAATATTTTTCCATATTGCCCGTAGTCAAGTTCATATGCCCGTAGATAAGCAGTCACGTTCAAAATAGAACTACTTTCAAATTTGTTCACTTCGATACTAAAAATCGGCAGCCATCTTGTCGTGCTGAAATAACCTAAAACAAAATGAATATAGACTGTGACAAGGTGCATAAAGCGCATTTTTTTGCCAGCAAATATGACCTACCTACAATCTGTTCAGATATTCAATAATTTCTTTTAGGAAACCAAGAGTATTTTGAAAGAAGCAAAACTAACACTTCGGTAAACATGGCATCCTGCGTTGGGAAACGTCACTGTTTTTACTGACGTCACGTCAACCGACGTTAACGTCGTCTTCACTTTGGCGCCTTTGGAGACGGTTTTTCACAGTGTAGGAAGACACTTAACGACGTGCATTATTTTCCATTTCAAAGCACTTAAAGGTGTCTAACCTTATTTTACGTTCATATTTCCATGCCTGGCAATCCTGAAATCTGGCACAGAGTCCAAGTTTGGGTATATAATAAAACGATTATTGACTTTATATTGTGAAATATTCGGCACTCGTTCATATGGCGTAGACCCACTTGCAAGCTCGTGCGTCCTTCGCCATATGAAGTCGTGCCGAATATTTCACAATATAATGTCAATAACCTATAATTCTGCAGAGTTTACCGCTTCGGCGCACAACTTTTTTATAACATGTAATTTGTTATCATGCCTGAACAAGTAGTGACTTCAATGTAATAAAACCAATGAAAAAGAGGTTGCCTTTGGCAAGAATGAGCACCACAGAAAGAAAATCGAAGGCCAGTTTTACAGTCTCTTCACAAGCAGCCATTTAAGTATACGATGTTACACAAGTGTTAATGCATCACTGAATATTATTTAACGAGTTGAGGAAAAGGGATAAAATGCGAGGCCTCACCGAACATTTTATGCCTTTTCCTCAACGTGTTTAATAAATTCAATAATACATGAGCATGAATGAAAGCTTACATTTATCATATGACATTTTGTTCATGAACATGTCAATACTGTACCATTAGTAAATGCGACATCATTAAGGACGCCGTACCTGTAACGTTACGGGGCGTATCTTACTGATCAGTATATAAAATCCACTGGTGGATAACCGAATTGGCGTAAGTACATTCTCAGACGCGACGCGATATGATAATATGCAAAATAGAAGTGAAGGCAATGATCAGGAATCGATACAATTAACCCACAGCTCCCATCACTGACACCAAAGGGAAGGAAACACAATTATGAAATAACTAGACCCTAATGGTAACATCAATAGCGGAAATCCAAAAGGACAGTTTTTTTCCCACAAAATGGCCAATTGGCGAGCCAAAGGCTATGCAAAAATGGCCAGTTGGGCTACCCAAAGGCGCGTAAAAGGCATACCTCGGATAGCCTTTGGATACACAATTGGCCATTTTGAATGGGATTTTGATAGCCAAGTCTATTGACTATGTATCGCTGCCAATTCAGTCCCCAAATTATTTGCTATTACTGATAAGTATATGTAATCTCTTGTTCAATGCATTACTTCCTATGTTTAGCATTGTGGATCGATGAAGAAACTTTTCCAGCGCATAACAAATACCTCGTAGTTCCGAGATAAAAAACGATATCTCTTCCCGTCTTTCAGCGCATGCTTATTTTTAGAACGAAATTAACTGTGTTCACATTTCGTTCCCAGGACTCGGGGTTTCTTCCTCTTTGGATTGACAATACTTCAATCGCGAATCACTTGGTGTGCTGAAAATAAAAACAAACACACAACAACAACAACAAAAAACAAACAAACAACAAAAAAAAAAACAAACAAAAAAAAAAGATGAGACACATCAGTACTCATACACGGGTGGACATCAGGGGAGCTATCGCGAAATCGCGTCAACGTGGTTTTGCTCCCACTACACATCCGGGAACTATCGCCATAGTTCCTAGGACCTGGAAATGGTAAACAAAGGTAGGCACCCTTGTGCGTTTTGATTTTTTATAGAAGAATGCGAGAATAATATAAAGTTTCGGCGATGCTAAGCAATGTTAAAATGATTTACCTTTCTAAACAGGCCGAAAAAATATTGAAAAAAAATCGTCGCTGAACGTAGGCGACCGTAACAAAACCGAACACAGGGTAATCTGACTACTTAAGTTTGATGTCAGCACGGGTGAATGAAGCAATTGTTTAGTAAGTTTAGAACGAGATCTTTTGGCGCATATTTTGGGTATGTGAGCCCTCATTCATCATTTAGACGTAAAATATGATCAATTCATTAAAATTGAAGGGATAATGCCGCTAAATTTCAGGTGGAGTAGCTCCCACATCATCGCGGCAGCTCCAAAAACACGCTCTAGTTCCCACGAATCTATCAGATACTGCATCGGTTACATTTGACAATTACCGCAGTTAGTTGGTTCGCTAAATTTAGCAAAATAAAATCAATGGATGAGTTCTATAAAGTATTTACAATCTATTACAGAGGTGTACTAAAATGTATACCCCTGAGTCCCAATCTATATCTTGCGGGCTTTGAACTCTTCAATAGGGAATAGGGAAGAATATTCCACTGAGGAATAGTTCCGGGAAAGAAGGAATTCTTCAGTGCATCACTATAGGCCTGATACCTATGATATTGACTGTTGTTTTCGCCCCCGCCCATCGGGGCTTAGATAAATAGATTTGGCTGCATGGTTCATCCACGCAGAACTGAATCTGACCACCCACGAGTTCTGGTAAATAGCTTAGAAGTAATAAGCCTGTCCAGGCAAAGCGGTTTGAGTCAGATGGTCCAATGCATATAAGCCTTCTGGTTTCATTGGGCGACAGGGCTTGAGATGTCATTTCATCTCAATGTCGGGTAAAAGTCCCACAAAACTGGAAGCAACGTCTCCAAAATGACCTATATAGAGTTGACGGGGACTTTAAATAAAAATCAAAAATGAGTTCCTTCAAGAACAATGAAAACATTCATAAGAAAGAAGATGGGTCATACTACGTAGTTTCGGCTAATAAAGCCTCATCAGTGACCCTGTAATGATCCGGCAAAGAAAGCCAGAAGAAACATACTGCACTTTTGCAAATTTCGAATAGGCAGTCGATACAAAGACGGATAAAAATCAAATTGGGGTCCAAAAAATTAAAAACCTGTCTACAATATGAGTCTAAACCAATAATTTATTTCTGATTTCTCAGAATATTCACGCTGATCTCAAAGGACCAAAAGTAAAATATAAACTGCCCATGGTTGATGTACGGGGAGACGTTTTACGGCCGCCACACGGCACAACACCAGCTGCAGTGAAGGCAAATAAAAATCCAAAATGAGTTCCTTCAAGAACAATGAAAACATTCATAAGAAAGAAGATGGGCCATACTACGTAGTTTCGCCTAATAAAGCCTCATCAGTGACCCTGTAATGATCCGGCAAAGAAAGCAAGAAGAAACATACTGCAATTTTGCAAATTTCGAATAGGCAGTCGATACAAAGACGGATAAAAATCAAATTGGGGTCCAAAAAATTAAAAATCTGTCTAGAATATGAGTCTAAACCAATAATTTATTTCTGATTTCTCAGAATATTCACGCTGATCTCAAAGGACCAAAAGTAAAATATAAACTGCACTATGGTTGAACCCCTATTTAAACAAGCAAACAAATATTAACTGTCGGTTAATTTTGATTCCCTTCCTTGAGTTGAAATAGTCACAGGGGCCAAGTATTTAAGAGACACTCTATCAGAATGTATCTTATAAAAGAAGGTTAAAGAAGACTGCTCACGACGGGCCTCCAGCGATGGCCAATCCAGCTCATCAAGCATATCACAAACTCTACTTTTGTTCCGCCAGCCCCCTGCAGGTTATCGAGCAGCCGTCCTAACATGGGGATGCCAGACAGGTGATGCATACACAAGTTGAGGACGAACCAATGCAACATCCTTTGTCTGCCTAGGTGCAAAAGCCAAATTACGCCTAAGAACTCCTCATGTCCTACTAGTTGCTTTCGATGTAATCTCAGTAATGTGTTGATCACAATCGAAATTGTCAGTGATGGTGATTTCTGACATGTTGAAGTATGAATATCTTTCATAATTTGTCAACGGTGTTTGAACCGAACTTCAATAAAATGGGCTTAAAATCTAATAATTTTTCCTAATGAAATAACAAATTAATTACGAGGAAGTCCTTTAGGAGTGATATTTTTTTAATATTTGTAAGAACTTAAATTTCTTTGGCTGCAACATATGAATATTATGAATTTTAATTTATATTTCTATCCAATCCTGACATAGACTTTTAACCCCGAACTTATAAAGACAACTCTCGACCGGTGACGGGGTTAAAAGTCAGTATGAGGATACAGTAGAAATAATTGAAATTCAAAATATTTATATTTTGCAGCCAAACACATTAAAATTCTACACGTTTCGGAAAAATTCGTTTAAAAGTAGAAGTAAAACAAAGATCAGGAATCGATACAATTAACTTACTCCACCCATCAAAGACACCAAAGGGAAAGAAACACAAACATCAAGCGACCAGACCATAATGGAAACCCAAACAAAGGAAGGCCATAAGGACAGTTACTTTCCCACAAAATGGCCATATGGCCATCCAAAATAAAAAGACACAAGTGATACACACAGTAAGTAACAATCAACAACATAAATAAACCGCCACAGAAGAACCGCCTGGGAACGGTCAGTGGAAAGATTTCCACTGGGGGGCTTAAATCGATTTTACGTGGCCACAATCCTCGCCCTTACTTCCGTCGCGATTTAGACAAATAAATTGTTCAGTCTCCCTAACTCATCAGTGCAACATCTCCGTGAACACAAAAAATCAAAGAACCACAGAAGTGAGACACAGGTGAGGACTCGACAGCAAGAAACCACTGAAATGCTGGAGCAAAAGAAAACCAACAGTTAGACTCCGATGGGCCCGACCAGAGACAGAGCATCGGGCACCAACCAACTTTACCAAGAATAAGATCTCTCTAATTCTCTATAAGCCTTAACGTTGGAGCCGTCATAGAATCTGAGGCCTGACCCACCGGCGTGCAATTAAAGAGGGAAGCAAAGTTGCCAACCGTGATTGGGTTAACTACCATGCATGCAGTCTGTCGTATAACATCCATATTGTACCCAATCTTTTTATATCGAAGAATGATTTTACAAAATTGGGTGCTGAAGTAATTGGGGTTATATATTTTTCTGAATTTATATACTAAGTCACCATAAAATTCGGGTTCCGATAGACCTTGTTGCAGAAGAGATTTAAGTCCAATATTTAATTTTGAAATTAAATCAGAATGGCGTCTATAAAATTTTGAAAAGGCTTTGCGTAGTTTATGGTACCGATAAGCCTGATTAAGGAGTTTAGCCGTTAATAATTTATTACGAGTGTTGAAGTCAGTTACATGACTACACACTCTAGCAAATCGAATTAATTGCGAAATATAAACGCCATAGGATGGCGCACGAGGAAAGTCGTTCTAATAATTCATTAGTTACTGAGATTAATGCCGATTTTTTTTCAAGTATCGTGCAGTTATTGTTGACGATATATTCAAGATTTACTTACTTTAACATATCCGAAAACATAAGATGTTATTAGAAATCGTTGACTGGATGTAAAATTTAGAAGAAAATGACAATTTGGGGAGGATATTTCTTTTTTTCACAGTTAAATCGCGGTTTAAAATCTCTAAAATTCCCGTTGTTTTCCAATGATTACGGTCCGTAGTTTAGAAGCCTCCGTGGTGTAGTGGTTATGCGACTCGCCTTGTTAAACAGGGGTCACATGTTCGATCCCCGGCTTCTCCCCACTTTCGGATGATTCTTAGCAAAATTGCAGTATGTTTCCTCTGGTTTTCTTTGCCAGATCATTACAGGGTCACTGATGAGGCTTTATTAGCCGAAACTACGTAGTATGACCCATCTTCCTTCTTATGAATGTTTTCATTGCTCTTAAAGGAACTCATTTTTGATTTTTATTTGCCTTCACTGCAGCTGGTGTTGTGCTGTGTGGCGGCCGTAAAATGTCTCCCCGTACATCAACCATAGTGCAGTTTATATTTTACTTTTGGTCCTTTGAGATCAGCTTGAATATTCTGAGAAATCGGAAATAATTATTGGTTTAGACTCATATTCTAGACAGATTTTTAATTATTTGGATCCCATTTTGATTTATATCAGTCTTTGAATCGACTGCCTATTCGAAATTCGCAAAATTGCAGTATGTTTTCTCTGGCTTTCTTTGCCGGATCATTACAGGGTCACTGATGAGGCTTAATTAGCCGAATCTACGTAGTATGACCCATCTTCCTTCTTATGAATGTTTGCATTGCTCTTAAAGGAACTCATTTTTGATTTTTATTTGCCTTCACTGCAGCTGGTGCTGTGCCGTGTGGCGGCCGTAAAACGTCTCCCCGTACATCAACCATAGTGCCGTTTATATTTTACTTTTGGTCCTTTGAGATCAGCTTGAATATTCTGAGAAATCGGAAATAATTATTTGTTTAGACTCATATTCTAGACAGATTTTAATTATTTGGATCCCATTTTGATTTGTATCAGTCTTTGAATCGACTGCCTATTCGAAATTCGCAAAATTGCAGTATGTTTCTTCTGGTTTTCTTTGCCGGATCATTACAGGGTCACTGATGAGGCTTTATTAGCCGAAACTACGTAGTATGACCCATCTTCCTTCTTATGAATGTTTTCATTGCTCTTAAAGGAACTCATTTTTGATTTTTATTTAAACCGGTGTTCCGAGGACCCCTTAGCTGTTGGTGAGACGTAAAACTCAAACACTCACTCACGGCCCATAGTTCTCCTCGGTTAATATAAACCAGGTGTGTGACGTCATGGAATTGCCTTCGTTGCCTTAAAACCTGTTATATTCCATTCTTGTAACAATGAGTCATGTATATGATGTAATGTAAGCGGTTGCCTGGTGGTTTGAATCGCCATATAATCAAATCTAAAAACTTCTCTCCAGGTGATGGAATGATAGACTAGTGGGAACTAGAGCGTCTTTTGGGAGCTGGCGCGATGATGTGGGAGCTACTCCGCCTGAAAATTTTGGCATCACTCCTTCACAGTACATGAATTGATAAAATTTGTTACATCTAAATGGTGGATTAGGGCCGACATACACAGAATTTGCGCCAAAATATCTCGTTCTAAGCGAAAATTTACAAAACAGAAGTAGAGGCAATGATCAGGAATCGATACAACCAACCCATAGCTCTCATCAGCGACACCAAAGGGAAAGAAACACAAACATGCAACAACAGACCTAATGGAAACACCTACAGCGGAAAGCCAAAAGTACAGTTACTTTTACAAAACAGTTGCCACATTCATTCGTGTCGACATAAAACTATAATCAGAGTACGATTTTGTTACGGTCGCCTACTTTCAGCAACGATTTTTTTTCAATATTTTTTGGGGTAGAAAGGTAAATCATTTTAACATTGCTTAGCATTGCTGAAACTTTATATTATTCTCTAATTCTTATACACTAAATCAAAACACACAAGGGTACCTACCTTTGTTTACAATTTCAAGATCGTAGGAACTATCGCGAGAGTCGTGAGATGTGTCGTGGGAGCAAAATTACGTTGACGCGATTTCGCGATAGCTCCTTTGATGTCCACCTGTGTGATAGTCACTGTATTAAAATAGAAGTGGAGGCAATGTGTAAAAAATAGAAGTGACGGCAATGATCCGGAATCGATACAATTTCCCCACAGCGCAAGAAATATGAACATTAAATAACGAAACCCTAATGAAAGCATCGCGAGCGTAAAGCCAAAAGGAGAGTGACTTTCCCATAAAATGATCAAATGGCTATCCAAAATAAAAGAAAATATAAGCAAGACGAACTATGACAAAAATAAACAGCGACAGAAGAATCGCTTTGGAACGGTCAGTAAAAAGTATTTCACCCGGGTGGGGTTTTAAATTGATTTTATGTGGCCACAATCCTCTCCCTTCGTTCTGTCGTGATTTAGACAAATAAGCCTTTTTCATGTTTTCGTGTTTAATAGTTTAATACTTGTTGTTTTTATGTTTTAGATCTAAAATCATGGTGACCTTTCCAACAACTGAAGCCGCCTTAACCTGGAACATGTCAGAGTATTTTGCTACAACTGATGCCATGCAGTTAGAACATAGTCAGAGTAATTTCTTCCGCAATGACACTTCGGCTCTACTTGAGTCCGTTTCTACGAACAGCACTCAAACTACTCAATACCGTCCATCTTTGGCAGCCTATGTCCCAGCTATACCGGAGGCTGATGTAAAGCTATTTTCTCATATTACCCGCTCTTTTGTCAATCCGGGTCTTGGAGTAGTTGGTTTTATTGGAAACATCCTTGGAGTTGGTGTACTTTGGCGACAAGCAAAACAACAAAAACTTCCGATCTTCTGGTATCTCTGCGCGCTAACTATTGCAGACATCATATTTCTTGGGTTAGCAGTTGTTGATGGCATTCCTAGGATTGTCAGTGCATTTGATAAGGAACTTTCCAAATATCTTATAGCTCACTTTAGAACAGGCCTTACTTGGATTGATAATACCCTCCTACATACGGCAAGATATATCGTTGTTGCTCTGTCTTGTGACAGACTGATATCCGTTGTCAAACCGTTCCAAGCGAAGGATACATGGTTTGCAAAATATCCATTACGAATTGTCATAGCATGCCTCATTTTTAACCTTATAGTCGGTTCTCCATTGGTGATATTCTCCACGGTAATAACTAAAGAAATTGGTAATCAGACCGAGTATATTTTCACTTTTAGGAACTATGATAACTTCGTGGCTCCGTGGTGGATAGCAGAAGCAATTGTTCATAATTTTATTCCAATGTTGATCCTTGTTCCTATCAACATAGCAATCCCGTTCAGGTTGTACAAATCTTCGGCAAGACTTCGCCAATCTCTTAACACAGGAGGAGCTAAACAGCAAGGAAAGGTGACGGTGACCGTATTAGCTATAACGATAATGTATACATTTCTCTCCATTCCACTCCTAGTCATGAAAATATTTCAATACGTTAATCCAGATTTCAATATGCAAGGAAAATATAGACTGTATTTCTGGTTTATGGCAGACATGAGTAAATGCCTTGCATATATTAACGCAGCCATTGACTTCCCGATATACTTTTTAGCATCCAATAACTACAGATTTGTGTTTAAATCGATGTATTGCCAAATTTGTACCAGAAAGCTTAAGGCACAAAAGTATCATTCTAGTGCTCCTGATACTGGGAGCAAGGAAACTGCGCTTACGTCGCTTGATGATTGATTCCTCGGAGGATCGGGAACGTGCAACGCTTCTATGCACAGTTTCATGGTTTTACAAGTAATGACGTATGATCCGGGGCATTGGCACTTCGGTTAAAGGTTTTACGCGTCACAATAATTTATAAAAGAGAACAAGATTATCATAGGAGATTACTGGAGTTGACATGTAAAATAAATAGGCGTAATTACATGTTTTACATTTAATCACATGTAAATTAAAATTTGATATGTACTATTTCACGCGTAAATACATGTAGTCTTGGCTTCATGAATTCTCCAACTGACGCGTGGAAGTTTACTTGTTGATTTCAAATGGTAAGCGTTAATTGTTACATGTAGAATAAGCAATTTTACACGAAATTCAATGCGTAGAATAATTAATGCTTAGAATAAAATTTCCTTCTGGTTTTACATGTAGAATTAACATTCTATGCGTAGAATTTTACGCATAGAATTTACATTCTACGTTTAAATATGTAATAAGTTTTAAATGAAAAGTTTTACACATAGAAATAGATATTAAATGTAAAATACGTGTAGACATTTACACAAAGAATATTTTATGGGTAGACTTCTACTGGCGCTAGAATGTTAAGGAAAAGCAACACTCTTTGCAAATCTGATAGGCCCTTTAAAAACCGTCAGTGGAAATTCAGGGAATTATTCTCTTATATTTCATTGATTTTCAGTGAAATAATTTTATGATGCATTTCAGTGACATTTTTGTGATATATCAAAAAACTATTTCTCCATAATGTAACTGATTCAGTTCAGTGAGGTGAACTTTTACGAATATAGTTCAGTAGCATAATTTTCCAGAATTTCACTGATATTTCAGTGACATTGTAGTGACTTTTGCTGCATATGATATAGGAGCTGCATATATGCATGTATGTTTGACATACCATTACGAAAACGCCTATATAATTTTGACCCCTTTTAAACCCACTTTTATATATTAAACAGGGGTAAACCTTATTTTTCTTATTTCTGTCCTAAAACATAGATTGTGGGTACTCGTGAGAACCGCCTCGGTGAGGCGGTTGTAACGAGTAACCACAATCTATTGTTTGAGCAAAAATAAGAAAAATATCACAATATTTGATCTTAAAATGTTTGTTCTTTTCAGCGGCAAAGTTTACAATGTATAGGCGTGGTTTCGTAATGACAATTTCCAGAAACATGAGAATAATTAAATCAATTTTAAATCCTTCATGAATGTTTTCTGTGTAACAATTATAGTGCTGAGTAAATTAATTACGCCTCACCAATTACTGACTATTAGCCGATCACATTACTGGACATACTGTATTCATTCAATTCTCAAACTGCATGGCAAACAGTGTATATGTGGATCTTGCTGTACATCTACACTGATCGCAAAGGTAGATACAGTAGAACTTCGATGGCTCGAACACCGATGACTCGTTTACCATGGATGTGTCGAACCCATTCTTGAGTCCCTAGCGAAATACTCTACATAAGAATTAGTGGGGGATAATTAAGGAGATTTTAGTCTTTTACCTTGCAAATGAATGCTGTGTGCACTGTTTAGAATCGCCGCGATGAGGCGATTCTAATGAGTACACACAGCATACATTTTCATTATAGAACACCGAAAAGATGTCTTAAAGTATCTCGTTATGCCTCCTGACAGTAACCCTCAGTGGCTCGAACTACCCCTGTCTCGAACAGATTTTCGAGGTCCCAAAGTTGTTCGAGCCATTGAAGTTCGACTGCAGTTGTGAATAGCAGGCTAAGAATGAACTGCTCTATGGAGGTACAGTACCGTGCATGCAAGTCGCAACCATGGTCCAAGAAGTTGTAATGGGACATTAATACTGTCACTGCATGTGAATTCATATATTACCATCACGAAAACATGCCTATATAATTTTGACCCCCTCGAACCCCACTTTTATATAGTAAAACTGGGGTTTGCAGGGGAAAACCTTATTTTTCTTGTTTCTGCTCTAAAATATAGATTGTGAGTACTCTTAAGAACCGCCTCAATGAGGCGGTTCTAAAGAGTACCAACAATCTATGTTTTGAGCAGAAATAAGAAAAATATCGTAATTTTTCATATTAAAATCTTCATTTTTTCGGCGATAAAGGAGGCAATGTATTTGTATAGGTGTGTTTTCCTAATGGTCATAATTATGTTCTTCAGTGTGTAGTTGATACTTTAATTTGTATCTTGTCTCATTTTCTCGTGGTCAGTCAGCACTTTCTGAAAACTTCTGTGTACACAATTCCTGTATCATTACGATAACACACCCGTGCGATATAGTGCATTTTTTCACATCTCCAAAATGGCTATTTTGCTGATGAAAATCCGTGCCAATTTTCGTATTTATACTCCAAACATAGGTTTTTTTGTGCTCGTTAGAACCGCCTCATTGAGGCGGTTCTAACGAGTACCCACAACCTATGAATGTTGGGTAAAAGTCCCACAAAATTGGAAGCAACGTCTCCAAAATGACCTTTACAGTGTTGACGGGGACGTTAAACCTCAAATCAAACAAACAAAACCTATGCCTTGAAGCAGAAATAAGGAAAATAATGTTTACCCCCGTAAACCCAAGTTTTCTCTATATAAAGTGGGGTTTAGGGGGGGGGGGGGGTTATTTCACGGACTTGATCACGTGATGTAAAACAAACGAAAGTAGCTAGTCTGGCACAGAAAACATGTGCACTCCACACCCTATAAATTCTGTGGTGTTTCCTTGCTTCCAAAGGAAAACCTTTTATAGAACATATTTAACATCACCACAGAAATGTGTAATTGCTGTGAAAAGTTCCCCTGCCCTTCATCATAGTGTAGTTTATATTTTCATGTCCTGTTCATTTATTCCATTGTGGACTTTTGCAAATATTTTAGGGTCTCTGATGAGGCCTAGTTGGCCGAGTCTAGTTAGCCTGGCCCAGAAAACATGCACACTCCATAGGTTTAAGTTATGTGGTGCATTCCTTGCTCCCAAAGGTTATCCCTTTTATAGATGATAGTGATACACACGTGTAAGGTAATGAATTGGATATATATCCTTGCATATATTATGCGTCTATTGCAATACAAAAATACCATTAAATATTAAAATTGGCTGAGGTAAATATATCATGTTGTACACATCGGCTGATAATTAATTTAATTTGACAAACACTATTATTTGACTAGCAGTGTAATCAAAGCACTGAGCAAAACTGGTGGGTCGATTGTCTCTGAGTGTTGGCTGGAAAAATGATCCTCGGCAGAGACTTAAGGGGAATGGGAACACCTACAGAGGGGGGGGGGGGGGGGCAACTCCTGCAAAAGTATTTTGGCTCCCATGTCAATAGCGGTCAACTCTTACAGGAAAGAATTCTTCCTTTAAGCGTAGACCTCTTTTTCAGTGGGGTAGGGTTTATAGAAAAGTGAACAGGAAATTCCGAAAGTTGTCTCCCTTTGCAAAAAGGGGGTTCCCATTTCCCTTAAACCTTTCCGTTTAGCCCATCAATTTCAGTTTTCTAAGCGAAAGTCTAGGTCCTGACCAGACACTGCTTACTGTGGCGTCTGGTCTGGGTCTATACTCTTTGCCAAGCCCAAACCATGATTCCAGTCCAGATTCTATGGATAACACCCATAGGCATCAATGCCAATTGGGCAACTTGTCCCTACAAATAACCGCGACCTGATTTTCAAAGATATCAGTGTTAGTCATGTGGACTTAGCATTGAAAGACTAACTTTGGGTTGATGATAGCAATATGGAAGCGAGAAAGCGGGTTGAAAAGAGGTTCAGAATTGTATTTTATTTCAGCTACAACTCCTATAACTTTTTAAAACTTACAAAATCATCACATGAACAAGTCCGTTTAAATGAACACCCCTAAACCCCACTTTATATACAGAAAACTGGAGTTTACGGGGTTATGCATTATTACTCGTTTTTCTGCTCCAAGACATAGGTTGTGGGTACTCCTTAGTTTAAACAATAGTTTATTAGCTATTATATACAATCATGTAAGTACAAACAATACATTAAAGGATTAGATCACAAGCTTATATAAGCTTACGGTAGTCTTCTCCTGTCACTCAAAGTACAGTATTAAGGGGGTGGGGGTGCAGATAAAATGCTGATATAATATGATTACTGTTCAAACGTAGAAGGACCTGAATTTGACTTCACAAATAACTTTTCATAGTAGTGATTGAGAAAGGACGAAAATACCAAAAAGAAGAAGAAAGGAGTTAGAAGAAAAAGAGAAGCAATGAGTTCCCAGCCTAACCATTCCCACGCGACACTCTGCCCAGACCCATCAATGTAAGTATGAGACGACACATCGCGGAACTCTGTCTAAATATCAAATGGTTCCGTTTGTAGAATGTATTTATACACAGCATCAAATATACGCTCGTTTTCTGCATAAGCTTGAGTCGTTATACAGTAAGGTATTTAGTGGGGAGTGCAATATGTCAGACAAAGTACGAGCACGAATTTGATTGTAGTTTGAGCATTCAAATAAAAAGTGTTTTGAACTTTCTGGATTTCCTCATGAACACATTGTGTTATCTACTACTGATTTCAATATTCATTAGACTTTGGAGTGGACATGATACTCAATAACTGTCAAACCCCGCTGTTGCTGCATCCTTTGAACTTAAGATTATGATGTCACAAACTGACAAGGATTGAAAAGTATTTGACCAAATATGACACAACAAGTGTGCAGGTATCCAATCAGATACAATTTCCACATTTCAGTAACTAGCACCTGTCCAATAAGAGATAGTCTATCACATGTCAGTCATCTGTGACAAGTCAAGAGTACAAAGAAATTGGTGAAGTTTGATGTACCTTTCTAGTGCACTGACCTCTGAAATTACATCAGAATGTACCCCTTTGATCTGCTGCATTTGACTGAAAGTCTAATGGATATTGAAATTGGTAGTATTATGTTTTTCATATGTAGATGTTGTCTTAGGGCGCTACAGTCAAGGCAAAGACTTGCGTGGTGAATCGGGCCTTTCCAACATCCAAAATAGAAGTAATTGGGCCGTTTGTTTGTATGTTCAGAAAGCCCGTGTTTAAATTCTCTGAGTTACTGTTTCTTATTTCATTTGAAACAATGTTCCAGCGAAGAGTTCACATGAATTGTAGATAAGTTATTTTCATTCCTAAGCACATTCCTAAGCCAGTATCGAGATTGATCTTGGACTAGACGGACTACCAGCCGGCTCAAGTAAGCAAGAGTGAGACCAGTAACCATTTTAAAGAATAGTTAACTAGTTTCTTTTTTCGCGCCTAGTTTCCAGAGTTTCCCACCCTGTTTCTGTGTAAAGTGTAAAGTAGAAGTAAAACAAAGATCAGGAATCGATACAATTAACTTATTCCACCCACCAGAGACACCAAAGGGAAAGAAACACAAACATTAAGCGACCAGACCATAATGGAAACCTAAACAAAGGAAGGCCATAAGGACAGTTACTTTCCCACAAAATGGCCATATGGCCATCCAGAATAAAAAGACACAAGTGATACACACAGTAAGTAACAAACAACAACATAAATAAATCGCCACAGAAGTTTACCGATACTTCAAAGTTGTGTTGCCCCCGTGACTATACGCATAGCTTCTACGTATCTGTATTGATTCAAGAAGCTTATTGTCTTGATTATTTCAATTACCCTTTCGACCCCGCTGTATTCTAGAACTGGTCTTACAAATGACATATACATACGTTCCAGTGATGTCCTATCAAATCTGAATTTAAATGCTCTTAAAATGTTTAGGCGTTGCCGTGCTTTATTTACTATTTCTATTATGTAATTGTGCCAGGTCAATTCAGAAGAGAATGTAATACCTTAGTGCCGATGATGGTTTACTTCTTTCAAAATTATATTGTCCATAGTAAGTAGTGGATGTTGAAGTCGGGCTCGTTTCCTAGAGATAATTATAGCATCACTTTTTACGGCGTTACAGTCTTCCAACCAGTCGTGGGCCCACGAATACGCGGTATACAGGTTTAGGTTCAATAAGGCAGCTGCGGCATTTGGGTTTTCAACAATAATGTAAGAAATCGCATTAGATTAGGTATGAATGGATCACAAACTTCACTGGCTAGGACATTTTTGTGCTACTAACTAAAACAACGTCAATAAGTGAGGACGATGTTTCTGTTAAGTGAGTTGCTTCTTCAATTAACTGCGTTAGGTTATATGCTCGGATCACGTGTTGAAGATTTTTACTTTTACTGTCAATGATAAAATCATTATTTAAGTCACCTAAGATAATTATATCTTCAATAGATCATACCTAACGGGTTCCTTGAAGTTAACAATGCTAACGTCTGTGTTACTAATGTCTGCATTGAGCCATGATTCGGTGAATACGAAAATGTCAAATGTTTGCGTTTCATGCTGTAGTATGTCAATTTTAGGCAATACACTTTGTATACAAAGATGACAAATACTTAAATGAATATCGTATGGTGCAAGAAACTCGCTGGATATGGTAAGACCTGAACTGGAACTTGTACTTGAAACAGGCCATGGGTTAGACTCAATGTCCCCACAGCTCAACAGAAAGCAGATTAGCTATGTGACTAGTACTTGTATACTTAGTAGGTAAGCTAGTTTGTTTAGAAAAAAAAAAGCAAATTGCGTGTGGCTTTTACTAAAGGTGGAAAAAGGCGCCTATAAGGATGTTTGATCAATTTGTAAAATTTACGATTTCCCCTCAACACGCTTTGAATACAAAAGAAAGGCAATGTCGTATGTCTAGGAAACAGCAGAGTATTTACCACAAAGGTCCACATTAGGATACGAGGACTGTTCAAATATGAATGCAAGTAGAACGTTTTCTCATGCACTAATGCGAAAATCACCTGCAAATAAATATCACAGCGTAGAAAAACATTTTACCTATACATTGATACCAAACCTGTTAAAGTCCGTCCACTTTATCCATGTATATCGTTCGATAAACACTGTCTACTCTTGTATACTAATACAAAACATGGTTGGAAGAAGGTCAGAGTACGCCGTTGAAATACGATCCTATATTAAGAATCGTTGTATTCTTGGTATACAGTGCAAAGACATTTTTGATGAAATATGTTCGGTTTATGGGCATAATGAAATGTCTTTTCCGACAGTTTTTCGTTGGTGTAAGAACTTCAGCTGTGGGCTAGGCTCAACAGAAGATGCACCAAATGATCGTCGGCCGAAAAGAGCAACATCTGCCAAAATGGTTTCTAGAGTGAAAGAAATAGTTGCTACCGATGCACGATACACCACTAGGCGAATAGCTAGTATGGTTGGCATCTCATTAGGAGCAACTCATACAATTCTGAAACGGGATTTGAAAATGAGACAGATCTGCGCTAGATGGATTCCCCATCTGTTGACAGATGAGCAGAAAAAGACACGCGTTCGTTGCGCCAAGAAGTTGTTTAAAAAGTTTCGTAATTACAATGCACGGTCTTTCGCTATTGTCGTCACAGGTGACGAGACATGGGTTCACTTTTTTAAGCCAAAACGAAAGATTCAGAACAAAATATGGGCAACAAAGTATTGCAAAAGACCATGCATTGCAAAGCGGACCATGAGCGTCAAGAAGGTAATGTATGCCATATTCTTTTCAAATCGGGGCCCTGCTATTCAGGTTGCTGTGCCTAAAGGCAAATCTGCACTATAATTTGAACAATCTTGGTAGGGGTCCACTAGATGAAGCTTCATACCAAATAGCAAAGACCTGGGCCTTGCGGTTTCATAGAAGAAGATTTTTTAAAGATTTTCCCTATATAAGCCCATATAAAACATAAGGAACCCCGGGGCGGGGGCATTTCTGGCCCCAGCACTATAATTTGAATGATCTTGGTAGGGGTCCACTAGATGAAGCTTCATACCAAATACCAAAGACATAGGCCTTGCGGTTTCAGAGAAAAAGATTTTTAAGGATTTTCCCTATACAAGCCGATGTAAAACCAAAGGGCCCAGAAGTGGGGGCATATTTGGCCCCAGCGCTATAATTTGAAAAATCTTGGTAGGGGTCAACTAGGTGAAGCTTCATACCAAATATCAAAGATATGGGCCTTGCGGTTTCAGAGAAGAAGATTTTTAAAGATTTTCCCTATATAAGCCCATGTAAAACCTAAAGGCCCCGGTGCGGGGACATTTTTGGCCCCAACACTATTATTTCAAGAATCTTGGTAGGGATCTACTAGATGAGACTTCATACCAAATAGCAAAGTAAAAATAAAAAATAAGTTCCTTTAAGAGCAATTAAAACATTCATAAGAAAGAAGATGGGTCATACTACGTAGGTTCGGCTAATAAAGCCTCATCAGTGACCCTGTAATGATCCGACAACGAAAGCCAGAGGAAACATACTGCAATTTTGCGAATTTCGAACAGGCAGTCGATTCAAAGACTGATATAAATCAAAATGGGGTCCAAATAATTAAAAACCTGTCTAGAATATGAGTCTAAACCAATAATTTATTTCTGATTTCTCAGAATATTCACGCTGATCTCAAAGGACCAAAAGTAAAATATAAACTGCACTATGGTTGATGTACGGGGAGACTTTTTACGGCCGCCACACGGCACAACACCAGCTGCAGTGAAGGCAAATAAAAATCGAAAGACCTGGGCCTTGTGGTTTCAGAGAAGAAGATTTTTAAGTTTTCGGTGAAAAAATCTATTTTTGGCTCCTGTGACCTAGTTGTGCAGCATACCAGAACCATTTGAACAACTTTGAAAGGGGTCCACCTAAGGATTATTCCTGTGAAGTTTGGTCAAAATCCGATCAGTGGTTTAGGAGGAGATGTCGTTTGAAGAAATTGTTTACGCACGGATGACAGACAAAAAGTGATCCTTATTTAAAACACAAGAGGGCCATGATGGCCCTGGATCGCACGCCTGATCCATAGTGTAACAAGTGGGCCCCAAGGAGGGCCATTTTAATGTGCCTAATGTTAAGGGAGGTCTTAAAGGTGAAGCTTCATAAAAACATCAACAAAGGCTATAATTTGAACAATCTTGGCAAAGGTCCACTAGATGAAGCTACACACCAAATATCAAAGATTTGGGCCTTGCGGTTTCAGAGAAGATTTTTTTAAAGATCACCAAAGGGCCCCGGGGTGGGGGCATTTGTGGCCACAGGGCTATAATTTGAACAATGTTGGTAGAGGTCCTCTAGATGAAGCTCCAAACCAAATGTCAAAGACCTGGGCCTTGCAGTTTCAGAGAAGATATTTTTTAAAGATTTCCCTTTATAAGTCTATGTAAAACCAAAGAGTCTCGGGCGGCGACATTTTTGGCCCCAGGGCTATAATTTGCAGAATCTTGATAGAGGTCCACTAGATGAAATTTCACACCAAATATCAAAGACCTAAGCCTTGTGGTTTCACGAAGAAGATTTTTTAAGATTTTCCCTATATAAAGCTATGTAAAACCAAAGGGCCCCGGAGCGGGGGCATTTTTGGTTTCAGGGCTATAATTTGAACAATCTTGATAGAGGTCCACTAGATGAAGCTTCATACCAATAAATCAAGGACCTAGGCCTTGTGGTTCCAGAGAAGAAGATTTTTAAAGATATTCTCAATATTAGTCTATGTTAAACCAAAGGGCCCCAGAGCGGGGGCATTTTTGGCCCCATGGCTATAATTTGAACAATCTTGGTAGAGGTCCATTAGATGAAGCTTCATGCCAAATATCTAAGTACTGGGCCTTGCGGTTTCAGAGGAGAAGATTTTTTAAAGATTTTCCCTATATAAGCCTATGTTAAACCATAGGGCCCCGGGGCGGGGGCATTTTTTGCCCAAACACTATAATTTGAACAATCTTGATAGAGATCCACTAGATGAAGCTTTATAACAATAAATCAAAGACCTAGGCCTTGTGGTTTTAGAGATGAAGACTTTTAAAGATTTTCCCTTTATTAGTCTATGTTAAACCAAAGGGCCCCGGAGCGGGGGTATTTTTGGCCACAGGGCTATAATTTGAACAATCTTGGTAGAGGTCCATTACGTGAAGCTTCATACCAAATATCAAAGTCCTGGGCCATGCGGTTTCAGAGATGAAGATTTTCCCTATATAAGTCTATGTAAAACCAGTGGGCCCCGGAGCGGGAACATTTTTGGTATCAGGGCTATAATTTGAACAATCTTGGTAGAAGTCCAACAGATGAAGCTTCACACCAAATATCAAAGACCTAGGCCTTGTGGTTTTAGAGTAGAAGATTTTTAAAGATTTTCCCTATATAAGTCTATGTAAAACCAAAGGGCCCCGGAGCGGGGTTTTTTTGGCCCCAGGGCTATAATTTGAACAATCTTGGTAGAGGTCCAATAGATGAAGCTTCATTACAAATATCAAAGTCCTGGGCCTTGCGGTGTCAGAGAAGATGTTTTTTAAAGATTATCCATATATAAGTCTATGTAAAACAAAAGGGCCCCGGGGCGGGGGCATTTTTTGCCCCAGCACTATCATTTAAACAATCTTGGTAGGGGTCCTTTAGATGAAGCTTCAAACAAATATCAAAGTCCTCGGCCTTGTGGTTTCAGAGAAGAAGATTTTTAAAGATTTTCCCTATATAAGTCTATGTAAAACAAAAGGGCCCCGGAGCGGGGGCATTTTTGTCCCAAGGGCTATAATTTGAACAATCTTGGTAGAGGTCCATTAGATGAAGCTTCATACCAAATATCAAAGTCCTCGGCCTTGCGGTTTCAGAGAAGAAGATTTTTAAAGATTTTCCCTATATAAGCCTATGTAAAACCAAAGGGCCCCGGGGCGGGGACATTTTTGGCCCCAGCACTATAATTTGAACAATCCTGGTAGGGGTCCACTAGATGAAGCTTTATACCAAATATCAAAGACCTGGGCCTTGTGGTTTCAGAGAAGAAGATTTTTTAAGTTTTCAGTGAAAAAAATCTATTTTTGGCTCCTGTGACCTAGATGTGCAACGGACCGGAACCATTTGAACAACTTTGAAAGGGGGCCACCTAAGGATCATTCCTGTGAAGTTTGATCAAAATCCGATCAGTGGTTTAGGAGGAGATGTCATTTGAAGAAATTGTTTACGCACGCACGCACGCACGGACGCAAGGACGCACGCCGGACGACGCACAAAAAGTGATCCCAAAAGCTCACCTCGTCACTACGTTACGGTGAGCTAAAAACGCAACAACACCCTGGAACCGGACAAATAAATTCCAGACGCGTGTAGACATGGAGTGAACTGCCCCCAACGCAACAGCTCTATTCAAATCTAGACCTGAGCATGTAACGCTTGAATGTATGCACACCGAGTTCAGAGTATTCTGATCCGAGACCACATAATAATATTCGCTTATTATGGTAACTTCTGGTAAATTTTGCGGCACACTTTAAGATCAAGTATGTATAATACTATAATATTCAAAGGGAGATAAATACAACTTGTCACCGATGCATTGTCGATACGGTATTAATCCCAATACTGTCGAACAAGACGATTCCATTCCTTTGCGAAAAGGGTGTGTGTGTGTGTGTGTGTGTGTGTGTGTGTGTGTGTGTGTGTGTGTGTGTGTGTGTGTGTGTGTGTGTGTGTGTGTGTGTGTGAATTCGGGTTTAACGTCGCTTTCAACAATTTTTCAGTCATATCACGACGGTGTCTGGTTGCGACAGGGAGCTCAATGCTCACTTTTATAGTTGTGCCTCACTGAAGTATCATGTCCCAGACACATTACATGATACCACACCCAGTCACATTATCCTGACACTGGGTCGACCAGTCCTAGCTCTACCCGGTAAATCTGAGTGCCAAGCGAGGAGCAGCTAGTACCATTTTTAACGACTTTGGTATGTCGCGGCCCGGGATCGAACCCGTGACCTCCCGTTCCCCGGAGCGGACACTCTACCAACTGAGCTATCGGGGTCGGTATTTGCGAAAAGGGTAGATTCAGATCAGACGGCTTCTCTGAAGAAGTAGTCTGACCAGGATCCACACTTTTTGACATGCAGCGCGTGAACCGACCGAATGCATTATATAAAGTAATCTGTTCTAACGAGCACCCACAACCTATGTTTGCAGAAAAAAAAAATATCACGGATTTTCACCAGAAAAAGTAGTCATTTTGTACATATGGAAAATTCACTATGTCGCACGGGTGCTGCATTCGTAAATTGATATAACCTTTATACTATTATTTTATTGATGTTACATGTAGGTGACAGCCCCCGCCCATTGGGGCTTGAAGAAATGGGCTGCATGATGCTTCCACGCAGAGCTGAAACTACTGGTAAACCGCTTAGAGGATCTTAGCCTGCCCAGGTAAAGCGGTGCGAGCCGAATGGTCCATGCTTATAAACCCTATTGGTTTCATTGGGCGACAGGTCTAGAGATGTCATTTCATCACAATGTCGGGTAAAAGTCCCACAAAATTGGAAGCAACGTCTCCAAAATGACCTATACAGTGTTGACGGGGACGTTAAACCTCCAATCAAACAAACAAATACATGTAGGTGAGTGTGGCGTATGGCGAACATTCCCGGGCAATCACTGTATACCCAGATCAGAAGCCGCGAAATGTGGCGTCTGCTCAGCCGGCTACTGTGGAATTGTCTCAAAATTAAAATTCAGTTTTTGAAAGAGATGACGGTATATCTATGCATGTTTGAAATTGAAAAAGATGAGGGTATTCCTACACAGAATTATAGTACTTTATCATATGACGTCGCGTCTGAGAGTGTAATAACGCCATGTAATAAATTCGATAATCCACTGGTGGATTAAATATTCAAATTAGCAAGAAATGCTCCGTAACGTTACATGTACGACGTCCTTAACGACGTCGCGTTAACTAATGGCTGAATATTGACATTTTTGTAAACAATCGTGAATAAAATGCGTTTTAAATGTCATATGATAAATAGAATCTTGCATTCGTGCTCATGTATTATTGAATTTATTAAACTCGTTAAAGAAAAGGAATAAAATGCTCGGCAAAGCCTCGCATTTTATCCCTTTTCCTCAACCCGTTTAATAAATTCAATAATACCTGAGCACTCATGTAAGATCCTCTATATCCCTTACAACCCTAAAACCCGATACTGATACTTATGCAAAGAGTGTTGATCCTGATGTGATCGCTCTGAGCCATCTTATCGGTATATATTATGAGAATCTTATATGGGTGTGAGGGGTGGATGGAAAAATCCGTCCCGAGGGACACTGTCCGGCATCACGAGGCTTTCCGAGTGATGCCGGACAGTGATTACGAGGGACGGATTTTTCTATCCACCCCTCACACCCATATTGGATTCTTTTTCTTGCATACCTTCCATTTCTTAGCACGGATTTTTTAATGCTGCAATCACTTCGGTTATCAACGTCCGCCATATTGTGTTGACACTTCAGGAATGTTTAGTGACGTTGCTGTGACGTCAACCTTAACGACGGCGCATACGACATCTTAATCAACCAGTGCATTTATCAAACACGCGATTATATTCGATTTTGGGTCGGAACACCAGGGTCAGAACATAAATTTCTATCCCAGGGTAAAATCACGGATTTCCTTGTCTGGTGTGCAAGAAATTGCTTACGATCCGGCTAAACGCCCTATTTAGTAGAATGGACGTGTCCAACTGAGTGCACTCCAAAAGCGCAAGGGTGAGAAGGTTTGGGGGTAAATAATAAACCACTGATAACATTGATTGGCCGATTGTCTCTGAGTGCAGGCTTGGAACGGCCATGGACGAGGACTTGGACTGTTTCGGTTTACCCTTACGTTCTTGTCCCCAATGAAAACAGTGTGGACACTGATCAGACGTCGCGTTCTGCGGCGTCTGATCATTGCCAACACTGTTTGCACAACCCAACACATGATTCCAGTGTATTATACAGATATACGTAGCACTCTGACCTCATAGTGTAACAAACAGCACGGCTATTAGTTTACAGTCTATTAATTTATTTTAGTTCGATTGCGATTAAAGCTTCAAGCTTATTTGAATCGCTCTCGAACACTCATTCCGGATGTTTTTTATGCCCCCGGAATCTAAGAGATTCGGGGGCATATAGTTTTTGGTCTGTCCGTCTGTTTGTCCGTTTGTCCGTCTGCAAAAACTTTAACATTGGGCATAACTTTTGAATGGTAGTAGATAGAGCTTTCATATTTCACATGTGTATACCTTATCACAAGACCTTTCCAGTGGTACCATAATTTTTGATCTCGTGACCTTGAACTTGACCTTTGACCTATTTTTTTCAAAATTTTTAAAAACATTAACATTGGCGCTGTCCGGGGGCATCAGTGTTTCACAAACACATCTTGTTTTTTTTTTTTTGGTTTGGGTTTTACGGCCCTTTCAAGATTATTTCACTCATATCGAGCCGATCGTTAATCAGAGGTGTGCGAAAACCGGAGTACCCGGAGAAAAACCACCTGACCTTCCGTTGCAGAACTTGGCGTCTCACACGTGGCCCGAGCGAGGCTCGAACCTACGGCGGTGAGAGACCTAATGACTAAGAGTCAGCGCTCTTATCCACTAGGCCACGGAGGCCCGTTCATTCCGGATGTAATCACGCGCGCGAGAGAGAGGCAGTGACTTTTACACCACTGCTACTCACTTACATCTGGGTGGCGGGGGGGGGGGGGGGGTTGGGAGTGGCAATACATGTCTTGCCCAAGAACACAACTCGCCCCGGTGGCCGGATTCGAACTCACAGCCTCTCGATCGTAACCATTGAGCTATTGGGTTCGATTGTTTGTCATTCGACCCAAAGTTAAACCAGGAGTCGCAGTGTCGATCCAGGGCTTCTCCAGACTTTCGGTTGAGTCTTTAAACCGAGACCCCGTCTTCTTATGACCTTAGCTGTTGGTGAGACGTAAAACCCGAACACTCAGTGCTAAAATGCACGTGACTATCACTAACTTGTCGGAATAACTTTATTCTCTAGAAAAAAGACGCACTGACTGAGGTCAGACTGTTGCTTAAGAGGGTTAGCTTTGAATCATTGGTTGGGCTATGCAAACAGTGTATTGATTGATTGAACAGTGTATTGATTGATTGAATTGAGGTTTAACGTCTCCGTCAACACGATGTACAGTAGAACTTCGATGGCTCGAACACCGATGACTCGTTTACCATGGATGTGTCGAACCCATTCTTGAGTCCCTAGCGAAATCCTCTACATAAGAAATAGTGGGGGATAATTAAGGAGACTTTAGTCTTTAAGTTTTATCTTGCAAATCTATGCTGTGTGTACTCATTAGAATTAATGAGTACACAAAACATAAATTTTCATTATAGAACACCGAAAAGATGTCTAAAAGAATCTCGTTATGCCGCCTGACAGTAACCTCAGTGGCTCGAACTACCCCTGTCTCGAACAGATTTTCGAGGTCCCAAAGGGGTTCGAGCCATCGAAGTTCGACTGTATGTCATTTTGGAGACGTTGCTTCCAATTTTGTGGTACTTTTACCCGACATTGAGATGCAATGACATCTCAAGCCCTGTCATCTAATGAAACCAAACGGTTTAGATGCACTGGTCGGTCCGACTCACAGCACTTTGCATGGGCAGGCTAGGTCATTCTAAGCGGTTTACCAGTACTCATGTGTGGTCAGTTTCAGTTCTGCGTGGAAGCATCATGAAGCCCGATCTGGGGCTGGGGCGACTGGCAAATTTTGTAGACCTAGACCAGACACTGCAGCATGCGGTGTTTGATCATACTTTATACTATTTGCTTAAAAAAGGAATTATAGGGTTAAATGGAATAGTTTAAATCACAGTCTAGGATTTTGATTTTGGTTTTACGGCCCTTTCAAGATTATTTCACTCACATCGAGCCGATCGTTAATCAGAGGTGGGCGAAAACCGGAGTACCCGGAGAAAAACCACCTGACCTTCCGTTGCAGATCTTGGCGTCTCACACGTGACCCGAGCGAGGCTTGAACCACAGCGGTGAGAGACCTAATGATTAAGAGTCAGCGCTCTTATCCTCTAGGCCACGGAGGCCCGTTTCTCCGATCTACACTTAGAGACAATCGAATCGACCCACCAGTAGTCTCAGTGTTTTGATATTATTTTGTTTTGTCAAATATGCTTTCATGAACAGGAGTTACTTCATGATATTTGTAATGTGCTGTCATTAAATTACACAACACCGGCAGATGGCTCGTTTACCATGGATGTGTCGAACCCATTCTTGAGTCACTAGCGAAATCCTCTACATAAGAATTAGTGGGGGATAATTAAGGAGATTATAGTCTTTTATCTTGCAAATGTATGCTGTGTGCACTCATTAGAATCGCCTCGATGAGGCGATTCTAATGAGTACACACAGCATACATTTTCATTATAGAACACCGAAAAGATGTCTGAAAGTATCTCGTTATGCCTTCTGACAGTAACCCTCAGTGGCTCGATCTACCCCTATATCGAACAGATTTTCGAGGTCACAAAGGTGTTCGAGCCATTGAAGTTCGACTGTTTCTGTCAAATCGATACACATATAATCAGCAGATGTATCGCGATTACACTACAATTTACATTACATTAACACATCCGTGTGATATCTTACATTTTTCAAACCTCAAAAAAGGCAATTTTCTGATGAAAATTTGTGATATTTTTCTTATTTATACTCCAAACACAGGTTTTGGGTGCTCGTTAGAACCGCCTCATCGAGGCGGTTCTAACGAATACCCACAGCCTATGTCTTTGAGCAGAAATAAGGAAAATAATGTTTACCCCCGTAAACCCCAGTTTTCTCTATATAAAGTGGGGTTTAGGCGGGGTCTTTATTTCACGGACTTGTTCACGTGATGAGACGGTGATTTGTTGCACCTCTATTTGTCACCACGTTGATGATCCATGCGTTAGAGATATCTAAGCAGGAATTCGAGGATGAATATCTACGTGAAAAGGATAAACATGCTATAGGGTATATGTATATTATTTGACTAGTTGTGTGGAGGTTTTAACAAGATTTATCATATGACGTCGAGTCTGAGAGTATAATAACGCAATTTATTAATTGACTATCCTGTATTGTTCGGAGGCCATCCATATAAACACTGAAATAAAAAAAAATATCATGTTTTTAATGGTATCAATTAATAAAATTGTCATTAATCAAGTATTTTCGTATTGGTCAAGTTACAGGTCCTCGGTCAGCTGTATTGGCCTCGGCCTTCGGCCTCGGGCCAATACAGCAGACTTCGGACCTGTAACTGAGCCAATAGGTAATTACTTAATTAATAACATTATAGTAATAAATTCGATAATCCACTGGTGGATTAAATATGCTAATTCGTTAAATACGCCCCGAAACGTAACATACACGACGTCCTTAACGACGCCGCGTTTACCAATGGCGGAATAGTGACATTTTTATAAAACAATCGTGAATAAAATGCGTTTGAAATGTCATATGATAAATAGAATCTTCCATTCGTGCTCATGTATAATTGAATATTTCAAACTCGTTGAGGAAAAGCGACAAAAATGCTCGGCAAAGCCTCGCATTTTATCACTTTTCCTCAACTCTTTTAATAAATTCAATAATACATGTCATGTAAGATCCTCTATAGGGTGAAAATCTTTTCTGTTTGAGGTGCCAATTGAAACTGTTATATTAAAAGGGCAGTTGGTTTCAACAACATTCATTACGATAACACACCCGTGCGAATTGGTGCATTTTTACACATTTCCATAATGACATTTTTTTCTGATGAAAATCCGTGATATTTGTCTTATAAATACTGCGTTGCTGGTTAGAACCGCCTCGATAAGTACCCACAACCTTTGTCTTTGAGCAAGAATAAGAAAAATAATGTATACCCCCGTAAACCCCAGTTTTCTTTATAGAAAGTGGGGTATAGGGGGTCTTCATTTCACGGACTTGTTCACGTGATGCTAAACAGCGAGTCAGAAGATTTGCAGACAGAACTCCTTATCATAATGTATCGTTGCCTTACACATAATTTTAATAAACAATATAATGAGAGTTTTTGTATGTTTTATCAATACCATCATTAGTCCAAACAAGAGCTACCTTTTCTCAGAAAACTGCCCAAACTATTATATGCATTGAAAGACACACATTTAAGCTATTCACAACTGCAATTTATTTAAGTTCTATGTTTAAAGTTTGTGAGTTATGTTATATTTAGCATAGTAACCGCTCTGCAGGCAAATATACAAAAAATGCAAAACTAATGTTAATGCAAAGGCAGATATTGTCCTCAACCTTTTCAAAAGTGTTAAATATTCATGGTCCCGTTAATCTTTCTATTTCTTGTGTTGAAATGCTTACTGAAATGCTGATTGTGGGCATAATGATGTTCAACATACAGAAAATAACTCACTTAACAAGTGAATCAGCAGGGCCCATGATTTCGTTTTCGGTGTTTACATTATGCATTTCGCTAAATTAAAATGTTAATTTTCCAAAATAAGACTCATTTGAATAGAAATTGGTATGTATACCTAAACAACTTAACTCTTTTTGTTGAAATAGTATTAAACTAGAAAGGAAGGCAATGACACAATTAACCCACAGCTCCCATCAGAGACACCAAAGGGAAAGAAACACAAACATGAAATAACTAGATCCTAATGGAAACACCGATAGCGGAAAGCCAAAAGGACGGTTACTTTCCCACAACAAGGCCAACTGGCTATCCAAAATAAAAAGGTATAAGCGATACAATCACTCAAAGACGAACCATAACAAAAATAAACCACGACAGAGGAACCGCAATGGAACGGTTAGGGAAACGAATTCCACTGGTGGGGGGGGGGGGGGGGGGTAAGGGAGGGAGCGTAAATCGATTTTACGAGGCCGCAATACTCGCCCTTACTGTCGTCGGGATTTAGACAAATAATATGTGCAACATGTCCGAGAACAAAAAAATCAAACAACCACAGAGATGAAACAACGATGAGAACTCGACAGCAAGAAACCACTGAAATGCTGGAGCAAAAAAAAAAAAAAAAAAAAAAACAGTTAGACACCGATGGGCCAAATCAGAGTCATAGCATCAGGCACCAACCAACATTACCTAAAATTAAATTCTCTCTAATTCTCAGTAAGCCTTTACGCTGGAACCGTCATAAAATCTGAGACCTGACCGAGCGGTGTTCAGTTAAAGAGGGAAGCAAAGTTGTCAACCGTAATTGGGTTAACTACCATACATGCAGTCCGTCGTATAACATATATGCTGTACACAATATTTTTATATCGAAGAATGATTTTAAGAAATTGGGTGCTGAAGTAATTGCAAGTCTATATTTTTTCTGAATTTATATACTAAGTCACCGTGATTGGGTTAACTACCATGCATGCAGTCTGTTGTATAATATCGATGTTGAACCAAATCCTTTTATATCGATAAATGATTTTACGAAATTGGGTGCTGAAGTCATTGCAATTATATTTTTTCTGAATTTATATACTTAGTCACCATAAAATTCGGGTTCCGATTGACTTTGTTGCAGAAGGAATTCAAGTCCATCATTGAATTTTGAGACAAAGTCGGTATGAAGTCTATAAAATATTGAAAAGGTTTGCGTAGGTTATGATACTGATAAACCTGATTAAGAAATTTAGAAGTTAACAATTTATTACGAGTACTGAAGTCAGTTACATGTCTAGACACTCTGGCAAATCGAATTAATTGTGAAATATAAACGCCATAGGATGCCACACGAGGCACATCACCATCCAAGAAAGGAACATTTGCAATCTCAAAATCAAATTCATCGCGTTTATCATAAATTTTGCAGGAAACAAACCCATCTACAATAGATAGATGTGAAACCCCAAAAGGGGCCTCGTTATCAGAAGAATTTCCTTTATTTAACTGAAGTTCTTGGTGGTGGTGGTGGTGGGGGGGGGGGGGTGTAAGTTTGACTGATCAAACCATCGAAATTGGTATTGTCAAATAAATCATCTAAACAGCGGTAAGCACCAGATCTGTAAAGTTTTTAACCAGCACAATTTCTGTGTAAACTTAATGTTTTTAAATTAGTGGAAGTACATTTCTTTCTGCAAAGTAGAAGTAAAACAAAGATCAGGAATTGATACAATTAACTTACTCCACCCATAAAAGACACCAAAGGGAAAGAAATACAAACATCAAGCGACCAGACCATAATGGAAACCTAAACAAAGGAAGGCCATAAGGACAGTTACTTTCCCACAAAATGGCCATATGGCCATCCAAAATTAAAGACACAAGTGATACACACAGTAAGTAACAAACAACAACATAAATAAATCGCCACAGAAGAGCCGCCTTGGAACGGTCAGTGGAAGATTGCCACTGGGGGGGGGGGGGGGGCTTAAATCGATTTTACGTGGCCACAATCCTCGCCCTTACTTCCGTCGCAATTTAGACAAATAATTTGTTCAGTCCGCATGAAGGCCTCCTAACTCATCAGTGCAACATCTCCGTGAACACAAAAATCAAAGAACCACAGAGGTGAGACAACGGTGAGGACTCGACAGCAAGAAACCACTGAAATGCTGGAGCAAAAGAAAACCAACAGTTAGACTCCGATGGGCCCGACCAGAGACAGGGCATCAGGCACCAACCAACATAACCTTGAATTAGATCTCTCTAATTCTCAATAAGCCTTTACGTTGGAGCCGTCAAAGAATCTGAGGCCTGACCCACCGGCGTGCAATTAAAGAGGGAAGCAAAGTTGCCAACCGTGATTGGGTTAACTACCATGCATGCAGTCTGTCGTATAACATCCATGTTGTACCCAATCTTTTTATATGGAAGAATGATTTTACGAAATTGGGTGCTGAAGTCATTGCGGTTATATATTTTTCTGAATTTATATACTAAGTCACCATAAAATTCAGGTTCCGATAGACCTTGATGCAGAAGAGATTTAAGTGCAAGCCCTAAAGCAAAATCTGAATTACTTGCTTCACGAAAAACACGCCTTATATAATTCTGATCCGCCTTCATTCCAACTTTTGTATTGTAAAACTGGGGTTTACAGGGGTAAACCTTATTTGTCTTATTTCAGCTATAACATATGGACTGTGTGTACCCGTAAGAAGCGTTCTAACGTGAAACCACAATATATCCCATAAATATAGTCTGTGTGCACCCACAATCTATATTTTGAGCAACAATAGACGGATCAAATGTTTTGACACGTGATCTTGTTTACTTGTCACTGCGCATGCGCAAAACTACTTTTCCTTTTGATAACGATCCTTCGTGGTTTGCAAAAAGCCGCTAAATCCATATAAACGCATTGTTAATAGGTTTAATATTACGGGCATATTTGAGATGACTGTTACAGAAAATGTATCGAATTACGTTTTAAATGAGTAGATAAATATATTCTAGACTTCATTGCTGCATCTTTCGCATTTTAGTCATTCGTTTTGCGAATTTGTATTATAAATAATTAAGACCATCCCGCCTCGTTACCTGCCAAAGTTTAACAGGTAATTATCATCAAAACATCCTCAAATATTGTAGAAACCAATAATAACTAGCTAAGACATGTCTATTTTAAAAGTTTAAAGATCAATTTAGTCGTTTCGATTCCAAACAAAATACAAGTTTACAGAAAATAACATCGCGTTTACAATGGCGACAAACGGCCAAATATGTTTTTTTGCCAACCACCGGTAAGTCCCGGCAAATAGTATTATTGAGTGATGACGTAGTGTTTGGACGTGTTTATAAGATAATTTTTTATGCCCCCGCATCATATGATGCCGGGGGCATATAGTTTTTCGGTTTTCCGTACGCGCGTACGTGCGTACATGTGTACGTCCGTCTGTACGTGTGTGTGTGTACGTATGTACGTGATCCTATAACATCAGGTTAAAATTTTTGTAACAGGTAGAGCCTGATTTATGAATGGCATTTGGCGGGGGCATCCGTGTCCTATGGACACTTTTTCTTGTTTATCTTAAGATGTCGTTTGTTATGGGCGATACAATTAAAATGTATTTGTGTAGGCGTGTTTTCGCAATGAAATTAGGAAAATAATTTCAATTGTCGAATAAAAATGGCCGCCTGCCAAATGTTTCAGTCGACATCACCGTTATGACATAGATTTAAAACTGTTATTGTGGAATCGGGGTTTGAAAACGGAAATTCTAGGCCCTAGTAATACTTTTTTTAAAAGTTTTTCCTTGTACATCAAGGTCTTTACATGCATTAAAAGGCCGTAGGGCGACCAACATTAACAGATTATGGGACTGTGAGAGACGCAGCCTTTAGGCACGGTGTTTATTTGTTTTTTAACGAAATATTTATTGTTTTAATCTAATACAGTTTATCAGAGAGAGTATAACTAATGCAATTTGCCATGAGACTGACCTTTATGCAAAGAATAAATTAGTCAATGTTATCGCCCAATAGCTCGGTTTTCGTAAACGTCTCGTGAATTTTCGGCATCTCATGAATTGCGATCTATTTACCGACTCGTATCTATTGAAAACAATATCGACCTCCTCGAAAAACGGCGAAGATAAAATATGCATTAAGTCGGGTGTGTAATTATTTTAATATGGACCGTCAGTCTCATGTCAAATTGAAATAGCTATAACAAACTCGCGCCTCAACAAGTTTGTCACATCTACATAGTTAATACAGGACATCCGACGAAAGTAGAGATTGTGCAGATACAAGTTTTCGCTTTTAAAGATCATGTAGAATGTTGCATGCGTGCATTATTTTTAGTGTTGATTTTCCGAAACACTGTTTTCAAATGAAGCCCACTGTCTCAGAATACGCCGGAACTTGATGTCCATACCGTCTCCTTATTTCGTAAATATCCCCCCATACTCTGACTTCTAATTTGACTTGCGCGGTTTCCACCACATGATTTCAAATACATCGCCTTAAACACCGCCCTGTAATTGTTGGATGCCACGAAATATGTAAGAAAATCATTGGCTGCATTGACATAACCAAGAAAACGTCCCAGATCGATGACAAACCAGAAGTAAAGTCTGTATTTACCTTGCATGTTGAAGTCAGGATTAGAGTACTGGAGTATTCGTATAACAATGAATGGGATAGATAGAAATATGTACAATATTGTGATTACCATTACGGCAATTGTGACTTTCTTTTGCTGTTTTGAAACGTTTTGTGTCTTCCGCGATGCGTTAAGTTTGTTGGTGGACCTATACAGCTGTATCGGAATGGCTATGTTGATAGGTATCAGGAACAACATTGGCAAGAAGCTGTGAAAAGTTGTCTCAACAACCAACCACTTTGACATAAATTCATCGTAATGTTTGAACGTAAAGATATATTCAGTCTTATTTCCCTTCTGGCGAGTGATTACGGTTGCGTTTACAAGCATTGGTAAGGCAATAAGGGCGCTGAGAATAACGCAACCAATAACGATCCTTAAAGGGTATTTTCCAAACCACGTGCCTTTCACATGGAGTGGTTTCACAACGGAGATCAACCTTTCACATGACATTGCAAGTACAATATATCTGGATGAGTGTAAAAATGTAAGATCAAGAAAAGCTAGGCCAATTCTGAAGTGTGCCGCGAGATATCTGGAAAGATCATCATCAAAGATCCCCAGCGCTTTTCCCAGTCGAGGAATGCTATCAATCACGCCCTGTCCCAGAAACATCATGTCTGTGACAGTCAATCCAAACAGGTACCAAAAGATGGAAAGCTTGTGTTGCTTTGCTTGCCGCTTCAAGACACCAACACCGAGGCTGTTACCAACGAAACCAAGTACACATAATATGGGAGTAATAATAGTTCGCGTTACATAAGAGAACTTTTTTACGTCAGCTTCTGCTATGGCAAGCCGTGCAGGCCCTGTTTGCAAGCCATTATCTACAATGGAGATGTTGTCTGTAGCTGTAGCAGTAGAAGACACATTGTCCAGAAATCTGACAAATTCATCGGTATGTAGGCTGTCAGTAGTAGGGTAGCTGAGGCATGGTCCTTCCGTCGAGGTTACTAGATCAGCAGTGATGTTGATTAAGTAAGCAGCCACTGTCGATGAAATCTCTGTGGACATTTTTGTCTGTCTGAAAAATTAAATATAATTTCAGCACAAAGTTATAAAAAGTTGTGTACATGGGCAAACTAGTAAGAAAAGGTCACTATCAAACAAAACAACCATCTCATATCACCTTAGGAAAGTAGGTGACATAGAGGCACACACAAAAACAGATGTAACATCAACAAGAGGCAAAGACAGAAGTGAAGGCAAAGATCAGGAATCGACACAATTAACCCACAGCTCCCATCAGAGACAACAAAGGGGAAAGAAACATAAACATGAAATAATTAGACCCTAATAGAATCACCAACAGTGGAAAGCCAAAAGGACAGCTACTTTCCCACAAAATGGCCCCGGTAGCTCAGTTGGTAGAGTGTCCGCTCCGGGGAACGGGAGGTCTCGGGTTCGATCCCGGGCCGCGACATACCAAAGTCGTTAAAATGGTACTAGCTGCTCCTCGTTTGGCACTCAGATTAACGGGGTAGAGCTAGGACTGGTCGATCCAGTGTCAGGATAATGTGACTGGGTGTGGTATCATGTAATGTGTCTGGGACATGATACTTCAGTGAGGCAGCACTATAAAAGTTAGCATTGAGCTCCCTGTCGCAACCAGACACCGTCGTGATATGACTGAAAAATTGTTGAAAGCGACGTTAAACCCGAATTCACACACAATTCCCACAAAATGGCCAACTGGTTATCCAAAACAAAAATATATAAGCGATACATACACTCAAAGACATACCATAACAAAAAAAAAAAAAAAAAAACCGCGACAGAAGACCCGTCTTGGAACGGTAAGTGAACAGAATTTCACCTGGGGGCAAGGTTGGCAAAATGCCGGCAAATATGAGTATTTTCCATGCCGGTGGCATTTACCGGTAAATACCGGCAAATACTGGAAAATACCGGCAAATACTGGAAAATAGTATTTACCACCCTGGAATTAAAAGAAAACCCTACACTCAACAGTTGTATAGGGAAAATTTAATATTTAACAATTCTGATATAGTTTCAACTGACATTATTATTTTTTTTACTATCTTATTTAATATAATATAAGAATAAAAAGGCCTATTTAGTATCTGCCATGGTACTCCTCTGTATACTCTTACCTAGACTGATTGTTTAAAGTCACATAAAACATTGAACAATTAATGACAGCCTTTTGTCCAACCTTGCCCTTGGCTATCTTGTGCTCCCTTAAATAAACAAAGTGTCTAGGGTTGTTATTTTAGTAATCTCACAATTCACTCTAAAAACAATTCACTGTTACATAATAGTAAAATGCTATAAATATCCTAAAATTTGAACACATTGTTTTACCATACAAAAAATGGATTGACCAACAGTGCTCAGTCTTATCTTCATTAATACAAATTTAAAACTAGAAACATTATTTATGGTAAGTGACAATAACAAGGTGCACAGGGAATTTCTGCTACTGATTTAAAAAGATACTTTTTTTTTGTTTACCCCATTTTGACAAACACTGCAGGCCTAGATCAGACTCTGCAGAATGCAGCATCTGATCAGGGCCTACACCGTTTGTAAAAAGTTCAGCCATTTTCCAAATGAAGTTTGAAGATAAAACAACCTGACACCCCTAAATTTTGAAATGGACTCCTGCTATATATTATAAGGAAGATTACATTTGGAACAAAAAGGGCAAAATAATTTCAAAATTTTTAGTCTTAGATTCACATTTTGGCTAGTTCAACATATTTATTTGAAATTGGGAAATATTACATTCTGTAGGCTGATAACCTTATATAATTATTAAATTCTAACATTGTTAACTCATTTAGTTTGATTTTATTACTGTTAAGTCAATTTTGTTAAGATTTTTGCAGTATTTTAAGGCCAAAAAAAATGAATTTTCCAGTATTTGCCAGTTTTTGCCACTTGATGAGTATTTTCCAGGCCGGTAAATTGCGGTAAATGCCACCGGAGTGTGGAATTTGCCGCCCAACCTTGCCAGGTGGGGAGGGGGGGGGGGGGGCTCAAATTTACGCCGCTGCAATCCTCGCCCTTACTTCCGTCGCAGTTTAGACAAATAATTTGTTCAATCCGCGTGAAGGCCTTCTACCTTATCAGTGCACAAAGCCGATTAACAAATAAAGACACTGCAAAAGGGCGACCGCCTTGGAACGGTATTCTCCTTAAAGATCATTTTGTATTATAAATAGGTCCTTTTACTTATAGATGATAAAGATGGTTGTGGTGGTGGTGATGATCTTTGATTTGTTTGATTTGAGGTTTAAGGTCCCCGTCAAAAATGTAAAGGTCATTTTGGAGACGTTGCTTCCAATTTTTTGGGACTTTTACCCGACATTGAGATGAAATGACATCTCAAGCCCTGCCGCCCAATGAAACATATAGGGTTTATAAGCATGGACGGGCCGACGCGCACCGCTTTGCCTGGGCAGGCTTAGATCGTCTTAGCGGTTTACCAGTACTCGTGTGCGGGTCGGTTACAGCTCTACGTGGAAGCATCATGCAGCCCATTTATTTCTTTAAGCCTCAATAGGCGGAGGCGGATGATGATCTTTGAAACAGTATTTCAATTCATTATGAGCAGAAAAGAGACAAAAATGTTAAGCATAAATTAATCATCAGTCCTAGATATCATGCCACAGGCCGCCATTTCTGCGGTCTTTGGTTTTGCGTATTTTAGAAACATATACAAATACATATGGGTATGCAAAAATGATGTTGTTTTAAATGCAAAATTAAGCCGGATATCTCTACACCGAAACGAACCAGCCTGGAACATAGAAAAAAACGCTTTGAACTGATCACTTGTCTGTGCTACTAAGTGCCAATTTCATGAAGATTTAATTATGTAATTTTTTGTGTGGCAAATTTATCCGTTTGCATTTTGGTAGACAAGAGAATAAACGAGGGTCGTTCAAAAAGTATCTGGTCATACCCATAGCGCAAACACGCATATACAAAAACATTGCGACCTTTATCGCCGAAAAAATGAAAATTTTAAAATGAAAAATTTCGATATTTTTCCAATTTCTGCTCAAAATAAAGATTGTGGGAACTCGTTAGAACGAGTACCCACAATCTATATTTTAGAGCAGAAATAAGAAAACTAAGGTTTACCCCTGTAAACCCCAGTTTTACTATATAAAAGTGGGGTTCAAGAGGGTCAGAAGTATATAGGCGTGTTTTCGTGATGCCGACTTAGCGTCAGACTTGACTTCTTCTATTTTCACAATAGTCATCCCACAGCAATAAGTACTTCCTCCATCAATGTTCCGACACGGAAATTCTATTTTGTACAATTCAGTGTCTTTAGTATAAAGTTACCCCCAACCACTGCCTCAAGCTCTTCATCTGACCGGATATGACGCCGTCGCAATTCTTTCTTCAAGTTCGGAAACAAAAAAGTAATCAGTAGGTGCCGGATCAGGATTAATAGAGTGAATGGGGTAAGGGTTTGAAACCATTCCGCTTCATTGCGTCCACAGAAACTTTGCAAGTTGTCATGGTACCACAGGGTAATTTTCCCACGCCTTTTCTGTACTTTAGCTGCACGCAATTTGTCTAAAAGATTAGCGTAACAGTCCAATTGACCGTCTGGTCTTGAGGTAAATAGCCCATCAACAGAAGTCACTTGCTATCCGGAAGACAGCTGCAATGACCAATTGAAGGTTGAGTTTTGAATGTCTTTGGAAGCGGTGAACCCTGACCAGTCCATTATTTACACTGCTGTTTAGCCCCAGGATCAAAGTTTCGTACCCGGTAACAATTCGTTCAAGAAAGTCTTTATATTTCAAAAAGTGACTCAGACATTGACACTCGGACAGCTTGTTGTTCTTAACTAGGGCATTTTGACATCCAGCCGGCTGAAAGCTTCCTCGTGCCCAGACGTTCATATAAAATGTTAAAAACGCAAGCCATTGAAATCGCCAATCTGCTAGCCATTTCTGAAACTTTCATCCGCCTGTTCTGCTTTACTAGTTTCCTTAGACTGTCACTAGTGACGTCATCAGTAGCGTTCACAGGTTTTCCACAACGGTGCTCGTCTTCAAGCGTTACCTGACCACGTTTAGAATCAGCCACCTAATTTAAAACAGTTGACTAAGGAACAGTCTTTCCGTAAACTCCACACAGTTCCTCATAAATTTCCTGGTTTGACTTCTTTTTCAAAAACAGGTATCAAATCACTGCTTTGTACTCAATTCCGCAACACTGACCCCTTCCATGTTATTTTACCTAGCCCGGACTACTAATACTAGACTGACCGATAAGATTTTGTGTAACCAAGTATAAGGCATTGATGTATAATATGTTAAAAAGCGTGCACTTGCCACGATTCAGTAACTAGGTTAGTCCAGTGATATATTGACCGACCCTCGTAAATAAAAATCATTAGGATATACGTCGTTTATGATTTAATGTTTGCTATCGTTATTGTCTGACAGGTTCAAATTAACCCAGAATAAGGAATACAATTTGCGTACATTACACAGTAAATATTTAGGGAAGTTAAGCTTGGTGCTGTGGTATTTGACTTATCTACCCTTCCAAGATAACAGTAGGACCAGCTTGTGATCACCATACCTCCAACACCCTTTTAGACATATTGATGGTACTTCGTACAGAAATACATGAGCTTAAGCAGGCGTGTCATGCGCAAGAACCACAATTCTGATTGCCCTGTTTTTTAGTTATCTCCCCTGACAGTATAATCTTGTGATGGCAATAACTCCAATACTTTTGTGATATATTGCTGGTTTAATTCTTCTGCACTTTCTATTGGCGAACACTCTTCCGAAGGCCATATTGGCTTTTGGTCGGGGGATTTGCCATCTCTTCCGATGGCTATTTTTAATCCAGTCGACGCGACGTTTTGATAAGTTTTGAAGATGCACCTATTTGTGGGTCAATTCTCTGTTTAGATAAAGCTCTATCTTTAATTATTCGAGGGGCATAGCTGCAATACAGAAGTGAAGGCAATGATCAGCAATTAATACAAGTATCCCACCATACTAGCAGAGACACCAAAGAGAAAAAAAAACACGAAAATGAAATAACTAGACCCGTATGGAAACATTACTAGCGGAAATGACAAAATGGCAACTGGCTATTGTGTGAGGGGACAATTTAAGAGATAAAATAGTGTAGATTATATTTTTTGTCCTTTGTGATCATTGATTCCATTGTGGAATTTTGAAAATATCTGAGGGTTACTGATGAGGCCTAATTGGCCGAAACTAGCTAGTCTGGCCCAGAAAACATATACACTCCATACATTTCAGTTCTGTGGTGTATTCCTTGCCTCCAAAGGATAACCCTTTTATAGAACATATTTGACTGTATGAATTAACAGAAATGCTGGAGAAAAAAGAAAACTACAGGTAGACACCGATGGGGTCGGCCAGAGACGAAGCATCAGGTACCAACCAACATTACCTAACCAGGCCCCGAGTTAAAAAATCATGCTCATCTCAGCTGAGCATGGAATTTATGATGGTCATAAATATTAAAATACATATGTGACCCGTCACGCGAAAAGGGACCTTCTGGGAATTTTTGGCGAAAATGAGTTGTAACTTTTTTCAGATATAACGGTATTTGAGAAACAATTTGACACCAAAATGAATAAATACTCCTAAAGGTGTCAAATTTACAATATTTTAAACATAGGTACCCTAAACGTAATCACGTCACAGAATACCAATTCGACGTAATGGGTTACGTCAACAAACTGTTAAAGGTAAAGTCGCAGGTAATAATGCAAGGAAACATCTGAAAAAGGCATTTCAGTACAGTAAAACATTTATTTCCTTAACACTGTTTCCTTATTAAGCATTTCTTTGAAAAACCTGGCATATTGTCGTCGTCCGAAACTGTTTAGTTGTAACGATTGCGAAAGGAAGATCAAAACAGTTTTTTACACATTATATGAGCAAGAAATCCTACTATTTGCATGTCTGAACAAACGCGAAGAACAGCCTGCGCATCAGCATAGACTGATCAGTGCATATAATGCAAGCTTTTGTGATCGTGGCGCTATGACAGAATTCAGATCATCTAAGGCTACTGACACTGAGCAGACTGTTGCCTTCCATATATCTGGTTGGAAACTGGTACCAAAGACCGATTTCCTCGCGACGAGACTCATGAGATACGAACACACCATTCACCGCTAAGGTTCGAGCCTTGCTCTGGTCAAACTAGAGACACCATGTTATGCAACGGAAGGTCTTTTTTCTCGGTACTGTGGTTTTCGTCCACATCTAATTAACGATCGGCTTGAAATAAGTGAACAAATATTGAAAGGATCGTTAAACAGACAAACAAACAATAAATAAATAAACACATAAAGAAATAAGAAAAGAAATAAATAAAAAAAAAACTGGGGTTTTCAGTTTGTATAGTATTTTTCAGTTTTCGTAGTACTAATCCAATACATATGTTTCTGGATACTCATTAGAAAACGCCCCAATGAGGCGGTTCAAACAGCACACTTGACCTTACACATTCTCATCGCCTTTTTGAGATTTGAAAGCATGCACTTTCACACGGTGCGCACATGATTAAATTGTCTTTTATGAAGAATACTTCAAGTTTTGCAACAAAATTTAATGGCAAACCTCTTTAAAACAAAACCCATATCGTAGTGTGTGTTGTTGAATCGAGTTGCTAAATTCTTTGAAATGGATAACATGGGAAAAAATGCTTCAACTTATCAAAAGAGAAAAAAAAAATGAAAAATGAAAAATAAATCTAAATACATAAATGGAAGGTAACATTTCAAAGTTTTAACTATTAAAATCCCACGTGAAAAAGGTTACATACAATGCAGCGTGCAATGATGCATGTACATACTGTAATGCTTTATTCTGATCACAACTACAGCTCACAGATTGTTTATGTCTGTTTCATATAATGCAATTTGGCCCCAAGGGTTTAGGGAAAATATGTTATTATTGTCTCCATAACATTGGTTGACTTCTTGTCTTTCAGCGTTGAGACAAGGTGGCGGGATCATTGCCGGTTAATTTGTGATCAGTTCCTGGACCTTAACCTGATCCTTTACAATTTTGATTATCTATCTATCTATCTATCTATCTATCTATCTATCTATCTATCTATCTATCTATCTATCTATCTATCTATCTATCTATCTATCTATCTATCTATCTATCTATCTATCTATCTATCTATCTATCCATTATCTATACGGTAGTAGGGATTTTTAACCAGCACAGATGATTCCCTCTGCATATAGGATTTCCAATTAATTTCCCGATCAGAAGGACGGCGCACTTTGGTGTATTTATCCCTGCAAATGATGCCAGTTGAGCATGTTCGGACACTGCAATTTTATTACCACTGACACGAATCGTACCGGAAGCCTCACACATCAGAGGCAAGTGTGCTAACCACTGATCTGCCTCGCTCTGGAGAAACTGGTACCGTCTAACGTAAACCACACCGGCAGGTTCCGATGCCGTCAAATTATAAATTTTCATGAATACTTATTAATAATTTATTGGTTTAGACTCATATACTAGACAGGTTTTTAACTATTTGATTTATATAAGTCTTTGTATCGACTGCCTATTCGAAATTCGCAAAATTGCAGTATGTTTCCTCTGGCTTTCTTTGCCGGATCATTACAGCGTCACTGATGAGGCTTAATTAGCCGAAACTACGTAGTATGACCCATCTTCTTTCTTTTGAATGTTTTCATTGCTCTTAAAGGAACTCATTTTTGATTTTTATTCTCCAAAAGCTTCCATTTTTTAAATGTCACAATAGAGTTTCCCAAGCTGGCATCACTATCAAATTACTCCTGCTAACTAACCAATAGAACTATTAAATATAGCGATGCACCGATTGGGACCTCGCCCCGCACATCGGGGCTTAGAAAAATAGACAGGGCTGCATGATACTTCCATGCAGAGCTGAAACTGACTGCACATGATTACTGGTACACCACTTAGAAGTGCTAAGCCTGCCCAGGCAAAGTGGTGTGAGTCAGACCGTCCAGTGCATATAAGCATTTTGGTTTCATTGAGCGGCAGGGCTTGAGAAGTCATTTCATCTCAATATCAGGTAAAAGTCCCACAAAAGTGGCAGCAACGTCTCCAAAATGACCTGTATAGTGTTGACGGGGATGTTAAACCTGAATTCAAACAGATGCACAAAACCAATTTGGAACTCATCTCCAGATTTTTGGTCTTTAAACCGAGGTTCCGTCGCCGTATGACCTTAGATGTTGGTGTGACGTAATCCCTTCCCCCCCCCCCCACACACACACACACCAATCTGTGATATGGCAATCATAAACGACAACTCAGTGTCTAAACTTTTTTGTTCTCTTACAATGGTACTGGACAACAGTTATGACCCCCGCCCATTGCGGCTTTAAAAAATAAATGGGCTGCATGATGCTTCCACGCAGAGCTGAATCCAACCTCACACGAGTACTGGTAAACCTCTCAGAGGATCTAAGCCTGCCCAGGCAAATTGGTGAGAGTCGGACCCTCAATGCTCATAAAACCTATTTGTTTCATTGGGTGACAGGGTTTGAGATATCATTTCATCTCAATGTCGAGTAAAAGTCCTACAAAATTAGAAGCAACGTCTCCAAAATGACCTATACTGTTTTTTTTTTTTTTTTGTTTTGTTTTGTTTCCCGGTCAAGTGTCTCAGAGGAAATTCAGATCATTGTATTTAACTGAATTTTCAGAATTGATTACTCTTGATTACTCAGTCTCGTTCGCCGGTAAGCTCAGCCTCATCAAGTTCGTTTTTACTTGGTTGAATAATTGTTGGGAGAAAATATCAAACAGATGGCATTATGGGGGGGGGGGGTTAAAATATATTGGAGGGGAGTTTTGAAATATATGTAGTTCCGACTTGCTTGGGCGGAGACAGACGTATACTAACAGACTAAGAACCGATCGCCTAGTGCTGTTTCTGTGGCTTGTACTAACAGTTTACTGTAAGTCCTATAATGATAATAATACATGTATATTGATTAACTTATGACGTAGCAGTTAGACGTCACCAACACCAACTGTCTGTGAACCGGATGACCTTATCGCATTGTAATTTAACAACCGATTGATATCGAAGAGAATCGTACCTAGGGGGCCTGGCATTTGGCCATACCCAGGTGAAAAAAAAAAACAAAAAAAAAAAAAACGTTGCACGGACCAGACATATTAACTGTAAACGCTGTTAAATTCAGTCAATCCACCGTCTGCGTAAGTTCAGAAAGTAAATTTCAGGTAACAGCTGTCACTTATGCGGAGGTAAAACTATGGCGTTTACCATTTATTTACAAGGGACGAAACTCGAAAAGGAACAGTGAAAAAACAGAACAGTTAAAAGGGCTTGAAAAAAGCTCATGTCGCCAGGAATGTAAGATGAATTATAAGTCCAATTAAGACACAGCGTAATCAAATTGTCAGCGAATGACATTAACGTGAACATTATTTTCGAACGGCATTTACGCTAAATGACGTAACTTCCTAGAAGGTCCCTTTTCGCGTGACGGGTCACACATAAAGAGACAATTTTTGTCCTCAGATCAGCACAGAATGTTATTTGTCCTGCTCATAAATTTTAAAATGCCAACAATTGTTGGTATTTTAAAATATATAAGTAGGACCAATTTCATGCTCAAGTGAGTTGAGCTTAAAAAAGGTTTTATAACCTCGGGTCCTGCTTTTCAAATTTATCTAAAACTTAATATTTATTCTGTGTATCTGCAAGTTTTATCAATATCTCATCACAATTGAAACGGATGAGGAACTGATGCAGTCGGATCCCAAATCCTCCCCATAATGTCACTAGCATTTCGGCATAACGGTTATACAAGTTGTTCAAGCTCCTCTTAGCATGATAATAAATTCTGTTTTAAATTAAAATGTCAGTTATTGTTTATGAGCAAAACAAAAAAGTTTTGGTGCCGGTCTAATTAAGAAACGACAATATTTTATTTATGAGACATACAAACTAGTATTACAATCAAAGAACGCAACCATCTCAAGTCGCCTAAAGAAAGTAAGCGACAGGGAAGCACACACAAAAACATTAGAAGAAACATGGATAAACGGAACAAAGCCAATCAACAAAGAAGACACTGCAGAAGAACATCAGCATTTGGACGGTCAGTAGTAAAGCTACTTGGGGAGGGGGCGGGGGTGGGGTGGGTCGCTCAATTCCCGAGTTCATAAAATTTCAACCCTCGCTCTCAGTTTCAGTGCAGTATCAAACATAATAACAATAAAATATGGTCCGCATGGAGGCTTCCTAGCTCAAAAGTGATTCATAATAAAATAAATATAAAAACGACCATCTATATATTAATACAATCATGGATCAGGGTTGTGGACTCAACAACAATCCGACGCCAGAGCTGCAGAATACCGCCAGTTAGAGCACGGGGGGTCGAACGCTGGAAAAATCAAGCTCCACCCCTCTCGAACTTAAAAGAGTTAGAATGAGACCGTCATAAAGTCCGAAGCCCGACCCTTCGCGGTGTAAGCAAAGATCGAAACAAAGCTGTCCGCTACGAAAGGGTTGACATCCGATCACGCGGTCTGTCGTATAATAACTATGCTATAATATAATGTTATTAATCAAGTAATTTCGTATTGGCCCAGGTACAGGTGCGAGGTCTGCTGTATTGGCCCGAGGCCGAAGGCCGAGGACAATACAGCTGACCGAGGACCTGTAACTTGGCCAAGACAAAAATACTTGATTAATGACAATTTTATTAATTGACACAATTAAAAACATGATCATTAATTTTTGACCTGGTGTTAATACGGTTGAGCTCCTATCAATACGGGATAGTCAATTAATAATCAATTTTATTGTATTGCGCAACAAGTTTTCTGAACTGGCCAGAAAAAAATTATCACTAACTAGTATTCTTCCGAATTTATAAACCAAATCTCCATAAAATTTGGATTCTGACAGTTACTGTTGCAGAAGAGTCTTTAAAGAAACAATATCATATAGAAATAATATCATATTGTCGACGATAAAAAATTGAAAATGTTTTGCAGAGTTTATGATACCGATAGCCCTGTTTTAGAAGTTTTTTCTGTTAATATTCTGTGACCATCATTAAAATCATCTACATGACAACAAGCTGTAGCAAAAAGAATAAGCTGTGGCATTTAAACCCAGACATAGCCTTAGGGACGTCACGATCCAACAAAGAAAAAAAAAGAAAAAAAAAAAAGAAAAGAAAAAGAAAATATACAATTCCAAAATTAAAATCACCTCTAAAATCATGAATTTTGGGAGGGACAGTACCTTTGGATAAAGCCAAAGGTAAGTCCGAAAAATGGGGCTTCGAAGTCATCAGAATTTGGCTTATTTGCAATTCTTTAGGATAAATTCTACCAATCGTTTGCTATCATTATTTACAAGATCATCCACATATCGACCGGTAGAGTTAAACATCTCAATAACATCGTGTTTGTTTTACACTCTCAGAAATGTTCACATATTGCCAACCATTCAGTGCGGCCGGGGACAACTCAATGGTTTACTACATATCTTCTTTGAAACTTCAGAGGTTTTATGCGTTCATTATTATTTTTGCTGGCTATATGGGCAAAATATCACGAAAACACGCCTTTATAAATTTGATCCCCTTAAACCGCACTTTTATACATAAAAACTGGGGTTTACAGGGGGTAAACCTTATATTTGTATTTCTGCTCTAAAATATAGATTATGGGTACTCGTTAGAACCGCCATCGAGACGGTTCTAACGTGTACCAATAAATATTTATTTTGAAAAGAAATAAGAAAAATATCACAATTTGTGATCTAAAATTTTATTTTTTCCGCGGAAAAATTTACAAAGTATTTGTATAGGCGTGTTTTCCTTATGATTTGTTATTTCGGGCATAGAACGGTAAGTTTACACTAACGTAAACCAAGGAATCTAAACCAATGAAACTGCCTGGCATTACTGTCTGAATGTTTCACCGGGATCATACCAAAACGGAAGACATCATGCTGGTAAAAAGAACATCAGTGCCATTCTCAGCACCCCCTTAATGTCATTACGAAAATACGCCAATACAAATACATTGTAAAGTTTACCGCCGGAAAAAAAACAACATTCATTTTTAAGATGAAAAAAGGGATTTATGTCTTATTTCTTCTCAAAGTATAGATTTGGTTACTCGTTAGTCCCGCCTCATCGAGGCGGTTCTAACGAGTACCCACACTCTATATTTTGGAGCAGAAATAAGGAAAATAAGGTTTAGCCCTGTAAAGCCCAGTTTTACTGTATAAAAATGGGGTTGAAGTACGTCAAAATTATATAGTGTTTTCATGATGTCATAAATATTATCTGGCCTGCTTTCAGCGCAGCTACCCATATATATTGTCCAAGGTATCAACAAGTTTTACAAGGACGGTATCAAACGCGGTTGCTATAATTCCATTTGCAGTATGCCTCCGTCATTTGGGACTATATTTTGTCTAAAGAGAAGTTGAAGAAAAACATTCGTACTTCCGGTGAATTTAAGCATTTTAAATTCTGGTATGGGTTGTGCAAAAGCAAGATTAGTGAAAACGGTCACAAAGAATAATGCTTGCTGATGCTGTTAGAATATTTTTTGAAGTGTGACATTGAAAATTGGGTGAATATGCGTCCCATCAACAGCACCACTGTGATTTTGAAAGTCTCTCTTTCGATGACACACATATCAGGAAAAAATGGCACCAAAAATTCTCCCTCACAGAATTGGCCAATTTTTGATACAAACGTACAGGATATACCAGTTCATTAAAGTCAGCAATTGTGCGAGGGAGTAGTTTTTGAGAAATCTGTTCTCAAATCAGAGTGATTTTCTCAACGTGAACAACCGACCGCAACCGTGTACTACAAGTTGACTTGATTATACACTGGTTGTGTGTGCGTCATGACATTTTACTCAAAGACTTAAAAGCAAGACTGATTTAATATAAGCATGACACATTCTTTAAAGTACCATGAAAGCGTTCTGTGATCTGTAAAATCGCAGTATATTCAAAATAGTGGGCTGTTTGTGTTTTGAAACTGACAGTTTGACGTCATGGCAGAGATAAAATTGTGACGTAGGCTTAAAGGCAACGTACCACTATAATGATCGATATATTGTATAAAACAGCTCTCTCTCTCTCTCTCTCTCTCTCTCTCTCTCTCTCTCTCTCTCTCTAATGATGTAAACAAAATTTCTCAACTTTTCTCAGTGTACCCATAAATACTGACAAATCGGAAGTTAAATTTTGCCTCCCGTTCGGTCTCCAGCAACGGTGATAAAATGTGGGTGCCAAATAGTTTTGTAGCATTTGCAGGAATTATGCCAAAATGCACACCATGTTTCGGATCTGAACATTAACATGCAAGAGAGAGAGAGAGAGAGAGAGAGAGAGAGAGAGAGAGAGAGAGAGAGAGAGAGAGAGAGAGAGAGTGGGAGAGATGGATAGTCGGCTGGTGAATGATGATTTTTTTCTGAGTCTACCTGTTGATTTTCGTTTACTTCTGCTGTTGGGTCCTCATCGTCGTTTCGTCGTTTTTTTTATTTTTTTATTTTTATGTTCTTCTGTCCCAACGACGGGCCGATAGCAATCGCGACGTTGGTCCGGCATACTTCGATGGCTGAGTACTTATGCACAGCCGTTTGGCCGCGACTGTCTTTTTTGCTCTCTGCATGTGACATGTTCATTATGGTGAATTTGTTTTATGTTTGTGTTTCTTTCTCTCCTTTTTTTTCGTTTCTTTGTTTTCATCCTGTAAACCTTAGTTAATATAATTGATTTGATGGCATGCTTACTTAAGTTTTCTCAGATTTTCGTCGATGTGCTACTACGATAAAATTACGGCAACCAGTGGCGTTTACCATGCGTCAGTTTCTCCTAACACCGGATGCGCTTTCGAGGATGAGTATGGGGTGCCGTTTTACTATTAAATCCATAGTTATCCAAAATTCGATTTATGGATAATTCAAATTATGGATATCCATAAATAAGCCGAATAATGGATATCCATAATTCGAATTATAGATATCCATAAATAGAATTAGGAATATCCATAATTCGATTTATGGACATCATTAATTCAGAGCGATTTATGGATATCAATAATTCGAATTAATGATGTCCATAAATAATTATTGATATTTATCATATGACGTCGCGTCTGAGAGTGTAATAACGTCATGTAATATTTTCGATAATCCACTAGTGGAATAAAAATGCAAATTAGCTAGATAAATCCCGTAACGTTACATGTACGACGTCCTTAACGACGTCGCGTTTACTAACGGCGGAAAATTGACATTTTTGTAAACAATCGTGAACAAAATGCGTTTTAAATGTCAAATGATAAATAGAATCTTGCATTCGTGTCCATGTATTATTGAATTTATTAAACTCGTTGAGGAAAAGGGATAAAATGCTCGGCAAAGCCTCGCATTTTATCCTTTTTCCTCAACTCGTTTAATAAATTCAATAATACATGAACACTCATGTAAGATCCTCTATTTATAAAAAGGGAGTAAATTGTAAAATGGCGCCCCATGAGGAGAACAAGGAGAAGAATATTTAAAGTGAACCGGCCCCGATAGATCAGTTGGTAGAATGTCCGCTCCGGGGAACGGGAGGCCACGGGATCGATCCCCGGCCGCGACATACCAAAGTCGTTAAGAATGGTACTAGCTGCTCCTCGCTTGGCACTCAGATTTACGGGGTAGAGCTAGGACAGGTCGACCCAGTGTCAGGATAATGTGACTGGGTGTGGTATCATGTATTGTGTCTGTGACATGATACTTCAGTGAGGCAGCACTATAAAAGTGAGCATTGAGCTCCCTGTCGCAACCAGACACCGTCGTGATATGACTGAAAAATTGTTGAAAGCGACGTTAAACCCGAATTCACACACACACACACACACACATTTAAAGTGAAGGAAGAGGAAGAGGCCCGTTACTGGCTACTGATGATACCTTTTGTCTTCTATGATAGCTTTTGTCTTCTTTTATAAAACTTGTCAATGTAATAGTTTCTTTCGAAAGTGGTATGTTAATAGCTGTATTTTCTGTATTATACTTTTTTTTTAGTTTAACGGCCTAGTCAACACTATTTTAGGTCATTTTTGAGCCGGTCAGTTTACCTATCCACAACTCTTCCTCCTGGACAAGCTTTTACGTAAGTGGTTATGCAGTACAGTGCACAGTCTTTCGCCAGAAACTGACAACTGTCCTTCTTGAATCAGCGGAAGGGAGATAATGACCGGAGTAAATATTTCATGACCAATCTCCACGAAAGGATGTTGTCGACCCCGGCAGGTATCGAACCAGCGTACTTCTGATCACCAGTCGGACGCGCATCCGAAGGTGCTACCGAGGCCGACTCTTCACGACTCTTCAGGATTAAAGATACAGAACAAGGGCTGGGGCTGATTTTCGACATAAACCATACTGTCTGTATTCAGAAATTTTGAGACAATATCAGGTCTTCTCCTACCGTATGACTCCAAGCAGCCCTCACAGAATTATTTCCTTCCTGTCTTTGATAAAGATGATCCAGTGATAAATTGTCAATTGAAGTTAGCTGGAGGAACTTATCTCCTGCTGGCAGGTTCAGCCGGAACTATCCAGCATGACCTGAAAATCACCTGACATTGATACATTTTTCAAACTTTTTGTGACGAGATTTCGACCGATCATTAAAACAAGAGGCCCATGGGCCACTATGCTCACCAGAGTTCAGGTGGGCACTGCCCTATGGCAGCCATGTATTTTAACATGATATCATTTTAATCTACCAAATGAACCCCCATGTCAAAATAAGCACCCGTGTGGACTCAGTATCTGAAACATTATGCCTTTTTTGAAGTAGAGAGGGTGGGGCATGGACCCAATGGAGCCCTGGTTGCTATCTCTAAATGCGCCTTATCATAAGGAATAAGAATATATATGGTTTAGCAGTGGGAATCTGTAAGGCCTCTTAAGTGGTGGAGGGGTTGGGGCATGCCCTGCTGATCCCAAGAAAGCCCAAGATTGTTGTCCCTAAATGTGTCTTATCATAAGGACCAAACATATACAGTTGAACTGCGATGGCTCGAACACCGATGACTCGTTTACAATGGATGGGTCGAACAGATTCTTGAGCCCCTAGTGAAATCCTCTACATAAGAAATAGTGGGGGATAATTAAGGAGATTTTAGTCTTTTATTTTGCAAATGTATACTGTTTGTACTCATTAGAATCGCCTCGATGAGGCTATTCTATTGAGTATACACGCCATACGTTTTCATATAGAACACCGAAAAGATGTCTAAAATTATCTCGTTATATCTTCTGACAGTATCCCTCAGTGGCTCGAACTACCCCTGTCTCGAACAGATTTTCGAGGTCCCAAAGGTGTTCGAGCCATTGAAGTTCCACTGTATATGGTTAAGGGTGTGAATCTGAACGGTTTCTGAGATTTGAGGCCCTTTTATGAAGTGGAAAGGATAGGAATGTCCCCTGCGGAACCCCCTACAGTAGGTTTACTAATAATAAGGAACAAGAACATATATGATTATGGGGTGGGGATTTGAATGTTTTCTGAAATATAAAGCCTTTCATGAAGTGGAAGGGCGGGGCACATTGCCACAGCACAAAGAGACCCCCAGATTGGTGTGGTTGAACGAGTCTTATCATAAGGAACAAGTATATAGTTTAGGGATCTGAACTATTTCTGAGATATATGACTTTTAATGAAGTAAAGCGATGGGGCATGGCCTTGGCATGCCCCTGGGACTCCCAAGCTGGTGTCACTGAATGTGTCTTATCTTTAGGAAATTGGTTCAAGGTAAGGCTAAGAACAGTTTCTGAGATATAAGGCCTTTTGTGAAGTGGAGGGGTGGGGCAAGGCCCCGGGAGACTCCCAGGTTGGTGCCATGGAATGTGTCCTATCATAAGGAACAAGAATTTATTTGGTTTAGGGGTAGCCATCTGTAGGGTTTCCCAGATATTGTGAGATTATGAAATGGAGGGGTGGGGCATGGCCCCAGCACATCCCTGGGAACCCCCAGGTTGGTGTCACTGAATGCGTCTTATCATAATGAACAATAATATATATGGTTTAGGTGTGAGGATCTGAACAGTTTCTGAGATATATGACCTTTTGTGAAGTGAAGGGGTGGGGCAAGGCCCCGGTGCATCCCTGAGGGTCCCCAAGTTGGTGTCAATGAATTTGTCTTATCATAAGGATCAAGAATATATATAGTTTAGGGGCGGGGATCTGTAAGGTTTCCGAGATATTTGGCCTTTTATGAAATGGAAGGGGTGGGGCATGGCCCCGGCGCATCCCGGGGACTCCCAGGTTGATGTTACTGAATGGGTCTTATCATAACGAACAAGAATATATATGGTTTAGGGGTGGGGATCTGAATGGTTTTCAAGATATCGGGTGTTTTATTAAGTTGAGGGGGTGGGGCATGGCCTCGGCTCATCCCTGAGGACCCCTAGGTTGGTGTCACTGAATACGACTTTTCAATAGGAATAAGAATATATATGGTTTCGGGGTCGGGATCTGAATGGTTTCTGTGATATATGGCCTTTTATGAAGTGGAGTGGGTGGGGCAATGCCCCGGCACAACCTAGGGGACCCTCAGGTTGGCATAAAAGCATATGACTCGGAGAAGTTTACTCAAGAAACATTTCTATAAAAGTTTTGTCAAAATATCTGCAATGACTTGGCAGTAAATGCCATTTTTCAATTTTCCCCATTATAAGTCTATGGAAACTCTAAGCTGCCATAGCAACCAAACTAATGAGACGATTTTCATAAAATACATAAACTTTCAAACCCCTAGTCCTAGGATGCTACATATAAAATTTGGGCCCAATCGGCCCAGTGGCTTCAGACGAGAAGATATTTAAAATTGTTGGCGGACGACGACGCAGACGACGACGACGACGGACAACTGCATATCCTATAAGCTCCCCCGGAGCTCTCGGCTCTGGTGAGCTTAAAAAGACCCACGACATATCCTTTGAACTGGCTTGCGTTTTTGACATCTTGATTAAAATGGGGGAGGGGTGGGGCTGTTAGAATAGGGGGATGGGGCGCGAAGGGGGTATGTTATCATTGAACTTGAAATTTGTGGCCTCCACTTATTATCAAACATGGAGGCCTGACGTGCCCAAAGCAAACCTACTAGTCGGCTGTTCCGGGAAAACTTACGTTTCATGGGAAATTGGTGCGGAAAATGAGTCGGGTAGGCTGGGTGTGTTGGATAGTTTTCTCAAACCCGGCCGGCCACACGGTCAGTTGCGGATTTCAAAACGTAGTCAAACCTGGGCATAAATCGGTCGCCTAGCCTACCGGGAAGCCTAGCATACGAGGAAAACTATGGGTTAGTAAAGTTAGTACTGGAGGGAATAGTGTGGGAGCTACATGTAGGACCTATGTCGGACATTGGGGTCTGGCGTACCTAAAGCAGGCCTACTAGTCAAGTTTCATGGGGAATTGGTGTGGGGAAATGAGTTGGACAGGCCTGAGGGTTTCTCGATCCAGGCCAAACGGCCAGGTGCGGGAGTTGGTGACGTCGTTTGTCTTGGGCATAGAGAGGTCGCCTAGCAAGTGCTGTGGATACAGGATAAACTCTGGTAAGTGAAAACTGGACGCAAGAGATAGGTAAAAAAAAAGCCCATTCCAGCGTTATATCGGAGTCAGTGAGAGTTCTTGTTGGTTCTGCTAGCGAAATGGTGACGTGGTTAGGAAACGATACGGTAGGTCTACCAAGTATCCATAAAGTTCACGTACCCATACATTTCACGTAGTCCCCTTGGCTACTGCTGAAACCGAGGGCCAACGTCAGGCTGACAGCAATTCGACGATGCAACGTCGCATCGCTGTCGACCTGACATTGGCCCGACATTCCCTGCTGCTTGGGCTAGGTACCCGCTCTCCGATAACGTATAGGTGCACAGACATACCTAGCCTAGTCAAGCTAAGATAAATGGTACCAACTTGGGGTACCGACGGATACAAAACCACCAGTACACAAAGACCAGTACCCATAAGTTGGTAACCCATGTGGACCCCTATACTACCCATATACCCCTTAACAAAGTCACAAGTGAGGAAACAAAGAAGAATCTCGACCAATATAAGCCGTGTACCATTCCTATGCATGGATGTGATTGAAGATGAAAATTATTGGTTTGTAACCTGAAAATATTCCGTCAAATGTTTTCTTGACGTCACTATGATACACACGTAATTTAGTACATTTACCACTTCATGATAGTTGTGGACGATATTGTAAACGAATCGACGATTTTGAAGCAGAGTGTGATATTTTGGAGATATGAAATGATGATGAACATACAACAGACACGAGTACAATCTGATGAAATGTGTTTCAAGATTAAAGGCAAGGATTTTTCTTGTCTACTGTCAATTTACAAAATTTACTGAAACTGCCATCTTGAAACTTTTGTACTTTTTTGACCGGAAAGTAGAAGTAAAACAAAGATCAGGAATTGATACAATTAACTCACTCCATCCATAAAAGACACCAAAGGGAAAGAAATACAAACATTAAGCGACCAGACCACAATGGAAACCTAAACAAAGGAAGGCCATATGGACAGTTACTTTCCCACAAAATGGCCATATGCCCATCCAAAATTAAAAGACACAAGTGATACACACAGTAAGTAACAAACAACAACATAAATAAATCGCCACGGAAGAGCCGCCTTGGAACGGTCAGTGGAAGTCGTCAAAAAACAAAAAATGGCACAAAAATGCTCCCCTACAGATTTTGGCAAAAATTTCAACGTCGATGGATGAATTTATGCCGGGCATGATGATATAGGTGAGAACTTGTTCAAGGAACCATAAAACTGTTTATTTTTCATTTTTCCGAAGGCACTGACTTGATAGAAAAAAGCCATTTTCAAACCGCTGCTGCTCCATTTCTGAACAGATAATGCCAGTTTGAGAAGCCACCGTGGTGTAGTGGTTACGCTACTCGCCTTGTAAACCAGGGGTCGCAGGATCGATCCCGGGCTTCTCCAGACTTTCGGATTGGTCTTTTAACCGAGGTCCCGTCTCTGTATGACCTTAGCTGCTGGTGGGACGTAAAACTAAAACCTCACTCACTCAATGCCGGTTTGAAGTAAGGGCGAGGATTGTGGCCTCGTAAAATCGATTTAAGCCCTCCCCCACCCCCACCCCCAGCGGAATTAGGTTCCGCTGACCGTTCCAAGTCGGTTCTTTTGTCGTGGTTAATTTTTTTGTTATGGTTTGTCTTTGGGTGTTTGTGTCGCTTATGTTATTTTATTTTGGATAGCCTATTGGACATTTTGTGGGAAAGTAACTGTCCTTTTGTCTTTCCGTTGTTGGTGTTTCCATTAGGGTCTGTTGTTTCATGTTTGTGTGTCTTTCCCTTTGGTGTCTCTGATGGGAGCTGTGGGTTGATTGTATCGATTCCTGATCATTGCCTCCGCTTCTTTTTTACAAATTGTCTGATGTAAAACCATATATATTTTTTTCAGTTATAATATTGCCAAAGCTCTATAATAAATGACAGATAAGGAATTGGATGTCAAAATAACAAGTCGACTGTAAGCCTCAAAATTGGAACTAGTCCCATCGAATCGGCGCACGAGAATTTTGTTTTTAAATCTACCTACGCTGGCCACTTTGGTGCCCTACTGGTAAGACCGATACATTAGATGAGGGCGAAAATGGGTCATTTTTTGTGTATTCAGGTGACTGTCAATTAAAAGGTAAGGGCAGAGATTAGAAATTCTAATTGCCTGACACCTTTCAGCCAAGGCAAGAAAGGAAAAGCCGCTAAAATATAACGCAACGAAAGAATATACAAAAAAAAAAAAATATATATATTACAAACAGTAAATCAAAAACACAGTTTCTTGCTAACAATTACTGAAAAGCAAAGTGGTCCAGACATGTTCGTGCTTTTAGTTTGTTACGCTTTTCACTACACGTCCTTATAATCTTGTAAGAGAAAAACTGAATGGTTTTATTGAATAGAGAAGATACCCTCTGTAGTGTAAGAAATGCTTTTTTTACTTCTAAAGAACATAAATTAAAACGAGAAACGATCACGAATGGATACAATCAGATTCCAAACTCTTCCCAGAATATCAGTAGGGAAAGAGGTCGACACATTTAGTGACGACAGTAAACAAAACGGACAACGGGCAAACCGAGTCAGCAGCTCTTTCTCAAACAGGCGCAGAGAATATCTAAACTAAAAAGGAGAAATGACCATGGGGGAAAGAATCAGAATCACCAACATTAAACTGTAAGCCTTAGGACAAACGTAAGTACAATGAACAACAAAAAGGGGTTGTGAATCAGAAAAATCAACGTTTGTTTGTTTGTGTGTATTAGAGTTTAATGGCCCAGTCAACACTTTTTAGGTCATTTTTGAGTCGGTCACTTTACCTATCCACACTTTTCCTGGGCAGGCTTATACGTAAGCGGTTATCCAATACAGTGCACATTCTTTCGCCAAAAACTGACAACTGCCTTTGTTGAAATATAAGAAGGGAGAGAATGGCCGTAGAAAAGATTTCAAGATCTATCTCTACGAAAGAATGTTGCCGACCACGGCAGGTATCGAACCCGCGTCCTCCTGATCACCAGTCAGACGCCCATCCGACTGAGCTACCGAGCCGGCTTGACGTAGTCAACGTAGAAACATATGTGAATAGGGAAAGAATCAGAACCACCAACACAAAACATGAAGTAACCACAGTCAAAACACCGACTTGCAACGGTAAAAACTACACATTATGATAATGTCAGAAAGTAAGTGAAGCTCTCACCTTTTTTACTTGACAAAATTTATATAAGATTTGGCACTGCGTTATATAGACATTTCTATGAGCCAGTATGGCTGATTTGTTCTTGTTTTGTTATAAAAGAGACTTTAAAGATATCCCTTACACTCGTAATTAATTGGTAACTGCTAGACTTCTTAAACCGGGTTATCGGTATCATAAACTTCGCAAAAACGTTTCTAAGCATTATTGACGACATTCTGATTAGGTTTCAAAATTCAGCGTTGGACTTAAATGTCTTCTGCAACAAGGCCTATCGGAAACCGAATTTTATGCTTACTTTGTATAAACTAAGAAAAATATATGCTTGCAATGATTTCAGTACCAACTTTTGTAAACACATTTTTCGATGTGAAAGGATAGGGTACAACATAAATATTATACGGCAGACTGCATGCATGGTAGCTAACACAAACACGGTTGATAAATTTGCTCACGCCGGTGGGTCAGGCGTCAGATTCTATGACGCCTCTAGCGTTGAGGCTTACTAAAAGGTTTAGGTAATGGCGGTTGGTACCCGATGCTCCGTCTCTTTTCGGGTCCACGGAATTATACTTGTTGGTTTTCATTTGTTCCAGCATTTACGTTATTTCATGCTGTCGAGCTCATATCGTTGTTTTTGATCTCGTTAGTCGTTTGATTTTCATGTTCTCGGAGATGTTGCACTGATGAATTAGAAAGCCTGTGGACTGAACGAATTATTTGTCTCGGCGGTTTATTTTCCCTATAGCTTGTATTGCTTATATATATTTTATTATTATTATTATTATTATTATGGATAGCCTTTTGGCCATTTTATGGGAAAATTATTGTGCTTCTGACTTTCCGCTTTCGATGTCTTCATTAGCGTTTAGTTATTTCATGTTCATGTTTCTTTCCCTTTAGTGTGATGGGAGGTATTGGATGGTTGTATCGATTCATGATCATTGCCATCACTTCTATTTTGATCTCCTAGATTTAGCCAAGCAAAACGGATGTTTGAATATATATGTGCAGTGAATACTCAGATCAACCTCCTTGTCTACATTCTACGCGTCATTCATGTCAAACTGGGGGAGTCGGGGTGTGGGGGTTGTTTTATCCTATTGATCACTAATTCATGAGCTGTAACAGCCTTTGCAATCTAATTTTAACATGGAGGCAGACATATATAAGTTTTCCTGAAAAAGTGAAATTCTCTAAAGGTGGCTGTCTTCAAAATGATTAAGTTTTCACAACAACTTTCGCATTTCATTACTTTTCTGTATAAATATTCTTTGAAATTGCTATCTGAAAGACAAGTTATATGTTATTCCATATGAGTTTTAGTATGTCCAAGTGATTTCTTTCCGAAAATAAAAGCTGCTAAATATGTCTCTTGAAAAAAAAAAAAAAAAAATAAGAGGACCAAGATGGTCCTATATCGCTCACCTGAGCTAAGAGATTTACACGTGTGTCCCAGGGCGGGGCAATTTTCGGCTGCAGCTCTGTAATTTGAACAATTTTTGTACAGGTCCACTAAATAAAGCTTACTACCAAAGGGCTTTCTAGTTTCAGACAAGACAATTTTTAAAGTTTCCCTATATAAGAATGGTCCATTAGATGAAGCTACAGCGGCTCCCGCCCATAGGGGCTTGAAGTAATATATGGGCTGCATGATGCTTCCACGCAGAGCTGAATCCCACCCGCACACTAGTACTGGTAAACCGCTTAGAGGATCTAAGCCTTTCCAGGAACCGCGGTGCGAGGCGGACCGTCCATGCTAATAAACCCTATTGGTTTCATTGGGCGACAGGGCTTGAGATGTCATTTCATCTCAATGTCGGGTAAAAGTCCCACCAAATTGGAAGCAATGTCTCCAAAATGACCTTTACAGTGTTGACGGGGACGTTAAACCTCAAATCAAACAAAATCAAACAAAACTGCTTAGAGAATCTGAGATTGCCCAGGCAAAGCGGTGCGAGTCGGACCGTCCATGCTTATAAACCCTATGTGTTTAATTGGGCGCCTGGGCTTGAGATGTCATTTCATCTCAATGTCGTGTAAAAGTCGCACAAAATTGGAAGTGACGTCTCCAAAATGACCTTTACAGTATTGACGGGGACGTTAAACCTAAAATCAAACATAAACAAATCAAACAAAAGATGAAGCTACATATCAAATGTCAAAGACCTGTGCCTTCTGGTTTCACACAAGAAGATTTTTAAGATGGTCCCATTATAAGTCTATGTAAAGCAAGTTGGCCCCGGGGCGGGGCCACTTTTGGCCCAGGGCTATAATTTGAACAACCTTGGTAGAGGTCCACTAAATGATACATACCAAATATTTTAGACGGAAACCTGCAGGTTTCAGAAAGTAGAATGTGTAACCAATCGGAAACATCTCTTGTATGAACAAAAGTAATTATTCAAATTCAGGGCGATAAAGGGACGTATAGGCTCTGTCTTTAATGGAATTGAGTCTTGCTATTCAAATTCAGGGCGATAAAGGGACGTATAGTCTTTGTCATTGGAATTGAGTTTGCTTTTGTTCATACAAGTGACGTGTCCGATTCGTTACACATTCTACGTTATGTGCTTGTAGCACTTCCTCGTCATTTCAATCATCAGAGCCGAACCCATTTAACTATTTTATTAGAGGGTAATCCAAGCAACATTCCCGTGAAATTTTATTGAAATTGACCATTTTTCTATTTTGTTAGCTCTGACAGCAATCTTGTTCATTGCAGCAGAACAGTTTAAGCTTATTTTGGTTGGGAGCCACCTAGGCAACATTCCTGTGAGGTTTGAATCAAATATTGACCAAAGTGTTTAGAAGGAGTTCGCATTTAAAAGCAAACCGTTGACATTTTTCTATATTTAGCTCTGGCAGCCATTTTTCTCATCTTAGCGGAACAAATTAGCTATTTTGATAGCGGGTTGACATAAGCGACATTCCAATGAAGTTTGAAAGAAATTGGCTCACGCGTGTATAGGAGAAGTTGGCGTTTCAAGTTTTTTTTCTTCTATTTTTAGCTCTGGCGACTGTCTTGTTCACAGAACGGAATGATTTAAGCTATTTTGGTAGGGAGCCACCAAGGCAGCATTCTTGTAAAGTTTGACCACGGGTTGAGGAGGAGCTCACATTTGAAGCATATTTTTGTTTTTCAATTTTTAGCTGTGGCAGCCATTTTGCTCATTGGAGAGGAACGTTTTTGGCTATTTTGGTAGAGGGTCACCAAAGCAACATCCCTATGAAGTTTGAATGAAAATGGCCCAAGGGTACAGGATGAGTTGTCGTTTAAAGATTTCTTTTTCTATTTTTAGCTCTGGCGACCATCTTTTCATCAGAGCAGACAGTTTTAGCTATTTTAGTAGGGAGTCGCCTGAGTAAAGTTTGACACAAATTTGACTAAGTGTTTAGGAAAAGTTCGCATTTTAAGCTTATTTACTTTTTTTCTATTTTTAGCTCTGGTAGCCATCTTGTTCATCACAACCAAACGATTTTAGCTATTTTTGCTGGGAGCCACCTGGGTTATATTGCTGTGAAGTTTGAATCAAATTAGCTCAGGGATTTAGGAGGAGTCCACATTTAAAACAAATTTACTTTTTTTTTATTTTCTAGCTTTGGCAGCCATTTTGATAATCTGAGCAGAACTGTCCTAGCTATTCTGGTAAAGGTTCATCTAAGCAACATTCCTATGGAGAGAAGGTCGTGTTTGAAACAAATTTTACGACGTTCCTCTATTTTCAGCTCTGGTAGCCATCTTGTTCGTTAGAGCAGAACGTTGTTATAGCTATTTTGGTAGGGAGCCACCTGAGCAACACTCCTGTGAAGTTTGAATCAATTTGGCTGAAGTGATTAAGGAGGAGTGCGCATTTGCAGCAAATCTACGTTTTTTTTTATATTTTTAGCTCAACTAAGCAGAACCATTTTAGCCATTTTGGTTGAGGGTCACTTATTATAAGCAACTTTCCTATGAAGTTTGAATGAACTTGATCCGAGATTACAGGACTAGTTTTCGTTTAAAGATGTTTTTTTATATTTTTAGCTCTGGTGGCCATCTTGTTCGTCAGAGCGGAACGATTCTAGCTTTTTTGGTAGGGAGCGACTTAGGCAACATTCCTATGAAGTTTGAATCAAATTGGCACAAGGGTTTAGGAGGAGTTCGCGTTTGAAGGAAATTTACAATATTTGTAAAATTTGTCTATTTTTATCTCCCGACCGAATAGGTTTGGGGGATATAGCGATTAGCCTGGCGTCCGTCCGCTTGTTTGTCCGTCCGACCGTAGACACAACCTTGTGATGGCCATAACTCCTTTACCCTTTGAGATTCATTGATGGTTCTTGGCACAATTGTTCACAAGGCTGAGACGGGGTGTCATGCGCAAGAACTAGAACTCTGGATGCCATACTTTTTGAGTTATCTCCCCTTTTAATAAAATAGAATGACTACTTTGTGATGGCCATAACTCCAATACCCTTTGAGATATATTGGTGGTACCTGGCACAGTTGTTCTCAAGGCCGAGACGGTGTATCATGCACAAGAACAACAACTCTGGTTGCCAGGTTTTTTTAGTTATCTCTCCTTCCAATAAAATAAAGTGACTACCTTGTGATGGCCATAACTCCATCAGCCTTTAAGATATATTGATGATACCTGGCACAGTTGTTCACAAGGCCGAGACGGTGTTTCATGCACCAGAACCACAACTCTGGGTGCCATCGTTTTTGAGTTATCTCCCCTTCCAATAATATAGACTCACTACCTTGGGATGGCCATATCTCTAATACTCTTTGAGATATATTGATGGTACTTGGTACAGTTGTACATGAGGTTAAGCAGATGTGTCACATACAAGAACCACAACTCTGGGTGCCATGGTTTTTGAATTATCTCCGCTGACAATATAAGCTTGTGATGGCCATTACTCCAATACTGTTTGAGATATATTGATGGTACTTGGCACAATTGTATGCAAGGTTGAAATGGCGCTTCATGCCTAAGAACCACAACTCTGAGTGATATGACATTTGAGTTATCTCCCCTTCCAATATAACAGTATGACCACCATGTGAGCACCGTGCCTCCAATACCCTTTGAGACTTATTGGTGGTACTTGATGCAGATGTACATGAGGTTAAGCAGGTGTGTCATGCTCAAGAATTACAACTCTGGGTGCTCTGGTTTTTTTAGTTATCTCCCCTGACAATATAACCTTGTAATGGCCATAACTCCAACACTCCTTGAGATATAGTGAAGGAACTTGGCACAATTGTATATAAGGTACAGAATGGTTGTCATGTGCAAGAACCACAACTGTTGGTGCTGTGGTATTTGAGTTATCTACCCTTCAAATATAACAGGATGACCAGCTTGTGATCACCATATCTCCAATACCCTTTGAGACATATTGATGGTACTTTTTACAGAAATACATGAGCTTAAACAGGCATGTCATGCGCAAGAACCACAATTCTGGGTGCCCTGTTTTCTTTTGTTATCTCCCCTGACAGTATAACACTGTGATGGCCATAACTGCAATACTTTTGTGATATATTGCTGGTTTAATTCTGGTGCACTTTCTATTGGTGAACAATCTTCTGAAGGCTATATTGGCTTTTGGTCGGGGGATTTGCCATCTCTTCCGATGACTATTTTAGCTGTGGCGGTCATTTTGTTTACCAGATCTGAACTGTTTTAGCTATTTTGTTGGAGGGTCATCTGAGCAACATTCCTATGAAGTTTGAATAAATTCGCAAAAGGCTGCAGGTAGAGTTATTGTTTGAAGTTTATATTTTTATTTTTAGCTCTGTCGATCAGCTTGTTCGTCAGAACGGAACGGTTTTAGCTTCTTCGGTAGGGAGTCACCAAGGCAACATTCATGTGAAGTTTGAGTTTAATTGGCCCAAGGAGTTAGCGTTTGAAGCAAATTTATGATGTTTTTCTATTTTCAGCTCTGTTGGCCATTTTGTTCATCGAAGCGGGGTCGTTTCAGCTACTTTGGTAGAGGGTCATCTTAGCAACATTCCTTTAAGTTTGAATGAAATTGGCCTAAGGGTACAGGAAGAGTCGTCGTTTGAAGATGTCAGAGCGGAACGATGTTAGCTATTATGGTAAAGAGCCACCTTGGCAACATTCCCGTGGGGTTTAAATGAAATTTCGAAGGTGGTCACATAGGCAACATTCCAGTGAAGTTTGAATCAAATTGGCCCAAGGGTTTAGGAGGAGCTCGCATCAGAAACAAATTTACGATATTGTTTTCTATTTTTAGCTCTTTTGCTCATCGGAGCGGAACCGTTTTAGCTATTTTGGTTGAGAGTCACCTAAGCAACAATCACATGAAGTTTGCATGAAATTGGCCAAAGGGTACAGGAGAAGTTAACGTTTGAAGATTTTGTCGATTTTAGCTCTAGCTCTGGCAGCCATCTTGTTCGTCAGGGCGGAACGATTTTAACTGTTTGGGTAGTGAGTCATCTAGGCAAGATACCTGAGACGTTTGAATCAAATTGGCAAAAGAATTTAGGCGGCGTTCGCATTTGAAGCAAATTTACGATGTTTTTTTTTTTTAGCTCTGGTGATCATTTTCTTCATCGGAGCAAAATCGCTTTAGCTATTTTAGTAGAGGGTCATAAAAGTAACATTCCTATGAAGTTTAAATCAAATTGGCCCAAGGGTACAGTGAAAGTTGTCGTTTGATTTGTTTTCTATTTTTAGCTGTGGTGGCCATCTCGTTCGTCAGAAGGGAATGATTTTACCAATGTTGGTAGGGAGTCCAATAGGCAACATTCTTGTGAAATTTGAATCTACTTGACCTAACGGTTTAGGAGCAGTTCGCATTTGAAGCAAATTTACGATGTTTTTCTATTTTAAGCTCTGGTGGCCATTTTGCAACGAAGCGGAATTTCGTAGAGAGTATGAAATTGGCCCAATGGTACAGGGGGAGTTGGCTTTTAAAGATTTTCTATTTTTAGCTCTGGTGGCTATCTTATTCATTGGCGTCGAGCGATGTTAGCTATTTTGGAAGGGGGCAACCCAGGCAACATTTCTGTGAAGTTTGCATAAAATTTTGCCCAAGGATTTAAGAGGAGTTCGCATTCAAATCAAAGCGTTGACGACGCACAACAGACGACGGGTATAATAGCCTAAATTGTCTGCTTGAGCTGCAATTAATTAAAAAAACATCGAATATAAGTGGATCAGGGGGTCAGAGAGAAATCAAGATAAACTGTTTTCACCATCACGTGAACAAGTCCGGGAAATAAAGACCCCCCCCCCCCCCTTAACCCCACTTTATATAGAGAAAACTGGGGTTTACGGGGGTTTACATTATTTTTCTTATTTCTGCTCTAAGACATAGGTTGTGGGTACTCCATGAGGCGGTTCTAACGAGCACCAACAATCTATGTTTGCAGTATGAATAAGAACAATAGCACGGATTTTCATGAAAAAAGTAGCCATTTGGAGATGTAAAAAAAATGTAATATGTCACACGGGTGTGTTATCGTAATGACGTTCTGAGGTATATGCGCACAAGAGTGTCATGAGCTCAATGGCAAAGGTAAGCCAGTTCGGTCATCAACCAGACTATGGTAGCGGAAGTCAAACTGCACATGTTCGTTCACCGGTGTGATCGAACTACCTCTGGTAGATCTTAGGTAAACAAACATGGCAGCCCCCATGTCACGATTTGAATATTTGGACGACGAGGAACACCGTTTTGAACGCTGCAGAAATAACAGTGCCAATTCTATCTTTCATATTGTGCATATTTTACATCTTTTTGCAAAATAAACATGCTTTAACAATACTTATAATGTGCATTTTCCATTGGGCCAACAGATTTTCTTACTTTTCGTCGCCATCGTGTACACTGTTAACCAGAGAAACCAACGCTTTAGTCTTTGTGGACCAGAGTGACGTCACGACTTTCCTGCCATTCAACCAGACCGAGTTCGATCATAGTTTGGTTACCTTTGGTTATCCATGGTTTACCATGGTTCGTGATCGAACTGCCTCATTATGTATACTTAGTTTTGATTTGTTTGATTTGTGGTTTAACGTTCCCGTCAATAATGTGTAGGTGATTTTGGAGATGTTGCTTCCAATGTTGTGGGACTTCTACCCTACATTGATATGAAACGGCATCTCAAGACCTGTCGCCAAATGAAACCAATAGGGTTTATAAGCATGGACGGTCCGACTCGCACCGCTTTGCCTTGGCAGGCTTAGATCCTCTTAGCGGTTTACCAGTACTCGTGTGCGGTTAGATTTAGCTCTGTGTGGAAGCATCGTGCAGCCCATCTATTTCTTCAAGCCCCGATGGGAAGGGGCGGCTGTATACTTAGTAAAACTTAAAAATATCACAAGTTTTTGATAAGAGGCGGTCAGAAGAAAACAGGGTAGGCAGTCTACGCACTGCGAACTACATACTTACAGATCAAGAGTTGCGTTTTCTGTCTGTTTTAAGTAAAGAGCAGTGAAACGTGCCTTGTTTAACACGTTATTGTCCCAGTCAGTCACACACTTGCACCATGCTTGCCCTGCAAATAAGGGGAAATGAGAAATGTCTTGATTGCTATAACAACTGTTTCACATTTGGAACGTGCAATGTATGTTCTTGTGTCGTATGCAAATTGCACATGTACTGTTTTGATAACGTTGTCTTCAGATGATTTGGTCAGATCAGTGTATACAGATTGGTTAGAGGCCCTATTAGTGGGAAGTTGGTTCGCTTTGAAAGTGTTGTGCAGCTTCCGGTGAAGATAGTTCTACAGTTTTGGCTTCGGAAGAGCGATGGCTTATAGCGCTGTAGCTGATGCTGTTTTTGTTTCTTTTACTCCTATCTTTCCTTTTTCTAAGGTCCCGTCTCTTGTGAGAGAGCTTGTGGTGGACGGTAGCTTTGACCCACTTGCTGTTGTCAGTTTCCTCGGGGGCGAAATAGTGATGCGTATATAAACGGTATGAGACAGCGGACTTACAATGTGGTTCTTCTGTCGCGTTCTTTTTTGGTTACAGGTCGTCTTTGAATGTGTGTTCGTTTATATCGTTTTGTTTTGGATAGGCAACTGGTCATTTTGTGAGAAAGTAAATCTCCTTTTGGCTTTCTGGTAATGATGTTGCCATTAGGGTCTAGTTATTTCATGTTTGTGTTTCAGTAAGTGTGTTTGAGTTTTACGCCGCACCAACAGCTAAGGTCATACGGAGACGGGACCTCGATTTAAAGACTCATCCGAAAGTCTAGAGAAGCCCGGGATCGAACCCATGACCCCTGGTTTATTAGGCGAGTAGCTTATCCAATTCGTCACGGAGGTTTCTAAAATAATTATATTTCATTCCCTCTGGTGTCTATGATTGGAAATGTTAGTTAGTTATATCGAATCTTGATCATTGCCATCACTTCTATTTTGCGATGTCTCGGAGCAAAAATAATCAACATTGAGACTTTTAATATTTCGCGAAGAAAACTTGTCCATGTAGGATTTATTCGCCACCATTGAGGCATGCAGTCGGTCCGAGCCTTGTTTTTTAATTTCTTTCCTTTCTTTCTTTCTATCGATTTCGCATTAACTCCAGGAAAAGACACAGAGTGTACGCCATATACAATCCAGATTTACAGCATGAGAGCCTTCACAGTAATCATGTTCTTACGGTATGGATCTTTAAATCTGCACAGGGGATGACTCTGTCACCACGGGGGGGGGGGGGGTGGTCTCGATCCAAAGAACGGGACACTTAATGGCATTGTTCTGATGATTAAAATGACTCAACTAAAGATGTACTGGTGTGCATTGAGTTGTTTACTGATTGATACAAGAACAACAACAATGAATACCCAGATTTCGTCCAGAAAAATAATTCGGTCTTTTGGTTACTAGCTGAACATTGCAAGCAATGGGGGACGAGAATAAATGCGTTATTTTGTAAGGAATCGAGTTCTCAGAAAAATGTTTGTAAATATGCTTCGATTTTATTATCTGATTTAGCATTTAGTGAGTAAAGTCTGTTTCATTGGTATCGTTTGAGCAATAAAAACTCCGACTGCAGTTGACGTCGCAAACATTAGTTGAAAATGGCGTTCGCCGATGAGAGTTCGGGTTGTAAAAGAATAACCTTCCTTTTAAAAGGAAACTGTATTGGATGAAGCATATAACCCATTAATGCCAATCGTTCCCTTACTGTGCATTTGACAATATATAAGACCCTGATCAAAGGCCATAGAATGCGGTGTCTGATTGGTGACTTAACTGGGATGGACTTTGATTTAAAAGATTAAACGTGCCAACACGTATTCTGTAATCAGATCTCTATAATGCGGGTAGAATACTTTGTTCGATATCGGTCAGTAAAGGGTTGTTGGCCAAATAGTATTTGTCACTAGCGTGGCTATCTTTAACCCCTTCAACCCCGTGGGCGGTGCAAAACTTGTATATTCAGATTTACGAGCAAGGTCGACCGGATCTAAATATATCCTGTTTGCCATAAAGTCATTGAACTGGAAAAACATCTGTCGATCAGAATAAATACATCCAATATCGAAGCTAGAAGATTCCCGTTCAGAAACCTGGGAGAGAACCGTTAAACAGATTATTAAATGTAGAAGTAAAACAAAGATCAGGAATTGATACAATTAACTTACTCCACCCATAAAAGACACATAAGGGAAAGAAATACAAACATTAAGCGACCAGACCATAATGGAAACCTAAACAAAGGAAGGCCATAAGGACAGTTACTTTCACACAAAATAAAGGCATTTTTAAACTCAAATCAATACATGTATTCAAATATGCGCGATGGAATGTTGCTAATTTATCTAATACATTTGATTTGATCGAAACTGCGCAAAAAAATAACAACACAAACTGTAATCAAGCCGAAATACGTTTTTTGTCCCGCTGACTCATATTTCAGAGGAACTGAGACAAAGCCGTAACAAAGATAGCAACCTCGTGCGATAGCTAAGCATGACAGATAGAACCTGTCTTAAAAATATAAATGAGTTATCCTTATTACACAGATGAGAAGCCAATCCTGTGGCTTAAATGAGAGAGAGAGAGAGAGAGAGAGAGAGAGAGAGAGAGAGAGAGAGAGAGAGACCTTTAAACATTTCAGCCGCCAGTCGAAACATATGTATAGTTTCGGCGTCATTATCAAGTCTACCCTTGTAACTTGTGAAAGAAATAAAACTTTGTATTACAAGTCACAGGCAGGCGATTCACATAACATTTCAAGCCTTTTCTCGAAAAATAAAATATTGCCCTCTAATCTGAAACTTTACACGGGTGTTTGTTTTTTGTTTAATCCCTTTAATGCCAAGAAAATGTTCACCTGAAAATGAATGTTTCCGTCCTTTGCTGCATGGTTTGGCAAACTTAAAAAAGATACATTCAGGCGAACAATGTGGACCCAGACCAGACTGCATGTAAGCAGTTTGATCTGGGTTAACATTGCTTGCAACAAAGGCTTTAATAGTAAGCAGCAGTGAACAAAGCAGACGGCAATAGTTTTCGGTTATTTATGAGTTTACCTGTCTGATTTGTACATATCCCGACACTTTTATCGGAATCACCTTCTTTGTATGTACTTAAATGCCATTTAGCCGACTTTTATAGACAGCGATTAATATCCAATAGCTTTAAATAACAGTAAATTGGCAATATTGGCCTGTTAATCTGTCTTAAGAAAAACAACTCTTTTCTGCACAAAAACAAGTTTTAAACGATCCTTTGGACAAGAAAAAGCGGGACTTGTGATCAAATACATTACTTTAGGTAGTGATGACCAAAACCTAGATTGGGAATACTCTGTGACGTTTGAGTTGAGCTTTTATGACCCCTTAACACTGTGTATGTCATTTTGAGACGTTGCCGGTACGACTCTTACCTGATATTGAGATGAAATGACATTTCAAGGATCGCCGCCCAAACAAACCTAAAAGTTTTATATGAAAGCGTGGTCCTTCTCGCACCAATTTGCCTAGTCAGGCTTGGACCCTTTAAGAGGTTTAACAGTAGTCATGCGCTATCGGTTTTAGCTCTGTGCTGAAGCATCATGCAGCCCACACTTTGTTTTCTAAGCCATCGTCTGTCAAAGGTTTGTTGTATGTGCTTATTAAAATCACCACGTCGATGCGATTTTAATGGGAACGCACAACATTCATTTTCAAGATAAGATAGCTAACTTATCTCTAAATTTGATAATATCCAAGATGTTTAAATATCTGCATTATTTTATCAATTGGGTGTTTTTCTGGTGACTTACGGGCCCCGTATCTTAATAGGTAAAAGCCTTATTTTTTAATAATTTGGTCTTTCACCGCTGCGGTCCATGCCTTGCTCAGTCGCCCGTGTCTCATATGTGAGAGGTCAAGTTATGCAAGTTCCTCTGATTATCGATCGACTCGACTCAGGTAAAAAAATCTAGAAAGAGTCGTAAAACCAAAACAAAACAAATGGATTTTCCTAGTGCTCAATAGCGAGTTCAAAACAGCCTCGATAAGCGAGCCATTGGTGCCCTTACGAATGTGTCCTATAAGTGTTACTTATAAGTCTCAGGCTTGTATGTGAGTTGTTGTGTATTTAAATGCAAATGTGCTACCACTTATAAGTTTTGTAGGAAAATTAGCTGGCAGCGCTAAGCGATAATTTTCATTCACTTATAAGCCACATACAAGTCACTTGTATGTCATTTATAAGCCACTTGTAAATCTTTCACTAATATGCCACTTATAAACAACTTGTATGCCACTTATAAGTCACTTGTAAGCCACTTTAAACTCACTTATAAGCCTCAAAGTATCTCACTTACAAGCCACTTGTATATCTGTCTACTTAGTTTTAGCACCATGATATTAGGTATGCTCGTAGGTCAACACAGAATAAAGACAATTTGAATTTGAATTGTTATTTTGAAGCAATGTTGGGGCAAATAGGCAATATAGTGTATCAAGTACAAAATAAGATGTGGGTTTCAGCACATTACATCCATATAAACTGTCTTAATTAATACAGCTGCTAGTTGTCAGAAGAATGTACATGTGTTAAGAACATAATTATGTATCATAATGTTTATTAAACATTTCTATTGTATTATTACTTTTATTATTTCTTTCGTTAAACAGAACAATCATTATTGCTCAGTAATGTCCATTGGTTTTCAAGCACGCTTACCCATTAATGCCCTAGAAATGACTTCTCTCTTCTTGTATTTAGTGTGAGTGGGGAACTGTGCAACAGAAGAAGATAGTTATGTTTCCCTTCATATATAGTTTTTTTTTTGCATATTAAACCCTGTACCTTGATAAAATATGCTTTTGGTATTTCACAATAGAAATGTATTTAAAGGTAATTATTACAGAACATGTTATCCAAGAAATCAACACACAGAAATGAAACAGTACAATATTCTTCCTTTCATTTTGGCTCCAAATTTGAAAACAAAACGTCCCCAACTTATAACTTTTGTCTGGTACTTAATTGTGACTTACAAATGACTTGTATGTGGCTAATAACATAGGGATATTTACAACATTTCACGTATCCTTATACTTATACCAAAATGCTTATAAGCCGTTTATAAGTCACTTATAAGTGGCATATAAGTAAAAGTTAGTTGATTTTGTAAGGGTCTGTAAACTTCAACTGTATGTTAGAAAAAACATATCGGATTAACAAAATAGAAGTGATGGCAATGATCAGGAAATGACAAAATCAACCCACAGCTCCCATCAGAGACACCAAAGGGAAAGACACACAAACATGAAACAACTAGACCCCAATGGAAACATCAACAGCGGAAACCCAAAAGGACAGTTACTTTCCAACAAAATGGCCAAGCGGTTACCCCCAAAAATACAAGCGACACACACATGCAAAGACAAACCATAACAAAAATAAACCGCGAACTAAGAACTGTCTTAGAAAGGTCAGTGAATCGAAATTTACTGGGGTTGTTTAATCGATTTTTACGCGGCCGCAATCGTCGCTCTTACGTCCGTCGCAATTAAAAAAAGTAATTTGTTCAGTTCGCACGATGGCCTCCTAACTCATCAGTGCAACATCTTCGAGAACACAAAAATCAAACAACCACAGAGATGAAACAACGGTGAGTTCGTGTAATGAACATCCCTCTTAGTCCAACTTCATAAAGAAAACTGGGTTTTACGTCGGTAAACTTTATTTTTTTTTATTTCTGCATCAAGACATGCTATGGGTACTCGTTACAAGCGCTGCAATAAGGCGGTTCTAACTAGCACCAATAACAAATATTTGGAACGTAAATAAAGCATATATCACCAATCTGTATCAAAAAGTACTGTTGGAGGTATGAAAAATGCACTTTATCACACGGATATTATCGTAATGTGAAAACAAGAGGACCATTAAACCCCAGTGAATTTAGTTTCACTGACTTTTCCTGATCGCTCCTTTGAACCTTGAACCCTGCATTTTATTGGGTCCCTTTTTTTCCTCATCTGAGTTACTACAGCCGAACTTCAATGGCTCGAACACCTTTGGGACCTCGAACATCTGTTCGAGACAGGAGTAGTTCGAGCCACTGAGGTAACTGCCAGGAAGCATAACGAGATACTTTGAGACATCTTTTCGATGTTCTATAACGAAAATGTATGCTGTGTGTACTCATTAGAATCGCCTCATTGAGGCGATTCTAATGAGTACACACAACATACATTTACAAGATAAAAGACTAAAATCTCCTTAATTATCCCCCACTATTTCTAATGTAGAGGATTTCGCTAGGGGCTCAAGAATGGATTCGACACATCCATGGTAAACGAGCCATCGGTGTTCTAGCCATCGAAGTGCCACTGTATAATCTTTGACACTAATAAATAAGTCAAGGTCACTTTTGAATCATCATTTATAAAATATTGTAGAACTCTGTTACTTGAAGCTGCACACAAAGTTTCAAGAAACCAGCCAAGCGGTTCTGGAGAAGATTTTTATAAGTTTTAAACATATGACCATGGAAGCCATTTTAGTTTTGTGACCTGGACATTTGAACAAACGTTTGTTCATCCACTGCCAAACCAGCTGTATATATAATTAAGTTGAAAAGGTGCTTGACTTCTGAGGTTAGGGTTGCTGACTGACCTTGATATTTGTTTGATTTGAGGTTTAACGTCCCCGTCAACTCTGTAAAGGTCATTTTGGAGACGTTGCTTCCAATTTTGTGTGAGTTTACCCGACATTGAGATGAAATGACATCTTAATCCCTGTCGCCCTGACCTTGATATATAAAGCAATCACAGTCACCTATGCAGTACATTCTTTCATTTCGTTGTCAAGGTCAATCTAGGGTCATCAATGGAAAATGTTTGGTTATACTTAGTCACCTAAAGCTACATACGAAGTTTCAAGGCAATTGGCCAAGAGGTTCTGGCGAAGAATATTTTATGGCCTTCCTTTGTTTAGGTTTCCATATTGGTCTGGTCGCTTAATGTTTGTGTTTCTTTCCCTTTGGTGTCTTTGATGGGTGGTGTAAGTTAATTGTATCGATTCCTGATCTTTGTTACGGCGTAGCCGTTATGGTTTTGCTTTTGTCCTACATTTTTCGTTACTCCATTGGTCAATAAAACCACATGTCCAAGGAGCACCATTTCATTGGTCAATGATTTGCATAAATAAATCTACTCAAAAAATACGACAGTTTACCGAAGTTTTAACCTAGGAGATGTTTCATTTTTTATGTGAGACATGAATGAAAAATATATACAGTTTCGGCTTGCTCACCGTCTTGTCCTTTGATGACCATACGTCATATGTATAATTGTGATTCTAGTGAATTCTGTAACTGCTGCGGTGAATAGCTATTTTGACCTTATTTCACGTGGTTGGTCTATATAGCGAAAGGAAGAATTTTCTGCGAAAGGAATTGTTTGTTTGATTTGAGGTTTAACGATCCCATCAACACTGTGTAGGTCATTTTCGAGACGTTGCTTCCAAGTTTGTGGGACTTTTACCCGACATTGAGATGAAAGACACCTCAAGCCCTGTTGCCCAATGAAACCAATAAAGAGACATAGCATGACAAAAACATGTAATAATCGCATTACAAATTGACAGATGTTTAATTTACAATATATGCTAAATAAAAGTTGCAGTGTATTATTTGTCTTCAGCATACTTTATGTCCTCCATTTTAACACAAAATGGACATTTTCGAATATCATTAATGTTATATAAATTCTGAAAAGGAATAAGTGTAATTTGAGTTTTAGTTAGGTGCACAAAAGATCAAGTTTCCGTCCGTTTGTCTGCTCGTCCGTTTGTTCGTCCGTCTATGCGTTTACGTTCACCATAGCGACAACCCTAAATGTTAACCCTAGAATTTGTGTCCAAAAACAGTGAATGATAAAGTTTTCTTATTTGTTGTGCATATGTACTTGAGATCATATGCTCTTGAAATGAGGTCATGTTTTTAACCTTGTCCTTTTACATTGACCTTAGCTCAAACAGGCGGGACACCGCCCTCTGCAAAGCTATTTTTCCTCGCGTGACATCTGAATTGTTTGACTACAGTAAACCATTTCATAGCTAGACAATTGTTGCTGTCACTATTGTAGCTCATATTACACGACCCGCAGAAAAAAGCGACCGACTGAAGTCGGTTGATTTTCTAAGAGTGCCCTAAAATCACCGTGTCATTCTGTCAGTCTGTCTGTCCGTCCGTAACCCGTTTGTGAAAATTGGTGATAGTGACTTAACCGCTTGGAGTATTTAAACATTTTTTGGCATACTGATAGATATCAATGAGATCTAACCAATGAACTTGCGAAATATTACATTCCATTTAGTATAGCCTCGCCGAGCCGAAAAAATGTGAAAATTTTCGAACAGCTTCTCCTCGGAAACCGTTGGGCCAATTGAAGTCAAATTTCATATGGAGGCTTATGGGATGGGGGAAACCAAAATTTGCTCATGAGGTCCAGGTCACATGACCAAAATGGCCACCAAGCCATATATGGTCTGTCTGTCTGTCCGTCCGTAACCCGTTTGTGAAAATTGGTGATAGTGACTTAACCGCTTGGAATATTTAAACAATTTTTGGCATACTGATAGATATCAATGAGATCTAACCAATGAACTTGCCAAATATTACATTCCATTTAGTATAGCCTCGCCGAGGCGAAAAATGTGAAAATTTTCGAACTGCTTCTCCGCGGAAACCGTTGGGCCGATTAAGGTCAAATTTCATATGGAGCCTCTTTGGGATGGGGGAAACCAAAATTTGCTCATTGGGTCCAGGTCACATGACCAAAATGGCCGCCAAGCCATATATAGTAAAAACCCTTCAAAAATAGTCTTCTCCAGAACCACTGGGCAGATTTCCACGAAACTTGATAAATAGCATCTGGGACGTAGGCCCATCATAAATTGCTAAAATGGTGACCCTGGGTTGACCTTGACCTTCTTTGTGCCTAGGTCAAACTTTGACACATATGCTTTTGTATTGGAAAAGTGAGAATTCATTTAACTCTGCAAACGATTCAGAATACAGTACTAAAGTATAAGATATATTTTTGCTCCTTACGATAAGGCGCATTTATTGGGGGAACCGTTTTAGGTCCAGGTCACATGACCAAAATGGCCGCCATACCCATATATGGTAACACTCATAAAGCTAAAAGCATCCGGCGGGTCGTGCACTTCAGCTGAAGCACTGGTTTCTAAACAACCTTCCAATTAAATCTACGCCGCATATCTTTTTTAAAGATATTTCTTGTTTTACTTCTACTTTAGATGCCGGCCATCTTAAACATTCAAATAAAATTTAACTGTTATTTAAATGTAAGTACCCCAGCAATCCAAGTAACCTAGGCAAAGGTCATCGCATGATCCTGACCTCTGACATTCATGACATAAAGCGAAATAGTTTTCGAAAAAAGCATTGTTTTACCATTTTCCCATTCAAAAGCCTAAGGGACCAAATTTGACTCTGTTGTATAAACATGTCAAGGTCAACTAGATTCATTTTAATTCAAGAAAAATCTTGTATTTCGCAGTCATCTAATGCTACATAAAAAGGTTCGAGAAAATTGGTCCATCCCTTCCGGAGAAGATCTTTTGCTGGTCATTTCCATATTTAGACATGGTGTCCATCTTGTTCATGTGACCTCGATCATTCAATCGAGATTATTTCATTCTACAGTTGTCGAAGGGTGGCATATGAAACGCAACTGAATTGGGCCCAGTTGTTTAAAAATCATTTGAAATGTTAATGGAACTGAAATCCAAATGAAACTGGGCAAAGGACTTTGAATGACCGTGACCTTCGGCACTCATAGACATTCATTTTTTGCCCACTATTATGTCATAGGCCACAACAGTTTTTGAAAAAAAAAAAACCGCATTGTTCCCAAATGAAAAGACCGAGGAACCATATTGGACCTTGCCATAAAGGTAGGTCTAGGTTTACTTAGGGTCACTCTGCAAAAAATAAAAAATCTCCCGGCAGTATATGTTCAAGTAAGGAGACACTGTTTGGCCCGACAGGCACATCTGTTGCAACAGTCTTTATATGGGTGCAATTCCCATCGAATTTGTCTGGCGACCGTTTGTCCGCTTTTCTAAAACAGGAGACTGTGCTCTTGCTCATAATTATCGCCCTGTGACCATGACAGGTGTTCCACGTAAATTGCTTGAACAAATAGTCTGCTGAAACATCGTTGTACATGGAAGGACTAATCTAATCTAAATTTATAGAAACTCTAGCAGCGCATGCGTTTAGGACTCTCTAGACATTTCCATAATTTCCCCGTTCATAATTATTCTTCATACTACATTTTTTCATATTATGTCATCTGTCATTGTGCATTATTCAGCATTTCATAAGTAGCGCATATCAGCTTCCGCTTTCAGCCTGATGGCATAAATATGAGTAAAATAAGCCTGATTACATCTTAATGTCGCGAAAAGATAGATGGAGAAAAGGTCCCACAAGGTTGGAAGCAGCATCTCCAGGCGACCTTAACATTGTTGAAGGGGATGTTTAACCTCAAATCAAACCAAACCAAAATCCTCGGAACTAAATCATAAATAAAAAAATATATATATATATATAAAATTAAAATCCATCACAAGGCCTTCTTCAGATCACAAGTAAATCAGAACGGTCACTGGTGACGTGTCAAATGACATTCATACACCAGATATAAGACAATTTATGAAAATGAAAAGAAGTAAATATGGGTAAAAAAGCCTGCACTAAGCATCTTAATAAGATCGAATATTCAAATATTAAAACAAAAACAACACAAATATGGGCCCTCATCGCCTAGTGGATGTAGGGTTCTACAAATATCAGGTGATTTTCCCTGGTCGCTCCAATTTTCACCGGTCTTTAATCGGGTGGCTAGGTGCGCCGGGGCTAGACTCGGGTTTTTAGGTGGGGGTGTGCTATCCTATAACGGGATATTGTATCTTTCCTCTCTGAGGACTTGAAACTGGTCTCTGTGGTTCGGTGTAGATGGGTATTGAATTGTCGCCGTAAAAAGTAAACAACAAAAAAACTTTCGCCCGGAGTCTGTGTTGTGGCCACTTCCAGCTTTGAAACCATGGTAAGGGCTGGGCCGCGGCAGGCTTCATCTGGACTGTTTGCCTGGTGAGCCCCCGCCCACACGGGCTTGATAAAATACATGGGCTGCGTGGTGCTTCCAGGCGGAGCTGAATCCGGCGCGCACACTTGTACTGGTAAGCTGCTTAGAGGATCTAAGCCTGTCCAGGAACCGTAGTGCGAGGCGGACTGTCCATGCGACAGGGCTTAAGAAGTCATTTCATCTCAATGTCGGGTAAGTCCAACAAAATCGGAAGCAATGTCTCCAAAATGACCTTAACAGTTTTGACGGGGACGTTAACAGGTTAAACCTCAAATCAAACCAAAAAAAAAAAAAAAAAATACCTAGTACGCACGCTGTCGGAAATTCACAAACGACAAATGACAAAATGTAAGCCAAAATGACACTCGCTCACCCCAGAATAAAAAGGGCTGGTTTGCGAAACACAGCCTCTCTGCTTCTTAGAAAGAAGCTTCGGCGCCGAAGCTGGGGGTACACCCACAAAAGATCCTCTTTTTGTTTTGTTTTTTATCGAATACACATTCTTTTCTTCTCACAAAAACGGGTCAAACGCACACTAATACACGGTTAACCCATTTACCTTCATACAGCAAGTCACGTGACAAAAGCAACGAAACACACGAACAAGTAATAATTTTAAGCAAAAGTTTATTATTATTATTATTAATCTCTGTTTCTCTCTCATTTCAGACACACTAAAGAGAAATGTGACGATGACAAGCTTCATATGGACTTTTCCCTTTTATATATGTATATGTTCTGCGCAAAGTAAGAATCGGTACAATTCTAGAATTGTCCTGCGCAAAGTAATTCTCACTTTGTTGCGAAAAGTGAGAATTTCTACCTGGCGCAGTACAATTCCGGAATTGTCTCTGCCCAAATTGGGAATCGGGACAAAGTGAGAATTCCTACCTTGCGCAAATACAGTGTCGAAATTGCCTCTGCGCAAAGTGGGAATCAGGACAAAGTGAGAATAGTAAAATATTATTACGGGATTTTATCACATTCATATGGAAACTGATCCCTGGTGGTAAAAATCACTCTATAAAATGTAGTCCAAACTTCGCTTCTATCTCATGGGCATTCCATTTTAATTTTCTTAAAAGAATATGAGCGGCATCACGCATAAAAAAGTCCTTAGAGCCTTCGCTGTACGCATGAAGAATATATGGGACTATAGAGGAAGGTTCAAAGAATCAAATTTCTGGCCTCAGTGAGACTTTGCGCTATTTAATGATATACGCTAAGTACCTTTTATGCGTGACGCCGCTGATATCATAGGCAGATGCTCATTAGTCCAGTTTTGGTAATGATTTTTTGATGGCTGGGTACACTTGAATTTGTGTTGAAATGTATTTTATTTTTGCCGAAATCATTATATTTTTTTTTATTTTTATTGCTGTTGCTTATGAAATTTTCCAACTTCATCAATAACATCATTAGTAACACGATAAAAACTGACCAAAGTCCATTAAAGCCGAATGAGTTCTTCCGTCTTAGACGAGTGAAGAAAATTCAAAGTGCGAAATGGGGCGACTGTTTTCTCATTAATTTTCAAAATATATTAACCCATCTACGACAGAGAGAATTTTCCGTCTTGCTGGAGTATTTAGACAATGGCGATGTATATGAAATAAACTAGTCGAAGTTAGAAAAACAGCGTATAAAATGCTTGAAATGGTGTCGAATTTAATGAGTCAGCGGGAATGTTTTTCTCATTATAAATGGTCTAACCCATATACGATAATGGAATCTTCCGCCTAATAAGTACGGAGTGTTCCATTTTCCGATAGTTAGTGGTGAAGACCTAGATCGGTCTGAAAAGGTTATATAGAGCCAGCCGACATATTTAACGAGGAGTTTAGCCATTTGTCAATCATTTAGTGACGAGGCAGCAAAGAGAGTAGGCTAAATACTGGATACCCGTATTTTTTATTGTCGTCTGCTAAATATTTTCGCATTTTATTTAATCAAAAGGAAGAAGGGCTCGAGCTTCACAGCCTCTATCAGGTTCGGATCGAAGTGGACGCATTCGCGGAATATGGGTGGATAGGAAGTACACGTACTGGTACGTTGGCCCCTGAAGTACGAGTCTTTGATTACCTTCTATCTACTATAATGAGAACCACCCAGAGAGCTATGCGGGTCCCGAGACGCTGTATAAAACTGTGGTTCAAAATTGGCCATCTTGGTCTCAAACTCCGCA